>OX030951.1:85570390-86770390 GCA_943735915.1 Pherbina coryleti
TCTTTGTGATCTTCTTTACGAATCCTATCTAAACCATATCCAAACCAAACTTATCACTGATCCAAAAAAGTTCTACCAGTTCATTAATATCAAGAGAAAATCAGATAATTACCCGTCCACCCTTAAATTGTCAGACAAATCTTCGGACGACCCTGAAATAATTGCAAATCTTTTTGCAAGTTTTTTCAGTCAGTCATTTACCTGTCATAATGATGTACTGGACTCTGAACTCTTCTCTTCTTTAAGACGTGCCCAAACGTCTTTAGTTTCGGTTAATATTACACTAGCTAATGTAAACGAAAAATTACGAAATTTAAAGGACGATTACTCTCCTGGACCCGATGGCTTGCCTGCTATTGTTTTAAAAAAACTTTCAAACACTTCAGCTCATCCCCTTTTAGCTCTTTTCCAGCTCTCTATCTCTCAATCAATTTTTCCTAAATTTTGGAAGAATTCTTACATTATACCTCTGCACAAAAAAGGGCCTTAAAATAATATCACAAACTACAGACCCATTGCAAAACTATCATGCACACCCAAAATATTTGAAAGTATACTCTACGACATATTGCTTTTTCACTGCAAGTCTATCTTCTCCCCTAACCAACATGGCTTTCTCAAGGGAAGATCCACTACTACCAACCTCACAGAATTCGTCTCGAATACCCTATGTTCTTTGAAAAGTGGTTATGAAGTTGACGTAGTCTTAACTGACTTTAGCAAAGCATTCGACAAAATCTCGCACACTGTCATCCTTCGTAAGCTAAAAACTTTCGGCTTTCATCCCCCGTTTATTGCTTGGATTAAATCTTACCTTGAAGAACGTAGATATAATGTCATCTTTAGGTTTTAAAAATCCGAGCTTCTTACAGCAACTTCTGGTGTCCCTCAAGGCAGCCACCTTGGTCCTTTGTTATTCGTCTTAACAATAACCGATGTCGACGAGGTCATCAAATACTCAAATCTTTCTGTTTATGCTGATGACATGAAAATCTATCAACGAATACATACAAATGCTGACTCAACCCGCCTTCAAGATGATCTAATCAGTTTTACTACTTGGTGCCAAAAAACTTCCTGAAACTCAATATCAACAAATGCCAAGCTTTAGCTTAGTTTAGATTTAGATTTATTGAGTCTATGGAAGTAAATCCTTACAGACTAGAATAACAATATCTACACTAAGGGAAAAAAATATTAAATTTATCCAAAAACTTTTTTAATTTATCCAAAAAGCGAGTCATTTTTGCACCAATAACGCATTTGAATAAATTGACTACGTAAATATTTAAAATTTATTTGAATACTTTTTTAATTAAATTAAATATTTAAATATTTAAACAGAATTAATAAAAAATATACTAAAATTATGCACGAATTTTTTTAAAATATCTTTCAAATATTTACTATTTGAAAATAAACTATCGCATTTAAAGAAAATTTGAATAAAAATATTGAAATTAAAAAAAAACATATTTAAATTGAATATGTTATTAATGGTTTTATGGTATTATTTTCTTCATATTGCGTTCATCAAATGCCATTGCCTGTATAATTTATTATCGCTTCACTTTTTTCGTTCTCTAATTTATACTATGTTTGACAGTTGGTGCAATATTAGTGAAAAAGTAATGTAAAAAATTGTTTAGGCAGAAGCAAATTATGCAGGTAAATGACAATCGGTCCAAGATATTCTTGAAAATACCGAGTTGTCACTCCACCCTATATAATTTAAATTCTTTGCCAAACATGCGTAATATATTACTCCTGAAACAATAACTAAATGAGAACTATGAGAACTATAAGAACTGCAAATGCAAAAAATAATCTGCAGAAACAGAGTGCGATGCTGTTGCTGCTTGTCGGAGTATGTGTGTAAGTGTGCGATGCTGTTGCTGCTTGCTTGTATGGAATATGTGTGTACGTTTGTGGTATAAATAAAATTCAAATACGGGAAAAAACGAGTTGTAGGGAAAATATTTGATTTATCCACGTAAATATTTAAATAAAATTGATACTCAGGCGTGGATAATGTTAATATGCATTATTTCCCTTAGTGTATATATATTAGCGTGGCCGTTAGTTGTATGGAGAATATTTTTTTTTTGATTCCTTATACTCTCTCCCCCCAAATCGGTTCAGTTTTATGTAAAAAAAATACAAAAAAGTTTCAAAGCGATAAGTTGTGTTTAAGGGGTGTCGCCCGCCCCACAAAGTTGGCCTTGACGCCCATTTATTAAAATGTAATTTGTTTGTATATGAGTATCTTTTTAAAAAAACATTTTACAAGTATATGATGTATGGCAATATTTTAGCTCTTTTAATCAACAACATTAGCCGCAAAGAAAGTTTTTTGATAAAATCAATATTTGAGAAAATAATGAAGAAAATAACCAACAAAATACCAAAAATTATATGCACCAAAATTATATTTATATGGAAATTATTTGTTCTAAGCATGTGCAGTAAAAGCTTATGTCTATTAAATTATTTCATACATAGCTATACTACGTATAGTCAAAAGAAAACCATACAAAAACAAAATTATTGAGTTATATTAAAATATGTATAACTCTTAACTTACAGTAGATTTCTTAGAGTTCGAAAATTTCTTGTTTGAGAAGAAAAAAACTGCTCAAGCCCACCACAAATGAATTTTGAAACTGTTTGTTTTCCCATTGTGGTGCGGTTAAAGTTAATTTATTTTTCTTTTTCAATATTCAAAGCAGCGACCATATTTTCTTTTATGAATTTTTATGAAGCGACCTGGCAGCAAGGAATGCAAGATGAAGTGGTAAATAATTATTTGAAAAACAAAAAATCTCGGGTTGTAAGTTTTGTTAACACAATCTTACAAGAAGTACAACCTAGAGAGGATTATAAGGAGTTACTAGAACTTACCTTGCTATTCCTGGGTGAGAACCTAAAAAAACCGCCAAACAGTGTAATAATTCGTTCACCGGGTGCTTATCATCATGCGCGTTGGATGGGAAAAGCTATTTACAGCTTGAAAATATATTTTTTCCGTGAAGAGTTTAACTTGACAGAATCTGAAAGCATTGGACTACGTCACATTTGCATTTTTATTGTCGCCGTATATGTTGAAGCCTGGTTTTCTGCTCCCTTAGCAATACAAGCACCACACACCGACTTTTGTCAAAATTAAAAGATTTTGAAAATATTGATTTAGGAATCTCGCAGGTTGCCGTCAAAAAATTCAAAAACCAGTTATGGTATTTAAATGGGGAGGCTATTGCATTTGCGTTTTTTGACAACAATGTCGTTGATGCAACAAAAGAAAATATGGTCGCTGCTTTGAATATTGAAAAAGAAAAACAAATTAACTTTATCCGCGCCACAATGGGAAAACAAAAAGTTTCAAAATTCATTAGTGGTGGGCTTGAGCAGTTTTTTTCTTCTCAAACAAGAAATTTTTTTGAGAGATTTCAAATTGATACGTCTTTCATGACATTAACTCCGTCCGAATGGCCTGCGCAGGATTGCTACATGACAGCGGTAAAAACATTAAAAAAATTAAGAGTCATCAATGATACCGCCGAAAGAGGAGTGAAGTTGATGGATGAGTATAATAAGCTCTTTACAAGAAATGAAGAGCAAAAACAATTTGTACTGCAGGTTGTTAGCGACTATCGTCGCCAGTTTTCGAACTCTAAGAAATGTACTGTAAGTCATAAATAAAAAAATAAATAACTGGCCATTTCAGCCCTTGAAAGGGCTTTGACCTAGCTTCTTATGATCAATTGTGTTGTGCGTGTTATTAAGTTTGTACACAATTGACCGAGAAATGGACCTACAGGCTTAACGCCGACTCCGAACGGCGATGAACGAAATGTTCTTATTCTCAAGAAGCTTTACATGGCATTATGATTACTCTCTGAGGTTTGCCATTGTCTGCAGAGAGGTTGTGGCCGTACAGAAAAATTATTTTAATTCAAATAATTTTCTGTCGGTGCTGGGGTTCGAACCTGGGTCTCCAGGTTCGTTGACATAGCGGCCACGTACGTTAACCAACTACGCCACGGACGCCACTACTGTAAGTCAAGAGTTATAAATTTTTTGATATAGCTCAATAATTTTGTTTTTGTTTAGTTTTCTTTTGACTATACATACGTATGTTAGTATAGCTAATTATGAAATAATTTAATAGACATAAGCTTTTACCGCACATGCTTAGAACAAATAATTTCCATATAAATTTAATTTTGGTACATAGAATTTTCGGTATTTTGTTGGTTATTTTCTAAAATATTAATTTTTGCAAAAAACATTCTTTGAGGCTAATGTTGTTGACTAATAGAGCTAAAATATTGCCATAGATCATATTCTTGTAAAATGTTTTTTTTAAAAGATACTCATATACAAACAAACTACATTTGAATAAATGGGCTTGAAGGCCAACTTTGAGGGGCGGGCGACACCCCTTAAACACAACTTATCGCTTTGAAACTTTTTTGTATTTTTTTTTACATAAAACTGAACCGATTTGGGGGGAGAGAGTACAAGAAATAAAAAAAAAAAAATAACGGCCACGCTAATATATATATAAAAATGAATCTTGGTTTGTTCGGCCACTTAAACCTTGAAAACGACTGAATTAAATTGGATACTTTCTTCTGTGAGTTTGTTTGTAATTTTCCCACGAAGGTTTTGGAAAAAATTCACGGAACATTGGACAAGGAGGCGGGGCACCTCCCATACAACCCAAATCTACGATAGCGAATAGCTTAAAAAATATAGGTCGCATAGCATCGGAGTTCGGTATTCTTCCTCAATTTACAAGTGCCGTTCCATAGGTAAAATTTTATGGGCGTTGGACATGGGGCGTGGCACTTTTTCGGCAGACCAAATTTTCGGTATAACTTTCGAGCTATAAGTCACAGATTAATGAAACTCGGTTAGAACGTACTCTTTAGTCGTATCTTTCGACTGGCAAAATTGATCAAGTATAGGCCAAATGGGTGTGGCACCATACCATACAATTAAAATTTATGAAATCGAATAGCTTTGGAACTAAATGCCGTATAATAATGAAATTCAGTGTGGAGTTGCAACTTGGTGATATATTTCTACTATAAAACTGGGATGGGCTTTGGAAAAGGGGGTGTGGCTCCGCCCATACACTTTAAATTTTTGATATCAGATATCTTTGGAACTAAATGTCGTTTAACAACGAAATTCTGTATGGAATTACTATTGGGTGATATTCTTCTACTAGAAAACTGAGACGTCATTGAACAAGGGGGTGTGGCTCCGCCCATACAAGCCAAAGTTGCGATATCGAATAACTTTGGAATTATAAGTAGCATAGCCTCGAAATTTTTTTATCAATTTACACGAGTCGTTCCACTTAGAGATAGAGATAGAGTTAGAGATAGCGATAGATATAGAGATAGATATAGATATAGAGATAGAGATAGAGATAGCGATAGAGATTGAGCTAGAGATAGAGATAGAGATAGATATAGAGATTGAGATAGAGATAGAGATAGAGATAGAGATAGAGATAGAGATAGAGATAGAGATAGAGATAGAGATAGAGATTGAGATAGAGATAGAGATAGAGATAGAGATAGAGATAGAGATAGAGATAGAGATAGAGATAGAGATAGAGATAGAGATAGAGATAGAGATAGAGATAGAGATAGAGATAGAGATAGAGATAGAGATAGAGATAGAGATAGAGATAGAGATAAGAATAGAGATAGAGATAGAGATAGAGATAGCGTCAGAGATTGAGATAGAGATAGAGATAGCGATAGAGATAGAGATAGAGATAGATATAGAGATAGAGATAGAGATAGAGATAGCGATAGAGATAGAGATAGAGATAGAGATAGAGATAGAGATAGAGATAGAGATAGAGATAGAGATAGAGATAGAGATTGAGATAGAGGTAGAGATAGAGATAGAGATAGAGATAGAGATAGAGATAGAGATAGAGATAGAGATAGAGATAGAGATAGAGATAGAGATAGAGATAGAGATAGAGATAGAGATAGAGATAGAGATAGAGATAGAGATAGAGATAGAGATAGAGATAGAGATAGAGATAGAGATAGAGATAGAGATAGAGATAGAGATAGAGATAGAGATAGAGATAGAGATAGAGATAGAGATAGAGATAGAGATAGAGATAGAGATAGAGATAGAGATAGAGATAGAGATAGAGATAGAGATAGAGATAGAGATAGAGATAGAAATAGAAATAGAAATAGAAATAGAAATAGAAATAGAAATATAAGTAGAAATAGAAATAGAAATAGAAATAGAGATTGAGATTGAGATTGAGATTGAGATTGAGATTGAGATTGAGATTGAGATTGAGGTTGACGTTGAGATTGAGATTGAGATTGAGATTAAGATTGAGATTAAGATTGAGATTAAGATTGAGATTGTGATTGATATTGAGATTCAGATAGAGTAGAAATCATTTCCGCTACTACAGCAAGTAAAAATATAAAATACAATAAGGTAATAATATTAACAAATTTAAACTGCAAATAAACTATTTAATAATTCTTTAAAACATCCTTTAGATACAGAAAAATCAAAAAGCACATGAGACGAAAAGTTATTATATAAAGAGAGAGCTCTATGAATTGGTTCATTGTTGGCATAATTAGACCTGTGGAATTGAATTACAAAGGTTTTAAAACCCCGCAACTGTCTTGAAGGAATATTGAAATTTATTAATTCCAAAAGAAAAGAACTATCAATATTACCAGATATTATGTCATAGATAATTATAAGATACTGAACTTTTCTTCTTGACTCCAACTTTTTTATACCAAGAAGCAAACATCTTACATTATATGAAGGCAAGTCTACATGACAATATAGTGAACGAAGAGCGAATTTAGTGAATCTTTTTTGAATTTGTTCCAATCTTAAAGTATGGACGGCATAAATAGGATTCCAAATGAAAGATGCGTATTCAAGTTTCGATCTCACAAAAGCATTAAACAGCGACTTTAAGGTGTGAAGGTCGGAAAATTCAGACTATTTCTCCGAATGAAAGCAAGTAAGGAATATGCTTTAAGGACCAGGAAATTAACGTGCTCAATAAACGTGAATTTAGTGTCAAAAATAACACCAAGATCTTTGATCGATAGCACATGTTTGAGTGGATTGCCAGAAATGGAGTAAGAGTTACTGAGGACACTAATGGACTTAGAAAAACTGATGTGAAAACATTTAGAGATGTTTAAAGGTAGATCATTCAAATTACTCCATTGGTCTAATTTATTTAAGTCAGCTTGTAAGGCGGCAACATCTGAGCTGCAGTTTACCCTAGTAAATAGCTTCAGGTCATCAGCAAACAGTAAAAACTTTGAATTGCAAAAAATTTTATTTATATCATTAATAAATAATATAAATAATAAGGGGCCAAGGATACTACCTTGCGGTACACCCGACGTGGCGAAGAACTTATACGAATTAACATTATTGATAGACACGTAACTGGATCTACCACTTAAATAAGAATTAATCCAGTCAAGAAAGGATGAATGAAATCCCATTTTAAACAATTTCGCAATTAAAATTTTATGACAGACTTTATCAAATGCCTTGGAGAAATCCGTATAAATTGCATCAATTTGAAAGCCAAGTTCAAATGAGGATATGCAGTAATTCGTAAAGATCGCCAAGTTGGTTACCGTGGAGCAACCATTAATGAAACCATGCTGTTCAGGGCAAAAATTACGTTTGGCTAGAAAAAATATTTTATTTTTTATGATCCTTTCGAAAACTTTAGAGATGGTAGAGAGTTTAGAAATGGGTCGATAATAAGAGATATCATTTTTTGAACCTGTTTTAAAAATAGGGGTGATATGAGCAATTTTCCAACTATCTAAGAATATTCCAGATTTTAAGGACATATTAAAAATTTGACGTAAAGGAGCGGATAGAGCAAGAGCACAATTAAAAAAACAATTGGAGAAAACCCATCGATGTCAGGCTTAACAGAAGATTTTACTAGCTAGTTTTAGCGAATCAAAGACATCTGACTCAGAGAGCGTTAATGAACCGCAGTCCAAGAAAGCATCAACATTTGCCAAAAGAGCACTGTTAAAATTTGGATTGACAGCGTAGTTGGCACTGAAAAAGTCCGCAAATAAGTTCACAGTATCATTTATCGAGAAAGAAGATACACCATTTAAATGCATTGTGGTTGGAATATTGGAGCCACCCTTCTTCGATTGAATAAAATTCCAAAAAGATTTAGGATTTGATTTTATGTTAACTTCAAACCCCATGATGTACTTTTATAAAAGAATTTATTTAAAAAGTTGAACTCTCTCATATAATGCATATATTTTGTTTTATGATCATCATCATTGGTGAATTTAAATAATTTTAGGTGCTTGTTACGAAGATTTTTTAGTTTTGTTAGGCCTTTGGTATACCAAGGTAGCTTATGAGATTTTTTTACCAACATTGGAATATTTTCAGAACAAATTTGAGCTACTTGAGCTTTTAACAGATCGAAACAAGTTGCGACGGTCTAACCACTGAATAAAGAAGGCCAATCAATATTTTTAAAAATATCGGATAAATTATTGAAATTGCACAAATTGAAGTTGTGAGCACAATTAGATTGATGAACGGAGATAAAGTCATAGAAACGCATCTTTACAATTAGAGGAACATGATGCATATCAGACGGACAGATTGGACAGAGACACTCGGACAATAAATAATTGATGTTATTAGATAGAAAAATAAGATCTAAAATTTTACTTAAGCTATTTGAATGTGAGTTAACCTGAATTAAATCAGTACTTAGCAAACTATCAATAAAGTAAATTTCATGATTATAAGATAAATTAAGAGGGATTAGTTCACTTGCGATGAGAGTCCAGGAGATCCTACTGAGGTTAAAATCGCCAAAAACAGCTAAGTGACAATTTTCTCTAATAGATCCATGAAGAGCTAGTAGGTTATCGACATGCGCTGCGTAGATATAGTCCGGACTAGATGGTGTAATGTAAGACGCACAAATATAGAGAGTGCCATAGGGTCCAGTTAAAGCGACACAAAGTTGGTCAAGCAAAGAATCGACATTTTGTAGTATATGCACCGAAGAAGAAAACAAGCGCTTTACAGCAATAAGTACGCCACCACCACGATTAAAAAAAAATAAATAAAAAAAGAAATAACTGGCCATTTCAGCCCTTAAAAGGACTTTGACCTAGCTTCTTATGATCAATTGTTTTGTGCGTGTTATTAAGTTTGTACACAGTTGACCTAGAACCGGACCTACATGCTTAACGCCGACTCCGAACGGCGATGAACGGAATGTTTTCGTTCTCAAGAAGCTATACATGGCATTTGGATTACTCTCTGAGGTTTGCCATTGTCTGCAGAGAGGTTATTTTAATTAAAATAATTTTCTGTCGCTGCTGGGGTTCGAACCTGGGTCTCCAAGGTTCTTTGACATAGCGGCCAGGCACTTTAACCAACTACGCCACGGACGCCACCACGATTAAGGCCAGTCTTTTCAGAATCCCTATCTTACCGGTACACTTGAAACATGTTAGTGTCGAAGAATTCACCATCAAAAAAGTCTTTGTTAAGCCAAGTTTCCACAAGAACAAAAACATCAAAATCCCCATCAGACGTAAAATTATAGATAGAAGCAGATTTTGATCTCATTCCAGACACGTTCTGGAAATAAATTTTTAAATTTCGACTAACTGCAGGAGCAACTAAGTCTCCACCGATCTTCTCCCTGCAGTTTGAAAATTTATAAACGGACGCACATAAATATGACGCTGCCAAAGAGATGGATTGAGAATGGTATCATAAAATTGCTCAGATACACCGAGTTTAAAACTGACACTATTAAGATTTGCCAAATTAGCGTCTCTCTTAACAAGTTTATAACATGTAAGGTGATTCCGCGATAAGGTAGAGTGCTTGAGCACATAAGATATTATGTTTTCTTCGGTAACGTTCGGCTTAAACGACGAAAGGTGCACAAATTTTCATAGAAATGACATCCAGTTCAAAACTATCATTAAGCCCGACGATAGATTCAGATCTATTTGTTGAATTCCTAACATTATTAACCACTGTTCAATCATTGAAATCAGCATTAAAATTTTTCTCTTTAGAGTTCAGATCCACATCATTTATTTGTTCAGTGTTGCCAGATGCCTCTCACCATTTACCCCTAGATTGGATTTCAAATCCCCCTAAAATTCCCCTAAAATTTTTTTCGAAAAACATACAAAAATACAGTTGTAAATAACTTGAAATTTATTTAGTTAAAAATTTTTTCCTAAATTTTTTGCAAAGTTTTAAGGAAAAGTAATAAATCTTTATTTCCAAAGGTAAATTTTCCAAATACCCCTAAAAAACCCTAAAAAATTTGAAGTCACCTAAAAAAACCCCTAAAGATTTATTACCCCTAAAATTCCTCAAACCAGTTAAAAAACCCCTAAATCTAGGGGAAATTCCCCTAATCTGGCAACACTGTTTGTTCATTAGCTTGAAGAGTCTGAGCTTCAAGGGCAGCGATAGGTGAAACACCATTTGCAACTTTACTTGAGTCAGCATTCGATGAACATATTGCCGCATACGAGCAATGAGAAATATCAGTATCCATGTTAGAAGCAGGAACAACAATAGATGGCTGAAAGTCATGAGATGTGAGAGCAGAACATACAGCAGCAAGCGATGGTAGAGCAGCAGAGAGCAGTGCAGGTGATGCAGGTGAACCAACAGCAACAGTCTCTATGACATACTCGCGTAATAGACCGCAATCTCCATCAGTGATGTTAACATAATTTGTTGAAATTACTGTGTTGGGCACGAAAAATTACTGTTTTTGGTACAAAATTACTGTGAATTGGAACAAAAATTACTGTGGAATTACTGTATAACTAAAACGAATAAAAATCAATAAAAAGGCAAATTTTTATATAATTGTTTTATTATATCGGCTGTATTCATAAAAAATTGTAAACCTCTTATAAAGTCTTCATAAGAAAAAAATTGAAAAACATTTTTCATAAACGTTCAATAGCGTTAAAAACATCTTTAAAATGCTTCATAAATGAGATAATTTTAAAAATTGTTGAAAACTTAAATAAACCCCTTTAAATTGTATTTTTGTTCTCATCAGAGCATAAATTTTGTCAAAAATATATAAAATTATTTCAAAATATATCAAAAAAAAACAAAAAGTCAAAAAATGTTTAAAAAGGTTTGTTTATTTTTACAAATGGCTGAAACATGCTATAAACTCCTCACAAAGCATTTCTTAAATTATTTATTCTCATTTGAACACAAATATTGTCAAAAATTATTAAAATAATTCAAAATATAAATTTTGCAAAATATGCAAAAACAAAAAATTAAAAATATTTGACAAGAAAATTTATCAAAACATTTAAAAATATTTACGAAAAACACAATAAAATTACAATTTTTCTGTGCAGAGGGTAGCGTAGCTTTGAAAAACTTTTGATGTTAAAATATCAAAATGTTGACGAAATTGTGACAAATAAATATAAAGTCATTGAATTTATCTAATACACAAACCATTATTTACACTCATCCCACTTCAAATCGAAAGTTTTATAGCATGATCAAACCGACTTCATTTAACGCGTTATTCGAACAAAGCTTTTTTTAACATTATCGTTCATACTGCTTTAACTAGTTTCAAAATGTCAGTTTATTTTTTTATATTTTAAAAGAAATAAAAAATTGTTTATTAAAAAATATAAAAAAAAAATAAAAAAAATTCAAATAAATTCGTCAAATAATTAAGAAAAATTTGTCAACGAATTTATTTGTTTACATTAAAAACTTCAAATTAAAAAGCTCTTTTCAGGTTTGGCTGCTTTTAAAAAGCAAAAAAAGCTTTTCTGACGCTAGCAAGAACACAAACCAGCGAGTTAACGAGTTTCAAAACGTGTCAAAGCATTTTACACGTTAAATTTCCAACAACAATTGTACACATATAACTTCATTAGAACTTAATTCAGTGTCGATCAAAATTAGCTCGAGAGCTAACAGCTTTTTCTGCAACGTATAGGTATATAAAATTTTGCGCTGCTAAAAAGCTTTCAGTCTGCAGGCAGTCTCCAAGCAGAAAGGGTCACGTCACTTTGTTCGCTTAATTTGATTATAATTACGCAATTTTTGTACACCGAAAAGAAAACATTAAGAAGATTTTGACGAAATAATCAAAGATTTTAATAATAAAAATAATAATACCAAAAACAATAGTAATAACAACACTAATAAACATATTTGGCGGCCGTGGATATAAAAAATCAACAACAATTGGTTGATTTGTTATCATGTCAAAAGTATGTCAGAAAATTTCAGGAAAAAACTTTTCAAAATCAGTTTGAAATCGGTTTTTTTCATATCGTTTTCATGTTATTTGACCCCGTCTTAATTTTAATATTTTTTCCAGAAATATTAACATTATAAGAAGCAAACAAGGGCACTGCACATATTCAAAGTATTCAAAATATACCCATACGATATATATTCATATATAATAATAAAAAATCCAAAAACAATATAATATGAAATATATTATAAGCAAATAATCTATTACAAATAATTTCATAGTTTTTCGATTTGCGTCGATTTAATTCTATTTATGAACATAAAGCTTTCGGAAAGCTTTCAAATTGCTTTAACATTAGATTTCTTTCAGTGAGATGCTTTAAGTGTTACACACACATCCAATCAAGTTTAGTTGTGTGCGTTTGAGCATCACTGACTTAATTTGAGAACTCGTTTTTCGATTTCACTTCATTAAATTGGTTTAACATAATTAAATGCTCGGTTTGAACATGCTAAATATTAAAAGACTTTCTAACATTAAAAAGGTTTTTAACTATTGAACGCTTTAAGGCAATTTTAAAATATTTTTATGAATACGGCTTATAATATACAAACGTAATAAATAGATTTGGATACTTAATACATTTAAAAAAATTAAGAATTTTAGATATTATTCATCTAAATGGCCGTACATAGATCTTCCTAAAAGCGCAAAATGGTTTCTTTGGAATTGTACGGTTGTTGGTGCTAACCATGTATAAGCTATAATTTGCATAGTTCTCAAGGCAGCGATCCATTTTGCAATACATTCCAGAGATGGCAAAATTATGAGAACAGAGATATTACACTGAAAAAAAATGTTTTAAAATTGACGACAATTGTTATTAATTTGACGAATTTTGTGTTTAAAAAATAGCTTGCAACAAATTTCGTCAAAGTAAGAGAAAATTTGTTTAAAACTTTTGAAAAACATATGAAAAAAAGCAAATTACGAACACATTTTTTGAACACATTGTGTTTAATTTTAAGCTAACATTTTTTTTTTCTGTGTACAAATGTGATTTTAGTAAATTTTTCTAAAAAAACTTTATATTTTTGTCCGGCCATTGAAATTACTTGATATTTAAAAAAATTACTGTCGTACTGTATGAGCAGTCAAATTACTGAGAAAACAGTAATTACTGTGCCGTTAACATCAGTGATCTCCGTCGCGAACTTATTACATATTTGGCGAGCCGATTCCCTTAGTAAGTTCTTTGCGAGACTTGGGTATAATTGGCGATAAAGAACTTAATTTTCGATCCCATATCGATAATATTATTAGTAGAGCCAACTTTACTCTTGGTTTTGTAAAACATTGGTCCAGGGAATTCTCTAATCCATATGTTACAAAATCTCTCTACCTAACCTTTGTGAGGCCCATACTCGAATATGCTAGCCTAGTTTGGTCATCACTCTATGTTTCTCATTCGTTGCGTATTGAAGCTGTTCAGCGTAGATTCCTTCGATTTGCGTTACGCGGCCTCCCTGGTTCCGACAACTTCAATCTACCTCCTTACGCTGATCGTTTGATGTTGATTAACATGCAATCTCTTGAAAAACGCAGGGTGGTTGCCGATGTCCTCTTCATCCATCAATTACTAGGCGGCACCATTAACTGCCCTACACTGCTCCAATTGATATGCCTTAATACCAACCCACGCTACCTAAGGTCTGTACCTCTCTTCCATCTCAACTTTAATCGCACCGTCTATGGATATGGCGAACCTATAACTAGGATGCTTCATCTGACCAACAATTTGATCAATGAATTCGACTTCCATCTCAGCAGATCCGAACTCCGAAATATCCTTCTTAACTCAAACCCCGCTTCCTCCATCTTAAATTAATTGTGATATCTTTTTCTCATACGTCTTGTGGGCAGACTATTGCCCACGTAAATGTAAATTCCCTACCCTAAAAAAAAAAAAAAAAAAAAAAAAAAAAACAAAACAAAACAAAACCCTAGGATTAAGAAATTAATGTTAAGTATCTGCTTGTATTAAGCTAATAATAAATAAATAAATCTATATCTATATCTTTATCTACATCTATATTTATATCTATGGTTTCTTACCTCATAGCGAAAATGAAAAAAATTTTGGAACCACTACACCACGGAGATAACCGCTGATACAGTAAAAATGCAACAACAATGAAAAACGTTTCATGAAATTAGAATTCCGTGCCTATTGGCGCTTCGGTAACCCAGCGAACACATGAGACAATTTGTCATGGCAATTTCAACACATTTAAACTTTACCAACACACTCATAACTTTTCAAATGCCAGCATAATTGTTTGCAACAATCACACTGCAAGTCGGCTTGCAAGAAATTTGACATAGAGTGGCAAAATTTGACGTTTACTTGAGAAAGTGTAAAAAAAAAACAAACACCCTGAAACTGAAAGAAATGTCACTTTTTGTCACGCAATTGTTATGCCACCTACGTCACTATCGGCAATTGGCTTGATGGCGACAATAATTTGACAACTTATACATATTTTAGTTGGTCCACTAGTTGGAGGACGATCCTCACAAGGCAACACGTGAGGGTCAAGGGGGCGATCTTCACATGGCAACGTGTCTGACTGCCTCAACCTGGTGAGGCCAGCATTATCCATGTCGAAATCGTCTCAAGTCGACTCAAACCTCTGCGTGGTGTCCTCTAGAAACGGCAAACTGGCAACCGTTAGTTTGACGGCTAATCTGAGCGGCGGGCTCCCACTGCCTTTAAAGGGTTGTGCGTTGGGTTTGATGCCCACCACGTAAAAACAAAATTCAATGAAACGAAAAAGAAATAAGATAAAAATGATCCCCAAATCTGATGACGACTACCGCAAACGAAAAACTGACAATGATTTACGGATATGCACCTGGAACGTCCGAACCCTTAATTGGGATGGTGCCTCTATCCAACTGATAGATATCTTAGAAAGATACAAGGCTGATATCACTGCAATCCAAGAAATGCGATGGAAGGGACAGGGTTGCTCACGGCAAGCATCCTGTGATATCTACTACAGCGGCCATGCGGAGAAGCACGAATTTAGATGCGGATTCGTGGTTGGCAAGAGACTACGACATCATGTTCTGCGATTCACACCTGTGAACGAACGACTTGCCATAATCCGTGTCAAGGCAAGATTTTTCAACATAAGCCTGATTTGTGCGCACGCTCCGACAGAAGACAAAGACGATGAGACCAAAGACAGCTTCTACGAGCGCCTTGAAGATGCTTATGAGCGCAGCCCCCGCCACGACATAAGAATCGTGCTTGGTGACTTCAACGCCAAGGTGGGAAAAGAAAATATCTTTGGTCCAACAGTCGGAAAGTTTAGCCTCCACGACAATACCTCCGATAACGGAATGAGGCTGATTGACTTTGCCGCAGTGCGAAACATGGTCGTTAGTAGCACTAGATTCAAGCATCTTAATATTCATAAAGCAACTTGGCTGTCTCCTGATCAAAAGACGCGCAACCAAATTGATCACGTTTTGATTGACGGAAGGCACTCTTCCAGTGTTTTAGATGTACGCACGATCCGTGGTGCCAATATAGACTCGGATCATTATCTTGTCGCAGCCAAGATCCTTACACGCCTGTGCGCAACCAAGAATGCGCGCAATCCAGCACAGAGAAAGCTAGACGTCGAAAAGCTGCAATCAAAGCAAACACCCGAAGACTTCGCTACTCGACTCTCACTCCTGCTTCAAGAAAGCACTCCTCCGATCGACGATATATGCGCGCAGTGGAATCATATTTCCCACTCTATGCGTACGGCTGCCGAAGAGGTGATTGGCTATCACCGCCCTCGCCGAAACCAGTGGCACGACCAAGAGTGTCGCGACGCCACTGCAGAAAAAGACGCCACCTACAAAGCCACCCTGCAGTCGGTTGTAACGCGTGCTGCTAAGGAGCGATCCAGAGTACACTGATGATGTGGAGGGAACACTTCTCTAGGCTTCTGAATGGCGACGACGACAACAATCCCGCCAATAGAGATGATATTCCGGAATCCCCAATTGTGGACGACAACGTTGAAGTTCCGCTGCCCGACCATAGTGAAGTCTTGAAAGCTATAGCTCGGCTTAAAAATAACAAAGCCGCAGGAGCCGATGGCTTACCTGCTGAGCTCTTCAAGAATGGAGGCGAAGCTCTATTTAAATGCATTCATGAGCTTCTATGCAGAATATGGTCGGAAGAATGCATTCCAAACGATTGGAACCTCAGTGTGCTCTGCCCAATCCACAAGAAAGGCGATCCCACAATTTGCGCCAACTACCGTGGGATAAGCCTTCTTAATATCGCATATAAGGTCCTGTCGAGCGTACTATGTGAAAGACTGAAGCCCATCGTAAACCAGCTGATTGGACCTTATCAGTGTGGCTTCAGACCTGGCAAATCCACCATAGACCAGATATTTACGCTACGACAAATCTTGGAGAAGACCCTAGAAAAACAAATCGACACACACCATCTTTTTGTCGATTACAAAGCCGCCTTCGACAGTCCAATAAGGAATCATCTATATTCCACCATGTCTGAATTTGGTATTCCTGCAAAGCTCATCCGCCTTTGCAGAATGACACTGAGCAACACCAGCAGCACAGTTAAAATCGGGAAGGACCTCACTCCTCCATTCGATACCAAACGAGGTTTCAGACAAGGTGATTCCTTATCGTGCGACTTTTTCAACCTTATGATGGAGAAGATCATCCGAGCTGCTGATTTGAGACGCAGCGGCATGATATTCTACAAAAGTATTATGATGCTGGCGTATGCTGATGATATCGATATCATTGGCCATAATACGCGCGAAGTCAGTGCATTCTCCAGGTTAGCGAAAGAGTCGAGTCGAATGGGTCTTGTAGTGAACGCAGATAAGACGAAATACCTAATGTCAACAAATAAACAGTCCCAGCGTCTTGGAAACCACGTCACTGTTGACAACATCTCCTTCGAGGTTGTTAATGACTTCGTCTACCTGGGATCCAGCGTAAACTCTTTCAACGATGTCAGTATTGAGATAAAGCGAAGGATAACTCTTGCCAACAGGTGTTACTTTGGGCTGAGTAGGCAATTGAGAAGCAGAGCCCTCTCTCGACGAACAAAACTCACGCTCTATAAGTCACTAATCATGCCCGTCCTATTATATGCAGCACAAACTTGGACGTTGAGCAGTTCTGATGAAAAGACTTTGGGAGCCCTCGAGAGAAAGATCTTTCGTAAGATCTTCGGTCCAATCTGCGTCAATGGCGAGTACCGAATTCGATGAAACCACGAGCTGTATGAGCTGTACGCTGACATAGACATAGTTAAGCGCATTAAAATCGAGCGGCTCCGCTGGCTAGGTCATGTTGAGCGAATGGAAAACGACGCTCCAACGAAAAAAATATTCGATTCTTCGGTACCCGATGGTGGTCAACGCAGAAGAGGACGCCCACATCTTCGTTGGAAGGATCAGGTGTTGGATAACCTGACTACACTTGGTGTTTCCAACTGGCGCCAGCAAGCGCAAAATAGAAATGGCTGGCGCAATTTCTTATACGAGGCCAAAACCGACCTTCGGTTGTAAGCGCCAGATAAGTAAGTAAGTAATACATATTTTAAAATTGTTATGCCAATTTGTCACGTGTGTTCGCAGCGTAAATGTTATCGAACGACAGTAATGCTGAGGTTTTCGGTCACATGATGAAAATAAAAAAACAAATTATTGGCGTCGTATATAATTCCTCTGTATATAATAATCAACACTATAATAATCAACATGATACGTCATCTTCGTCATTTTAGGTAAAAATACAATTTTAGAAATTTTCAAGCTTTTTTACTTTTCAGCTAATGTATACAGCCATATAACCCCTATCTATTGAAAAAAATATATTCGTCGAATATTCAGTCAGAGCAAAACAACGTTTGCCGGGTCAGCTAGTATTATATAAAGTCAAATCTTTTGTTGCCGCTAAACTCCAAAAGTATTGAGCCGATTTTTAGGAAATAAGCTTTAAAATATCATATTTATGCCACGAAACGATATAGGGGTATTTTATTTATGAAACTTTAATAATAACTATCTTTAATTATTATTATTATTATTATTTATTAACATATAATTATAAATTATAAGCTAACAATACAAGAAAAAGCAATAGCGACAATGGCCTTCAGCTATATTATGCTTAGAATAAACTTAAATATTTTAATATATATATATATCGTCGTTGCGCATACAAAAAAGGCTATGTGAAAAATTTCGATTTTTTTTTTATTTTACCATTTAATAGCCATATGTATGCCCCATCTATTCACCAAATGGTTTCTTGATATTCTTATTGGTTCAGAATAAAACAAATGTGAAAGTTAGCCAGCTATGTGAAAATAGTATTGAAATTGTTAAAAAACAAAAATGTTTTTTTCGTCTCCTGAAAAATTGTTCAAAAACACATAACCTTTTTTGTATGCGCAACGACGATATATATTGGACGCATGGATATGGAGTTAAGTAGATTATATCGACTCATAACCGCCAAAATATCTTAAGCGACATAATATCCGATTTATGTTTTTTGATGAAAATCGATAATTTGCGATGGTTTACATCGTCTGTCAAAATTTCATAGGTGTACGAAATTAGATTATGAATTTAAACCAAAAGCAAAAAATTAAAAAAGCACTAAGCACTAAGCAAAGATAATTACAAAAAACCTTCTCCTGTAAAATTTTCTTTTTGGCGCTTAAGATATTTTGGCGGTTATGAGTCGATATAATTATAAAATAAATAGAAAATTCAGTTATAAATCATTAATTATCAAATTGATAATTTAACAATTTTTATAATAAATTTAAAATTTAATTTGAAGTAGTGAAAAAAGGGGAATTATATTAAATGATATATATCACCTAATTTTAAGAAGTTGATTATTTTTTTATGCTTTCTAAAGATGGATTTGATAAATAGAAAAGAGGATAAGCATTAGGGAATAATTGGTTTCTCGTAAAAGTAAAATGACTACAATCAGATATAATATGTTTAATTGAAAAATGGATACAGTTGCAGAAAGGACAGTTAGGAGGAGGGCAATTATCAAAAAGATAGGAGTGAGTGAGTTTTGTGTGTCCTAATCTAAGGCGCTCAAATTTAACCATATCGAGTCTGCTTAAGTGTTCTTTGTGGTTGAATTTGAGGAAAGTATTAATATATATTTTGGAAGTATTTATGCCTTGGTACCAATTGGATGTCAGACGCCATAGTTGTATTTGTTTTTCAATAGAAACGGTTTTCAGATGTTTTTGTATGTCCTTAAAGTTATGGTTGTACGAATATATTAGAGGAGAATTCGTTGCTAGTTTAGCTGCTTGGTCTGCAAATTCGTTACCAGGTATCTGAACATGTCCTGGAATCCAGATAAGAATGAATTTAGGGAAGAGTTACATTAAGATGTTTCTAATAGTTTTTGGGTAAAAGCTGTTGTTTTCGATATTTAATATGGAATCTATTGCTGAGAGTGAGTCAGAGCATATTGCGTATTTGCCTCGTTTGGATTTAAGGGTATTAAGAGCATTATAAATTGAAATTATTTCAGCGGAGAAGACAGAAGAGTAGCTTGGGAGAAGTGAAATTTGTAGTATGGTATTTATAGTTGTGATGCTGTAGCTTATTAGGTGTTGACATTTTGATCCATCAGTGTAGATCATTGTACGATCTTGGAATTGGTTTTGTATTTCTAAAAATTTTTGTTGATATAATAGGGGTGAAGTGGAGTTTTTTGAAAGTTCGCGAAGAGATGTGCATATAATTGAGGACTTCAGATGCCAAGGAGGTATTTTAAATTTTGTTTGTTTCATTTCCACGATAGGGATATCTAATGAGTTGCATAACGTTAATGATCTTATTATAACGGATGGGATTTTCTTTTCTTTTTTATTGTTAATAGTTTTCCTTATGGGTTGATGTAAAAGGGAATTCCGACTGGACATAAGTGATTTGAAAAGATTGGAAGTTATGTAGTCCCTTCTGTTTTCTAATGTCATAATGTTCGATTCGAATAATATGTTATTAATGGGGGTCTACAAGCACCTAGTGCTATTCGCAGTGATGAATGTAGTATTGTTTTAATTTTGGCGCTTGTAGATTTTGGAGAGAAACCATAAATATATATACCGTAATCAATTTTTGAAATTAATAAAGGTTTAATTGTGTTTATAAGAATTAAAGTATTACAGTTGAATTTAAAGTGAGATAGGCATTTTATAATGTTAAGTCTTTTTGCTAATGATGATTGGAGGTAGTCAACATGATTTTTCCATCTGTAGGATTTATTGAAAATTATGCCAAGTATTTTGAGGTAATTTACATTTTCTATTGTATGGTTGTGAGCTTGAATGATGCAATTGCAATTTTTTTTGCGGCATATGTGTAAATGCTTACATTTTGTAGTTGAAAGATCAGCACCTGAGTAGTCACTCCAGGTTGAAATATCACTTACGATATCGCTGAAGTCAAGGGTTTTTTGTTTTATTCAAAATTTTTATTATATGGAAATCATCTGCATAAGCACAGAACTGGTATTGCTTATAAGATGTTAGGATATCACTTAATTTGTTATAAGCTATAAGAAATAAAATAACCGAGAGGGGGGAGCCTTGTGGTATTCCATTACAAAGTGGGCGGGATTGGGAGTAAAAGTTGTTGATTTTGATTTTAATTTTCCTATTTGTCATGAAATGATAGACATAGTAAATGATATTAGGCCCTAGCTTCCATGTTGTTAGCTGATCTAAAATGGAATGTATTCCAACTTTATCGAAGGCTTTGGCAAAGTCCAAAGATACAATTGATAAGTGGTTTTTTTTGAGAGTGTGTTTGTAATCTCTTAATCTAGATAAACTAGAGAATCAGATACAGACCTACCTTTTTTAAAACCCATTTGGCAACTATTGAGAAGATTGTTTGTTGAGACAAATCACCATAATCTGTTTGCTACTATTTTGTCAAGGACTTTTGAACAACAGGGATTGAGAGATATGGGTCTACTTATATAGTCCAAGATCCCAGGCCCCCAGATACTCGTTATTTTCAAAGTTTCAAAATCATGACGAACGAACAGTGCAATATATACTTGAGAATGTATGCGTACCTGCTAGCTTGAGTAGACGGCCCGATTACAGGTAGCAAGTAGAAAAGGTACGTAAAAACATTACATACTTTCTGTAAATTTAAACTGCTAAATTTTTTATATGTTTTAAGAAATATTGTTAATTAGCAATATTTAGTATTGCCAGACACTTCTCGTCGGCAGTAATTTGAAAAATGAGTGAACCTTATAACATTAAATAATAATGTACAAGATATGTACATATATTAAATAAAATTTTGGTGTTTTTCTAAATTCACCGTTGAGAGTCTTCTGTTTGTAAATATTGTAGTAAATTAATAATTCATCAAGTTCTTCATTTTCGATTTTAAATGATGATGTTGGAAATGTTTAATTTATTTTCCTCAACCATTTCATCTGTGACCATTGTATTTTTATTTTTCAAAAACGACTTAAAATGTAAAATTTCCAATCCCAGTGTTACCAGAGGATGAAGTCGCTTACACCTATTGAAGTGTTTTCCTTCTAATAATCCATTTACTGCACCTGATGCCAGCAAATTACTGTGCACGATAATATTGGTTATACCAGAATCAATTATAACTTTGCCGACAGCTTTAAAATATGCCATCATGATATGAAAAGGCCCTAAATGTATGAATAAATTGTCAAACACTGGTTTTTCAGTAGCTTGGATTTGCAAAGCAACTTTAGCAATTGCAAGATCGTAAGTGACTTGAATAGAAGATTGCTTTACATCTTGATAAATGTTCTGACTTTGTTTCATAGTCTCCAAAACTACTGATGTGTTTGTAGGTGAGGAATTGATAGGAGTTAAATAAGAAATCATTTGTTTTGGACTATTGATGTCATTAATTAAACTATTGAAGCCAACCCACATTGGAGTTTTTGGTAACTGTACAGCATAACTTATCATCCAATTTTAAAATTGTTTGAGACTTTTTTAACGTCTCTTCATTAAAAAAGGTTAAATTCTGATCAGAATTTTTGCAAAAAAACACAAGTTAATAAATAAGCCTTTATATTTTTATCAAACACTGCAAATACTTATATATTTTATTGTATGAATCACTCGCGTTGTATATAGCAGAGAAAAACAAAATACAATAAAAGTTACGCGATCTGAGACTCACTGTAAAAACCTACTTGAAGTTCAAGCATTTTCATGTGTCATAATGTGTTTACATGTCTAATTATTTTATAATACAAATATCGTTCATCACTACAAAATGAAATTTTCAATATTAATTAATTAAAAATATAAATTTAAAAGTTTTATTGTAATTTACTTGTAACACGGTTAACACTAAACAGGTGTCTGGGGGGATGTTTTGCCCATCGCATGTGTCTGGCTCTTTACACAATGTTTTAAAATAGTCCCCTAAATATTATATTTAAATTTTGCGACTCAGAAAATAAGTAAGGTTCACTAATTTTTTTGCCAACTTTAAAGCGTCTGGCAGAAATTACTGCCGACGAGAAGTGTCTGGCAATACTAAATATTGATAATTAACAATATTTCTTAAAACATATAAAAAATTTAGCAGTTTAAATTTACAGAAAGTATGTAATGTTTTTACGTACCTTTTCTACTTGCTACCTGGAATCGGGCCGTCTACTCAAGCTAGCAGGTACGCATACATTCTCAAGTATATATTGCACTGTTCGTTCGTCATGATTTTGAAACTTTGAAAATAACGAGTGTCTGGGGGGCCTGGGATCTTACTCTAATATGATTGTACACAAGTCTTATCAGAATTTGGTTTTAGAATGGGAATTATTGTGCTTATTTTGTATGACTGAAGAGAATAATTTTTAAAAATATTGTTGTATAACCGTAAAAGTCTGAGTTTTGTAGATAAGGATAGGTTGCGAATCATGGGGTACGATATTCGGTCCGAGCCGGGAGTCTTGCCTTTTAGCTTGTTTAAAGCTATTGTCAGTTCAAGTTGACTTATATCTTTTTCTATTGGTAATGCATGTTTGCATGGTAAGTAATTAGTAGGTAGAAAGGTGAAAGAATATTTATTTTCCCGAAAAAGGATAGGAAAGTTATTATCTGCTGACGACTCAGACTAGAATTTGCAAAATTTTTCAGCAATTAACGCTTGATTTGTGATGTGTGGTGTATTTAGAAGAGTTTGGCGTGTTGACACAGTGGATAGTCTTTAAGCCACAGAATAGTCTAATATTGGACCATATTTTCGATATTGGTGTTGTAGGGTTAATATCACCTGTAAATGCATTTATTGATTCCTTTTTGGCTAATTTTAATTTAAGTTTAAGCAATGCGTTAGCTTTTTTATAATTTATGATGTTTTCTGATGAAATGTTTCGTTTTAAGCAGTGCCATAATCTGTTTTTGTTGTCTTTAAGTTTCTGTAAGTCTTTGTTCCACCAAGGTACCAATCGTTTATTCTTATGAAGAGAGTATTGGGGTATTGTTTCACTAGAACTTTGTAATATTATTTTGTGAATGTTCGCAGCCTCTTTTGTAATGTTATTGCTTTCTGCATGTTTCAGGTTTATCCGCTCAGATAATTTTTGGTAGGCTGGCCAGTTTGCATTTGTTGTATTGAATTTTGGTTTAGAATATGGAATGTTAAAAATCTGGGTATGAAAAAGCGATGTTATGATAGGGAAATGATCACTTCCAAAGAAATCATCTAGTATTCCCCATGACGATTGAATCGCTAGTATAGGGGAACAAAAGGTGAGATCAATATGAGAGAAAGTGTTGTGGGTACTGAAATGAGTTGGGGATCCGTTGTTGAGTAATATTAAACGAGATTGATCTAAATATTTGGAGATAATATTGCCTCTGCGGTTATTATTAAGCGAGCCCCATTTTTGGTGCCAGCTATTAAAATCTCCACAGATGAAACATTGAGAGCGAATCGAGTTGAATACATTTTCTAAATTTTGGATGTTAAAATTTTTGCTTGGTGGAATATATGTAGAGACTACTGTAAATTTTATTGAAGATTGGATAGTGACAGCAATTGAATCTATATCATTGTTTAGGAAAACTTGCTGATGATGGAGAGAGTTGTGTATAAGCAGAGCCACTCCTCCATAGGAATTGGAAGTGTTGAGATGATATCGTTGAATATTAATGGGGATTGGTATATTAGTGCTATTGTTTATATGCGTTTCTTGGAAGGCGATTACTTTGGGACTATGCAGTTTTATAAAAAGTTGTAGTTGATTATAATTGTTAGTGTAACCTTTTATGTTCCATTGAGCTATTTTTAAGGCCATTGATAGTAAATTTAGATTATTATAACATTCGAATATAGTCGTGTACTATATAAGAGTACATTATTCAAATAGAAATAGATGTGGAAAATTACTTGTTTAAAATTTGGTAGATAAAGATAGAAGAAACTAATCCTACGCCATGTGTTCATCAGAAATTTCGTCATAGTCTTCAATTTGGATAGCGTTTGTTGTTTTCAAGATCGGTTTGAAGTTGGATTGGAGTTGGATTTTGCCTAAAGTTGAAACTTGAGTCTTCTGGTTTTTATTCTTTATTTTGGTGTTGTCTTTTTTTTCAATTGGTTGATAAGCCGTTTCGGGGTGTTTTTTGGTAAAATCTTAAGCTTGTTGATTTTTCTTGATGCAGCTTTTTTCATGGCCATTTCGGAGGTTGATGAAGTAATATTGAGATCGGTGTTAGAGTTAGACAGTATGTCATCATAATCTATGATGACTCGATCATTGAAAGTAGCATTTTCGTTGGTAGTAACATTAGGTTGATTATGTGATAAGGAACTTGAGGGGGTTGTAGTATTGATGTTAGCAGTTGTTGTATAGTTGGTAGTGATTGAAGCGTACGTAGGAGTGCCATGTTGATGGCTCTCTGAGTAGATAGCGTAAGCAACCTTGTTGCTGACTTTTTGTATTGTTTTAATTGCTTGAATTTCTTTCTGTTTAATAAATATTGGGCATTGTTTGTCAAATGCTGTGTGGTTGTGTGGAGTAATTTTTGTTTTTAAGCAATTAATGCACTGTTTAGGGTTTTCGCATAGTTCATTCATTTCTGGATTAAGGTGGTAGTCTTTTGCACATATTGCACATTTTTTTTTATTTTTGCAGTATTTTGAGATATGATTGTATGAAAGGCAGTCATTACATCTAAGTGGTCTCGGTATATGGGGGCGAATGAATACTCTTTCATAACCGATGTTAATGAAGTCCGGTAATACAGTAGACGCGAAAGTTAAAATCACTAAACCCGTTTCAATTTGTTGTTCGTGAACTTTTTTCAATATTTTAGAGACTTGACACACATTTTGGTGTTTTAGTTCTTCTAAAATTTCATTCTCAGGTATGCCGCGTAGGTCGTTGCAATATATAACGCCTTTTGAGTGGTTTAATGTATTATGTTCAGTAATTTTTAAAGTTATATCATTGGAAAGAGCTATTAAGGTTAATAGTTTATTGGCTTGGATATGATTTTTTGTTTTTATGAGCACAGTTCCGTTTCGGGTTTTTTTGCAAACTTCTACTTCATCGCCACAAGTGGCATCCATGGCCTTTTTTAATAGAAAAGGGGACACACAAGCAAAGCTATTATCGCTGTTTGTTCTGGTCATTACCAGGTATTTAAGTCCGGAGGTCACAAAAACAGGTTTAATTGTATTATCCCATTTAAGGGAGGGTTGTCTGTTATATATGTTGGGAGGGTCGTTCATCGTGCTTCTGGTTTCAGAGCGAGAGCCCCTCTCCCTTCACTACACCAATTGTTTGTTTTATTATATATTTTTGTTTCTTTTTTGATTAATAACTGATATTAATAGATTTTATTTTTGTTGTCGATTCCGATATAGCAAATGGGTTGAATTAGTCGTTGAATCAGCAAAATCACAAAAATTAAAAAAAAAAAGATACAATTTTATGTATTCAATGAAAAAAAGGAAAATTTATTTTATTTTCAATGAAGAGAAAAGCGAACGTTACTGCTTGAAAACTTTTTGAAAACTGATCTTTAATTAAAGTATAAGGTTTTTAAGAAAACATCCAGAATGTGATGCGTTGCTTGATCGTTAGCTTTTCACGCGTTTGTGCTACGAGATCTTGAGTAAACTCCATGTTGCTCTCTACTCTGTTTTCTCTTTGTGCTCAACAAGCACATATCCCCATTAATTATGGAACACAACGTCGTTCAAGTGGCTGCCTCGGCTGGCTTCGCAGTAGCGCATTATGACACTCCAATTTTCCAAGACCTTGTTGATGGTTTCAGGCTGTAGCTCACGGATTGCTTGAATGACATTGGCCTTAAATGCTTGAATTGTTTCCGAATTGCTGACATAATATCGGTCCTTCACGGTTCCTCACAAAAAAAGTCCAAAGGGGTCAAATCGCAGCACCGAGGTGGCTAATTGACATCACCAAGACGGCATGGTGCGCCATCCTGCATGAACCAGAGGTCGTCCAAATTCATGTCTCGAATTTCGGTCATGTCTCAAAAAAAAATCAGTTAACATGGCTCTGTAACGCCTACCGTTGACCGAAACGTTGTTTCCATCCTTATTTTCGAAGAAAAATGGTCCAATGATTGCCACCACTCCACAATCCGCACCAAACCGTCGCTCTCTGTGGATGTATACACTAAAAAAAAAAATGGTGTTGCTACAACACCGAATCGGTGTTACATAGTGGTCTTCTGAATGATGTGAATTCTATTTTATTATTTTGTGTTTCTCTAAATTAATATTATATTATTATTATTATTATTAATATATTAACAGTAAATTAAAATTTAAAGTTAATTATAAGCTATGGCTACTTAGGCCTTAAGCAAAACTTAAAACTAGGGTCAATAATAATATGAAGTCATTTTGTCAATATTATAAAAATACTTAAAAAGAAGTAAACTAAAACACCAAATGGTGTTAATTCGAAATGATACAATTGGATAAAGTCAGAAAACCCAAAAAGAAAGTGAATCTTTTTCGCAGTAAACGCATTTTTAAATTATCAGTATGGTGTTAATGTGATAAATGAGAAAACTTCAAATGGTGTTTTAGGAAACATAAATTTATGATTACTTTGGGCTGCACGAAATAACCCCCAAATGGAATAACCTCCAATGAAATAATACCCAAACGCAATGAAATAACACCCAAATTGTAAGTGAAATAAGCCCCAAAATTTGGGTTAAAGTTAACAAATTTTGAATTGTATTTTAATGACTCTATTCATAAAAGCAAAAACGTGGAAATATCTGTTTAAGGGGGGAAATATACCCAGATTTTTTTTTTTAATTTTAAGATTTTTGTATATTCGTAAAGCTTTAAGTCTCAAAAATATGTGGTGAAAATTTCAAATCGATATCTCAAAAATAACAAAGTTATAGCCTAGTGAGTGAATCGCCTTCTAGAGCGCGCATTGCTGGCCGTTATTTTCAAACGCATTTTTCTCGAAACCATGTTTTCAAAGTCGGTGACCAAGATTGCAGGCTTATTTTATTCATAATAATCTCGTACTTGTCATAGAATTTTTTTTTCGGAGCTTCGTTCATTTTTTATAGGCAAAATAATGACGAATTTTTGGTCGAAAATCGTTAATTTACGTTCGGAAGTCCGTCATTTTGTGAAAAATCAATATTTTCAAAATCGGCTATGACAAGTACGAGTTTTTAGTATCTAGTTTAATAATATATTTCATTTTTTTATTTCAGTTGAATTTAGGAGTAGCAATCTTGGTCACCTCATTTTCAGAGCGCTCTACAAATAATGCTGTATCTACCTTAATATTAATTTTTTTTTTTTTAATAAAAAGAACTAAACATACTCTTGAATGTGTATATTTTAAGGTATAAAAACACTCATATAAGAATATCCCTTAGGTTTTCTTAAAAGAATGCACAAACATGACCTCTTTTTTGCTGTACAGAGAAATGACACCATCAGTGGATATTACTTTAGGTAAACTCGCTGAAAGTAAGCGTAATCTGGATTTAAAAATATAAGTAAGTTTCTTGTACTATTCTTAATCACCTTAATCCTGCAACTAAAGTCTTTTTGATGTAAAAACAATAAATACAATTTTATATAATTCGTATAAATAATGGTGTGATTCGGCTTTAGAATCACAGAATAAATAATATTGTATATATACTATCAGTATGGCGTACCGCGACTTGTTTGCCTTGATACCTACCACTGTTCTAGATCTCACACTCTGATACTTTGTACCACATTTCCGCTTTGAGGTGTTATATGTATATTAATATGAGTGGCCAATGAGACAGAGTTTGTCATAGTGCCTGCGTTCGCAACCATTTTGTTTTCATACAAGGAAATTGGTGTCGTAAATTCGACCCAATTCGTCGGATTACCAACTTGTTAAGCCAAAATTTCAGTGGCTTAAGACAGAACAATATAAATTTTATACATATTCTCATTCTCGATACCACCGCCTTGGACCCTCTGGATGATTTATTATTAATTTATTTTTTTTTGTTTTGCTTTATAATACCTTTATTCATATTATCTATTAGTCTGTACATTTTTAAACGTTCATACTTTAATTTACATTACATTACAACTGAACTTATTTTACTTTGGATATGTATTTGCATATGAAATGAACTGAGCTTTTTACATAAGTATTATTATTAGTATTAGTAAAGGGTGTTTTTTTTAGGGGTTTGTTTTTCGAATAGAGATAAAACTGGCATTTTGTGGTCAAATCTGGCAACTCTAATGTCATTAATGTTCAGTTTGGTTTGCCATTTCATCATGAACAGGTTGACAAAAGAACAACGCTTGCAAATGGGCCGAAAATGAGATTGATCTCGATGCTGATTTTCATCGCAAAATTTTGTTCAGTGATGAGGCTCATTTTTGGTTGAATGGCTACGTCAACAAGCAAAATTGCCGCATTTGGAGTGAAGATAATCCACATGAGATCCTTGAGACGCCATTACTTCCACAAAAACTGACTGTTTGGTGTGCTCTATGGCTGGTGGAGTCATTGGGCCATACTTCTTCCGAAATAATGCTGGAGAGTCAGTTACCGTTAATGGAGACCGGTATAGAGCCATGATAACCGACTATTTTGTTCCCGAATTGGATGGCATGAATGTGGATGAGTTGTGGTTCCAACAAGAATGCGCTACATGCCACACAGCGCACGTCACAATCGATTTATTGAAGGAAACATTCGATGAGCGCATAATTTTGCGGAATGGACCTGTCAATTGGCCACCAAGATCGTGTGATTTGACACCATTGGATTATTTTCTTTGGGGATATGTGAAGTCGCTCGTCTACGCCAACAAACCAGAAACGTTAGGGGACTTGGAGGCCAACATTCGTGGCGTTATTGCCGACATACGGCCCCATATGCTCGAAAAAGTGGTTGGAAATTGGACCTGTAGAATTGGCTTTATTCGAGCCAGCCGCGGCGGCCACATGCCCGAAATCATATTTAAACATTAATGGCATAAAATTTTCCTTCCAATAAAGCCAAATTGATGGACATTAAAACGATTTTCTTGTGTTTTATTTCAATTCGAAAAACAAACCCCTAAAAAAAACACCCTATATATTGTATTAGTATTAAAAATTGTATTTTTTATTTTACCCAATAAACCAAACGGATTCGTTTCGAATTCGAGGTGAAACCGAGATCTCGTGCATTTAGTTCGAAAACGAAATTCGTTCTGCTTTCGTTTTCGAATCCGCGATCGGAAGAAATTCACTCTTCGTTTTCGAAACGAGATTTTTAGAATAATCGAATCGTTTTAGAAACGAGATTTTTAAAATAATCGCATCGTTTTCGAAACGAGATTTTTGGAACAATCGATTCGTTTTCGAGGCGAGATTTTTTTAATTTTCTTATATTCTCATATCTTATGATTTCAATATTCTTCTTATGAAACCAATGACTTTTTTAATAATTTTTATTTATTTTTAAAAATTTTGAATTATAACTTTATTGCAGCTTATAAAATTCTTTTTGTATTCTAAAATGTTTGTAAGAGAAGCCGTTCGGTGAAGGGAAAATTCTCTACTGCAGTTCACGGCCGTGACGGAAGGTGCTGGAAAAAAAGTTTATCTAATTGCAAAGAAATATTTATACATATCTTGTCTCGCTGACGTCTTGTGCATCCATTTTTTTTAAATCAATTTTTTTTTGCTTCTGCAGAGGAACTTCTTGTGTCCAGCAGCTTCAGTCACGGCCGGGAACTTCAGTAAGAAATTTACCCCTCTACCGGGTGGCTTCTTTTAACCTATTTAATATATTTAAACTATTTATTTATACTTTACCTGGCGTGGTATAGCTCCCTGATGAGGAGAAATGACTTAAAATTCTCATACGTTTCATTTTATTAAAAATAAACTTTAAAAATGTCAAAACTCTAACGTTTTTGAAAACTTATACAATGAGTAGCAAGTGATTTGTTTTTATTTTGTTTTTGACAAGTCTATAGTTGCCACGGTTTTGTCTTTTATTGTTTTGAAATTTGAGAAGTGCAATTTAAAAGTGCTTCAAGTGCTTTGTAAACACATTGTAGAAGGTATTAAAAAGTTTTTAAAATTAAGTAAAGAATTGTATTTTATTCTTTTGGTACATTACAATCGTGTTAATAAAGAAACAAAATTTAAAAAATTGTTTTTATTAATATTCTCCACAAGATAGACAAATTTCATAAAATAAAATATTCGCTTTTTTAATATTCTCGGAATCATCTCGAATTCTAATAGAAAGCGAGAACTCGGATCCGAGATCTCGGTTCCGTTTCGAATTCGAAACGAATGCGAGTCCGCTCTGTGGTTTATTGGGTATTTATTTATTTTATTTTATAATTGTATTAGTATAATTGTATTATGAATTTTAATTTTAAATTGTTTTAAAATGCTATAAAGCTTTAGGCTTAAGCAAACAAATAAATAAATAAATAAATAAATAACTATTTATAAAAATTTTATCATTATGTTTGCTGCCATTGTGGTAGAATTAACGTTTTGAGTGCAATATTTGGACTCATTAAACCATAGCCGCTATATAAACGTACATTTTCTTTTATATACATATAGTTATAAAATTGCCCCCCAAAACAAATTCCTGGTTGCGCCTCTGTATAGCACAATGATTTGTATGTCCTAATATGCCCTTTTTACAGATGAATATTTTGTAAAAGGCGTAACAACACAAAAAAAAAAAAAAAAAATTGTCAAAAATTATTAAAACGAAATAAGTCTCAAATTGAATTTGCGTGGTGCTTATTTCATTGGGCTTTATTTTTTAATGAAATAAGACCCAACTAAAAAGTTAAATATCACCCAAAATTTGTGAAATTTACTGAAAAAATGTCAAAAGTATTTATTAAAATCTAAGCATAAAAATATTAATCAAATGCTCTTTGGTTTTTCTATTTGAAATTGACTGAAAAATAAACTAATATCCGTATGAATTTTATTATTATTTAATCTATTTGATGGATAAATGTACTACACGTATGGCGTGAAAAATGGAATCCATTCGGTGTTTTTTCAACTCACCTCAATATTATTAAGGGTGTAGGCTTCTCGACAATAACGTGCGGGTTTTATGAGCCTCAGAGGCGGCAATTTTGTTTGTTAACGTATGAAAAGGGGCCTCGTCAGAAAAGATGATTTTTCGCCAAAAAATACAGCACTCACTTTGGAAATAACTTTTCATTATTTTCCAATGTTGTTCAAGTGTTAAGCGACTCATTTCTTTCCGCCGAGGTATGATACTGACTTTATGTCAAGATTTAGAGCGGGAAACAACTGTCAGTGTCAAAATAACCTATGTTTAAAAAGAAACCACTATATGCTATGGCCCACCCTGTACATTAGAGTGGACATTTTTTTTTTTTTTTGAATAACATGTTATTTTTTTTTCCCCCTAATTTTTTTCTTTTGGGCACAAATAACATATTTCCAAAACTGTAGACTGTTTGGTCAACGTTAAGGCGTGGCACATGCGCCCTCAAGTTGACAAGAAGGGATTTTGCACAATTTAATAAGAAAAAAGTTATAACTTTATTATTATTTATCTAAATTTATGTTAAGTATCGATATTATATTTAATTTTGACTATTATTTTAATGCATGCCCCTAAAAAGGCGTGGCACCTTATATAATTTAAGTAATATATACGAAAATATGTAGTTTTTGCTTCAAAATATGATGGAATCTTACATATGTATGTAAAATTTATTTCCTAAAAGTCATTAAATAAATGCCGGCAAGTTAAAATAAAACACAAATTGATTAGTATTCCATGAGATCTGATTTATTAATACCTTTATAGTTTTTTCGATAATCAGTTACAATTTGTAAGATAAATTGTTTTTCTTCTTCATTTTTTGATAATGAATTATTATATTCTTCCATTAATTTAACATTTCGTTCGGCAGTATCGTTAACTACCCTCATTTTACTGACGATATTTACGCCCTGTATATAGCTTGGCTCGTTCTGCCATTGGGAGGGTTCTTTTTGGAAAAAATCGGTTGCAATCGAAAAACGTTCAAAGTTTGGTTACGAAGTCCTCAATTGATTTTGATTGTAAGTCCTGTATATCAGTAATCAGCCGCTTGCTCTCATTTTCTGACTCTACACGAAGTCTCTTTATCATACGAGTTTTTGTTTCAGAAGTAATGGTTTCATCAAAAAACGAAAAACCTACTGTTTCTGCTGCTAAATACCATAAATGGTTACGGAATTTTCCCAAAGTTGCATTGCTTACGTTTTCGTTGACATTTTTGTAGGTGAAAAGAGATTTAATAAAAAGAAGGTCTTGATTAGGCGCTTTGGCAGCTATTGGCGCTAATTTAAAATTTTCTTGGTTTATCATCGCCCAGGACCCTTTAAACTTTTGGAAAATTGACAAAGTTGGTCCACTTGAAGACAAATTTCTTTTTTCAAATACGCTCTTTAATACAATTTCGTAGATGTGGTGACGACAGGGCAAGTACAAAAGATCTTTTCCTAATTCCTGTTCCAATATCACGCAAGCACCTTGAAGTCTTCCCGTGTTTGTTGCTGTTGTATCAAAACACAGGGCCTGAACTTTGTCTGTCAAATTCCACTCTTTTAATAATTGGATTATTGCTTCAGCCTGTTGCCTTCCTGTACCAGCCTGTAATGCAGGAACTCCAAGTAGATGCTCTGTCTCTGTAGATGTAATAACAACTGGCAATCTGTCTACTTTTTTCTTTCCAGTTAATGATGGTAACAGCTTTCCATCCCAATGTACTGTAATGGTTTGCGGTAAAATGTTTTGAAAATTTTCCTTTAAATTTATAGCTGTTTCAGATCGAATTTTTTTACAGCAATTTCGAATTGTACTTTTACTTATTGCTAACTGACTTAAATCATGGCCCAATGCTTCAGCAGTGCCTATGAGAATTCGAACAGCATCTCTGTCGCTAACTTTACACTTGTCCAGAGTCGCAACAAGCTTGGGTGTTATAAAGTTTTTCATTTTACGTTTCTTTCCCACATTTCCAGTAGATGTTTGTTGAAAATTGTCTTGAAGCTCATCACTGTCTATTTCAGCCAATTGTCCTTCATCATCTGAGTAGTCCTGACTTGCAATCAAATTTTGAGATTGCTCCTGGTGATACTTTTCTTGCCTTATCAGTTCTCTTTCTTCACGCATATTTCTTCTTTTCTCTCTTTCAAAAAGTGCTCGATCGCTTCCAATCATACCACCTGGTCTGCCTTTTTTCCGTTGATTAAGTAGAAATAGTCTATCTTCTTCGATTTGAATAATACTTAACGCATCACCATGAGCGATATCAAACAAATCGTCTAATTCTTCCACAAAATCGTGCTCACGTTTCTCCTGTAGAGCTGTACGGCGCTTACAAGTTTTCTGAAGTGTCTTCCACTGATGATATAGAGCTTCCACTTTCTGAACGCTACGAATATTCTGGCTTGTGGGAATACGTGCTTTATCCCAGAGTACTTCTGCTTCTTTAATTACAAGATATGCACTCGGACGAAGATTGAGCTTAATTTTCCGCATATTGTAAAAAAGAACTTTCAATATTTGCCCTTTTGATGGTAACTTGCACCCAATGATTTGACTTTCGTCGTGCCCAAGCAGAAATAACTTTTCATTTGCTCTTGTTTCCATTGCTGTTTGAGTTACATTAATAATATTAAATATGTTATTCTATTTTGTAAATATCGAGCACTTTGTTGTTTAAACTTACCAATTTTATAAACCTTATCTTTCAATCAAATCAAATTAATATTTTCACATTTGCATGTATAACAACACATTATCAACGCTCTTTTTTAGCTTAACAAAAGCACATGTGTACTAGATACCGTTATTCCAGTGTTGCTACTTCTATGTAAATATAAGTTTGCTTGATCGTTATTCCAGTGTTGCTACTTCTATGTAAATATAAGTTTGCTTGATCGCAACTAATTAGCACAGAGCTGCATTTGTTAGTAGCAGTAGCAATTTGCCGGCATTTATTTAATGACTTTTAGGAAATAAATTTTACATACATATGTAAGATTCCATCATATTTTGAAGCAAAAACTACATATTTTCGTATATATTACTTAAATTATATAAGGTGCCACGCCTTTTTAGGGGCATGCATTAAAATAATAGTCAAAATTAAATATAATATCGATACTTAACATAAATTTAGATAAATAATAATGAAGTTATAACTTTTTTCTTATTAAATTGTGCAAAATCCCTTCTTGTCAACTTGAGGGCGCATGTGCCACGCCTTAACGTTGACCAAACAGTCTACAGTTTTGGAAATATGTTATTTGTGCCCAAAAGAAAAAAATTAGGGGGCGAACCACCTCCTACAAAAAACAAAAATAATTCCATATAAAAATTGTCCACTCTACTGTACATACATGCTGAATATGAATGATACATACAAAATAACAAATGACTTCACCACACCAATTGCCAAATGGATTGAAGCAGCGCTGTCGAAAGTACTACAATTGTAGTCTTTTACTCCTATTGAGATGTGAGTACTACTATTTTTACTACCTAAATGCTAAAAGTTCTCCTTTTTCTAAATAGCTGAAAACGGCCTCATGTGTATCGTTATAAAAGTTATTTTAAACGTAAACAGCTACTTCGATGAAATTAACTTCAAGTAAAATCATTTCATTTCTTATTAATGTGTTGTGTCCATGAACAAACAAAATCGATAGGAAGGTAAGTTTCCTAAATTCTTAATAACTAATATCATAGACTTCGTTTATAGCATTTTGTATTAAACGTATATAAAATTAATTCTTCTAGATTTGTAACAAAAGTTCAGAATAGTAAAAATTGCAATTCATTGACAAGTACAGCCATTTGTTCTACAGCATCCATCATCCATCGAAGAATCGACATTGAAACTAATAAGAAGAAAACGTCCTGCATTTAAAAACCTCGTATCACCTAAGAACATGTTTGAAGAAATTGGTGAAGCTATGACAAAAAATTCAATATTTTCGACCATGTTAGTTAACAAATTTTAAAGATGAACAAATTTATTTAGATTTAAATGAACTTTATATTGGAGCTTATGCAGCAATTATAATAAAAAAAGGAACAGTAAATCAATCAAAAATGAATGTTGAAAACAAATTTTATCTCGTTTAAAATTCAATGATCAAGTTTTAATTTCGTTGTAGGGCATTAATCCAAAAAGTTTAGCTCCAAGTCATGTTCGATTAATTCCAGCTTTTCCCAATTTTATGTTATTAGAGAGCTGGTATTGAAGCCTTAGATGAAAAATGACGAATATTAATAAATATGGATTTTTCAAAGGACTTGGAGCTTGGAAGGTTTTGGGAAGAATGTTATTCGGCAAAAGATCGCATTAATGCAAACAATGTTTCTATTACAACGAATAGATTAGTTTTATAGTTTCAATTATATGTAGTTTAATTTAATAAAATATAAAAAATAATTCTCTTATGAATTCAACGGCTCATTCCATTTAAATTGCAAAGGAACTGATAAGAAACAAAACACTTTGAAAATTGTAATCCATTTAAAGAATAATTATAAAAAACAAGAAAAATTAAAATTGTGTCAGAATTCGTGAAATCAGCACAAAAAATTTTTGGTAGTATTTTTTTGATTGATGTGACTCTATCGATAGCTTTTTATAGTAGAAATAATCATGCGAAATTTAAGAGGGATATTGTTTTTTTTGTTGTAGTTATAGGAAATTTAATTTTTGGATAATTTTATTTTAAAAAAATCGATCTAATCGATTTTAATAATTTGTATCTCAAATGAAAGGTAAATTAGAGTATTTTCAAATTATTTTCAGAAATATGCATAAATATCTTTTTCCATTATTTTTTCACACACTTTTGTCTTACAATTAAGTTTTAGTACTTTTCCCCGCCTTGCTAAAATCTGAAAAAAAATAAAAATGCGCATGAAATTGTTACAAAACGCAATCCGTTGAAAAAAGAGTGGAGAAACAATTGATTTATTCATAATTTAAAAAATACTGCAGGCGCGCGGTGCTATATTCCCTGACTACGGTCGCACCTGTCACTCTTACGCGCTCATGAACGTATTAGGCTTAAATCCATGGTATAGTAATACAAGGTAGCATTGACAGAGGCTTGGGAAAACATCTTCTGTCAAAAAATTGACTCAAAAAGAGAGCGCTTACAATCGGCCATTGAAAACACAAACAATGTTGAAAACGTTGAAGTGAAAAAAACAACAACATCAGCAGCTGCAGATGCATTTTCACAAACAGCGATTTTTGACAGGAGATGTTTTCTTGTAGAAGAGAAAATAAGCAGTTGTCAATGCTACCTTGTATTATTATACCATGGCTTAAATCTATCTCCTATAAAAAATGTGTAAATAAACAGTGTTTCAATGTTAAAAATAGTTTGATAGTGTTACGTCTGAGAGAAAGAAAGAGTGCATTGATATTCTACCTCGTCTCAGCATATTGGGAAAAACACTCGCGCCAATTTCAATACAGTTTGATCAATTAATCGTTCGGTTTGATGTTCTTAAATCTCTTCTTTAAATATTTTTTTAAAACTCAAAACACAAAATTCCATTTTTAAAAGACATAGCCGAGTTAGCAAAGGGGTTAGAGTAGTTACGAACAAGTGGAATTGTTTGTTATTGAATTTAATTGGAAAATATTTGTGCAACACTTGCAGATTATAAGTGATTAAAGAGAAAGTTTGTGTTTCTCTGCCAGTACAAAAAGAAAATGAATGTTGGAAGTATTTAATGAATGTGGCCTTAATCAATACATTTTCAGTTCGGACGATGAAAATTCAGATGGTAAGTTTAGATTTTCTCTTGTGGACTTTTTTTTATATGTATAAATATTACTGGAATTTGGGCTAATTTGAATTCTTTTGCACCACAGATGAATCGAATCATTCTTTTGTGCCTATCGATACAAAAACTTTGGAATGTAGAGAAATTTCCGGATCTGTTCACTTTGTTGTTCAGAACATTATATGAATGTACACCGTTTGTTGTATAAGACAATAAAATTAAAGATTGAAATGCAGCGATCTTTTTAAAATATGTATGCACTCTTAATATATGTACTTATTTATAAAATGGAAGAATATATTTTCTATAGAGATGGTCTCTTCAGAGCGCACTCGTGCTAACTGTCAAGTGTCAAAAAAACAAAATAAAATGAAAACCAAGAAAAATAAACTAGCTTTAAAAAATTTCGTCTGATTTGACAGTTTGGGCGATGGCGAAATGAATGCACTCTCTGACGTAACACTATCAAATTATTTTTAATATTGAAACACTTTTTATTTACACATTTTTTATAAGGAGATAGATTTAAGCCTAATACGTTCATGAGCGCGTAAGAGTGACAGGTGCGACCGTAGTCAGGGAATATAGCACGGCGCGGCTGCAGTTTTTTTAAAATTCTGAATAAATCAATTGTTTCTACACTGTTTTCTCAACGGATTGCGTTTTGTAACAATTTCATTTGCATTTTTATTTTTTTTCAGATTTTTGCAAGGCGGGGAAGAGTACTAAACATCAATTGTAAGACAAAAATGTGTAAAAAATAATGAAAAAAAATATTTATTCATATTTCTGAAAATAATTTGAAAAAACTCTAATTTACCTTTCATTTGAGATACAAATTATTAAAATCGATTAGACCGTTCGGAAGTTGTGATTTTTTTAAAATAAAATGATCCAAAAATTACATTTCCTATAACTACAACAAAAAAAAAACAATATCTCCCTTAAATTTCGCATGATTATTTCTACTATTAAAAGCCATCGATATAGTCACATGCAATCAAAAAAATACTACCAAAAATTTTTTGAGCTGATTTCACGAATTCTGACCCAATTATTAATTTTTTTATAAATACTTATAACTTTGACTTAAACTTTTAAATTCCTTAGTACGAATTGTGACCTTATAAGATATGTATTAAAGAATAAAAAATTATTTTATTTTGGTAAAATATTTTTTTATGTTTTTTACTGATTTATATTTTAATGATTTGAAACCTATGGTTTTAATTTCTGGATTTTCTTTATTTATCAAATTAATTAGTGATCTTTGCTCATTGATTCGTAACGACATCGTTGTTTCCAATTTGAATATATATAAAAAGATACAGTTGTTTCGACTATGTCGTAACACAAGACGTAGAATTATTCAATTCGCTTTTGATGACATCTTTTTTAAAAAATATTTAGCAAAATATTTATTCCATATACCTGAGCATATAACCTTTAAAAGAGTGCCGGAAAGGGTTAATATGTATGACCGATCCCCATTACTTTTGGAAATGGAACATTTTTGCCTTTGACACCTATTCCCTCCGACCACTCCTTAGGGGGGCTCCCATAAAATTTTATGGTTTTTGTTTATTTATTCCATACACCTAAGCATATGACCTTTAAGAGAGTGCCGGGGAGGGTTAACATGTGTGACTGACCCCCCTTATTTTTGCAAAAGGAACATTTTTGCCTTTCACACCTATTCGCTCCGACCACTCCTTAGGGGGGCTCCCATACAAATTTTATTGTGTTTGTGCCGGAAAGGGTTAATATGTATCACCGACCCCCATTACTTTTTTAAAAGGAACATTTTTGCCTTCGACACCTATTCCCTGCGATCACTCCTTAGGGGGGCTCCCATACAAATTTTATGTTTTGTGTTTTTTCCATACACCTGAGCATATGACTTTTAAAAGAGTGCCGAAAAGGGTTAATATATATCACCGTACCCCATTACTTTAACAAAGGGAACATTTTTGTCTTTGACACCTATTCCCTTCGACCACTCCTTAGGGGGGCTCCCATACAAATTTTATTGTGTTTGTGCCGGAAAGGGTTAATATGTATCACCGACCCCCATTACTTTTGCAAAAGGAACATTTTTGCCTTTGACACCTATTTCCTTCGACCACTCCTTAGGGGGGCTCCCATACAAATTTTATGGTTTTTGTTTATTTATTCCATACACCTGAGCATATGACCTTTAAGAGAGTGCCGGAGAGGGTTAATATGTATGACTGACCCCCATTATTTTTGCAAAAGGAACATTTTTGCCTTGGACGCCTATTCCCTCCGACCACTCCTTAGGGGGGCTCCCATACAAATTTTATGGTTTTGTCGATAAAACCGGAAACTGTCGATAAATAGGTAGCAAGTTTAAGCAAACAAAAACATCAAATGTTGGCTTTATATTTCATGTAATTGTGTAACATTTATATAAGTTAGAGAGTTCTAACATGAATTTTTGTCGCATTGAGGATCAAGCAGACCAACAAGTGCTAACATCAACATTGTACGATTAGTACTTTAGGCCCACCAAAGGCTCAAAAAGTGATATAAATACCGACACCTGATCACTATCAACCACCCTACTTACCTCCGAGAATGACGTATTCTACGTCAAAAAAGAACAAACAAACATTACAGACTATATGTTAAAAAAGCATTGAACCGTTTTTTAAAAAAAGTAAATAATATGGTAGAAAAGTTTTTTGAGTTGTGCTAAGAACACACGTGCAGCGTTTCTGCCCTCAGATTACTTACAGTTCTGCGCTGCAGACAAAGATGTGCACATTTTTTCTTGCTTTTTCACGTCTAATCAAGCTTTGCCAACAGTCACACGTATTCTTGTGCTCTTTCAGTCATTCGACACACAACTATTGGGGACGCCATGGTTGAATAAATAAAGTTGTCTCGGGGCTGATCGTACTCTCTTCTTAGTACCCATTATTGTCAGAATCAATACAAAGCAACAACAACAACTTTATCGGCTTTACATGTTATCAATTTTCTTTCAGATTTTGTATGAGCTGTCAACTTCGATTTAACATTTATGGGAACTCGCTCTCACCCATGCGACAACCTTATTTATTCAACCATGGTTTCTGCCATTGCTTACATTTGTTAAGCTGGAGGAAGTGTATTCAATGCAGTTTTTCGTCCGTTTACTCGCTAGAGCAATACGCAAGAAAATGATGGTAGAGTTCAATGATTGCGTTTTACGTACAGAGAAAGCAGGGCTATAAAATTGTAAAACATTTTATATGTTTTCAATGTGAATTTTTTTACCGTACTTACACACAAATACTTAAAATGTTTTCATTTATAGTTAAAAAAAATCTTAAATCCTGAGTATAAAAAGTTTTTTTGAGAAATTAACAATGAAAAAATTATAGACATTTTCAATTTTTAAGAATTATTTACAAGAGCCATCCCTTAAAGTAATGAAATTCTGACTCGTTTCTTTTATTTCTTCTCTCTGTTCGTTATAAGTAACGAGCTGTCAAAAAACACTAGTTACACAAAAGTTGAAATATTTTCACTGGTCTCATTCCGCAAACTGAACTGTTGTGAAATTCATGGTAGCTATTCCTTAGTGAGGGATGTTTTGATTCATTCAGAGCTGTAAAATCTGCATTCTTATTCAGAATTTTAAGTACAACTAAATAACGACATAATAATACATAAATGAATGCAAAATTGATTTATAAATAAAATTTTTAATTCACATTTAATTTTAAAAACCTGATTAATTATTCATTTCAATTAATCATTTTTGTTGTTAAGAATAATGAACCAATTTTTTATTCATATGAGTGCTATACACAAAGAATGCAATTCACAAAGAATTTCAGAATTTTAAATTAATCTTTTTTATCCATTATTCATATTTTAATCACTATTCATTTCATATTTATTATTAATTTTTTATTCATTAGTCATTTTTTATTCATTATTTATTTGTTATTCGTTATTCATTATTCATTTGTTATTCATTACTAATTTCTTATTCACTATTGATTTTTTATTCATTAATTGATTTAAATGAAACGAATAATTAATCAATTTTTTAAAATTGAATGTGATATAACATTTTTATTTATGAATGAGTTTTGCATTCATTGAATGGATTCTTATTTCATTATTCACTCATCCACCGTTTTGAAAATAAAATCAAAATAAATGGACTTATTTTTCAGCTCTGACTGTTTTGTTATTCTAAACGGCAACTGTTGAGTCGGCTGAATGCAGCCATCGTTTTTAGTTTACTATTGTTTGGCTGTTAAGTTTGCTGCGTTTATTATAATCAAGACGCTCAACATTCATTTCTCTACAGCGACAGAGTGGTGACATGCTCCTCGTCGCTCGTCGCGCGCATTGTGTTCCGGCTATTATTTTTTAAGGACTATATAAGCTTAGTGTATAAATGATGTTGTTTTTGTACTATTTTTTCTTCGAAGTTCTAATTAATTTTGGTTTTTGAGAATTTGTAATCCAACTCACTGCCACGACACCTCTGGTTTAAATCACCACAAAAAATAAAATAATTATTAATATTAAAAAGTGTTCTTATATCCTTCTTAAATTTATTTCGAAGTTCAATTTAATTTGATCCACCTGGAATGTAACCGCTAAAAAGTTTTATTTTTGTTTTCTATTACTTAACAGTTACTTTACATATTTTTGCACTTGAAAAGTATTTTTTATATAACTGCAACAAATTTCATTCCAAAACAAAAAATATGCTTATTGAAAAAATATAAATAAGCCATTTTTTAAAAGCTACCCCATTGTGGAGACTTTTTGTATCGATAACTTTTATCCTAACAGCTGATAAAGCAGCTTCAAGGAAACCCGCAACAACACAGCAGTCATTCTGTTCACACGATTCAAAAATTGTTTTGTGTCATGGAGTTTTACATTTAAATTGTGTGCATTAAATTTTGCTACTAGTTAAGTCTTAGTAACTCGTGGAAAGTCCATTAATGCAGCAGAAAGGACATAGTTATATCAAAGTAACACTCAACACACAGATATATCAAAAATCCACTCACTAGTGGTCTATTTTATAATTTGATCTTATATTTAAGTGACATTTTTGTATATAATGACAAAATCAATCGGTCCAGGTGAGCAAACAAATGATAAATGCGTGTACGAATAAATGTATAATATTCTTATCTATTTTGAATATACCTAAGAGCTTCGCACTAAGTGCTCTCTTCAAATGTTGTTACTAATGGCAACGCCAACTTTGAGTATTAAACTTGTCGTGCTTTATTTTTAAATATTAAATTTTTACGATACACATTTATTTGTAGATACATCTATTCACTGAACTGCTGGCAATGTTTTTGTTGTCTGTATTTTATTTTTTTTTTCTACCCAATAAAAAAAAAGCAGTGTGTGGTTGTGTTCTAATATATTGCTTGGAAAAAATATAGCATCAATAGCAACGTCATGAATTTTAAAACAGAGTAATACTTGCGAAAATGCTGGTGTTAAAAACGCCGTTGATTATATTGTCAGCGGATTTTTTAAAATATAAGGAAGCATTTATGATGTTATTTATGATTTCGTTGAAATGCTGCTGTAAAGCTGTTTAAATGCTCATGTTTAGTTAAGTTTGGTTTGACAACGATAAAAGTTATAACATTCTATTTACATCGTGTCACCACTCACCTAAAACAGGATTCTCTGTAAAATCTATAAGGACAAATACATTTATGTGTCATGTTTTTATTATATATTTTTATTACAACATTATTTCTATGGTTCTTAATATGATCCTTGGAACTTTTTGAGTTTTTTTATGGCGCCAACTGTGATATATATTCTTATCTCAAGATACAAGTACAGTTAACTGTATTATTTGATGATGTACATCTTCTCTATGGAATGATATAAATTTCATTTAAATAAAAGGAGCATCGAAAAATACTTAGGTATTAAAAAAATACCTGTGGTACATACTTCAAGCCCACAGAGCTTTCTCATGGACAAATTTTGATGCAAAATGTTGATAACATTGCTTTCCGATTACATTCAACTTTAATTGTCGATCGACCAAAATTGTTTTGTGGACTTTTTTGTTTTCTAGAATATATGCTTCATTTAGGCGACCACAGCGTTCAGCATCATCGGTGTTTCTATGACCGCGTTTAAAATCATCAAACCACTTATCTTCCATTTGTCTGGATTGAGCAGAGTGCGAATAATTCTGTGGCAATAAGGAAAACAACATAAGTCAAAATATCGTAAATACTAGAGGTTTTATTTTCCTTACCTCGTCTGTTTCCTGGAAGTGGATGGAAAAATCGAGCATATCACTTGTAGATACATGAATGTGTCCTTTCATTTTACATAAATACCAGATCGCTTTTTTACCGGAAAACAGACGAGGTAAGGAACAGAAAACATCGCGTATTTACGATATTTTGACTTATGTTGTTTCTCCTTACTGTCACAGTATTTACCAAGCCATTGTATGCTTGAAGGGCATACATTATATTCATTGTTTTGAAAGTAACTAAAAAAGCATTACTAAACTTTAGGTTGTTATGAAATTCTTATTTATTAAATTCTTCTTAAGAATCTGCTGTTAAGTAAGGTGTGGATTCATATAAAAATGCATATCTTTTAGGTATTTCTAGAATATAAAGATATCTATAGCAAATCATCCAAGTAGTTTTAGTATGACTTCTGCTTCTTCTGGCATGGAATTAAATTGAAAAATCTTCATGCTGTTGAACGAGTTATTAGCTTATAGATGCTTGTCTTAAAGAGCAACAGTGGTAGATACGCTTCATGTTATTTAAATCCCTGCACGAGTCACCTACATAGATTATACGAATACCTGAGCCGTTTACAGGCAAAATAGATTAACTAATTTGCCATGTAAACGATAATAATATACACTGTATTATATTATGAATTATACAGTGACTCTCAATATCGATAACACTTGTTCTGCAGTACCAACAACAGTTCTAGAAAAATGTGTTGTTGTGTTTAAGGAAGATTTCGCTAGCTTCAGTTACAGATCAATTCTGTCACGGTAACGTTTTTCTTGTTACCGAAGAAATTCACCTTTTACAGATCAATTCTGTCGCGGTAACGTTCATCTTGTTATCGAAGAAACCCATCTTTTGGTAACTTGAACACCCTGTTGATATTCTGCAACCAAGTGTTACCGGTGAATATTGTTACCATCTTTTAGGTGGTAACTTGCAAAACATTTTTAAAGCTTGGATTAAAAAAGTGCTCGTGTTTTGAATAATTAATTTACTTTTGAAATCCTTAAATATAAATTGGAGCAAATAAAAAAAAAAAAACGATGTCAAATTCTCTGTTGATGCTTCTTCAGCACTTTTCAATTTATTTATAACAATTCACTGTGTAATATTTATTTATATAAAATGACAACGCAGCAGCTGCGCCGGCGTAGTGCGTGCATATTTCCTGCTAAGAAAAACAAATATTATATTAAAAGTTAACAAAATGCAATTAATTCTATGTACTTACTTCATTTTCCATAGTTCATATTTCACGAAAAGAGCTTCATTTCAATAAGGTGAGCTTACGACGTTTGACAGCGTTACCGAGTGCACAGGATACCGACCGGGATCTAAGACCGGTAACAAATTTCGTTAACTATTTCGTTAGCTATTACCGGTAACGCACAGAATCGATATGTTAGAGCCGAGCTTAATGTAACGGATCTTAATGTTTGTTGTTGGGATATGCTATATAATGTGTTGTTTTTGTTTTAACTGTTGCAAAGATCACCATGATCAATTTTGTGAGTATGTCTTATTTAAATAGTTTTTCAATCGCTTTTGAGGACGAATTTGTGGAAAAGATATTGAAAGTTTTCTTTTTTACAAGTCTTACGCCTAGCAATAAAAAAAAAACAGTGGTTATTCAGTGAAAATGGTTTTATTGCTTTTGAAAGTGTTCTCCAAAATGATCAATATAATTTTGCATTCGTTTAAACCACTATTTGAAAAATTTTGGAATGTGATCTCAAAGGATCACTGCAAAAATTCCAAGCTTATGCCTCAGAAGTCGTCTTCCAATAACTAATGATCCGAAGCACAGGCCGAAGGTAACCAAAAAAATTGCTTCAAGACAACGGATTTCATACCATGAAAGCCTTAATAATCATAGGACTTAAATCCTATCGAGCATCTCTGGGGAATACTGAAGAAATCGATAGCAGTAGATAGCGGTACCGTAGAAGAGCTTTAGAGTTAGGTCAAGATTGTGTGGAAAAATGTACTTCATTGTGTTGATAAAAATTTAGTTGATAGTACCTATGCCCCGAAGAATAAATGCAGTAATACAGGCACGCAGGTCTCCCTGCCAACTCAAAAAATTGATCACGCGATATGAACTCAACTCTTTATTCATAAGACTGTAAACACGAAGTGAAGTTCCGGTTTTTATTTAAAGTTTATACAGTTATATACAAATACAGTTATCCCTCCAACTGCGCGGCCAAGTTTTTAATACCGAATTTTTAAACTGCGCGGTGAAAATTTCGCAGCTGCGCGGATTTTTTGCTTATATGCAATTTTTTTTTTATAATATTTTTTTTGTAACTCGAGCAAGAAGCTTTAGATATGGACCCTGATATGGAGCGTACCTTAAAATTTCGAAGAAATTTATCAGCTACTTTAGCACCATATGCAGAAATCTATAAAGAGAAGCAAAAATCCCGTAAGCAATCAGTAATAACGACCTTTTTTCAAAAACCAATTACTCAACAGTCAAGTTCATCAGAATATAGCAGTGATTAAATCAAGATTATGTACAGAAGCTCATATTTAAGATCTTTTTATGTTAATTTTTTAATTTAAGGGAGTAGTACCAATCTTTTGGTAGAAAACGTATATTTTTAATATTTTTTTTTCAATCATATTTATTAAATATCAATTTTAAACTTTTTGTGACATATTTATAAATGTTTTAAGATAACAAAAAAAAAAAATTTTTTTGTATCACTTCTTCAGCCGGTAGAGGGCGATGAAATCAAGCACTAAAAAAATGACTTGTCCCGCTGCTGCAACTTTGTCAGGAACGGCTAATCTGAAACAAAACTAGTAAGAAATGATCTTCGACTGGGCCGAAGTTAAAATACCCAATATAAAATAAAATACAATTAATACGTCCAATTGAAATATATTCAAAGTCTTAAGCAGTCAAAAAAAAATTTTATTTGTAAAAACATTTCGTAATAGTTTTAACAGAAAATATTCTCTTTTGTTTTCTGATAAAGTCCCTTTGTATGGGAGGTGTGTGTAGTTTTCACTCGATTTGATTGAATTTCATACACAGTGTACATGTGTATGAAACATAATATATCAAAGTTGATATGCAAAATTTCCATACATTAATTTTTGTGGAATTTAAAAAGATTTTACATTTTTGATAAAGTCACTTTGCATGGGAGGCAGGCGTGGTTTTAATCCGATTTCATATTTAGTGTCTATATTAAATAGCAAAGCTCATGTGCAATATTTCAAGTCTATATATTAATTTTTGTGGAATTCTAAGAGATTTTACCGTTTTGATAAAGTCACTTTGTATGGGTAGGCGTGGTTTTCATCCGATTTGGCTCATTTTCGAACTTGACCTTTATTTTTAAGATACAAGCTTAAATATTGAATTTCGTGATGATAGCTTGAACATTACGGCTATAATCGTGATCACAGACAGACAGACGTACAGACGGACAGACGGACATGGCTAAATCGACTCGGGTGGTGATGCTGATCAAGAATTTATGTACTTTTCTATACCTACCACGCCTCCTTATGTGCGTTACAAACGGAGTAACAAAATTAATATACCCCGTTTACGTGTTTTAAACGTAGGGGTATTTAAATCAAATTGGTTATTATCAAAATTATACGAACGGAATTGTCAAAAGTAATTGATAAGTGTAACAGAAGTATAAAAAGAAAATCTAATACAGAAAATTGAAAAGATAATAAAAATAAAAGGTTGAAGAATAGTGACAATGAGTATGTAACAAAAAATAATAAGAGTGTATCACCAACAAATGTTCCAAAGCTGGTAATGTGGAAAAACGCTTTAAGTACACATTACATAATTTTTTATTTGAATTCTTGTTATATAGATTTGTAATTGCCTATGCTATTTTTATTGCAAGAAATTTAGTATAAGTTAAATAAAGGGACATTTTTATAAATTCTACAATAAAAATTATTATGAAAAAGCGGATTTTTTCGTCCAAAACCAAACAACATACTTTTGAAACGAATTTTTGTTTTGATGTTGAATTTTTGTTTTTCTTATTAAGTTTTTTCTTAATAATCATATTTTTAAATTCTATAATGTACACTTTATTTAAAGAACAGGAACCAATCAAAAAAGTTTTCTTAACACATGGTCCAATAAGTCCCGAGACTAGGTAATAAAAAAACTTTTTTTTGCAAATATTCCTCTTTATTCATCAACATAGGTTCCTTCAATAGCAATACATTCATTCCATCGCTTTTCTAACTTATCAATACCGGTTTTTTAGAACGATTTGTGCTTCGCCTCAAAATACGCTTCAGTTTCAGCCATCACCTCTTCATTGGAGACAAATCTCTTGCCGCCAAGCATTTTTTTGAGGTCAGCAAAGAGCCAGTAGTCGCTGGTGGCCAAATCTGGCGAATACGGAGGATGAGGAAGCAATTCGAAGCCAAATTTGTGGAATTTTGCCATCGTTTTCATCGATTTGTGACACGGTTCATTGTCTTGGTGAAAAATAATTTTTTCCTTCTTCAAATGGGGCCGATGTGTCGTGATTTCATCCTTCAAACGCTCCAACAACGCTATATAATAATCGCTTTTGATTGTTTTTCCCTTTTCGAGATAGTCGATAAACAAATTTCCATGCTCATCCTAAAATACAGATGCCATAAACTTTCCAGCCGACTGTTGTGTTTTTGGCCGCTTTGGCTTGCTTTCATCGGTTGCTCTCCACTCAGCTGACGACTGTTTCGATTCCGGTGTGTAATGGTGGATCCATGTTTCATCCATTGTCACATACCGATGCAAAAATTCATGTTTATTCTTTGTAAATAGTGCCAAACAGCTTTTCGAATTATCGACACGTTGTTGTTTTTGGTCCGGTGTGAAAAAACGCGGCACTCATTTGGAAAGCAGCTTTCTCATCGACAAATGTTCCTGTAATATTGTTCCCACACTGCCTTTCGATATCTTCAGAGCCTCAGCTAGCTCGCGCACCTTAACTTTAAGGTCGGCCAATACCATTTTGTGTACTTTTTTTAATTTTTTGTGGAACAACTGCCTCATTTGGGCGTCCTGAACGTTCAGCATCATTTGTGTCTGTACGACCAAGTTTAAACTCAACATACCATCGGCAAATGGTTGCTTTTGACGGAGCAGAGTCCGAATAACACTTTCAAAGCCATTGCTCAGCTTGGACGGTATTTTTCCCATCAAAACAATGATAAATCAACACACGGAATTGCTTTGAATCCATTACATATTTTTAAGATATCAACAGTAGCGTCACTTAAATCACTGCAGCTTCTGAACTAAACGTTTGATTGTCATGAAATTTTTACATGTATTGTTTGAAGGTTGGAACTATCGAAATATTATATCGTGCCACCTAATAGTTAGTCTGGGGACTTATTGGACCATGTGTTAAATAGAAATGTTTTCTTTGCGCGAATAACGTTTTATCAATCAAAGAGTTTTGGATTTGAAGCGTTGTTTCATTTTAAGCAGACATAATAAATAATTTATAAGACAAATATTATTACTAAACAATTTCTTTTAACTAAAATTGTTTTTTAACCTAAGTATTTCATAACGCATTAACAAAAAATATCTTAAGCTTGTCTTCTATTTTAAAACGTTTTTTACGAATTGTGAACAATTTTGCTTACAACGGTATTCGCGGCTCTGTTTCAACTGATTAATGATTAAAAAACAAAAAAAGAAACAATAAGCAACTAATAGGAAGCATTCAAATGAAGTCTTAATTGTCAAATGAAATCTAGTTGTCATGACATGCCTGATGAAAACACTTTGAAATCACTATCTCAAAATCGCATTATTTCGAGCAGATGGATATATAGTATAATGTGCATCACAACTAGAAACAAACTGACCCCTTCTCTCAAATTTCCTCTAAAAATGGGGTTTCCCGAAAATTGAGATACGCAATGACGTAAAATCGTAACGTTTGTCCTGTCGTTACCGTGTTAATTCAGCGTGTTATACGTGTTATATCAATCTCAATGAAATAAATAAATATTTAAAACAATTTGATTTTTAAGGTACTATTACCGTCTAGAATGCTAAAAAATTACATATATTTAACGATTTTTTTTTCACTTTCTTTATTATATATGGTTATCAAACTTTTTTCACAGTTCTTTAAGATTACGAAAAAATTTTTATTTTTATTTACTATTAATGGATTTAATAGAGGGCGCTCATATTTTCTTCTCAAAAAAAAACACTGCTTCATGGCGGACAGTTAATCTCTGGAACGGTAAGTCTGAAACATAAAATTCAAAAAGAGTTACAATAATGAAGTGCTCTTACGTGATAGTTTACCAGAAAAATTGAAAAATCATTAAACATAAAAAAATGGCGGACATTTGAATTTTTTTGTTCAAAAATCGCCTTTCTTTCGACCTTTTTTCAGACACAAAAACTGTATACATAATTTTTGTGGTCAAATTGTGGTAAACCATCACGCAGAATATAAAAGCAAACAAAATGCTTCAAACTTTATTAAAATCGGCCCAGTAGATCCGGAGATTAACTGTCCGCCAGTTAAAAAAAGACCTAAACTCGAGATAAACCCGTGTAAAGTTTTTTTACCCCTGCGGCGAGCCGAGAGCGCACTTCAATTGAGTCGTTATATCTCCACGCTGGCTTCGAATTTCGATTTAATATTTTAGACAGTTATTATTGAAGGTATAAAGAATCTAATGATCTAATGAATCTAATGAAGGTGGCGTCCGTGGCGTAGTTGGTTAAAGTGCGTGGCCGCTATGTCAACGAACTTCGGAGACCCAGGTTCGAACCCGAGCAGTGACAGAAAATTATTTGAATTAAAATAACTTTTCTGAACGGCCGCCACCTCTCTGCAGACAATGGCAAACCTCAGAGAGTAATCAAAATGCCATGTAAAGCTTCTTGAGAACGCGAACATTCGTTCATCGCCGTTCGGAGTCGGCGTTAAGCATGTAGGTCCGGTTCTCGGTCAATTGTGTACAAACTTAATAACACGCACAACACAATTGATCATAAGAAGCTAGGTCAAAGTCCTTTCAAGGGCTGAAATGGCCAGTTATTTATTTATTTATTTTTTTTTTTTATAAAGAATCTAAAAATGTAAAAAAGAAAAATTCAGTTTTTGAAAATTCTAGACGGTAATAGTAACTTAAAAAAAATTGTTTACAAATAGCCCACTTTTTTACACCACATACCACATTTTCGATTTTACGCATAAAAAATCACTCTTAGCAATAAGCAAGCTAAACAAGAAAGAAAAATTATATGAAAGAAGTTTTGTTGTCTGATTTCTTAAAATCAATTTTTGATGTTTTGTATGGATATCTTGGAAATGTAATTATCTTTATTCTGTTGCTTAAACTTTTGGTGTATTGTTTAAAGACCGATGTTAATTTTAAAATCTAAACCGAGAGAAGGAACAATATAAGATGAAATTTTTTAGGTAGTGGAGACCCCAAATGAGTGGTTTAGGCTTTAAACTAATGCTATTGTTATCATTCATATTATCATTAGCCATGATTATTAAATTGAGTGGAGAATCAAAAATATTGTTAGGAAAAAAGCTTATTTTGATAATATCTTGGGATATTTATTATTTAAATTCTAAGAAATAAATTGGCACGGCTCAGAAGTCTTCTAGCCGATTGCAAATTGTTTTTTTTATAGACTGTTCAATCGTTCGAGATCGCGCATTCAGTTGTGCACATGGTCATCGTTGACGATATTCCCACTACGTGCTCTTTCAATTTACACATTTGATAGAGTCTGATATTGTTGCAGCCGCTGAGATAGTCAACTCGACCGATCGCACTAATCGTGTGAGTCAACAACGCAACGTGGACGTGTATAGAAAGTATTTCATATATTTCGAGTATTTTTATTTTGAAGTGAAACAAATTTACAAGCTAGCTATTTTAAAATAACATATCATTATTTAAGTAAATTAAATTTAACTTGTGATCAAATGTGTTGCAACATCAATTCAGTTTTTGAAAAAAGTAAAAATTAAAGTAAAAGATAATTCTAAAGAATGCATTGCTTGAGAATGCAGATTCTGACTTTATGAAATTTTGAAGTTAGTTTTTGTGTATCTATAATATTTTTTTTTATTTCAAATCAAACAGCTGTTTTCTAGTGAATTTTGTTTACAAATGATTTGATGAAACATAAAATGTACCGCCTAAAATATATATAAATTTATATTGTTTCGCTATGATGATATAATTTTCATTGAGCGAACTTTAAGCATTCAGCTGCTCGCAATTCATTAAAGTGTGTGACGTGAATTCGTAACGGGTAAAGTGTGCGTTCAAGAAGTTTGTCGCATTTTTAGGTGCGACAGAAGGAGCAGAAGAGTAAAATTTTCCGTTTTCTTATAAGCTATAATAAATTAAAGTAAGCCGCAAGCTGAAGCTAAACAAAAAAGTTCATCAGTTTAAAGACGCGGATTATGCCTGCATGGAAGGTACATTTTCCGACCGAAGTCAAGTACCAACTTCGACAACCTCTTGTGTCAAAACTCCGTTGAAAGCCAGCAGCGGCGAAAGTAGAAAAAGTAGTATCTGGGTAGAAGCTCCATTTAAGCTTCGAAAGTCCTCCGCTGAAAATGAACCTTCAGATTTGGTAAGTACTTGAAACATATACATATCTTGCCAAATACAGACATATGTTATGTGCTTGCAACACAATCGAAGCACGAGCAAATGCTCATGTTCATTCTAAATAAACATTTTTCTAAAATGTCCCCGCAGGCCTCAATGCTAGCGACGGTTGTTCGTTCATTTTTAAAAGTACATAATTTGCTGTATTTGTAAACTTTTAAGTAGTGTTTGTGTTTTGTTGTTCCGCTCTTAAATCATAAGCCTTAAACATAATGAAAATATGAGAATTAGTCTTTAACTTGTTATTTTACAACCAGCACTGTCTTTAGCAAATAGCGGCCCTTGGGTATACATAATTTCGGGGAACCTAAATAAATACCTAACGAATTCAAGGAAAGATACCCCCCCCCCCCTATGTTAAAACAAATATAAAAATATAATGGAGGCGAAAGTTGCAGAACCTTTAAAGAATTAGGTATAAAAAAATTTAATACACTTGGTTAATTTAAAGAGTGTGAAACATTTCTAATGGATTGTGGAAAAAACAATTGGAAAATGGTTTCGACATGACAATTGAAGCGTCTAGTCGAATAACGTTGTAAGCGAGATATTAATCAAAAATGTTATTGTTTGCATGCTACATACGTCATAGTTTCTAAAATTCCATTAGGTTTTTGACATTTTCATGCCTTCCAATGTGAGTAGTGAGTGAAACAACGTTGCATGTGCTCATCATTGCCAATGTAGAATTAAATAGACCACTTAAAATAAAAAAGTTTATTAATCATGATATATAAATTTTTTACTCGAAAAAACTTGAAATTTTATTCCATTTGGAAAAATCTTAAAACGGAAAATGTTTTTTTCGAAAACTTCTTGTTACTTTTTCTCTTTGTTATTTCATATTCTTCTTTCATAAATTGTGAAAATCTCTCCATTTTTTTTTGAAACTTTTACATATATGGGGGTTTTATGAAGAGTTTTTATTTTAAATAACAATTACTTCAGTTATGGAAAAGTGTTTTTAATTAAGTTCAACTGCATTTACGAATTTGTATATTTTGCTTTCACAACTCTGAGCGTATAATTTATTTTCAAAACCCAATATTATTCATTCTATTTGTCACATTTTTTTGCCTTACTTAACAATATGCATGTAAAACTAAAATTAAGCCTAATTTTAAAATTAAAAATTTGAAAGCATAACATGATTATTGTTGAAGTGGTAAAAAACATACGAGGGTTGCCTTTTAAGTATTGCACGTATCAATGAAAAAAATAGTGGTTGATCAGTGAAAATGCTTTTATTGTTTTTCAAAGCACTCTCCAAAATGTTCAATACATTTTTGCATTCGTTTAAATCAATTTTCGAAACAGTTTTGCCCAACATGTACCTCCGAAACCAGGTATTTAAATGCCTCAACTACCTGTTCAGGCGTAGAAAAACTCTCGCTGCGCATTTTTTTCTTAATGTAACGGAACAAGAAGAAGCTAATGGGTGGCAAGTCGGGCATGTTAGGCGGACAACTCATTAATTCCACGTTTTGAATGCTCAAAAATTCTTTTGTTTGATCTGATGTGTGGGAACTCGCATTTTCGTGGTGGAGAATGATTTACCTTCGGTCATTGGTTTTCCGCAGAGATGGGGGTAGTGCATTAAATTTTCAGTTTCGGCTAACATGTACTGATAATGTAAAATTATTCACTACTTCTTTTGGTGTTTCCGGATGAATTAAAATATATAAGCCCTACTATACATTAGTGATAGTGAAAGTGAAAAATTGTTCACTAAAATGCATATAAGAACAGTGGGAAAAAAAATGTCTACAGCTTAGTGCAACTTTTTTTTTGTGCACTAAAATTAAAAGTGCAAAAAAAAAATACCTGCACTAATGGTAGTGGGACATAGAAAGTTTTCACTTAATTGAAAGAAAAGGTCAACAGTTTATTTTTAGTATTGGGTAGTGAGAAACAAGAAAAACAAATGATATTAACAATTATTTGCTTTAAGCAAAACAAACTTTTCGAAATTAGAATTGCTTCATTTATTTATTATATTTAATACTAATTTAATACTATAAGTACAAACATAAATTCACAATTTCAAAATTGTTAGTCTATTTAGAAAATTATATTTTATTACTATAGATTTTTTTATTCGAGTCTGGATTAAACAATGTCAAAGCCAGTAATATTTGAAAGTTGAGTGGAAACATTTTTAATTAATGTAGCGACTACTAAAATTTTGCACTATTTGAGTGTATTGCAGTTTAGTTAGCCCTTGAAAGGATTTTGAGCGAACTTCTTAGGATCAAATTATGTTGTGCATGTTATTAAATGGACCTACCTAACTGGACTAGTTTTATTCCGACTCTGAAAGGCTAATGTGCATGTTCTCAAGAAGCTTTTAATGGCATTATTTACTCTCTGAGGCTTGACATTATCTGCAGAGAGGTGACGACTGATCAGAAAAATTAATTTCAATCGAAAAATTTTCTGTCTGGTGGAGATATAGTTACAACCACTAAATTTAGTTATTCAAAGAGCAGCAATACACTATCACTAAATTCTCTAGTGATAGTGGAGAGATGTTTCACTGTGACTAAGCTGGTAAAAGAATAGTGAAAAATATAATTTCTTTCAATTTATTTAATGCTAGTGAAACAATTAGTGCACTCAGCATTTGAAAGGCAAAATCTGTGAATAGCTGCTTTGTCTCGGGTTCATAAACCTCCAGATCCAAGATTCGTCACCTGCGGTGATGTCGTAGACGTGCATTAGTCTCACTAATGCCCAAGAATGAATCCATCTGTCACATGCTGGTCTCTTTCTAACAGTTCACGTACAGCATCGATGTTTTCTGCCACAACAGCCGTTTTTGACGACTTTCACGAAATTTGTCTTGGAGAGAACGACGACTACGCTCGAACTCATTGAAACAACGTTTTACAGTAGCCGATTATGTCGAACTAAGTTGATTGATACATTCTTTTCTTGTCAATCCACGGCAAAAATCATAACAAATCATCACCTGAAAATGATGCTGAAATACAATTTTCAAACCAGTGCAAAAAATGCAGTAAGCGCCCATACAACAAAACGAAAAAGCATACTTTAACGTATGATAAACTTTAAACGCAAAATTTCAAGAAATTTGTGCCATTTGTCAAGAAACTACAGACAAAAATCAAAAAAATTATGGTATATTTCAAAATTTGATATTGCTCTCCGAGCATTTTAAGGTTTTTTTTTTTTATTTTTTACACTCTAATACATAATTATTTTTATATTGTTTTTATCACAATTGTTTAGTCTTGTTTCAGTTAAAACGATAAAATCCACAGAGCAATTCTGATTTGACAGAAAAATGTCCTGCGTCTCACAATGGACCGTTCCATACAAGTTAGACGGAAAAAATTATTTTATGATTTTAAACGATAGGGTATGAAAAACAACAAAAAAAATGTATGGGAAGTGGGGGTCTATTTGACCCCCTGGGGAGTTATGGGCTAATTTTGTGGAAGTCGTTTCACTAAAAATGCTATTCCAACGAAACTTTTTAAAGTAAAGCTTTGTGCAAAGACGTTATCGAAAGATTATTTCATGGCCTTTCCAACGATATGCAACACTAGTAGATATTGTGTTACAATTAGAAGTATTTGGTGGTGAAACTAGAATATATTGGAATAAAATACATTATTTTTAAGTTTAAAGTGAATTTAAAATAAAAACACTTTGTGTACCTGCATTTTCTTTATAGTTTTAAGAATATACATACACATTTTTAAATCGATATTTAAAAAAAAAAAACAGAAGTTATAACGGTTTTCGTTAACCTATGTCTAAACTCCATACAACATAAATAAAAAACTTTAAACGCGATTTCCTCGAAACTAGTTTTTTTTTAAAGCGGTTCGATAGATAACTTGAAATCGATTGGTTCAATTTCAATGATTTTTTTTTGCATTTTGTTCGTTAATTTGTCTTTTAAGCATCCCCCCTAAATTCAAGTATATATTTTTTTTTATAAACAAAATAGGGCGCGAACATGTATCTATTTTTTAACTTTTTACTTCAACTTTCGCCATAATTAAAAAAACAAAAGCTGGGGGGTTCCGTAGAGGTGATGCTAAATATAATGTCTATGCTTTAAAATGTCATTGATTTTTTTGTTTCCGATACATGGGAAAGGCCACATCCATTGAACCGTTTTGGATGTCTTTTTTAACTTATAAAAAAAGCGCCTTCTATATAAAAGCGAGAACCGTATTAAAACAAAAAAAAAAAAATATTTTTATAAAGTATTTTTTATGTACCCTATATAAACTTAAAAAAAAAAAACTTGTTTTCAATATAAATAACACAGTGTGACGACTAAAAAAGCACAACCAAACTTTACAGAAATTCTTAAAGAGGGACATATTGTGAGTCCATCGCACTTGGTCTGACCTCTCAATGTCGTCACAATTTTTTTTAATTCGTTTTTAAAGTTGAAGGGTTCGATTTTTGTTGCGCCGACGTTCATTGAATTTTTACAGCTATTTGCCTTGTTGGAAATGAAAAACAAATTCCACTTCTTTTCAGTAGAATTTTACGTAGAATAAGGCTGTATAAAAATAAATACGATAAAATACAAAATGAAGCGTGTAGCGAACCAAATTCCTTAATTTTTATCTAATTTCATAAAAAAAATTAATGTTTCTATAAATTTAAATGATATAATGCTGCATGAGTGACATATATTTTTCACAAAAATTCATTGCACGTAAAAATACCTTTTCATTGAATCCAAAACCATCAATATCGGTTGAGAATTGGCAAAATGGCGGCAGTTTTATCGTTTTTTTTTTTCTCAGAAAACACTGACTTCCATGTATATGTTGCTATCGTACAAAGTGCTGTTATTTTGTCAAATCTTAACCGATTTTGGACATCTTTAGCTCATTGGAAAGAAAATATGATTAGTAACATATATCTAGAGCATTGCAATATAGATCTTTGAAAAATGTAAAGGCTACTATGGAACGAATAAGCATATTTTTATTTTTAATAGAATTTTTATATGAATGAATGTGTACGAGTGTATAAAAAAAAGTACGCTGCACACCATATAATCTGAAACATATTTGTGAGAAAATTTTGAAAAAAAATTGTCGAGCATTTAAGTTTATCTTCGGCATTTATAGTCCTATCTTATGGCGTTTACTTTTCTCAAAAAAATCTGCATTTTTTCTGCCCTCTTTGAGAACTCTGCCCTTTATGTGATTTTTTCTCAATAAAATTCTGACCTGTAAATTAAATCGAGTTCTTTTCTCGACAATGTTGAACTCGAAAGTAAATCAAAAAAATGCAGAATTTTTCACTCTCAAGATCGACGATTTTAAATTCTGCCCTCAAATGCTACCAACTGAATGAACAAAAAAAGTGACATGTTAGGAAAATATTAAATGTTATCATTGACATTTCATTAAAATTTGAACTTTTTCACGGATGATAAAATAATTGTTATAAAAATTGTTCTCAAAAGTAAGCAACACTACAGTCAACACAACATCATTGAAAAAATTGCATTGCATTTTTCTGATCTTTTCTCGACTAAGAACAGTTCAACATTTTTTGAGTGCAGGTCAAAATGTAAAATATTCTGCACTCTCAGAGGGCAGATTTTTTGCCAAGAAAATAAAACGCCATTAAAGAAAGATATATAAATGTTTTTATTTCGAGAAGTCGAACTGTTTTGCCCTAAAGGTCATTGAGATCAATCACCCCGTTCTAGCACTTACCCACGAGAAAGTATATGGTAGGTAAACTAACCCTACATTTTTATAAGTGAAAAGTAGCTTATTAAAATAATTAAAGTGACTTATTAGCACCCACTAATAAAGTTCTGTGTTTTATTTAAGAGATAAAAAAATGCGAATAAAAATTGAATTGAGGGCCTTCAAGGTTTTGGGCAACGGCTCAAAAAGACTTTTTTTGATTTGACATTTATTTTTTAAAAGTTGAAATCTGGTAAGTACTAGAAAGAGGTCCTCGGCCCCAATGTCTTTTAGAGCAAAAAATTTGGACGCCTCGAAATAGAAACATTGATATATCATTCTTTGACAAGATAGGTCTTTAAATGCCGAAGATATGAAGAAAGACTTAAACGTTCGGGAAAAAACAATTGTTTTTTTTCAAAATTTTCTTCAAAAAATGCTTCAGATTAGACGGAATGCAGCTTACTTTTTTCCATTACGGTCTAATGCACTCGTACACATTCATTAATATAAAAATTCTATTAAAAATAAAAATATGTTTATTCGTTCCATAGTAGCTTTTACATTTTTCAAAGATCTGTATTGCAATGCTCTAGATATATGTTACTAATCATATTTTCTTTCCAATGAGCTAAAGATGTCCAAAATCGGTTAAGATTTGACAAAATAACAGCACTTTGTACGATAGCAACATATAAAGAGTGATTTTTTAAGTGCCTGATAACTTTTTTTTTAAAAAAAACGCATAAAATTTGCAAAATCTCATCGGTTCTTTATTTGAAACGTTAGATTGGTCCATGACATTTACTTTTTGAAGATAATTTCATTTAAATGTTGACCGCGGCTGCGTCTTAGGTGGTCCATTCGGAAAGTCCAATTTTGGGCAACTTTTTCGAGCATTTCGGCCGGAATAGCCCGAATTTCTTCGGAAATGTTGTCTTCCAAAGCTGGAATAGTTGCTGGCTTATTTCTGTAGACTTTAGACTTGACGTAGCCCCACAAAAAATAGTCTAAAGGCGTCAAATCGCATGATCTTGGTGGCCAACTTACCGGTCCATTTCTTGAGATTAATTGTTCTCCGAAGTTTTCCCTCAAAATGGCCATAGAATCGCGAGATGTGTGGCATGTAGCGCCATCTTGTTGAAACCACATGTCAACCAAGTTCAGTTCTTCCATTTTTGGCAACAAAAAGTTTGTTAGCATCGAACGATAGCGATCACCATTCACCGTAACGTTGCGTCCAACAGCATCTTTGAAAAAATACGGTCCAATGATTCCACCAGCGTACAAACCACACCAAACAGTGCATTTTTCGGGATGCATGGCCAGTTCTTGAACGGCTTCTGGTTGCTCTTCACTCCAAATGCGGCAATTTTGCTTATTTACGTAGCCATTCAACCAGAAATGAGCCTCATCGCTGAACAAAATTTGTCGATAAAAAAGCGGATTTTCTGCCAACTTTTCTAGGGCCCATTCACTGAAAATTCGACGTTGTGGCAGATCGTAAGTCTATTCATGATGAAATGTCAAAGCATACTGAGCATCTTTCTCTTTGACACCATGTCTGAAATCCCACGTGATCTGTCAAATACTAATGCATGAAAATCATAACCTCAAAAAAATCACCCTTTACATGGAAGTCAGTGTTTTCTGAGAAAAAAAAAACGATAAAACTGCCGCCATTTTGCCAATTCTCAACCGATATTGATGGTTTTGGATTCAATGAAAAGGTATTTTTACGTGCAATGAATTTTTGTGAAAAATATATGTCACTCATGCAGCATTATATCATTTAAATTTATAGAAACATTAATTTTTTTTATGAAATTAGATAAAAATTAAGGAATTTGGTTCGCTACACGCTTCATTTTGTATTTTATCGTATTTATTTTTATACAGCCTTATTCTACGTAAAATTCTACTGAAAAGAAGTGGAATTTGTTTTTCATTTCCAACAAGGCAAATAGCTGTAAAAATTCAATGAACGTCGGCGCAACAAAAATCGAACCCTTCAACTTTAAAAACGAATTAAAAAAAATTGTGACGACATTGAGAGGTCAGACCAAGTGCGAGGGACTCACAACATGTCCCTCTTTAAGAATTTCTATAAAGTTTGGTTGTGCTTTTTTTTTTGGTCGATTTCGTCACACTGTGTAATTAGAGGCCGTATACAAATATTAATATTAAAAATGAATAACTTCTTATATCTAAAAAAAATTTTTGAAAACAGCACCTTAAAAAAGAACTCTTTACTCTTTAACTCCAACAGAAGAAGTATTCATGCATTAATTGTGTTATTAAACAAGCGAAATTAATTAAACAATAACAACAATTAAGTCAACCGTTAATTTCCAAACATTGTCAACATGTGTAAAGTGCAATAATCTCATGCTGCTCAATGCATTCCTATTAGAAAAAGCAACAACAGAACATCAACACTTGTATTTAAACTAACATCATATTTACCTGCTTTTGTTATTAGTGTTACTTACTTTTTGAGCTTAGTAATTTTTAGTAAAATAAAATTTTTATAAGAATTAAATAATAATCAAATAATTATTGTCAGTGATTTATAAATTAATGTTCAGCTATTTTGAAGGAAGGTCGTGACAAAGGACAGGGGGGAAGGAGGGGTTGATTGAAAAGAATCTATATTTCCATTCAAACTTATTTGCATTACACGAAAATATTAAAGAATGGTGTAATAGCTGTATTAATGCACACAAAAAGACATAAAACTACATAAACTAAGAAGTTGCAGCCGAAAACCCCTTGAGGGGAACGTTGCCAAACCTAAAATTGTTCAAAAAATTAAGTTAATATAATAAACTTTAAGAAATTGTCAAAAGTAAATACTAGGACATACTAGGAAGGATGAAATTTCAGCTGAAATATGGCAAAAATAACCTTTTTTGGTTATTCGAGCGTGTCCTCAAACAGAATCGTAATAATAATGGATAAAATAATTTTTGGTGTACTAAGAAGTGTATGAGCATACATTATGGCAATGTATGGCAGCGCTTATAAAAAGTGGTCTGCCGTTTCTGTTAAGTTCTTCGTTTAGGAGTAATGCCATTAAAAAAAGTGTAGAAAATTATAATGTAGGTAAGCGAAAAGCCAAATTTTTCCATACAAATTTTTGTAACTTTGGTACCATACGTTATATCTGTATGAAATTTACACGTAAGGAAGATATGCCACTCAATAGCCTTAATCACAAATTTCAATTCATTCCGTGCACTCAAACTCGAGTTACGGATTTAATTCCGTCTAAATAGGCCAAACAGTCCACTGTGCGTCTTGGAGGTATATACTATTAAGTTTGTTTGAATCTGACGGACGATCTTATTCGACCTAAGGATAACCACTACCACTGTTTATGTCGTTTTGAAGATCATCAAAAATAAAATCAATCGGCAATCCGTTACCTAAAAGGCGCTGATCAAGTATTAATTGCTCGGTACTATCGTTAGGTAGCGTGTCATTGTAGCAAATAACTTGCTTCATTTCGTTTTCGCCTTCGTATACTCCCACGTTTTTGTCCAGCTTTGTTGTTTACGAAAGACCACAGTGCATGGCTTTTAATGCAATCGTCTATTGTCACAACCCGGAATGAGGGATTACAGTTTCTTGAAATAACCAGAAAATAAAACAACTTATTTGGCAAAAAAAAAAACAGTTTACTGCCTCAGTAGTCGAGTCGGTAGCGTGCTCGACTGCTACCCCAGAGATCTCGGGTTCGATTCCCTGCCTGGCCATTGTCCTTCGCTTTAAATCTTTCGCATTTGCAATTTTCTATCCTCATTTCTAATCAACTGAAATTCCAAATTCATCAATATTTACGACTTGAAGTTGTAGTTGATGGTAGAGAAGTTTGTGGATGAGGATTGCCTTATAACTTAAATTGATTGAGGTAAAGGCATAACACTTGCCTCTGATTCAAATTCAAATGTTTCTTTGGCTTTTCAACACGCTTAGAACATCCTACACATGTTTCACTTGATTGGCCTTTCCTTCCCAGTAATCTATCAGCCCATTTCGAACCAAGGCAGACTTGAATAGGTATTCCACCTGAAATTGCTAAAAAAAAAAAAATTGCAAAACCGAATCAAACAATTGGGGATATTCACGATCCGAAGCTCTTTGTAAAGCTCTTGTGCAAAAGAGAAAAGTGCAACAAAAAAGAGGTCTCCAAAATACACGTGCTGTCAAAATTGTGCTCTTTTACACAAGCGCACTGGCGATACCCTGTAGTTCTTTTTTTGTACGCTTGAGCTCTTGAGTACATTTTGTGAATTTTTGACAGCATATTAATTTCATTTCATTTCATTTCATTTATTTGAAGAATATTAGTACAATAAGATCCAATGAGATCTTTTAAGAGTACAACAGATAAAAGGAAATTATAATCAACAAATTACATATTCAATATATTTTTGAACTTAAAATAATAATAAAAAATATCTAAATAACAATAGAAACTTAATTACTTTGAGATTTAATTCAATTTGAGAATATTTATAAGGAAAACAAGACATTAACATAAAAAAAAACAATAGTGTGAAAAGTATAGTAAGATTAAAAATAAGAAGTGTGGAAGGTGATAGATAGTTAGATGTTTGAATAATAGGACATAAGAGCAGGCTTAAACTTATTCGAATTAATGATTGATTTTATTTCATATGGTAGTGAATTCCATAGTTTAATGGCGTTGACGAAAAATAACCGTTTTGAGTGCAAAGTTTTAAATTTAGGTATTATAAGGTTGCCAGTTCTATTTGAAACACAAAAACGTAATTTATTATAGAGGTAAGATGGAGTCTGGTTATGTATTAATTTATGTAAAAATAAACAATTTCTTGCGTTTAAATAGTTGATAATGCTACATCCGAGAATTTCTTTACTTTTTATTGACACGTGCTCAAAGCGTCTCAATCCAAATACATATCTTGCCACATCATTGAAAGCAACCTGAATTTTATGCGTAGACTGATAGTCAAGATTACTATAGACAAGCTCAGAGTAAGTTATTAGTGGCACTATTAATTGAACTGCAAGCCTTTTTTTAGTCTCAATGGGAACAAATTGTAAGGACAACCGCAGGCACCGTAGTGTATAATAAACGCGTTTTATAACATTATTTATATGGTCAGAACTGGATAGTTTACAATTGACATAAAAACCCAAGTTTTTAACCTTTACAACTATTTGAAGACTATTGTCGTTTAAAAATATTGGCGGGATTTCTAGGTGGTCAATTTTATCCTTATAAATTGGGAGAACATAAGATTTATTAGCATTCAGACAAAGATCATTATCAAATGCCCACTTGGATATAGCTCTAAGGTCATCATTTAGTCTGTAACATAAATCATCAACTAGTCCAATTCGGTTAGAGGAATATAATTGGATGTCATCTGCATAAGCATGCATAGTTACGTCATTGCAAACTGTAAAAATGTCATTAATAAAAATACTAAATAACAGAGGACCAAGAATCGATCCTTGTGGAACACCCATTTTAGTTTCCTTGTAGGTAGAAAACAAGTCCCCGATCTTAACCCTCTGCATCCTACCATTAAGATAATTTTCTATTAAGGATACTGCATTATCATTAAAACCAAACAATAGTTTAAGTTTTTGGACTAAGATCGAATGATTAACACGATCGAATGCTTTGGAAAAGTCTAATAGACAAAGAAGTGTAAGGTGTCCTTCATCGAATGATGTTCGAATGTCATCAATAACTTTCAGCATTGCAGTCGCGCAGCTATGTCCGATTCGAAATCCGGATTGGTGCGGTGACAAGAGCTTATGCGTTAAAAGATATTGATTAATTTGATTGGCCATAAGGGACTCACAAATCTTGGAAAAAGAGGAAAGAATACTAATTGGTCTATAATCACTCATCGTAGTTGCACGAGTAACCTTAGCAATAGGAATAACAGAAGCTAGCTTCCACGATTTAGGAAAACAAGAGGTAGTAAAGCAATGATTTACAATATGTGTCAATGGTGCTATTATATATGGTAAGATGATTTTAATAAATTTTAAAGAGATTCCGTCTTCGCCGATAGCATTTGACTTAATTTTCATGATGGCTTTTATCACATCATTTTCACCTACGTTAGAAAAAGAGAATTTATTAAAATCACAAAACTGACGACCACTACATTGAAAGTTATAATTACATACAGAATTACTAGAAAGAAAAAAGTCATTCAAAAGGTTAGGGTCAATATCACAGTTTTGCTCATTCTTACAACAAACACCAAGACTTCGAATATTTTTCCACAGTTGCTTGGCAGGAAGAGAGCAATTTAATTTTCGGTGGAAAAATCTTTTTTTTGACTGCCTAACTACTGATACAACGTGATTACGTGCAATCTTAAATTGCTTCCAATTTGCATCAATGCGATGCTTCTTCCATTTATTGTATATTTTGTTTCTTTTTTTGATGGCTAATATGACATCTGCTGTATACCAGGGACAAGACTGATTATTAATAACAAGTGTACGAAGAGTTACAAAATTTTCAAAAGCACTGTTTACCTGAGTGACAAGAACATTTAGTTTTTCATCAACAGACTGAGTAAACCAGCAGTCATTCCAACAGACATGAGACAAATGCTCATACAACAGAGAATAATCAATGGACTTATAATCACGATACGATATCGACAACGGAACATGGTTACTAGATGGATTAAAACTGATTGTACAAAACAATAGATCATGGTCAGATATAAATGAAATTTGGTCAAAGAGTAAGTGATGTCTTTATACTGTCTGATGAAACATCAGACAGTATAAAGACATCGAGTAGACTAGGACAAACACCTGATGCAAAACGAGTCGGAGTCGTAGAATTAAGAAAAGACATACCAGCAGCATTAACTTTGTCTTTAAAACTGTCCGATACATTGTCATTTGACAGCAAGTTCACATTAAAGTCTCCACATATAGCATAAAAGTCAAAGTCAGTTAAACGATTATGTAGATCAGAAAAATAAGGATCAAGACTGCAATACCTATTAGGGTTGTAGACACAAGAAACAAGTAGTTTCACATTACTATTATTACATATCTCAACATTTAAAAATTCAATATCAGACCCACAAGATTTGTTTACAAGCTTTGAACTGAGAAAGGACTTACAATACACAGCAACTCCACCTCCTCTATTTCCAATCCTGTCATTCCTAAAAAGTGTGTAAGTAGGAATGTTTAAAAAGCAGTCGGGAATGTTAGGATTGAACCAGGTTTCTGAGACACATATTACATCCACAGTTGAACCTTCAAAAACATTTTTAACATAGTCGAGCTTAAAAGAGTTCAAGCTTCTAGCATTAAAATGAACAACAGAAAGGCCAACATTTTGTTTACATAAGATGTTAATTAACAGTTTATGATTAGCATCAACACCACTAGAGACATTAGAAGACGACATATAAGACACAGAAGAAACCATCAGACGAATAACCAAAAGCTTTTATTATAATAAACATAAAGCAGGAGATAATGTAACTATCAAACATCATAACTATATATAAACAGAGAAAATAGGCAAATGACAGAGTAAACAGAAATAGTAAAAGAAGCAGTAAAAATATATAAAAGAAAGGAGAAAAGAAAAAGAAGACAACTGCAAACAGATGAGATAATCTACTCGCTATCAGCACCAGCATCTGCATCACAGGTAATATTTTGGAGTTCATCTTCGTTGTTGATTTTAATAGTTTCGCTGCCTTTGCGCAGTCGGACGAACACTGCTCCTCGGATAGTAAACGCATTATAAATTTTTTTATTACGCTTACATGAAATGGCTGCTTGTAGCAATTTTCTGCACTCGACAGTAAGGCTTTCATGCATATACACATTAGCATCAGAGTCAAGTCCTGCATCCCTAAGGTTGATAGCCTTTTTTAGCCGTCTTCGATAGTCGCCGAAAGCCTTCAGTACACGGTTTCGGTCGAAAGGTATATAAAATTTAACAATAACCAACGAGCTCTGATTGTTTGCTTTAGGCTTAATGCGGAAAATGTCTCTTATCGGTGGCGACTGGAAATCGATGCACCGGCAGATAGAGTTAAAAATACCTTTGAGGTTTTCGTCAACCGCATATGGCAATCCAAATAAAACAGCATCTGAAGAAAAGTTAGAGCTGTTATTATTGTTGTTGTTGGTGTTGACGTTAAATTTGTTGTTGCTATCGTTGATTTTTTTTCCAAGTTCGTCGCACAATGATGTTAAAGAGTTAACTTTATTTTCCAAAAAGAGTATTTTCTGGTCATACTCTGAGAATTGATCAGCAAGTTGTTGCTTGATAGATGCTACCTCGCTATCCAAATTGCTGAATTTATTGGCAATTTCAGTTGAGAGACGCGTGAAAAGATTTTCAGCGTGCTTTCGAAGTCTGTTCTCTGAGTTGATTAATAGTGATGATATACTGTCATCAGTCTAATTTCTTTTTAATATGTAACGCAATAGATTAAAATATCCCCTTCGTAGATTTTTAAACATAATACAAATATTTGGTACAAAAATGTTGGTTACGAACTCAATTTCACATCATTAACTGTCAAAGCACTTTAATTTAATATTTTGGTAATAAAATTTTCCACAAAATACTACACCATTTTATGTGATTTTTTCGTTTCATCGAGTTTCAAATCACAATGGTGCTAAGGAAGTTTCACTTAAAAAAAAATTATGTATCCATTAAAAAAAAAGATTTTATAAAAAGTGTTCTGACTGAATAAAATTATTCACTACTCAATTAGCTTTCCAACATGGTCTTTTATTTTTTTCTAGGTGTATTCATTTTGAAGTTATAAGCGTAGACCTGATCCACGCTTTTATGTGCTTTTTAGTAAACTTTCTCTTATAGCTCTGAACAGGGCAGATGGACCACCCCCGCCATACATTTTTTTCTTTGTCTTGACCCAAGGAATCAACTGCCGCAGGATTGTCCTTTTGATACGAAACACCCTGTATATGCGACAGGTGTATAATCGACTATCAAAACTCCTGAGCTTTTTTGAAAAGCTTTCATTGTTCCGTGTTATTTCTTTCCCTGTCAAATTTAGGGCCGTAATTTTCCTTATCACTGCTCTATTTTAAGATTATTTTCCCTTCTCTTTAATTTTATACCTAAATTATTTTTCCATACATTTTATTTTCATTACGCACCAGGAGATTGAAGTTAACCAAGAAAAACATTCACAAATTTTAGATATTCCCAAATGAATGCAACATATGCTGGACACATATCATTAACCGCGATATTTGGAAAATAAGGCTCATATAGTTATTTTACAAATTATACAAATATTTTGTTTTTGTTTTATTAAAGCTTAACATAAGCTGTAAAGTAATTATGACGTCCTTGACTCTACGCAGTTGCTTCAATTTGAAGAAGTTTTACATTCAGAAATTGATATGGAAGAAATTTAATCATTATTTAGGAGATAGAACGTTGCTTGGGAGAGTACATTGTGTACTAGTCACTACGAAATTGACGCACTTGTCAACAAAAGAGACTCCATTTTGTAGTTGCTGTTTACTTAATGCTGTTCAAATACAAGCACACTCTTATTTGTGCGGTTTGGTCATAGTTAATGGTAAAAAAACATGTTTTATGTCAGTTTATTAGCAACTATCTGATTAGCCTGGCTTTGAAAACGTTGGAGAAAAGAGTTAAAGTTAAAATAGATAGGAATGTAATGTAATGATGTAAAATTAAAATATCATAGTAGAAAATTATCTTTAACTGGGCCGAAGTTAAAATACCTCCACGGCCGAGCCAAAGTATATTTAAAGTTTTAAGCAGCCAATAAAATATTTATCTGTAAAAACAATTTCGTCATAGTTTTAACGGAAAGTATTCGCTTTACCGTTTTGATAAAGTCACTTTGTATGCGAGGTAGGCGTGGTTTTTATTTGATTCGGTTGAATTTAATACATAGAGTATATGTTTTATATCCAAGTTCATATGCAAAATATATTTAGGTCCATATATTAATTTTTGTGGATTTTAAAGAGGTTTTACCGTTTTGATAAAGTCACTTAGTATGGGAGGTAAACGTGATTTTCATCCGATTTGGTTCATTTTCGATTTAAATATCGAATTTCGTGATGATAGCTTGAAAATTACGGCTGTAATCGTGATGACGGACAGACAGACGGACAAACATGGCTAAATCGACTCGGGTGGTGAAGCTGATCTTTCTATACCTACGCTTCCTTAGGGCGTTAGAAACGGAGTGACAAAATTAATAAACCCCTTTTTTTTTGTTTTTTAGCGTTGAGCCAAGGATTTCAGGTGGAGTACCTATTCAGTCAAGTTAAAAAATGGGGTGATAGATAAGTGGGAAGGAAAGGTCAATCAAGTGAAACACGTGTAGAACATTCTAAGCGTGGTGGAAATCCAAAGAAACATGTGAATTTGAATCAGAGGCAAGTGTTATGCCTTTACCTCAGTCAATTCAAGTTATAAGGCAATCTCATCCACAAACTTCTCTACCATCAACTACAACTTCAAGTCGTCAACTTCTCTACCATCAACTAAATATTGATGAATTTTTAATTTCAGTTAATTACAAATGAGGATAGAAAATTGCAAATGCGAAAGGTTTTTAAAGCGAATGACCATGGCCTGGCCGGGAATCGAACCCGGGACCTCTGCGGTAGCAGTCGAGAACGCTACCTACTCAAGGCCGTCAAATATTTGAACCTATGTGATTCCAAATTGGAAATTTTATATTTCTGCAAAAACTTGTTTCTCAAGTTCTTCAACTTTTTTAATCCATTAGTGTACCATGGAATCTTTTATTTTTTTTTGGAGTATTGCAGAATTATAATTTGGATTTGAAGACATCGAACCATTCATTGATCTCTCGATTCAAAGAAATGGAGTCCAAATCAATATGAGAAACGTTAGATTAACAAAATCGCAGTAGTTATAGTGGAAAGAAATTAAATAAGCATCAGGTTTGGGAGATGATGAGTATTTGAGGGAGAGAAAGGGAATCCACAGTCATGTACAGCGTTGCCGCTTTGGTAGAATTCTACCAAACGTGGTAGTTTTTTTTCTTCAAATCGGCTTTTGGTAGATTTTTTTTTATTTTTGAGGACATTAAAAATTGTTTGCATATGTAAATGAAATATCTTTTGCACAGATATGAAAAAAAATGTATATCAAAGCCTTTGGTTAACCTTTTGAAAATAATGGATTAAATTTTGTTTGGCAAGTTCTTAAGACAAGATGAAAGCTGTGTTCAAGAAGAAATCTGCTAGCAGTTTTGAATTTTTTTTTAAAAATCATTGGTTTTTTGCCGCAACTTTTCGTCGAGGCAAAATATCTACTTGAACTCAGAATTTCGTTTTCATAAAAAATTGCAGCCAAAACCCATTATTTTTGACAGAAAATTTTTTTTCAATTCCAATTTCACGGTCAGACTGATTCCGAAGTCCTTATGGACCTTCTTGAATACAGCTTTCAAAAAATGAGTGGAAATATGAGTTCGAGCCACTTTATAGCTTTGTGATTTAACGTAAATGAATTGTTATATAAAATTTTAAAGTTTTTTTAGCATATATAAACTATTTTTTTTTATTTATTATTAAAAAAGCTTAGCATAAGTACACTTAGAACTATGTTATATTATACTACAAAATTGTTCTTTAATTATAACAACCAAAGGCAAGTAAAAAAACTTAACTAGAAATAATTTAATTTAATTTGGTTAAACGGCTTAACCTGAACAAAGGTGAATTTGTATAACAAAATTAATAATATTTTGGGTCTTTAAAATTTATTAAGATAAGAGAGAGATAAAGAGAAAAAAAAGGAAATGAAAAAATATATAAAAGATAAAAAGATTGAGAGCAGTTTATTAATGAGAAATAGAGAAGAAAGAAAGAATAGATTGCCTAAAAATTTCTCTTCATACGATTTCTCTTAACCTTCGAGGCAGAGCATTCCATAGTCTAATAGAACTAATGAAAAACAGGCGGGAGGTACTTAGCGAATTATTCCTAGGAACAATTAGAATATGACTTCTTTTAGACAAGCAAAATTGAAGTTTATCATACAGTTATAATGGGATTTTTTCATGAATGAGCTTATGCAGGTATATGCAGTTTCCTGCATTAACATAAGCAGTTAGATCGCATCCAAGAATTGCATTTCTGAAAGTGGAGAGATGGTCGAATCTTCGTAAGCTATATACGTAACGTGTAGCATAATTATAAGCAATTTCAAGTTTTAGCCGAGAGGATGAGTCGTATTTACAATAGACTATTTCTGAGTATGTTATCAAAGGTAAAATCAGTTGCAGACATCAGATATTCTTAAACAATGTAGGACATAATAAACTTTTTTGACTACACTATTTACATAATCAACACAAGACAACGAAGAATTGATATGGAAACCAAGATTTACAATTTTTGATACAACAGTTAATGAAGCAATATGACATTACATATATATGATATTTAATAAATAAAATAAATAAATAACTGGCCATTTCAGCCCTTAAAAGGACTTTGACCTAGCTTCTTATGATCAATTGTGTTGTGCGTGCTATTAAGTTTGTACACAATTGATCGAGAACTGGACATACAGGTTTAACGCCGACTCCGAACGGCGATGAACAGAATGTTCTTGTTCTCAAGAAGCTTTACATAGCATTTTGTTACTCTCTGAGGTTTGAAATTGTCTGCAGAGAGGTGACGGCCGTACAGAAAAATTATTTTAATTCAAGTTATTTTAATTTCGCTGCTGGGATTCGAACCTAGGTCTCCAGGTTCATTGACATAGAGGCCACGCACTTTAACCAACTAAGCCACGGACGCCACAATTGATATTTTATAGAAATTAATTAATTATTTATTTATGCCTTTTTATAGAAATTAATTTGTATTTTATGCTTAAGAATTTTTGTTTTAAATTATTAAATACACGTTTTAAGTGTAATATAATTATAATATATTTTTTATTTATATTCGTTTATTTAGTTTTTATTTTCGTGTGTTTGAATTTTAGTTGAAATTTGATGCAATTGTAACCATCTAGATCAGTGATGCACACGAGATGCTTACGGAGCCACTCGGCTTTCACATACAAGTCGTGTGTGCGAAGGTACCGAACTTCTGCAACGCAGAATCAGTTTGCGTTTGCACTTCGTGGAGCTAGCATTTCATGCGCAAATAATTTTGGTAAATGCTGTAAATGCAGACGCAATATATGAATGAATTAAACATGTTTCGATCTGAATGGGAATTTATTTATTTTTTTATTTTAACCCTTATTATGAGCCTTATTATCTATCTATCAAAAACACATTCTCCTCTCATTTTACTTAATGAGTGTAAAAGAATTTGCAAAAGTATTTTTTTTTTCAGTATTCTGCTCGCACACATACTAAAACAAAAATGTTGCGCTTGTATTGGAAGGTCTGCCAACGCTGTGCACCACTGATCTAGATCAATCATGCCCCCGTAGTGGCCCATATGGCCCGCGTGGCCCTTTATACAAATTTTTTTCTATCTTAATTTTGTCTTTGCGATGAGCCAAATTCAAAGAACGCATGCCAAAAAACAACAACACAAACCTCACTCGTTCAATCTTCAGCACATTTTCCAGCGAACTTTACAAAAACAAATGCATGCAAAGCTAAAATAAAAAACGTACACTCGATGATGTCGATGCTGAAGCTGATTGCCCCGTTACTTGTGTGTCGAGTAATTTTTCATGCAAGCATTGTTATTGTAATAGAAATTAAGACTGGCAGTGTACTTCATGATATGTAATTTAATTGCATTGTAGTTGTTTTTGTTTTGTTTTGTTTGATTTTTTGTCAAAAGCAACGATGAGCAACATTTTGTGTTTGTTTTGTTTATTTAAGCATTGGCCCGCGCTTAAAATTTCTTGGGCCCGACTGATCTAGATAGTTTAGTTAATAGTGATGTAAGTGTGGGCATCTAGATAATCCTATAATATTTTGTAAAGAGTATTAAACTCTTTTCTTTTGGTAGATTTTTATTCCATTTGGAAGATTTTTTTAAGGATTTTAGTAGCTTAAATTTTGTTTGAGTGGCAACCCTGGTCATGGATGTTAAATTCGATATTATTAGATAAAAATATACATTTATCTTGCGACCTTTTTGAAATCATTTTTATTTTGCATTCTTGAGTTCGCGGTCCAAAATATTAAAAATGAAAAACTTTTTCGTTTTAATTTTTATTTTTAATTTCCAATATTTCGATCGCCGTTGGCAATCATTAGGGAAAACTAAAAAAAATCAACAATAATTTTTTGTTAAAAAAGAAAAGAATTGTTAATAAACTGATTTTAAATGTTTTTCAGTTTTTCATGATGATTGCGGGGCACAGTGCGCTTAATTGATGAAATATTATGGAAATGATATTATGAATCTTTTCTGATATTTTTATGGAATTTTTGAAAGTTGAAATCCAAGCTAAAAAAGTAAGGCAATTTGAAACATTTATTACTTAGAAGAAAAAGCATATATTTAAATTTTGTTTTTATTATATTTATAACTGACTTAATAACCATTGAATTTGTAACAAACAAAAATAAAATATTAAAAACCAAAATAAGAAAAAACGTGGAAGTATGTCTCTAAATTTATTAAGCAGTTTTTATTTTACTAAGATTTAGTGAAAATTCTAAATAGTTCAAAATTATTTCAATCGAATAATTATACTTTCATAAAATATAGTATATCTGCCTTATGTTTCTTAAAAAATTGAGTGCGCATAGTTGCCCATAAGAAAAAACAATTCATTTAAAAAAAACGCGTAAAAACAAATTTTCCTCAAAAATTAGTGCGTTTTCAAGACAACTTCTGTTATTGAACTAAAAGATGTTTTTGAAAGATGTCGTGTTTGTGTAAATTAACAAAGGTACTTAAAATTAGTAAGATTTATTTTTGTTTTCCCCAGCGTATTGCCATCTTTCCGTCTGTCCGTCTGTTATGGCGATAATAGCTCTAATATTAAAGCGATTTTAATGAAATTTAAAATATAAGATTTTATAAAAAAAAAATAAAGGTCGAGGTTGTAAGTCATCCTATTTGGATGAAAACCACGCCTACCTCCTATACAAAGTGACCATATAAAAACGGTAAAATCGCATTAAATTTTACAAAAAGTTATTTTTTTACTTAAAATTTTGAACGTATGATTTTGTTTTATATGTTTACATTATATTAGCAAAAGTTGCAGAAAAATCGATTGTAAACCAGCGCGCCATGGTGAAAGTATAATATCAAGAAGTCAGAAATAAAGACAATAGACGCTTCAGAGAATTTTTAACAAGAAAGACATCAAGGGCAGATACATATGTTGACCTTATTCACGGATTGTTATTTACATCCGATCCATTTGTAAATTATTTAAGGAAACCACCTAAACATAAAATATGAAATAAAGAGTGAATTTTTAAGAGCTTTCGGATTTTATTAAAAAAAAAAACACATAAAATTTAGAGAAATGTATGAAATCGTTCGTGGCATCCGTGGCGTAGTTGGTTAAAGTGAGTGGCCTCTATGCCAATGAACCCGGGTTCGAATCCCCAGCAGCGACAGAAAATTATTTGAATTAAAATGATTTTTCTGTACGGCCGCCACCTCTCTGAAGACAATGGCAAACCTCAGAGAGTCATCAAAATGCCATGTAAGGCTTCTTGAGAACAAGAACATTCCGTTCATCGCAGTTCGAAGTCGGCGTTAAACCTGTAGGTCCGGTTCTTGGTCAATTTGTGTACAAACTTAATAACACGCACAACACAATTGATCATAAGAAGCTAGGTCAAAGTCCTTTTAAGGGCTGAAATGACCAGTTATTTATTTATTTTTTTTTTTATGAAATCTTTATTTGAGTCGATAGAATGATCTAAATAATTCAATGTTTAAAGATGATTTCAAGTAAATCTTGACCGAGGCTACGCCTCAAATGGTTCATACGCTGGATCCAATTTTGGCATACTCTCTCCAACATATCGGCCGGTATCTCACGAATAAACTCTTCGGTATTGGCTTCCAGTGCGTCAACCGTTGCGGGCTTGTCCCCATAGACATGAGCCTTAACATGGCCCCACAAAAAATAGTCTAAAGACGTTAAATTGCACGATCTAGGCGGTCAATTGACCGGCCCCTAACGTGAAATAGACTGTTCACCGAACTCGCCTCTCAATTGGGTCATTGTTTCGCGCGCTGTGTAGCGTGTGGCACCATCCTGTTGAAACCATATGTCAGGCAAGTCCAGCTCTTGCATTTTGCGAAAAAAATTTTTAACCATCGACGGTAGCGCTCGCCATTCACAGTAACGATTTTACCTTCGTCGTCTTTGAAAAAGTACGGTCCAATGATGCCACCGGCCCATAATCCACACCAAACAGTGCATTTTTCGGGATGCATTGGCAGTTCTTGCAATGCTTCTGGCTGCTCTTCACACCAAATATGGTAAAATGCTTGTTCACGTATCCATGAAATCCAGAAATGAGTGATAAAAGAGTGGATCTTCATCGAACTTTGCCAGCGCCCATTCACCAAAAGTTACCAAAAGTTAGTTAAAAATTGTGGTGGGTCGTGTGGCTTCAATTCTTGCACCAGCTATATTTTTAAAGATTTTACTCCATAATCCTTGCGCAAAATTTTCCACGCAGTGGAGTAACAGAGGCCCAATTGCTGCGAAAGGCGCCGAATCGATAATTCATGGTTAGCAACAACACTGGCGGATACAGCTACGATATTTTCCTCTGTCTGCACTCTACGTATGCGTGTTGGTGGTTTAATGTCCAGTAATGTAAATTTGGTGCATAAAATAGTCACAAGAAAAATAGTCACAAGATTCCGAATTGCTGCCTCAGAAGGTCACCCAAACTGACCATAAAATGAAAGAAGCGCACGATGCACTTTCTTAACCGAGCATGCATTTTGATAATAAAATTCAATAATCTGCAAGCGTTGTTCGTTTGTAAGTCGATTCATGGTGAAATTATAGATCAAACTGAACAACTTTAACAGTAACATGTTACACGACAACAGCTGTGCTACCAAAAACAGTGTTGCCAAAAAGAAAGTTGCTAAAAAATCACCCTTTATAACTCCAAATGTTCTAATGACCTAAATCTGTATCCCTATCCGAACACTCGTCTCGTGCAAAACACTGCTCGTTCGTGCTTTTGAAATTTCTAATTCGAACAGATAACAGCTGACGAACTAGCGAACGATGCCGTAACACAGTAACATTTTTGAAATTTTTTTTTGTATCTCTAACGATCAATCAAATGACGAATTGAAACGTCAAAATCACACGAATACTTTTATGCTATCATTGTGATATGTTGGAATTCTTATGAAGCAGCTAGAGGGTAAATTGGATTTGGGAATATGCGCCCCAAAGTTGGGAGCTTGCAGGCTATCTATCGATGAGTTGTGCAAGAACTTTAACTCTTGCATCCTGCGCATGTGCATCCCGCAACTTGCTCAAAATAAAAAAGGAAACAATAACTTTATTCATTTTACTTGAAGCACTTAACACTTTAAGCAAACAACCACATAAAACTTTTTTAAGATCTTAAAACATATTTGCTGCAATAAGAACAATATTTTTGAAAACATTTGCTGCAATAAGACTATTTTTGAAAAAACATTGATTCAATAAAAAAAAACATATGTCTATTTACATAAACAAACTCAAAAAGGCCTTGCCAACAAACGAAAAAAAGCCCAAACACTTATGAAATCTTTAAAGAAAATTAAAAAAATAACACAAAAATTCTACATTGATTGATATGGCAGTGCTAAATTTGACAACCGATTGTGCATAACAGTTCCAATGACGTAAAAAACTTGAGCTTGCCGTAAGGGTTGGCGAACAGCTTCCTTGGAGATACAAAATTCAATTTGCTTACGACTTCGTTCGCAGAGCAATCGTTCGTTGAATGCTTCGTTAGGGATAGAAAATGAGGCTATAAGTCTTTTAAAATCCCCATGTCTAAGTAATAGTTCTGATTCAGATGATTTAAACAGAAAATAACACAATTGTTACAGACAAATGAAAACCAACCATGAAAACTACTTTTAGCGAACACTGCCACCCTGGGTACTGCCACTGTTTGAAAGCTGCACTCTTGATAATTTTCGGCGCTCTTAATAAATTTTCTGCGCAAGTTTGATCGCTTTGACACACGTGTTTTTTATTAAATTACACTACTCCACAAATTTACGTAAACTTGGCCCCAATTAGTTAAAATGGGTCGCTGAATCCAAATCCGATGTCAGAATTTAAAAATTATGATATTTTAACAAAAGGGTTGCCATCTAACAATATATGTTTTTTTCAGCGACCCATTTTTTCTAGTTTTCGCCCCAGCATCGAATTCGTAAAAATAAAAAAAATAGGTGGCAGCCCTATTAGCCATCTTAAATTTTAAAAATATGACATCAGATTCGAAATCAGCGACCCACTAAAACTGTTAGATAATGTTTAAAACTCTTTAAAAAAATATATTGTTAGATGGCAACCCTATTATTAAAATATCATAATTTTGAAATTCTGACATCGGATTTGGATTCAGCGACCCATTTTTAACCTAGTGATAAAAAATAAATGTATGTGTGCATATCTTAATTTAACTGCAATAAAATATTTTTTTAACAAAAAATGGTTTTTGCATTGATATTAAAAGAGTTAGTAATTACGACTTTTCTTTAGACATATATATACTTGAAATTTTTGTAATAAAATTCTCTATCGCATAAGAGGGCTAACTTTTTCTCTCAGATGTAATTATTTCGAGATATAGGGCTTCAAACATAAAATATGTTTATTAAAAAAACGAAAAAAGTGATTTTTTTTACCTGTTTGCGATCATAACAGCCATATCATGCTAATTTATATTGTAGATTTTTAAAGTGTGCTCCACACAAAATAAAACCCATTCTTAAGGTATAGTATACGTGTAACAACAAAAAATAGGAGCTGTTTTCAAAAAATTTTTTTAGATATAAGTTATTATTTTTTTTTTAAATTTATATAGGTTATTGTACATAAAAAATACTTTATAAAAATATTTTGTTTTTTTTTTTTAAATACGGTTCTGGATTTTATATAGAGGGCGCTGAAAATAGCATTGAGAAAACGACATCCAAAACGGTTCGATGGATATGGCCTTTCCCATGTATCGGATACGAAAAAATCAAATGGTATTGTAAAGCATAGACCTTATATTAAGCATCCCCCTACGCAAGACCCCCGATGTTTCTTTTTTAGTTATGGAGGAAGTTGAAGTAAAAAGTTAAAAAATAAATATATATTCGTGAGATTTTTTGTTTATATAAAAAAAACCATAAATATTTGAATTTTGGGGAATGCTTAAAGGACAAAATAACGAACAAAATGCAAAAAAAATCTTTGAAACTGAACCAATAGATTTCAAGTTATCTATCGAACCGTTTTAATAAAATAGTTTCGAGGAAATCGCGTTTAAAGTTTTTTATTTGTTGCATGGAGCTTAGTCATAGGTTAACGAAAACCGTTATAACTTCTGTTTTTTTTTTAAAATATCGATTTAAAAATGTGTATGTATATTAGAGTGGGTCGGCCTCCATGTAAAAAAAAAGTTTGAAAAAACACCCCCTATTTCAAAGCTGACCTCGAATGGATTCCAAAATAAAACAAAATTTTTTTTGGACCATCGGAAAAATAGCCGAAATGGTATTTTTTCTATAACTTGACCATAACATATCCGATCTTACAAAAATAATATGTCGTTTAAAAGTGCTTTACTAGCACTACATTTTCTCTTCAGAACATTTTTACTTCCAAGGTCATATTTGACTAGTAAACCTAGTTTGCTCGACTTACCCCCCCCCCCCCTAAAATTGTTCTTTTTTTCTCATAAGATTAAAGTCCTAAGAATTTGTTTGAATTTTGTCCAAAAAAAATTATTCAAACACTTTAAAAACAAAGAAGATATAATGGTTCAAATATTTGGTACAAATTTTTTTTTCATTATGTATGAATTACTTTTTTTTTAATTAAAATAAAATTTAACATTAACTGAACTATTTTTAAAAATTAAGTAATGAAATTAAAATAAAATATTTTTCTTCAGATATTTAGGTACAAAAACGAGTTAGTAACGTTATTCAAACAAAATTGCCTGTCTGAAAAGCAGACAGATACTTACAATAGAATTTTGTGACAAATTTTTTTGTGGAACATTTTAACTCATTATATCCTTGTTTTATGGGTCTTTTTTGCATTTTATCATAAAAGGGTCAAAAAAGACCCATCAATTTAGAAGTTAGGAGGTTAAAATGTTCTACAAAAATATTCCTCGTAATATTTTACATAAATCCTCAGAACACATCCTGTACCCAAAATGTAAGGATAACATGATTTTTATGCCGATTCACTATAAAAATTTTCAAAAAGGAGGAAACTTAAATTCCCCTAAAATAAGACTCATACATAAACTTTCATAACGCCGATACAAGTGTATTTTTTTTCGTCCCCTCTATCAGAATCCGCTGTCAGAAACTTGTTATTTTTTTTCGTGTTGAACAGTGTTATTGCTCAAGATATCAAGAGATGATGTTCCTTAGGAAAATTACATAGAGTGCAATTATTGATTTTTTTCGATTAAATATTTTTGAGATTGGGTTTCCCGAAATCAATTACCACTGATAATGGACGGCAGTTTATAAGTTCCGAATTTAAGAACTATTGCGCAAATAACAATATTGAGTTGATGACGTCTCCACCTTACTGGCCCCAGGCCAATCGAGAGGAAGAGAATATGAACCGATCGATTCTAAAACGATTTCAAATTGCAAATACTAGTGGATTAAATGTTAAAAAGGTACAGTAAAAATTTGTTTTAATGTACAATTTTACTCCACACGGCATGACTGGGAAAGAGCCCACAGAGTTATTTTTCAACAGACTTTTACGGGATAAAATTCCTTCAGCGATATTTGTGATGATGTTTTGGATTCGGGAGCAAAGGATCTTGATATTTTGAACAAAGAGAAAGGAAAACAGCTAAGTTATAGAGACTGCAACGCAAGGGAGTGCAAAATAAAGGTACGCAATAAGGTCTTACTGGGTCTTACAAACAAATTGATTACAGCTTTTGTCCCGGAAGAGTTTGAAGTAACTGAACGAAATGGAAATGATGACATGATACGTGGCGACAATAAAGTGTTCAGGCGAAACGTTAGTCATCTGAAAAGAGTCCTGCCCGTTCCTGAGACTCAAGAAGGACTGGCTTTTATTTCTCCCCCTCAGGCAGACGAAACAGACTCCGGTCTCAGAATCTAAATCCGAAATTGACTTTGAAACTGAAAAACATCGGAGGGCTGTGGAGATCTTGCAACGCTGATGTTTTGACAGAGCGGGCAAAGTGACAGCGATTTTGAATTGTATGCATATCTGGCGGTGGGAGCATGAGCAGCTTTGGAATTTGTCAAATTAAAGAATATTAAATATTAAATTATAATTGTTTTTGAAATAATAAATCTATTTCGAATTAATCGTTGGGATTGGTTATTAAACATGTTATCAATTTTCGCTTTCAGAATTTGTATGGGCTGTCAACTTCAATTTTACATTTATGGGCACTCGCTCTAACCCTTACGACAACCTTATTAATTCAACCATGATTAGGTCTGTTAATGGGTTTTCTAGTCAAATTATTAGCTGAGCGAAGATTCTTGGGAGCAGAAAAAGCAGTCCGTGAGGCAGAATTCGATTGCAAATCCGAGATTATCTCAGCATAACTTGGAGTATTTGGCTCATATCAGGGGCGCACCCAGAAAAAACTTTGGGGGAGTTATATTTTTATTTATAGACTTATTCAAATTTCATTATATAATATTTAGAGTACAAAGTCAATTATTCTTTTATTTTGTGCCATTGAATTTAATATGTCCTCAATAATATTGAAATTAATTAAGGCATTTCATTTTTTGCTTTCTATGTGGGGTTGCGTAATTTTCGATCGTTAATTTGCAATATGATCTTTATATTATAAATATAAGCTTATAGTACATATATCGAAATTCATAACGATGGCCCAAAAATCTCTGCTGTAATCGTCATCACATACAGCAGAGGCGTTCCTAGGGGGGGAGGGGGCGGTCCGACCCGGGTACCACCATTTTAGAGGTGACACTTTTTTGATATTTTTTTAATTTCTCAAACAGAAAAAAAAGTACAAATACATTACGTTAAAAAATGTGTGTCCCATTTTGTCGCATTGAAATTATTTCTAACAATTTGTGTATCAGAAGCTTCATGCGAAAGGAGTTTTTCAAAGCTAAAATTAATTAAGACTTATTTAAGGTCTTCCATGGGACAGCCAAGACTTTTCAAAACGAGCTTGCAATTAATATTGATTTCGATTAGGTTATTTCAAATTTTGCAGCTCTTAAAGTAAGAAAAGTTAGTTTTTAAGACAACGCCATTAATAAGATTTCTGTGTTTAACCCTATACCTACATATATAAATATGTACCTAAAAATGCAATGTTTTTGTTCCGCCAGTTTTTAGGACTGCGAAGTTAATAAGTTTTCTTTTTTACCTTATGCCCACATATCTAAATATGTACACACAAAAAAATTGTACATCAATAGAATGAAAATGTTAATCATAGTTATGAATTTCTGCACCCATGTTCACTTGCATTGCTGTGATGAATGGCATTCATAAATTGTAAACATCATATTGAAGATCAGAATCATAATAGGTATATATGAATTCATGGAAATTATTCGTTATATTAAGGATTTAAATCATAATATTAACGTATTCATTCATAAAATCGTAGGAAACTATTCATAATATTGATGAACAAAATGTTTACATAGAAGATGTCTTTCATATATTTGAGGGCATCTTATCATAAGATTGATGAACAAAATGTTCATATTGAAGATTTCTTTCATATATGTATCTGAAGAAAGCTATTCATAAAATTGATGAAGTAAATGTTCATATTTATGATTTCCTTATTAATAGGATATATAATTAATGAAAATAAATTACTTTTCTTATTTTTTCCTCTGATGTTTACGTATATCGTATTTATGTATTCCTTTTGTAAATTAATAAAATAAATTTGTATAAAAATAAGAAAAAATAATAATTTTGTTATTACCTCTAATTAGAAGTTTCAGTAAACAGAATGAAAAATATTCATACATCTGAAGTACTTTATCTTTAAAGTACTGTTTACTGAAACTTCTAATTAGAGGTAATAACAAAATTATTATTTTTTCTTATTTTTATACAAATTTATTTTATTAATTTACAAAAGGAATACATAAATACGATATACGTAAACATCAGAGGAAAAAATAAGAAAAGTAATTTATTTTCATTAATTATATATCCTATTAAAGGACAAACTCAAATAAAATTATACAGTTGAAAGTCAAATAGAAAAGTTCAAAATTAAGTTTTAAAGGGTACTTAAAATTAAATACAAAAAATATTTTAAAACAAATAGCAATAGCTCTTATTATACTGTGCATATTTCGAATTTTCCAAAAACGAAAAAAACGAATTCCGTCAAAAAAAACAAACATTTTTTGAATGTTAGTAAAGCTTATCTATTAAGAGAAGACAGGGCTGAATTGGTTTCCTCTGAGTGCTTAAATGGCAAATTGTATCTTCCATTTCAAGATGTGAATGTAGTTTCATGTCGTAGTTATCAAAAACGCTTGCTGAGAATCTGATACAGTATAGCGCCGCATACTTTTGTTGCCATTTTCCTCAACGTGAACAGGCTTATTAGACGTTAACAAATTGTGTAGAGACCAAAATATAATAATATCTCTAGAGTCTAAAAAAATAACAAATATGAAAACATTAGTGGTTTAAAGAGATTAATAATTTTTCACATACTTTCAGCACTAGTAGAATTCTGAAGAACGTCGTTACGCGACAAATTGTTTTTATTGTTAAGACACAATATTATTGAAAGCACAGAGTTGTTGAGTACATTAACTAATTCTTAAAAATTAAAAGGATGAACTTGATTTCCAGAACTCGGTAAATTCTGAGCCACAATATTGAAGTTTTCTGCTCTTTCCTTTGCTACAGTTTCTGCAACGGCGCTAACGAAACTTTCCATTTAACGATGAGGCTCTACACTTCTATGTTTGTTTAAAACTTGCCGATTAAAAGAAGAAAAATTATTGAATTTTTGATAGCAATTCCTGCACTTGCACAAAAATTCACAAAAAGTTGTACACTTGTGGTCTCTCTTTAAATGATTAAAAAAAAATATTCGAATTATTAAACTTTTCCACACACTTACAACACTTGAACATTTTTGATGCACACTGATCGCTAAATGAAATTGAACTGTGAATTAAAAAATTAAGCTGCAGCAAGTGTTGCGTAGGAACAAAATTAAAAGTACCATTTTACTACTTTTTGACTTTTTGGTAAGCTCATAGCCTAAAATTATCAATTAAGCAAATTTGTTCCATGTTTTTCTGCCCCACGTATACTGCGTAAGGGATATATTAATTTTGTCCATCCGTTTGTCGATTCAGCAATGTCCGCCTGTCGAAATCGAAGAACTACAATGATACCTGTGCCCTTAAGTGTACCCTCTTTTTTCCACCTTCCTCTGGATCTAAACCGTTTTGAATTTTGGAGGTTCAGTGAATGTAAATACCAAAAATACAACGAATACACAAAACCTTCTCAAGATCAGATTTTTATTTTAAATATTTTTTAATTTACTAGTTTTCCTTTCCAACCGAAAAATTAGCTGACTTTTGCTCAAAAAGGTCCGACGAGATCCGGAATTTTCTTGAAAGTTTACAATCCTCCTGTTTTCCGAATCTATTTATTCTTTGGGTGAAAGATAGATTCGGAAAACAGAAGGAGCACTGCTTTGAAATTTACCTCATCATGTCTCTTCATTTTATTAAAGAAAGAATATATACATTTTTTTATTATTGACTAATACCTGCAATAGGAAATTACATTTTTCATAATCCACAGTTTGCGATTGTATCGACTTTGGTATAGGTATGATGGATCGCTTCTCCATAATTTTATATAAAAGTACTTTTACACTATAAAACAACAACCAGTTTTTACCAAATGCAACATTGATCGTTCACGACCATGAATAATATATTATAGATTCCGCCATACACGTGTCCGCCATCTTTTTTGTGACGTCAGCTGAGAAAAAGAAGAGAATGTTAAACTGACTAAAAAAAGTCGTAGTAAAGATTTTTTTATAGGGGGACTACATTCGAAATCCTTCTTATTTTCTTATGCAATCTGGGTTTTTAAAATTAAATGAACATTTATCAAAACAGAACACTGGACCAGAAAAAAAAATATAAAAATTTTGTAATACTAACTTTGATATAAATTGTTTATATCACAGGGGTGCTAGCTTCCGTGTTTACCCCTTTATACAAAAAGCAGCTACGTTGCTCGATTTGTTTTGATAGCAGTTTGGCAGTTGTTTCGTTTTCATTTCGTCGGCTTTTGGTTTGTTGCTTCGGGTTTTGCTTATTTAGCTAATTATTATTTTTTGAATGTGTTCGTAACAAGTATCACGTGACTCTCCCACATGACGTAGGCTGCGCAGAAGATTTTCGTTTCTGCGCATTGGTCCACGACGAGAATGACAGACAGCAAGTTAAGAAGAAAGGTAATTGCGCAAAAATTATTTTTTTTCATTGCATTTTCTTTATGTGCTTTACTTTTGTTGATCATAAAAATGCGCGAAATCAACACACAGAACTAGAATAACTTTGCATCAAAATAACAACAAATACAACTAAGAGCCATATTGCTTTTGTTTCGATATGTTTAACGAATGAATATTTCTAATAACTCCAGTACTTTGATATACTAAAGTTCTGAGAAATATCAACTGGTTAAAGATAACTAGACGTTAAGAATTTGGCCCTTAATATATGAAGGGAAGTTCTGAGAATGGATAAAATTCTCGACACAAAATATGTATTGCGTACTTACTTACTTATTACTTATCTGGCGCTTACAACCGAAGGTAGGTTTTGGCCTCGTAATGTAATGTATTGCGTACATTATACGTTTATATGCCTGCAATTCCTCCGTTTTAAAGAACGCCAATTCATTACATTGATGAACGTAATTTTTCACGATTATCTCTGTTCATGAAATTGACGAAAATATTCATAATAATGAACACATTTTTCAGCAATATTATGAATTAATATTCAATATTATGAATCAGGGTCTAACAACTCCAATTCATCACATTGAAGAATTTTTTTTTTCTGTGTAGACACCTGAAAATGTAATATTTTTGTTCTGTTTTTTACAAATTCTTATTGTTTGTTTTTTTTCGGAAAACATAAAGATAATAATAAAAACACTTAATCTCATCGAATTGGTTTCTTTTTGCATTTAGAAATTTTTTATAGGGGTGACACCATCCGCCCCGGGTGTCACCAAGCCTACTCGAGTAGTGATGATCATCAAGAATATAGTATGTAAGTGACCGACAATAAAATAGACCGATATGATTGCACAGAGCCAAAAATCACCACATAAAATCAATAAGACCACCAAATTGAGATATTTTATTAGATTCTCTTATTAATACTACCAAATAATAAGAATTTTCCATAAAGAAATCTTTTCAATTCAGTGGAGAAAATCTTATTAAAAATTACCAACTACTACTTATCAAACATTTTTAAATAAGATTTCTTATTGAATGAATGAAATTATGTAGAAATCTTATTAACTCTTAAATTTAATAAGAACATTTTTTTCACGCTCCAAATCTTAAAAAGAGACCAATTAAAATTAGTAAGAAAATCTTATTCATCTGCTTTTATAAAATTTTCTTATTAGACACCCTTTTAAGAAGATAATAATGGTGAAAATATATTTGCTTTCTTTGCTTTAAATAAATGTCATAGTTGTGAAGTGAATTCGAGAAGTTATCCGTCGATTTAAATAAAGTAAAATAAGAAAATTCTCGAAACTAAAGTCATATTTTAGTCAAGGGGCTTGAGTGACTTAATTTCGACTTTATTAAAAATGTACGGTTTGAACGAGATTCTTGAATAAAGTTGGATATTGAGGATGTTGCCAATTTCTTTGAAGGCCTTCGATAGCGTCGGGTATGTTGGTGACAAAGTCAAATTTAATTTAATTTTAACATATGTATTTAATATTGATATATTTAATATTAATTTTCATATATGTAATAATATTCAACGACTTTATTTAACAGGGACCGAAAATAACTGTTATTTTCGAAATTTAAATTCAAAAAGTCTGGCGGAAAAATGTGTCTTACCGAGATTTGAATAAAGCAGTGCGATGCTGGTTAGTTAATTATTTCTAAATTATCTTAAAAGCTTTTTATTTATAATAGTTATTTTTTTACCTATTTTTTTTTGTAAAGAAACTTTTGACTTTTTAACTTTTTTTAAAAAAAGTAAAAAAATAATAGTTATTTTTTGACCGTTATTTTTGGTCAAAAATAAAAGTTGAATTTTGACTTTAATTCTTACGGTCAAAAATAACAGTTAAAATTTTACTTTTATTTTTTCGGTTAAAAGTGTAAATAATAACAAAAGTATAAATTCTATTCATTCCCAATAAGCCACAGAGCAGACTCCACAGAGCATCTCGGATCAGAGTTCTCGCTCTCTATTCGAATTCGAGATGAATCCGAGAATATTTAAAAAGCGAATATTTAATTTTATGAAATTTGTATATTTTGAGGAGAATATTAATACAAACAATATTTTAAATTTTGTTTCTTTATTTAAACGATTTTAATGTAGCAAAGGAATAAAATATAATTCTTTACCTAATTTTAAAAACTTTTTAATATCTTCTACCATGTGTTTACAAAGCCTGTTTAGAGTTGCTTATTAATTTTGATATAAATGATTTAAATTCATATAGTTCCATATTCATATATTTAATATTTTTATCTTAAAATCAATTGTATTGCTGAATTATTATATCTATTTGCTTTTCAATTTGCCTTAACATTTTTTGTCTTATTTAAAAGTTTTTGGAGAAATAAAATAACGTTAGTGTGAGCTGATGAAGAAGCCGCTAGTTTAATATATATCATCATTAGTTTAGCTTAAGAAAAAATGTGTATTAATTTTGAAGTGAGTATAACTAACGTCGCTGAGTAGAAAAGACATTCAATAGTGCGTAAATAAAAGTTTATAAAATTAACTTAAGTGTTTTAATTTGGGTCGTAAAAATTATTGCGAAAAAACAAAGCCTCTTGCACTTCTCAAATTGCTACAAAATAAAAAAGAAACCGTGGCAACCATAGATTTAAATGTCAAAAACAAAACAAAAACAAATTGCAACTACTTAGCTTATTGTATAAACTTTCAATAATTTTTTTTACATTTTTGAAGTTTATTTTTACTAAAATGAAACATATGATAATTTTAAGTGGTTCCTCTTCATCAGATAGCTACACAACGCCAGGTAAAGTATAAATAAAGATATTAAATAGATTAAATAGGTTCAGAGAAGCCTCGGCCGATACTGAATTGCTGGACACAAGAAGTTCCTCTGCAGAATCAAACAGAAAATTAAAAAAAAAATGGATGCACAGGATGTCAACGAGATAGGATATATGTATAAATTTTTTTGCAATTCGAGAAACTTCTTTGTCCAACACCTTCCGTCATGGCAGTAAACTGCAGTGGGGAATTTTCTCTTTACCGAACGGCTTCTCTTACAACAATTTTAGTGCACAAAAAGAATTTTATAAACTGCAATAATTCAAAATTTTTTAAAATAAAATGGTTTAAATCTATATATTATTAAAAAATGCATCGAAATATACTAAAATTTAAAAAATCTCGTTTTCGAATCTTCCAAAAATTTCGTTTCGAAACCGATGCGATTATTTTAAAAATCTCGTTTCGATATCGATTAGATTATTCTAAAAATCTAGTTTCGAAAACGAAGTGTGAATTTCTTCCAATCGCGGATTCGAAAACGAAAGTAGAACGAATCGATTTCGAACTAAATACACGAGATCTCGGTTTTGCCTCGAATTCGAAACAAATCCGTTGGGCTTATTGGGTTCTACTCTTCTTTACCTTTGTTTTGCTTATCACTACACATTGCGTTCCCTGTCACTGTTGTTTGTCGAATCACTACACATCAGAGAACTGCAATGAGTATCCGACAGAATTCGGATACTCAAATCATACCCGAGTTACTTGTTATTCTCTACCTTATCCATACTCAATGAAATATGAAAAATACTTGTACATGTAATTCGGCTCATTAGCATATTTTCGGGTGCAAATCAACGTGTGCCGGGTAAGCTAGTAAATAATATAGGATATCACTGTCGAATTTGTAATCTTCATTTTTAATAAAAAAAATAAAACGCAAATTTTAACTTTTATTTTTGACTCAAAAATAAAAGTCAAAAATTTACTTATATTTTTAACCAAAAAATAAAAAAGTCATATTTTAACTTTTATTTTTGACCGAATATATAAAAGTCAAATTTCAACTATTGAAATAACTAGTTGTATATGATATTGTCTCCGTCATGACTAAAACTGTCTATCTCTTCTAGGAAGAATTAATTTCAATATTCCGTCCTGACATTTGCGGAACTTTGAATTTTTCAATATTGGTTTTAGTAGAACTAATTATGCTCTTAATTCTCAATTGATGTCAATCGTCTGCCAAATTCCTTAGTTTTAGATTTCTCTCTTTCAAAAACCCCAGCAGAAAAATGGACCAGATTTGAAATAGTTCTGAACTAGTTCCAAAAAGGACCAGTACTAGTGCCACTACAATACCCTTTAACATTGAATGAACTAACGCTTTTTGCGAGTTGATGTAGTAGGAAAAGACAATTTTCCCCATAAACACTCCTTTTTTCCCTTTTAAAAGTGGTTCTTTTTAACTAGTTTTGAAGTGAACATTTTAAAAGTGTTATAATTTAGTGTACTGGAGCAAAGCTTCTAAATTCCTGATTTGTACGATCTTTTCCATCCACAAGATTTATTAAAGAAGAAATTTCGTTTATAAATGTCTAAACATTTTTTTTGTGTTATTATATTTTCTTGTGCGGAGCAAATATTAAAAAATGGTCGGAACGCGTTTATTTTTTCATCAATACTTTTGAAAGCAAAAGCAAAATGAACTGCTCTACACTGAAAGTCTTTTGTACTTTTTTAGAGCTACTTCGAGCTGCACTAGAAATGAACTAGTTCACTTTCTCAATTGACTCCAAAATAACTGCTGGGACATAATAAGAAATTTATTGAACTCAGTTTTTTTTTTTATGAGTTAACATATAACACACTAAATACAAAACAGTCACAACTCAAAAAATCAAATTTTCAGGAGAGGTAAAAAACTGTTTATGTAAAAATTATTGTTATATCTTTAATAAATTGAGTTCCACTCTGAAGAAATTCTAAGCAGAAGAATGTTTGGTATGATCAGCTGTTCTACATAACATTGAACAGTGGTTCCACTTGTATGGGAGAGAGTGACATAAGTATTTAGAGTTAATATTTGGCAGATAAATAAAATTTTCTCAGAAAATTGCCGTAGTCGGATTACTTTTACGGCTATTTGACTAAAAGAATGTTAATAATAAAAACAATTGAAGTAGCAGAAATATATTAGATATTTTTATTCCGAGGAAAGACACGAATTTACTTAAATGTCAATATTAACCCTAGAAGTACATGCTTCGTCGAATCAACGACGCATGGTTACATTTAATCCTTTTTATTGTTTTTGTTTTGTTCTCATTTTCCGTATACGCCAGTCTATCAGCTCTATTCTGCTTGTTAACATAACAAGGAATTGTAAAGAAGCTCTTGTCAATGTTCTTGTTATGTAAAGTAAATTTTCGTATTCTGGCAAATCATTAACAATTTGAAAGCTCTAAAAAGCTGTTAAAGTTCACCACTCATGGTGAAAATGTAAATGCCGTAGATAAAAGCATCAGCTGTTTTTATATTGCTTATTTCTTGCTTATTTTGATTGCTTATGTTTATTTTTCTACAAGTAAGATGGAAAATGTTAAGAAATAAATAATTTACGGATTGTTTTCAATTGTTTTAAGTTTCAATATTAATTTTTTTAATAGCCCAGCAATGTTTGAGTTTTTTGCAGTCTTTAAAATTTATTTTTCTTTGATCTTCTTCAGTAACATTGCTTGAAAGAAGTAAGAAGTAGGAATTCATCGATTTCTAATATTTTATTTTATTTGCACAGCATTTTTCTGGCTTAACACTGAACTATCTTTCGTTGTTAAGTTGTTTTCTGCCATTAACAAAATAGTAAAGAAAGGAGCTTTTAAATTATCACCAGAATACGAAACCTTAACAATTTGTTAATATTAACTATTTTGTTAATGTGGTGAGCTTAGTTAAGCTGCCAGAATAGGGCTGTATGTCTATCAGACGTACACCCGCATAAAAAGTGTGTAAGTATGATTTTTAAGAATTGGCGTCGTCGAAGCGACAGGCATGGTTTTTGAGTAACTTTTAAATGGTCATGTTATGTTTTTTATGTAATAGTTTTCTGTGTTAATAACACATGGTCTAATAAGTCTCGAGACTAACTACTAGGTTGCACCTCTAACGAAATATCGATATAATATTTCGATAGTTCCAACCTTCAAACAATATGTCGTCGTTGCGCATACAAAAAAGGCTATGTGAAAAATTTCGATTTTTTTTTTATTTCACCATTTAATAGCCATTTGTATGCCCCATCTATTCACCAAATGGTTTCTTGATATTCTTATTGGTTCAGAAGTAAACAAATGTGAAAGTTAGCCAGCTATGTGAAAATAGTATTGAAATTGTTAAAAAACAAAAATGTTTTTTTCGTCTCCTGAAAAATTGATCAAAAACACATAACCTTTTTTGTATGCGCAACGACGATGTGTAAAAATTTCATAACAATCTAACGTTTAGTTCATAAGTTGCAGTGATTTAAGTGACGCTACTGTTGATATTATCAAAATAATGGATTCAAAGCAATTCCGTGTGTTGATTTATCACTGTTTTTTGATGGGAAAAAATACCGTCCAAGCTGAGCAATGGCTTCGAACGTGTTATTCGGACTCTGCTCTGTCAAAAACAACTATTTGCCGATGGTATGCTGAGTTTAAACGTGGTCGTACAGACACAAATGATACTGAACGTTCAGGACGCCCAAATGAGGCAGTTGTTCCACAAAACAAAAAAAGTACACAAAATGGTATTGGCCGGCCGTAAGTGGCTGGCCGAAGGTGCGTGAGCTAGTTGAGGTTCTGAAGATATCGAAAGGCAGTATGGGTACAATATTACAGGAACATTTGTCGATGAGAAAGCTGCTTTCCAAAATGGTGACGTGTTTTCTCACACTGGACCAAAAACAACAACGTGTCGATAATTCGGAGAGCTGTTTGGCACTGTTTACAAAGAATAAAGATGAATTTTCATGTCGGTATGTTACACACCGGAATCAAAACGGTCGTCAGCTGAGTGGACAGCAACCGATGAAAGCAAGCCAAAGCGACCAAAAACACAACAGTCGGCTGGAAAGTTTATGGCATCTGTATTTTGGGATGCGCATGGAATTTTGTTTATCGACTATCTCGAAAAGGGAAAAACAATCAACAGCGATTATTATATAGCGTTGTTGGAGCGTTTGAAGGATGAAATTACGAAACATCGGCCCCATTTGAAGAAGGAAAAAATTCTTTTTCACCAAGACAATGAACCGTGTCACAAATCGATGAAAACGATGGCAAAATTCCACAAATTGGGCTTCGAATTGCTTCCTCATCCACCGTATTCATCAGATTTGGCCCCCAGCACTACTGACTCTTTGCTGATTTCAAACAAATGCTTGCCGGTAATAGATTTGTCTCCAATGAAGAGGTCATGGCTGAAACTGAAGCGTATTTTGAGGCGAAGCACAAATCGTTCTACTAAACCGGTATTGCAGAAAATATTGTTAGAACAGCGGTGGAATGAATATATTGCTCTTAAAGGAACCTTAAAGAAGAATATTTTCAAAAAAAGTTTTTTTTATTACTTAGTCTCGGGACTTATTGGACCATGTGTGATTTGATTTGTACTGCTAGAATACACAATGGGTAGCTACAAAAATTTGAATGTTGAGGAAATTGAAAAATTTTTTGTCGATGTGCAACGATGATAACGAATCCAACGATGAACTAGATTGCAAGACCGATCGATTTGGTACAGAGGAAGCTCGAAACAATCTGGATCACGACTTGGACGAAAATCTGTGTTGCGGCATTGATCAAATTCAATGATGTAGAGTAGAGTTGGGCAAAAGGAGCACAATATGCGACAGAGCGTGCCGACTGCGTGCTAAGTGTGGTAGATGGGGGGTTACTCGGGTGAAAGTGAGAAAAAATGAGCGAATAAGAGAGTACCACTGAGCACATTATGATTTTCACAAAGCAGACCCTCATACAAGCCTTGCCAATATTTTTTTCGGAAAACAAACTTGATATATTTTTAATTCAAGTATTTAGGCAATTCACAAGATATTTTTAAGTTGTATATTGTAAGCCAAAGTTGTATAAAAATACAACACTTGTGAGTACAATCTTGGAGTTATATGTCATATTATTTATAATTAAACAATATTTACCATTTTTTTGCCACTTTCCTGCATTTTTAAATGTAATTCTTGATTTTAGCAGCTCGAATATAAAATAGGAGGAAAAAAATATAAACAAAATCAGCTGATCGACTAGCACACTCTTTAAACTTACATTGCAGTGTTGTATGTGTCTTATCACAATTGTGCATGGGAAACAACAACAGTTTTGACACGACAGTTGTATAAAAAACAACAGGACGATACGACACCTTGTGAATTGCCTAATTGTATTAATATTACTTCGTAGTTTAGTTGGTTTGTTGCAATTATAATTATGAAGTTAAGGTAGGCTTGAAAAATTTCAGAATTCCAAACAAATAGGAATTAACTCAAACAAAAATAATTGTAAGCAACAAATTATTTGCTCACCTGCTACAATTTTAGCAACTCTGACATAAAATTAATTCACTTCAAAACACCCTGTTATAAATCACAAATGCCAAAAAGTATTTCAGATGTATCTTTTATTTTCATAAGGACTAAAGCTGATATATTTCTAAAAAATAATTTCACTTATAATGAAATAATTTAAATAATAGGTCCCCAGGGGGAAAAATTTTCCTTTTGGAAAAGTAATGGGGGCCGGTCATATATATTAACCCTCTCCGGGTTGAAAAACTTTTATTCTTGAGTGAAAAAAATAAAGATTGAGAAACAATTCATAAAAATAATAAAACTCAAAAATAATTCTTATTCTTGAACAAAAAAATAAAAATCAAAAAATAACTTTTATTTCTGATCAAAACAATAAAAATCGTCGATAATTTTTATTGTTGATAATTTTTATTGTTGAGCAATAAAATAAAAATCTAAAAATAACACTGTGCTACTGTTAAAATCCGTCAAGCGGAGCACACCGTGGGTAAACCTAATTTGGGTACGCTTAATCTAATGGCGTTTACCGTTTTTCCAAGTTAGCTCCCACTTTCAAAATATTTAAGATTCATATTTATAAGGAGACCCCAAGAATACATTATAACACACATTTTTTTTAATTCCATCTTCCCCTTGCAAACTCCAACAAATGTAACTCAAAAGAGCATACAGTTTTTTGCCACTATACCATTGTTCAAGCCTTGCCGTAACTTGATGAAAACGCTCTCCATGTTCATCGGATTCGGCTGGTGATTGTTCAGCAAATTTTTCTACATGGCTATACAAAAACTGTATGTATACTGTAATGTATATTCTAACATTTAAATTGTGGAATGCAGTCAGCATTTCAACAATAAGCGTGAGCAAATTTGCAGATCGATGAGCTCCGAGAAAATTCTCAATCACTGCTTTCACACAATTCCATGCCACAAGTTCTGTTTCAGAGAGTGCGTTTTCAAAAAATTCGTCCCTCATCAAACGGCGAGGTAAAAGTAAAAATAAAATATAAATAAATTCATTAGCACTCAAGATGTAATATATTTAAATTCATACCTTTCTTTATTTTCACGCCAATTAATCGTGGGAAAATACGCCGCATTTAAATCCGCATTAGTAAATCGGCGATGACGATTGATTGCTCCATATATCCGAACATCTGGTGCCAAAATATTCGCTCGTTTCAAACCTTTTGCTAACAGCATGGTTTGTCGTTGCGACAGTTTTAAGCGTCGTACCATAATGTCCAATCGATCTTGAGTGATTTCTGCGTGATTGCATGGCGCGGTGACATTTGAAGGTTGGTATAGAGATACAGCTGCTTCTCCGGTTTCAATTGATTGAAATGTAGATGGTATATAATCTTCTGTTGGGCTGGGAACCCTTGGGACAGGAATTTCTTCCGAGTGTGGCAGTGGCAATTGAGCACATGTAGTTCCAACGTATGTATATGAGAAAACGAGCTTTCATTCTGTTTGTGCCAGAAATAAAATTAACGCACGCATAACACTCAGCTGGATCGTGCTCTTCTGCTTCAATCCTAATCATCGGCACACCAAATGGCATAGCGGATCCATCCTTTTTCCATTTATTAAGATTAAAAACACATGCCGTACAATTAGTAGATGGTGCCCAATCTACATTACGAACAGCGGTGGATCTGGAAAAAATCTTGTGGGGGGGGGGGATAAATTATCAAAGACAAATTATTTACAAATAGACAAATTGTACTTAGTATTTTTCCCAGACACATACACGCACATATCGGTGATTCCATGTCAAATCTGACACTTTTCTCCAAAAATGGAATTTGATGACGCGAATTTTTTTCAAATTTTGCACGTCGATCGTACTTTAAAAAATAAAAAATATTTGCATATGTTTTTTTTTATAAATTTTTTTTTGTAAGTTATACACAGTGGAAAATTAAAAAAATTATTAAAAATTGTGAAGAGGACATGTAGTCAAATAACTATATCTGCAAAACCGTTATTCATACAAAAAAATTATTAAAATTTATTTCAAATATCTTGAATTGGTCTTCTTTTTGGTGTACTCTTTTGCTAACACTTTCATAAAAAATTTGAATTTTTTTGGCTACTAAAAATTGCATTACCATTTTTCATGGTCAGCACCTAGGGTATGCAACTATTCGACATTTAAAAAAAAACCAGTTTCGAATAGCACTATTTTTACAAAACCGGTTTTCGAATTGTTCGACTAGAAAAAAAACTAGAAAACCGGTTTTTTTCAAATTAAATAATTTTTTTTTATTTTTTTACAAAAATAGCAACTAATTTTAATAATGTAAAAAAAGGTACTTATGCAGTACTACCCACTGAACTAAAAGCGAAGGTTTTGCGTAAGGTGAGAGTATTGCGAAAGTGTTTGGGCAGATTTTTTTTTTTTAATTTTTGATTTTTTTTCGTGAAAATTTTTCCCATAAATGAAACTGAACTTCTTTTTCGAAATTTCATTAAAAACATATTTAGAGTCTAAAAATACCAATTTGTTTATCATTTTAGCAGGTAAAAATCCCTCGAACATGAACCATTTTTGTTCATAAATGCGTTCAGAAATGAATAATAAATGTTTCTTTTTTTGTATTCTTAAATGAGTTCTATCATAATAATTTCTTTTTATACAAATCATCGATGTGTAATTACAAATAATATTAAGCAATAATAAAATTTATAATTCCGAAATGTTAATTTTTTAACTCATTTCTGAACAAAAAAAAAGTTTTGTTTTCTAAAAGCAGTTCAGTCCGGCTTCATTGATTCAAAAAGGGTTCATTTCCGAGTGCCGAAAATTAACGTTTCTTCGGTCCTTTTTATAAGTAATTTCCAAACAAAAAAGTAAAATTTATGGTTATTTTTTAACTCACTTCCGAACAAAAAAGGGTTAATTTTTGAGAGGCATTTTAGTCCGAAGAATGATACAAAAAAGGTTCGTTTATGAGTGCCGAAATGGAACGTTTCTACCCGAAATGGCTCATAAATAAATTCAAAAACGGTAGTTTTGATTCACTGGGTAGAAGTATGTTTCGAGTTTTTCTTTCAGTCTTTTTAACACATGTTTTGTGTCTTTAAATGATTGTCTCTATATTTGTTCTTAGTGCTTTCGGATTTTTTTTTGGGCATTTCCAGACTTCAGAGTTCATGTCAAGCTGTTGATAATTCAATATATTTTTTAAAAAAGAATGCATTATAAATTAAAGGTCATGTTTAACTTAAATACGCCAGCCGATTTACAAGCTGTTTTAACAAAAGAAAGCAAAAAGAAATGACCAAAGCATATGTTTAAACGAGCTCAAATAAAACATAATTAAATAGAAGCCAGAGATAAGAAATGTTACAAACGTTAGTAAAATGTAAAAATGTAAGTAGAAAAAGAAGGGTCGCTGAAATGAAATAAAAGAAGTGGTTTGAAGAAATTTTCAATTTTAAATTGAAGATTAATATATTTCTTAACTATTCGAGCAGTCGAATAATTCGAGCCAAAAAAACCGGTTTTCGAATTATTCGAAAATTGCGATTTAAAAAAAAAAAACGGGTTCGAATATTAAAAAAAAAAACCGAAACGCCGAATAATTCGAACCGGTTTTGCATACCCTATCAGCCCCATTATTTTTTTTGCGTTTTGAAAACATTGTCGTATTAAACCATTCATTCTTAATGCACTCCCAAAATTTTATGTTGGAGAATCACTGTTTTCTATTTTAAACGAACTTTTCAAAAACTGTCTACACAATTTTTACATAAAAAATACTTTTATTTCCTATTAAAAATTGCGTTTTAAGCTTGGCGACCTTTGTGAAATTCAATCTGAAGAATTGACCATTCTTACTAGTTATAAATTAAATTTACAATGAATATTAAAAGCACTAGCAGCTTGGGCTATCGGCTTAACACATTTATAAAAACCAGTTGAAACCTGGTTTTGAAATGAAAATAAATAGCATTTTTATGACCATCAAACAGGTTTTAAAACACGGAATCTGGCACCTTGACACTTTTAGAGCTTGAATAAGACATAACAATGGTTAATTAAAAAGTATATTTTTGTAAATACAAAATGGTCCGTTTTTTATTTTCCAAAATATTTTACCAAATGTTCATTTTTTAAGCAGTTTTATCGATAAATACCGTTTTATAGCGCGAACATTTTAAAAGATAGGTTATTGAACATATTTTATTTTAAAAGATCTTATCTTAGTCATAAAGTTTGCCAATTTGCAACTCTTTTGAATATTGGGAAATATTTTAAAAAATAATGAAGTATAACTAGAAAACTCATAAGCAAATATTTCAAGAAATCACCTTTTGGGCCAACTTTCAAGAATTTTTGCATTTTTTGTAGAAAACGCAGTTAAGTAAAATAATTATACCTAAGATGAATGGATATTATTTAAAAGTTTTAAATATTCAGAATGTAAAAATTCGATTTCGAATTTTTTCCGTCTAGCATGCCCTTTCGCATCACTGTGCGTCGCCAAGCAAGCAACCACGCAAAATTATTCTCTCTCAGGAGTACAGGCTATGCAGCAGTGCATTTATACTCGTAGTTTAATAGTGACTAAATGTATAAATTGGTAGCATTTTATTAATTAAGTATATTTTGAGCATCAGGAAAAGGTGTCGGAGATATATTACAAGCTGAAAAACTATAAAATAGTGTGAGAAGTAAAAAGAATACTAAAAATCCTATTTTTAATGAAAAATTTAAGTTTTTTGTATGATAATATTCTGAAGACAGTTTTTGAAAAATTTGTTTTTCAAAAACGAAATTTTGAGACTGCATTAAGAATGAATACTTTGATACGACAATGTTTTCAAAACGCCAAAAAAATAGTGGTGCTGACCATGAAAAATGTGAATGAAATTTTTAGTAGCCAAAAAAATTGAAATTTTTTATGAAAGTGTTAGCAAAAGAGTACACCAAAAGGAAGACCAATTCAAGATATTTGAAATAATTTTTTTGTATGACTAACGGTTTTGCAGATATAGTTATTTGACTACATGCCCTATTCACAATTTTTGATAATTTTTTTAATTTTCCACTCTGTATAACTTGCAAAAAAAAAACAAATTATAAAAAGAAAATATGCAAATATTTTTAGTTTTTAATGTACTATTGACGTGCAAAGTACCAAATTCTTACAAATATATGAGTTTCGAAAAGCGTCCGATTGGATATGGAATCACTGATATCTGTATTTATTTATTTCGCCCTTTTTCTGGAATAATATCTTAGCGAAAAGTAAATAAAAACTTTAAATTTAACTAATTCTGGAATTAAGGTTGATTTATTCAAATTTTTCACGCTTATTCCATTATAAAAACATTTACAATTATATTTTCAAGTATGTGCAATGGAAAAACATAGTACTTTTCAATAAAAATAATTCCTAAAATTATTAAAGGAATTTGAAACTTATTGTTCTGACGTTACGACTATGATATGGTGCACTTTAAAAAAGAAATGAACAATACAAAGTGTAAACTGATTATTAGATAGTCATTAGATAGAAAAAAAATGACATGACAAAATCATCGCAGGGCTTCTTTTTTGCAGCAAAGTTATCAATAACTTCGTTAATATTTATTTAAATGTCTCTATGTATATGCAATAATGCGAGTCCATTTAATCGTTCTTGTTACATAGTTGAACGTAACCATGTTTTTAATAGCCGTAGTGTTGAAAAACTTCGCTCAGCTGTTGCTACACTGATAGGAAGCGTGGCAAAGATAGCAAACTTTTTAGAAATTAGTAAAAAAATGACATTATCACAAAGATTAAAAACGGTGTTGATGTCATTAACATTAGTTTCGCTCGGCCATTTACACTGCCAAATTTGAAGTTCATGAAATAATTAAATTGGAATTAGTTCCTTATTACCGTCACAAAATGGAATTATTATCTTAGAAATGTTAACACACAAATTGTTAAGCTTTTCATTGTTGTGCTTATCAATTTTGTTTGGCAGGATTCCGTTAACATATAGTTTTTGGAAAATTTTTTTTGCTGAAACGAGCCTCCATATCAGCAATGATATCATCTAGTAATGGTACAAATATGGAAATTCGAAAGTAGTCTTCTAGTGTCGAAGCGCTGATATTACTACGATGAACTTGTCTTCCAGCAATACGAGGTATATTTGTTGACATACCTAACCTCTCGTGTAATTCCTGCACATCTGCAAATATTGTTTTAAAATATGATTCTGCGTTTTCTCTATTTTTATCAAGCAGTGATCTTAAAGTTATTATTGAACTTTCTGCTGCATCCTTATAGAGGTTTGTTTTTTGCAAGATGCTTCTAAAACCTGAGATACTCCCAATAAATCCGAAAGTACACATATGGTAACAATACAACTAGTTGACCAGTTTTTTTTTCAGATGACTACAGATCATGATATTCTACAAGCAAAAGGGTCCTACTCTTATCGCAACGCTTCATAAAAACGTCACATATACGTAAATGACGTCACAAAACAAAAATTCTTTAAGAATTGTTGAAATCAATAAAAAAAACTTTATATTAATATCTCGGACCATTTTTTTGTAGTATTCTTTCAAAAAACGCCTTCAGAATAGCTTATGTATACATAAAAGTACTCTTAAGCTGTGGGTACAATTATTTACTTCATACAAACTATTAAAAAGTAAAGTATTTAAAAGTTCTTGGGGGGTAATTACCCCTTTACCCCCCCCCCCCTTGTATCCGCACCTGATTACGAATAACAGTTTGTGAAAAATAATGCTCATATAAAAGAGATGTTTCAGCACTTACTTTAAGACGACTAGGCAACACCAATATAAAACCAAGACATTCATCTTTCATTTTAAACAAAAATCAGCTCTGGGCAACCACCACTAAAGCTGATAAAGTTCCCACCACTTTACTATAACTTCATGTGAAATTAAGCAAAACATTAACAAAGCACTGAAAAACTCGTAAGTGTACTACACATAACTGACACATTTACTACACACAACTGACACATTAAAATTGATAACTGACACATATTTAACACATTACACAAAAAAAAATACTTTGCTTTTGTATTTCTATTCTTTTGAAATTATTTTTAAGTTTTTGTTTTTTTCGCACTTTTCACATAAATATCGTTATCAAACCGGCTTATGACTTTGCATTAATAATGCTTATAAGTACGCTCACTTCAAGTGCTTCTGTGAAAAACTTCTACTAAAACAAAATCAAAATATCTAATAATAACACCGTGTAACAGTGAAAATAAACTCGGCTCGAGACATAGTAGAGGTTGTAGGTCTAGTTGAACATAAGATAACTGCATACTTAGTTTTGTGAATATACCCTCAAAATCGGGATTTGTGGTCAAAAAACCGATTTTAGGTAGGTGCATGTATAGTTTGTTATGTAACTCCGTTATATCTAGCTAAATTTTAAAAATTTAAACATTGATAAAAAGAAGAAAAATATACCCTTATTATAATATACAGACCGTTTTTTTACAAAAAGAATTGACAAAGTTACAGGTAAAATCATTTGAAAATTTCTCATTTCTTTTTAAGTTTTTCAACTTTAACAACGTTTTGTTAACAAATTTTGTTTTTTAGCACTATTAGTTTTAGTAGGATTCTGAAAGCCTGTTAAATTTTGCGTTCAATAAGCTATCATTTACTTCAATTGGCTGAAATACAAATGCAATATCGAATTTTTAGTATTCGTAAAAAAATACAAAAAATTTTATTTTGTTTTTTTTTTCTAAAAATGTTTATTTGACCTTTTTCGTTTATATATATTATAATCGATTTCACGTTTTAGGGACCAGCAGTAGTCTGCCAGCATGTTTATGGAATTTTTTCCCTAAAAGCCGGTTTCTATAGCTTCCATCTCCTGGTGGAACCTTTCTCCTTGTTCATCACTAAACTGCCCAAGGCTATTCGGGAAAAAGTTTATATGGGAGTGCAAAAAATGCATTTTGATTGACATATTGCAGCCCATTTTTTCGTTGGCACTTAAAAATTGATTTACAACATCTAAGTAATTTCGACTTTTCTTCTTGCCGAGGAAATAAATGCACAACGAAATAAAACTATTCCAAGCTCTTTTTTTCAACTGAATTTAATTTAGAAACGAAATAAGTGTCCAAGAAAATTTTCCAAATTTGTGGGCCCACAAATAAACCTTAGAATAACCGAAATGAATAAATAACTTTTATAAAAGATTTGAACGTGCAGGATACTTTCTTTGATTTTGGCCTCACTTAACCTAGGAAACGCTGCAATCAGATTTTTTTTTTTTTAGCTTTGAACCAAGGATTTCAGGTGGAATACCTATTCAGTCAAGTCTGCCTTGGTTCGAGGTGGAATACCTATTCAGTCAAGTCTGCCTTGGTTCGAAAATGAGATGATAGATTAGTGGGAAGAAAAGGGCAATCAAGTGAAACACGTGTAGGATGTTCTAAGCATGGTGGAAAGAAACATATGAATTTGAATCAGACGCAAGTGTTATGCCTTTACCTCAGTCAATTCAAGTTATAAGTCAATCTCATCCACAAACTTCTCTACCATCAACTACAACTTCATGTCGTAAATATTGATGAATTTTTAATTTCAGTTAATTAGAAATGAGGATAGAAAATTAAGAAGGGTTAAAAGCGAAGGACCATGGCCTGGCCAGGAATCGAACCCGGGACCTCTGGGGTGGCAGTCGAGCACGCTACCATCTCGACTACCGAGGCCGCGGTAGGATTACATTTTCAGGTCGCACCAGTGGAGTATTCAAAACATATTTTTTGCCAACTTAAAATGAAGCACGCAGTGGCTACTCCTTTTGCTTATATTTATTAGTCGCACGACTATCCCATTCGCAAATAATGCAAGGATACTTGGTATATCCACCTTGCATTCCAAACAGTATTGTTAGAGCCTTTAAGTCGGCGACATACATATATCAGAATTTAACATATCAAGAATCACACAAAAAGTTTTTACATAAATCATTCTTTTGCAAGATCCCTCAATAAACAAACGCCATTCATTCGGAGCGTGTTTGTGGTTGAAAACTGCAAACAGTTCCGTCACATCCGGGCAATACACCAGCTTTATGATAATATATTTAAACGAAAAAGGTCAAAAAAACATGTTTAGAAAAAAAAAAAAATTTTTTTGTATTTTATTACGAATACTAAAAATTCGATAGTGCTTTTGTATTTCAGCCAATTGAAGTAAATGATAGCTTGTTGAACGCAAAATTTAACAGGCTTTCAGAATCCTGCTAAAACTAATAGTGCCACAAAACAAAATTTGTTAACAAAACGTTGTTGAAGTTGAAAAAATTAAAAAAAAATGAGAAATTTTCAAATGATTTTGCCTGTAACTTCGTCAATTCTTTTTGCAAAAAAACGGTCTATATATTATATTAAGGGTATATTTTTCTTCTTTTTATCAATGTTTAAATTTTTAAAATTGAGCTAGATATAACGGAGTTACATAACAAACTATACATGCACCTACCTAAAATCGGTTTTTTGACCACAAATCCCGATTTTGAGGGTATATTCAAAAAACTAAGTATGCAGTTATCTTATGTTCAACCAGGCCTACTACCTCTTCTATGTCTTGAGGCAAGTTTTTTGATTTGTTTTCATTTTGTAACACCGTGTAATTTGACATTGGAATACCAAGTTTGCATCATTGATTTTTACTAAAATTGACAGTGATTTCTTTAATTTTATCATATGAAGGAAACCACTCTGCATTAGCGCAACTAAAAGCGCCTGCAGCAGCAACTCAAACAACATTAAAACACTCATAGCGGTATTTAACCAGTTAAAGAAGATGGTGATGAGAAAGAAATTTTGGCAGTAGCTAGAGATGTGTGTTATGAATTGGTTTATGACAAAAAGTTCTGTATTTAGTGTGCGATATGTATATATATATTATGACTTGATGTCTAAGACTAGTCAGTAAAAAATTTGTAAACTTTTTGACTAATTAATAAACAAAAACCAAAAAAAATTAAATCACATCTAACGCTCGTAAAATTCTTTTCATAATTTTGGATGGGCTTTACGAAGTTTCGATCATATAAATGTTAATTAGATCATGGTAAACTTCCAATGATATAATTAATTTTTTTCCATAAAAAAATTATAGAAATATAATAAAATATTCTCTTCATTGAATTTCAATTGAATTACTTAGTTTTTACATTATCACTTGAAAAAACAGTATGAAATTTTTTTTTTGAATCAAGAAAATATTTTGGCTGGTTTTGAAAAATATTCTTGAATTAATCAATAATTTTGCTTGGTTTAAGAAAATACAAACTTATTGAAGCGAAGCTTTTGGAAGCGAAGCTTTTGACGCCCCTTCTATGATTTGCTGGAGTGAAATCTGAAAAACGACACTTTTTCCGACACCGTTTTTCTATGAATTGATATTGTTTTTTGCTTGCGTCTGTTGAAACAAGAAAATGTTAGATTAAAAATAATTTCTTGCCCCCTGCAGGAATTGAACTCATATCCCTCGCCCAATAGTTGAAGGCTTTAAACATCAAACCAAAAGCACTCACTGTAAAGCTTCGCTGATTCAATATAAAGTATTTGTTTGTGTTCAGCGTTTGGTTTTGGGTGAAACACCGAAAACCTCACAACTGAATGTGCTTGCTGTGTTAAGCTTTTGGGTTTTTGGGTGAAACACCTAAAAACCACCGAAAATGAATTGTTTGTTTTGCTTTGGGTGAAACACCGAAAGCTTTATGTTGAATATAGCAATTGGTACATAAACCAATTGCTAACCAAAATAAGGAGCACTAGTTCTTGATTGAATTTGTACTGTTCTTAATATTTATTGATTTCTCTATTTATACTAATTTTCCTTAAAATACAATATGTAAAAATGTTAACAAATCATTTTATATATATACAAGAAAATAAAAATAACAATAACTGATATTATACATATTAATAAAATTAATTAAAATGTTAATTTGACAATATTAAAGTTTAGTGACCGACACGGTCAGTCACCTGCTTAGTGCAATTCAAGGCTAAGCTAACGGCATGTAGTTTTCTGCTGACGGTTGTTTTTTCTGTTTTCCGTTGTCGCTTGTTTGTTGGTCGCCAAGGTTGTTGTTGTTGTTGTTGTTGTTGTTGTTATTGTTGTAGCGACTGATGGTTTTAAGTTGCAAATATAGTTTTTTTTGCAGGTATAAACATTCTCCCCCGCGTTGAACGATCGTTCAACAGATACGTCTTATGAGCCGAGTTATACGTCTATGGTGAATGAGTGTTGACGCGGCCTTGGTTCAGGTGGAGTTGTGGTGGTTTCTGTCTGAAGTGGGTTCATCTGGGGTGGAGTGAGAACGAAAATACCTTGGTCTGTTAGTTGTAGATGACTTGGTGTCGCCCTTTTTTGTCTCGATGTCTCTTGCTGTTTTCTCCACAAATAATGTTTACATAACATGGCGATGATGAATAACAAACTTAGTGCTAGTGCTGTATATCCAACTGCAAAACTATGGTGGCGGTGTTCTCGAAAGGCATTAGGTAGATCATTGATTTGGTGTGATTCTAATTTTTGTTGTAGCGATGTGAGTTCCTTTAGCTGCGTGGTGTATTGATCTTCCATTATGTTTGCATAACGAGGATGTGGTGGAATAGGTTTTTTCACTTCAGTCAAATGACCAGCGCTGGTGTATGAAGTACTTGCTTCTGAAGAAAATAATTGATTTCCTAACAACGTCAGGTGTTTGTGTTTGATAATGCATGACGGTGCTAGCTGTAGGAATCCTGAACCTTCCAATGATATTTGTGTTACTTGGTTATCGCATATGGCCGTTACTTGTATCCGTTCAGCTAGTGCAAAAATCCACCGATTTCTTTGGTTAGTCTGAATCCATACGTGATCATCCATTTGCACAAATTCACAAAGCGAACTTGTTTCGTTGTTGAACAAATTGACTTCACATGAGCAAGTGGTTGCGCCCTTGTTGTAGATTGGCTGTGTGTTGGGGCATAAATATGCGTCTTCTTCCAATTTGGTGCAAAACTGCAAATTTTCTGTGTTGGTTGGAAAATATTTGTCACGATGCAGAGTGATGGCAAGTATTGGTGTTGACGGTTTTATTGCTACCATAGTGTTGTTCACCCAGATAGGTATTGCTAGCAACCGATATAACTCAAATTGATCTGGCTCGGTTAGTGGGATCGTTATTCTGAATATGGCATGTCTTTTGGTAATGCTTCCTTGGACATTCATTAAATTGTATATTGATGGAAGGTTTCCGTGGTAACCTGGAATCTGCATGGTTGGTGGTTAATGTGTCGTGATTTTTGCAATTTCGCTGTTGAGTTGTTGTGGTGATAGAAGGTGAGGGCTAATTTGTCCATGGTGAACATTGATCAAAACATTGATTATCGCTGATTGTATTCGTCGTATGTTTGATGATGTAAGCATTAATTGAAGAGCCTGTGAAAAGAATATTTGACTTAATTTCTCATTGTAGACCTCCTGCTCTTCTTCGTGAACCATGTTCACCATCTCAACAAATTTTTCCTCGAATTTTGCGAAGGTTTTTTGTGCTGTGATCTGGTCGTGTTTTATGATATTTATCATTGAATCAATAATCGATGTTTGCTCCTTTACCAACCTCACCACCTGCTGTTCGTTGTTTCCTATAGCTGCGATTGTGTCAGACATTTGATTAGCGTACTCGGAGTCTAACAATCCAAACAACGAATTAGCTATGTTTCCCACAAAATTTATTGCTCCTCTTTTTTAACGATGAGGAGTCAAAAAACTGTTGTCCATGGCTAATTCTGTGCCAGTATGCAGAAATTGCGTGACCAGATCTTCACATAACGTTTTTTGCTTTAATTGCATGGCGTATGTGCCATTTGTAAATAACTCGATTTCAGTAAATAACGGTTTGAGATCATAAAAGATCACCATGTTCCATTCGCTGGCAATTATTTGACTTGTTCCAATATGTTCGAAATGAATGCCCGCAGGTGAATCAATTTTCTCAATCTTGATTGGACTACAAAGCACGATTGGTAACATCAGCAGGATCGCCAGAATTGTTATTGGGGTGTAATGTAGTGCTCTTCTTTGCCTTTTCTTGGATACTACTTCCTGATTTTCATCGACATTTTGTTGTGAATTTATTTGTCGTTCATGTTTTTTGGATCCATTTGTTAAATTGGATTCCTGGATTGACGAAATGGTTTCATTCTTGCCATTGTTGCTGGGTGGGGGCATTGTACCTTCTTCATCGTTTTCTTCTGTATTAACAGGTAAAGGAGCTAGACGATGAATTGAACTTTTGAAGATGCCCTTGGCAGTTTTTACGTCAACGACTCTTACAGCTCCATCGTCTCCCTTGTAAACGATGCGTCCCAAGGGCCAATGCATGACAGGGACATTATCTTCCTTAATGATGACCATGTCTCCAGGCTTGATGTTAGCAGTTTGTGTCTTCCATTTATGGCGTTGCTGGAGCTCGTGGAGATATTCACTGGACCATCTTTTCCAAAAATCATGCTTTAGTTGCTTCCAGTGAGATAAAAGCGTTAATTTTGTTGGTTCTGCTTGATTGTCTACTGGTGTTGTAAGGGCCTCGCCTATAAGAAAATGTCCTGGAGTTAAATCAGTCGGATCATTTGACATTGGAGTTAAGGGCCTTGAGTTGAGTATTGCTTCCACCTCTACAAATTCCGTCTCCAATTCTTCGTACGTCAGTGACGCCTTTGAAATGCTTCGTAGCAACAGATGTTTTGCAGATTTTATCGCCGCTTCCCACAAGCCTCCAAAATGTGGTGCCCTAGGGGGAATGAAGTGGAATTGTATTCCCTTCGTGCTGCATGTGGAGATGATTGTTTCCTGTCCATTATCGGAAGAGATATTCTGAGCCAGTTCTGATAGTTGATTTTTGGCTCTTACGAAGTTTGTTGCATTGTCAGAATAAATGTTCTGACAACGTCCACGACGGCTGATAAAACGTTTTAGTGCCCCGATATAGGCCTCTGTCGACAAATCGCTTACTAATTCTAGGTGAACTGCCTTGGTGGCAAAACAGCAGAATACAGCAATATATGCCTTTGTTGGTCTTTTACCTCTGATTTTGTAATGAATCCAAAGCGGCCCGCAGTAGTCAACGCCAGCATTGATAAAGGGTCTTGCGGGAGTCACACGCGGAGGTGGAAGATTACCCATGATCTGTTGGAAAAGTTGTGGTCGAGCCTTGTTGCATATTATGCACTGTTGAACAGTTGCTCTGGCTGTTGATTTTTCTTTAATCGGCCAAAACCGCTGTCTTATTACTCCCAATAATGCTTGAGATCCGCAGTGCTTGTTGTCTTCATGTACCATGATGAACAATAATTTAATCAATGGGTCCTTGTATGGGATTAATATTGGGTGTTTAGAGTCATATGGTAATGCAGAAGCCTCCAGACGTCCTCCCACTCGAACAAGACCTCTATCATCAATGAAAGGAGCTAGACTGGTGATTGAACTTGTTTTTTCCACTTCGTGATGCATTCTCAAATGTTTTAGATCTTGACTAAAATTGGAAGCCTGAATTGTTCTCATAATGTAAACTAGCGTTGTGTCTAACTCATCTGAACTTGGTGATTTGTGGATTGGGCGAGATGTCTTTGGAATTCTTGTGTTTTTAACGAATCGGAAAATGTAAGCTACGGTTTTTTGCAAACGTCGAAAAGAGTTTTTGTGATTTAACCCTTCTAGAAGATTTGTAGTAGTAAATCCAACTGCTGCTGAAATTACCTTGGAACTTCTTATTTCCAATGAACATTCTTCACGTGGAGGCTGCAATGGCCATGAAGTCACAGCTCTATGCAGAAATACTGGACCGTAAAACCAGAAATTGTTGTTAACTAATTTTTCCGGTGTGAGTCCTCTAGAAATAACGTCGGCAGGGTTGGCTTCAGAGCGGACATGTCGCCACTGTTGTGGAGATGATATTTGTTGAATTGCTGAGATTATATTGGCTATGAACGTGTGATAATGTGAAGATTCTGCAATTTTTCCATCCCAGGACTGCTGTGGAGTCGGACCAAAGAAAAAAAGGAGTTTTCTTGAAGTAATCGATTTCTTGTTTTTGCATTAAATCTACGGCGAGCTTAGCGGCGCAGAGCTCTAGCCGAGGCAATGTAATTTGTTTTGTCGGAGCGACACGTGAGCGTGCACATAAAAGTCGTACTGCTTGCTCTGACGGTAGCAGTTTTGCTCACTTTTGCGGTAGCAGTCGAGTTGAACGGACGTGTTTTTCAAGTGGCTCTATTAATGAGTTTTATTATAGTGAATTTAATTAGTAAATTGTGCGGTACTTATAATAAGTCGGTGTTTTTCGAAAGTGCGTGCGATTAGAATTCATATTAATTGAGTTGCGTGCCAATCCGTGGGTTGATCGCTTAAATATTAAGCGATTCGATACGGGTTCGATCTCAATTTGTGAGATTCTCCGCGTGCGCTGAAACCGGACGAACGCCATTTTGTTGCGCCGGCGCCATTGCCAGTGGTCGATAGCGCAACTAAATAAGCAACGGTTTGTGCCTGGACTAAGCTGTTGAGCTTCTTAGAGTGACGCATCGGAGACAGCAACCAGCTGTGGACATCGCGTTCGCCGCCAGGAGCTCCAGCGTTGCCACCTCGCTCAAGGCAAATCCCTGGGCATATCCCTTTGGCGCGTTTGTTTTGGACGATTCGGGATACCGGGTAAGTGCTGCACATTTTTGCTTTTTGTAGTGTAGGTATTGTTGTTGGGGATGCCGCCTAAAGGTATCCTTAAGGGGCTGAAGAGGCCGCCGGTGCGTCACACCTCGAGTGAGGATAGTGACCAGGCATCGGTTGAGTCTGGGAAGGGGGGTAAGACCCAGAAAACTGGGCCATCCACCAGATCAAAAGGGGCTAAGCCGGGACCGGCTTCGCTGAGTGGGACGAAGGTGGGCGAGGGGGTTCTCGGAAAATCTGGGAATGCCTCTGCCACCGAAGTTTCAGGGGCCGAATCGGAGTTCGTGCGTCCGTCCGCGGTTGTGGGGGGGTGTCCGTCCGTCCGTTCGGTTGCTGCAGCTACCTCCTGCGCGGAGGGGGAGGTCTTGCCGGGGGGTCCGTCGACTGGAGGTTCTTCAACAGGGGGCCTCTCAACTGTTGGTCTCTCACTGGAGAGGCCTTCGTTAGAGGGGACCTCGACTGGGGGGCCTTTGTCAGGGGGAACTTTGACAGGGGGGCCTCCCTCCGTGGGAGGGTGTGTTAGTGGGGATGGGTCTTGCCTTGGGGGTCCGTCGACTGGGGGTCCGTCGCCTGGGGGTCCCTCGACTGTGGCTCAACCATCTGGTGGGGCTTCGTCAGGGGGTCTCTCAATAGGGGGGCCTTCGTCAGGGGGGTCCTTGTCGGTGGGGTCTGTTGCCGTTACGGTGCTTAAAAACGGGAAGGTGTCTGCGCCGGGGGGTTCTTCGGCTGGGGGTTCTGCGCCTGGGGTTCCCTCGACTGGAGGTCCCTCGTTAGTGGGGCCTTCGTCTGGGTGTTCCCGGGGTGTGGGGCCTTCGTCAGGAGGGTCCTCGTCTGTGGGGCCCACTCTCGGGGCATCAGCTGCAAATGGGGGTGGTTCGGCTCTTAGGAACATGAAAGAGGTTACCAATGAGTTGGTAAAAGCCGTTTTTGATGGAGGTGTGACTGGTGATTTAGCCAGACATATCGTCCATTCGGCCGGGCGTTATGAGGAGATTCTAATGGGTCTCCTAGTAGAAAATGAGCGACTGAGGGGACGTCTGGATATCCTTCAGACGGGAAAAAGCGCTCCATCTGGTGTGGGTGCTGGCTGGCCGGCTCTGGCGGCCAGGGCTGTTGCTCCGCCTGTTTTGCCGGCCCCAAAACCGGTAAAGCCGGTGGAGACGTGGTCACTGGTGGTTCGGAGCAGGAACGCCAATGCGATCCCACAAGAGGTGGTCAAAGAGGTAGTTACTAAGGTTGGACCCACATTAGGGGTGAGAGTCCACGAGGTAAAACCTATTAAGGGAGGGGGTGCGCTCATTCGTACTCCCTCAGTCGCAGAGCTCGATAAGATCTCGAAGAACACTAAGTTCGGAGAGGTTGGCCTCGAGGTAAGCGTAAATAAAAAATTAGGTGACAGGGTGGTGGTCCAAAAGGTTCACTCAGAGATTACTCTTGACGAGTTCATGAAGGATCTTTATGAGTTGAATCTCAAGGACAAGATGAGTCACGAAGATTTTAAAAAGAACGTGAGGCTTGTGAGTGCTCCCTGGAAGGTTGGCTCTGGTGTGGCGTCGGACGTCATTCTGGAGGGCAGTGGCGTTGCCATGGAAGCTCTTCTGGATGTCGGACGGTGCTATGTCAAGTGGTTCTCCTTTTTTGTGAGGGCTTACAGGGCTCAGTTAGGCTGCTTCCGGTGCTTAAGCCTGGATCACAGGGTTAAGGAGTGCAGACTTAAGGAGGATGTCTGCCGGCACTGTGGCCAGAGTGGACACAAGGCTAGGGTATGCAACAATGCGTTGAGTTGCCGCAACTGTGCATTCAAGGGAATGCCTTCCGAACATCGAATGATGTCCGAAGCGTGTCCTCTGCACAGTGCAATGCTAGCCCGGGCGAACGCTAGACATTAATGAGTGCAAAAATTTTGCAACTCAACTGTCAGGGTTCATATGCCGTGATGTGTGATCTTGGCCGGTTATTGGAAAGTAGTGGGAGTAGTTTTGCTCTGGTTCAGGAACCTTATACAACCAATGGCTGTATAAGAGGACTGCCTGCAGGAATGCGGGTATTTCTTGACCTCAGATGCAATTCTGCTGTCATTATCAATGACAATAATGTTGAGTGCATGATTGTCAGCGTTAGTGAGTGGGGAGTGTGCGTGAGCGTGGAAGGTGCGTTTGGTAGGTTGTTTTTGGTGAGCGCTTATTTCAAGTTCGCTGATCCTATGGAGCCGTATCTTACGTACTTGGACTCGGTGCTACTACTAGAGAGTAGCATTCCGCTGATCCTAGGTGTCGACGCGAATGCATCGTCCCCTATGTGGTTCAGTAAGGTATGCAGACACTCGTCTGGATATCGGAACCATAGTAGGGGTGAGATGCTGAGTGAATGGATGCTTAGTAGGTGCATCAGTGCTCTCAACGAGCCAAGTGAGTGGTATACGTTTGAAGGGCCTAATGGGGTCAGCGATATTGATGTTACTTTAACCAATAGCGTAGCCTTAGGATTTTTTAATTTTAGCTGGGTAATTCGTGGGGGTAGGGGAATAAGTGACCATAATTTAATTGAAATTGTGCTCACTTATGATAGGAGTGCACGTCGTCCAAATGAGATTAAAAGATGGCGTACTCGCGGTGTGAACTGGGATGTTTATGGCGTATTTCTTCACGAAATGGCTATGAGTGTCCCACTTCACGAGTTTCAAGAAAAAACCGTAGGTCAACAGATTGCTCTGATAGGTGATTGGGTCGAGCGTGTCAACGACACTCTGCTTGCGAGATACCGTAAGGCAGATCGCAGTGGGGTGAAGTGGTGGACACGTGACCTAACTTTAAAGAGGAGGTCACTTAGGCGTCTCAGGATCAGATTCCAGAGGGCCAGAGTGGCTGGTGACAGTGATGTATCCCAGCATAGAGATAGGTACAGAGTAGCCTTAAGAGAATACAAGGAGTTGTTAGTCCGTGTAAAAGAAGAAGATTGGAGGGATTTTGTTCATGGGAATAGAGGCGACCCATGGTGCATGGCATACAAAATATGTCGTGGCCAGGGACGATCTATTGACGTGAGCGGTATCCGCCAAGATGGTACCGTTCTAACAGAATGGCGGGATTGTGTTAATGCTCTGTTGAGCTCATTTTTTCCGAGGTCCGATGGTGAGGCCACTTCTCTTTTTAGGGAGGTGGAGGATCCCCCGGCCTTGGAGAGGAGTGAGATAGAGTATGGCATGATGCAACTCAGGGGGAAAAAATCTCCAGGTATAGATGGTGTGACTGGAGAGATGTGTAAAAACATCTGGAAGGTTATTCCTCAATACCTGGAAGCCTTGTATGGTAAGTGCTTAAGCGAGGGTTATTTTCCCAACGTGTGGAAAAAGGCAAGAGTGATCGTGCTCCTGAAGTCACCTGATAGGCTGAGGAGTAATCCTCGGTCCTACCGGGGCATCAGCCTTCTTCCGGTGCTTGGAAAAGTGCTGGAGAGGGTCATGGTGGAACGGCTCCAGGAGTGCGAAAACCTGCAGATTTGCGATAGGCAATTTGGTTTCCGCAAGGGAAAAAGCGTTGAGGATGCCTGGCTGTATGTCAAGGGTTCCGTAGAAGAGAGTAGCTCCAAATATGTTTTGGGGCTATTTGTTGACTTTATGGGTGCCTTTGACTATCTGTGCTGGGATAAGGTGATTGACAGACTAAGGGAAGTGGGTTGCAGAGAAATTAAGCTCTGGCAAAGCTATTTCTCTGGTAGAGAAGCATGTGTGTTAGGTGTAAACCAAACAGTAGGGATTGATGTTGTTCGTGGCTGTCCACAGGGGTCTATCTGTGGTCCATTCATTTGGAACCTCATGATGGATCCTCTGCTGAGGCAGCTTGAACGTCAGTCTAAGTGCTGTGCGTATGCTGATGACCTGCTTGTTCTGGTCGAAGGACAGTCTCGTGCTGAACTTGAAGCCAGGGCAAGTGAGGTTATTGCTACAGTGTGTGCATGGGGTTCACGTGTAGGTGTTAGCGTGGCGAGGGACAAGTCCGTGATGATGCTGCTTAAAGGCAGATTATCTCGTGGTCGACCTCCCTTTGTCAGCTTGGAGGGAGTAGGTCTCAGGTATGTGACAGAGGTCAAATACCTGGGAATTTCGATGAAAGAAAGAATGAACTTTTTGGTGCACCTAGAGAAGTTGAGAGAGCGTCTGTTGACAGTAGTAGGGCGAGTGCGTAGATTACTTAGGAGTGACTGGGGACTCAGTAGGAAGGCTGTGCGCCTCATGTATGACGGGCTATTTGTTGCTTGTGCAACTTATGGCTCGGTCGTGTGGGGTGACGTGGTCAGTACTGCTGTAGGCTACCGGAAGATTCTCTCTTGTCAGAGAGTAATCTTAATTGGGTGTTTGCCGGTGTGCCGTACGGTCTCTACGGATGCCTTGCAGGTGCTGATGGGGGCACCTCCTCTGGATCTGGTGGTAATGCAAACTAGCATTGCATACCGGATTCGGAGGGGTCTTCCCCTAGCAGTGACTGATTGGACTTCGGATGTGCTAGTTAGGGATATGAGTACCACAGAGTGGAAGGCTATGCTAAAAGAGCGCGTACAATCTAGGTGGCAATCTAGATGGAACCAGAGTCAGAATGGTAGAATTACCTACCAGTTTATACATGACGTGGCGTTCGTTGAAGGTCGCCCTGATTTTGGATTTTCTCTGAGTCTAGGCTTCCTTTTAACTGGCCATGGTTCTCTGAACGCATTCTTGCGTAAGAGAAATCTCAGCACGACAGAAGGTTGTGATTGCGGAGCGATCTTTGAAGATTGGTCACATGTCTTGTGCGAATGTCCTCTATATGAAGACATTCGAGATTTGAGAGCCATGGGCATAATGGTAGAAAATGAAGAGTTCGACGTGAGTAATGCGCTTGCATCTAGTGAGCAAATTACCAGGTTGAACGAGTTCGCTTGTCAGGTGTTTACTAGACGCCGTAACAGGTGAATGACTTCTGCAGTCATTCATCTGTAAGATAGTCTGTGGATCCAAATAGTTGGATCAATTGAGGAGTTGTTCTGAGGAACATTTTTAAATGGCCACCAGTCCGGAGCGGTGATGAGCTCAACTGGCAGTAGCTTGCTACGAAGTCCGACCAAAGACTTAAAAACTGGTACCACGGGCAGTCGGCGGCCCTTGACTTATGTCAGACCGACTGATTGGGTATGGCCCTTCGGGGAGAATCGTGGTGGTTGTGGTTTACTACCTATATCGCGGGTAGAGCAATCTTGCTCAGTGTGGAGTTGCATTCTCAACTCGGGTGCTGTACCCCTTAGTACGGAAGAGGTGTTAGATAGGCCTCCACCCAAACCAAGGGTTGCGAAATGTCATCACAACATGGAGCTAATTTGGTACCTTTGAATTCTCAAAGGGGCGCAGGCCGACGCAATGTTTTGGTCCCGTGCTTGGAGCACCGTAGAATTAAGCCGTCAAGGCAGGTGTCTACGTTAAACACATTCGGATTTTCTGCTTGCTCTGACGCATGCTCCGTACGCTTGCTCTGACGCATCAGCAAATATGTGCACTTGAGGATCAGTGATTAGTTTGTGACCAAAATTGTGACGGGGATTATTGATATTCTCCAATAGTTTAAATTCGCTTTTGAACTTGTGCCAGGTCAATTGCATGTCATGGGGCAGAACAGCATCCCAATCAAGCTTAAGCTTCCATAGTTGTTGAAGAAATATTTTTGCGGTGGCAGTTACTGGCGCAATAAAGCCAAGTGGATCGAATATGCGAGAAATGTCCGACAAGGCTGTTCGTTTTGTCAGGCTCAAATTTTCAATTTTAGTGATTTTAATTTTGAATTCGTCCATTTTAGGGCTCCATGTAAGACCCATTGTTTTGACGCTTTCGTTTCCTGAGTTGTCGAAGCAAAGCTTAACTTCTTGATCTGCAGCCGGAATGTTTTGAAGTAATTTCGGATGATTTGCGCACCATTTTCGGAGGTTGAATCCTGTTGAGCCTAGCATCTGCCGGAGTTGATGTTGAAGTTCGATGGTGGTACTAAGTTTATCTGATCCACATAGCACGTCATCGACATAAAAATTGCATTTTATGGCCTCTGCAGCCAATGGAAAGGTGTTTGCTTGCCCTTCAGCTAATGCTTGCAGCGAGCGAATGGCTAGGTAGGGAGCAGAAGTTGTACCGTAGGTTACTGTGGTAAGTCGAAAACATTTCATGGGCTGGGACGGATCCTCTCTCCACCAAATCAGTTGGTATTTCTGGTCGTCTTTGTTGATCCGTATCTGTCTGTACATTTTTTCGATATCTGCCGTAAATACGAAACGATGAATACGAAACGATGAATACGAAATCGCAGGAGAATCGAGAACACGTCGTCCTGGATGGTAGGACCAGTAGCTAACAGATCGTTTAGTGAAACGTTGGAAGATGGTTTAGCCGAGGCGTCAAAAACTACTCTTAACTTTGTTGTCGAACTGTCTGGTTCTGCATGATGAGGAAGAAAATAATGTGGTCCTTTGATTTCAGTTGGCGATATTTCTTCCATGTGACCGAGCTTCTCATATTCGCGCATAAAGGAAACTTATTGCGTTTTGTATTCTGGATTTTTATTCATTTTTCGTTCAATGGCCTTGAATCTCTGCAAGGCTATATCACTTGATTCTCCGAGATGGCTAGGGTCACTTTGAAAAGATAGTCTGACTATAAATCGGCCGTCCTGATGTCGACGAACGTTGCTTATGAAGTGATTTTCACAACGCATCTCGGCAGCTGTGAGTTTGCTGGCCCGAGAGTCACATTCTTCTAACTTCCAAAAATTTTCCAGTGTTTTGTTTAGTGATTCATCTTCTGTACATATACCACAGGTGATAGATCTAGTGGCTGTATCTTGATTGTATTCTCCGCCTATGATCCAGCCGAAAAGCGTATTTTGCAGGATTGGTCGTCCTTCTCCAAGTGATATTTTTCCACTGCTTAGTGTTGAAAAGAATAGTCCAGCACCGATGAGTAGGTCGATGCTTCCAGCTTCATGGAAATTGGGATCGGCCAACTGCAGGTGACGTGGTATGTTCCACTTGGATACATTGATATCACGAGATGGTTGCTTAGATACTATTTCTGGTAGTACGTGAGCTTCAATTTGCTGCTTGAAGTTAGATGTAAAGAGTGATTTTTTAAGTGCCTGATAACTTTTTTTTTTAAAAAAACGCATAAAATTTGCAAAATCTAATCGGTTCTTTATTTGAAACGTTAGATTGGTCCATGACATTTACTTTTTGAAGATAATTTCATTTAAATGTTGACCGCGGCTGCGTCTTAGGTGGTCCATTCGGAAAGTCCAATTTTGGGCAACTTTTTCGAGCATTTCGGCCGGAATAGCCCGAATTTCTTCGGAAATGTTGTCTTCCAAAGCTGGAATAGTTGCTGGCTTATTTCTGTAGACTTTAGACTTGACGTAGCCCCACAAAAAATAGTCTAAAGGCGTCAAATCGCATGATCTTGGTGGCCAACTTACCGGTTCATTTCTTGAGATTAATTGTTCTCCGAAGTTTTCCCTCAAAATGGCCATAGAATCGCGAGATGTGTGGCATGTAGCGCCATCTTGTTGAAACCACATGTCAACCAAGTTCAGTTCTTCCATTTTTGGCAACAAAAAGTTTGTTAGCATCGAACGATAGCGATCACCATTCACCGTAACGTTGCGTCCAACAGCATCTTTGAAAAAATACGGTCCAATGATTCCACCAGCGTACAAACCACACCAAACAGTGCATTTTTCGGGATGCATGGCCAGTTCTTGAACGGCTTCTGGTTGCTCTTCACTCCAAATGCGGCAATTTTGCTTATTTACGTAGCCATTCAACCAGAAATGAGCCTCATCGCTGAACAAAATTTGTCGATAAAACACATTTCGAACCGAACACTGATTTTGGTAATAAAATTCAATGATTTGCAAGCGTTGCTCGTTAGTAAGTCTATTCATGATGAAATGTCAAAGCATACTGAGCATCTTTCTCTTTGACACCATGTCTGAAATCCCACGTGATCTGTCAAATACTAATGCATGAAAATCATAACCTCAAAAAAATCACCCTTTATTTGATGAGATTTGAATGTTGACTCTTTCTGCAGTGTGATTTTGAGTTTTGCCGATGCCTTCGATTCCGATGAGGCATGCGTTTTTCTGCAGACCAAGCATTTTTACAAGTCGTTTTGAAGTTGACACAACGTTGAGCTTTTTGTCCAGCATTCAGGCGTTGCCTTGGCGTCATTTTTAGAAATTCCTGACATCTGAAAGGCATGTGATTTTGTTTACAGATGATGCACTTTTGATCCGTAGATATTGACACGCTCAATGCTTGATATGACTTGTTGCGTACTTGATCGCTACTGTCCTTGCTTGTTCTGGCACCAAGAGCTTCTAGTGATTGAAAGCGCAGGTTTAAGAACTTTAGGAACTGGTCTAGCGTAGGCATCTCTTTTGGTTGGGACAATGATTGTTCCCATAATACGTGAGTACTTTTGCTGAGATGCTGAGTCAGGATGTACAATAAGAATGGGTCCCAATTTTCTGTTTTAACGCCTAGATTTTGGAGGCTAAGAATGCGTTCCATAGTAGTATCGTGGAGCAGCTTGATTGTTGCTGCACTTTCAGCGTTGGATGTTGGTTGCGTAAGTAACCTTCTTAATGATGCATTAATCAGCATTCGTGGATTTTCATACCGTTCATTTATTACCTTCCAAGCTGCTTCGTAATTGACTGCGGATGCCGTGAAGTGCTGAATTAATCTCACAGCATCATCTGATAAGCTTGATTTCAGGAACCACATCTTTTGGCATTGTGGAATTGATTGCTTGTCGACCAGTTCCACAAATAGATCGTGGAATTGCCTCCACTTGTGGTAGCTGCCATCGAATTTTGGCAGCTCGACCTTTGGCAGTTTTAATCCTGATTGCCTATTGATTGCTGTGGGAGAGGCTTGACTGCTTGATGGCGCCGATTCTTCAGCCATGTCCTGAAGTTGGAGGATCTGCGTAGTGATTGTTTCCTCACTTTGGGGAAAACCCTTGTAGTCGTAGTCGCCAGGTTCTTCAGATAGCCATATTTTTTGGTGCAGCTCTTGGGCGGTTTTCCAGTGCATTTCTGCTGTCCTTGCCTGCATTGCGTAATAGTGTGACGTTTGGCGTGTCACACTGTTAAGCACTTGGGTCAGCACTTTGCTCGCTATACCGATTGATCGTTTTTGCTTTTCAATTAATGAACTCAGCCGACTTGCCGGACTTCTGGTGGCCGTTGTCTCGGTGTTTGCCAGGGAATTTTTGTTGCTGGCACCCTGCTGGGCTGCTGCTTGATTTTTGCCTAGTAACTCGAGTCGCTGGATTTCGCTCTGAAATATGTTCTGGTATTCAGCTGCTATTTTCTTGATCTTGTCGTAATACTTATTTGTGAAGTATTCGTGATCCAAAGAAAGATTGCTAAGACTCCGGAGCTTGAAGTCATACTGTTCGAAACGTTCCCAAGCCTTATCGAGTCTGGAGTCGTTCATCAAAGTAATCAATTGATTTTTTCCTCTCTGCTGAATCCTTCTTGAAGTTTATGATTAGGCGCTGGATTTCTTCACCCGTATTCTTCAGAATATCCATAAGATCACTGAACGTAGCCATGATGATGTTTCACCAAATGTTTCAAAATGTTTATGTTTATGCTCTGAGCTGGGAACGCACCGTACTTTACGAACCGTGTTTTAACGATTTAAAATTTTACGCGTTTGACTGAAGGATGTGTGTCCTTCTCGGGGTCACCAAAATGTTTGTGTTCAGCGTTTGGTTTTGGGTGAAACACCGAAAACCTCACAACTGAATGTGCTTGCTGTGTTAAGCTTTTGGGTTTTTGGGTGAAACACCTAAAAACCACCGAAAATGAATTGTTTGTTTTGCTTTGGGTGAAACACCGAAAGCTTTATGTTGAATATAGCAATTGGTACATAAACCAATTGCTAACCAAAATAAGGAGCACTAGTTCTTGATTGAATTTGTACTGTTCTTAATATTTATTGATTTCTCTATTTATACTAATTTTCCTTAAAATACAATATGTAAAAATGTTAACAAATCATTTTATATATATACAAGAAAATAAAAATAACAATAACTGATATTATACATATTAATAAAATTAATTAAAATGTTAATTTGACAATATTAAAGTTTAGTGACCGACACGGTCAGTCACCTGCTTAGTGCAATTCAAGGCTAAGCTAACGGCATGCAGTTTTCTGCTGACGGTTGTTTTTTCTGTTTTCCGTTGTCGCTTGTTTGTTGGTCGCCAAGGTTGTTGTTGTTGTTGTTGTTGTTGTTATTGTTGTAGCGACTGATGGTTTTAAGTTACAAATATAGTTTTTTTTGCAGGTATAAACAGTATTAACTAACATGTCAATTTACAAGAAATAATTCGTCAAAATTTTGTCAACCTGACTTGTAAAACCTATTCAGGCGAACACTTGAACAAATGAAAAGCTTTATATATTCACCACAGGAAGGTGAAAAGCATGTTGCCAGAAAGCAGCTGTTAAGGCCCGGTTTCTCCGTCAGAGTTTAAACTAAAGTTTAGTTAAACTTTTTATAAAGTTTAAACCTGCGGTTAAAACTGAAGTGTTTCTCAGTAAAACTTTAACAAGCGTTCAAGTTAACTGACTTTTTTGAACTATTGTAACTTTAAATAAAAAACGCAGTCACAGTAGAATTGTATGTTTTGAAAAATTTTGAATTTTGCTTAAAATGGAAAAGACAAAGAGAAGTGCGAATTTTTCTAGCGAAGAAATCCATAAATTAATGGATTTAGTTAAAAAATATAAAGACATAGTTGAGTGTAAAAAAAGTGATTCCGTTTTTTTAAAAGAAAAATTAAAAACGTGGCAAAAAATATCGGAAGAGTTCAACAGCTGTAGTAGAAGCAGCTTCAGAGACTCCAAGACCTTGGGAACCAAATATGAAAATATACAAAAAAAATCCAAACAAAAATTTGCACACCAGAGGCAACAAGTCTATGCTACCGGTGGTGGAATAGCTGAACCATCAAATATTGATGAAATAGATGATGCCGTTCATGAGCTGCTTAACGAACAGGTCACCGGATTAGATAGTGTTGTAGATTGCGATACTGTTTTTGTTGGTGAGAATTGTATAAAGTTACATTTTTGGTCATATAAATTATTAAAATTATTTTATTTTCTTTGTTTCAGATCTCAGAGGCGCTCAGATGTTGGAAACTAGCAATATACCTGAGGAGCAACCTCAAAAAAACAATGAAAGCACTGCAAATGCAAAAAATGGAACATTTCGAGCACAAGAAAATAAAAGAAAGCTTGGTTCTGATAACTGGTCGACATTAGCTGAAGGGAAATTGATATTGGTTAAGGATAAAAGAGAACAACAGCTAGAGTTGCATCAAATGCAAATGAAGCAGGCTGCAGAAGAGCACGGCCTAAAAAAGAAGGAATTGAACTGCGCCATAGAAAAGCACGAGCTGGAAATGAAGCATATGGAGGAAGAAGTTCATCTTAAAAAAATTAAATTTAATCTAGAAATTGCTATTTTAAAGAAAAAATGTAACTAATACAGTTTGCCTTTTTGTTTTTTATTACATTCATAGTACCTTATTAAAGATAAATATATATTCAGAGATATTAATGCGGGGAAGTATTGAAATATGACTGAAGTATTCAACCATTGCTTCTCTTCGTGCTCCTAAATCATTTGCTAAGTTTAAATTTTCAGCAGGTACATTTAATGATAATTGAACTTGCTCTTCGATGTCAGCATCCAATGGTGGGGGATCGGATTCTTTTTCTTTACAGCAAATGTTGTGAAGAATCCCTGTTGCAACAACAACCATTTGCACTGTGCTGATTTTCAATCGCAATCCCATTGCTAAAATTGGAAATCGTCGCTTCCATACACCAAAAGCTCGTTCTATAGGATTTCTCGTAGCAATTTGAGCCTTATTATAGTGTTGTTGCAAAGGATTCAAACAATTACGTATTGGCGTCATTATGTAAGGTTTGCTAGGATAGCCACCGTCAGCTACTAATATCTTGTCACCGAATTCACCCGACTCAAATCGTGCATATATTCGGGAATTTCTGAAGATTGTTGAATCATGGCATGATCCTGACCAGCGTGCAACAACATCTAATATGTTCAAATTTGCGTCACACAAAGCCTGCACATTCATTGAAAAAAAACCTTTTCTATTTCGAAATATTTCGCCAGTTTGTCCCCCTATATTAAAAGTATATATGTTGGGATGAAGTTTCCGGGTTATTATTGCTCTTTTTAAATACCTGGAGACTGTATTTTAACGTGTGTGCAATCTAACGATGCAATTACATTTGGAAATCGAGCTAAGCGGTAAAAACCAAGAGCAGTGTTATTTATTTCATCACTGTTGAATGAAAACTTCAAATATTGTTCACGTAACATACAAAGAGCCAATGACACTTTCTTAACAACTTTGGAAACAGTTGATTTGGACACACCACAAAAATCGCCTGATGAGATAAGCATGCCTCCACTGGCAAAGAAGCGAATAGTCATCTGAAACATAGTTTCGACTGACAAAGAATTATTCCTATAATGATGATGCTATTCACCCCTGTATATTATTTAACAGAAATATAATTACTGACCAATTAGTTTTATTGGCTATGATCGGCGCTATCTGATTTAAAACACGCTGAGCAGTATGCTTGCTCATCCTAAATCGAGTGTAAAATTCAGAATCTCTCCACATATCAAAGTGATTAGGTCTTTCTCGAATTACTCTTGGCCTTGGTGACTCCTCATCGCTCATGTCCTCAAAGTCGCTCATTACGAAATTTTTAATTTAAAATTCAACACCACAATTCAAATTAATATTTCAATTCATTATTTTTCACTGAAAAATAAAAAAAATATTGAAAACGTCAGTTTAAACGCTCGTTGAAGACTAGTTAAATTTAACGAAGTTTAAACTCCGGATTAAAGTTAAACTTACAGTGAGAAAAGATTTTTTATGTTGAACGTTGGTTTAAACTAGGTTTGCCTTAAACTTAGGGTTAAACTGACACTGAGAAACCGGGCCTAAGTGTAGCACTTTTATTGAAAAAATTACCCCAATTTTGTTAAGTTACTTTTTTAAAATGAAAATGATGATGTACAATCTCTATACTTTGATCGTCAGACCAGCACTAACATACGCGTCTGTAGTATGGTGGTCGAAAACGCTAGAAGGATCAACCATCAAGCGGTTAGGACGAGTTCAAAGATGTGCAGGGATATGTATGACAGGCTGCATAAGATCTACGCCAACAGCAGCCCTCAACGTCATCTTAGGGCTCACCCCAATCCACATACACATCCAGATGGAGGCGAAGCTCAGCCTTCACAGACTTTTCCATCTGGGTTACACTGTCCCAAACCATCCCTTAAAGGGACACCTAACCTTAATCACAACCCTAAAGCGAGAAAAGGAGTTCTGCATGCCATTAGATGACATGCTTCCCAAAAGCCGCTTTAACAAAAACTTCATCGTAGTTATCCCCCCCAGATGGAACACGAGGGAACTGGGAACACGAGAAACTAAACCCGTCCGAAAACGACCTTGTGTGGTACACAGATGGCTCCAAAATGGAGAAAGGCACGGGAGCAGGGGTCTTTGGAGAACACTCCAATGAGAGCCACTTCTTCAGTGCAGGTCTATTTACCACAATCTTTCAAGCGGAAATCCTTGCCATTAACAGATGCGTCAGACTGAACTGTATGAACAATGTTAGAGGCAAATCAATTTTCGTCTTCTCTGATAGTCAAGCTGCCCTTAAAGCTCTGACATCACCTATCATAAAATCCAAGCTAGTGCTGGAGACTGTAGACGTCCTCAACGACCTGGCTGCGCAAAACAATAAAGTTACTCTACAGTGGATTCCTGCCCACTGTGGTTTTGACGGGAATGAAAGAGCAGACTCCCTGGCCAAACAGGGAGCATCATCACCACTCACAGGACCGGAACCGTTCTGTGGGGTTGGTAAGAATCTGTTCAAGCAACACGTCAAAAAAACCTCATTCCGCGAATCTCAAGACATCTGGAAGAACTGCTTAGGACAGATATGCACTAAGCAAATATTCCCAGAACTTTCTCCCAAGAAATCGAAATTTCTTATTAACCTAGGGAAGAAAGACCTAAAGATGATGACCGGAATCATAACTGGACACTGCAAACTAAAGAAACACCTACACAAAATGAATCTCGCTACTGATTCATTATGTAGATTATGCCTTGAGGATGAAGAAACCTCCAGACATATTCTCACAGAATGTCCAGCCCTTCTCCATATAAGAAAGAGAATCCTAAATAGCGAAATAGTCTCTCAAGGACACCTTGCGACCCTCAACCTCGAAAATATATTATGTTTTCTGAAAAAAACTAAAGCAAACGAACTGCTTTAAGAAAAGAAAAGGTATGGCACAATAGGCATCACAAGATGCCGCAGTGCCAGAGCTGAATTAGCTCGCCACAAGCATATCTATCTATCTATCTAAAATGAAAATATGAATTTATCGTTGAGAATTTGTTAGTTCTTTTGATATTATATATTTAAATATTGAAACCTTTAAAACAATAGCATAAAAAAATGTCTTTCTCTTTTCTTTTAGAAGTTATATTGGTTCAACGTTATTTCTTAAAAGTGTGATAACTCGGATATTTTAACAGTTACTATAAAAAACTATATATCAAATTGAAGGATAAAAATATGATTTTTTATTATAATAATAAAAGACTTCCATAATAATGAATTTTTTTCTTTAAAATAAGTTTATTGAAAGAACAAATCTTAAAAAAAAGTAAAATCGTTATGTCTGAAAAACCATGAAGAAATTTAGTAAAAATTTTAACAAGTATAATAAAGGCAATCAATTTACCTTTTCAATGATACCAGAAGTGATGAAATATCTTCGAAATTTTCAGAGATAGCACACTTTTAAAATGGAACTTTTAACCACTATATTTTAAATCAAAAGAGAACTACACTTTTTTTTTCACAATCTTTTTAAACGCTTAAATATTTTAAATCATTTACAAATATTTAAAGAAACAAAAACATAAAAATTTCATTTTGTACTTGAATTATCCCCCACAACATATTTGATCAATACTGTTTATAGGAGGCAACACTTTGTTTTGACAGTGTTTATTATTTCAAGAAAATGGATGAACAATTTTTAATCTTTTTGTGGCTTACTTTTATTTTTCAGTTCTTGTTGTTTTATCAATATGTATTATATATTATTATACATTTATTTCATTTATCATTTATTTTATTTGGCGAGAAAAATATGAGTGAATAACCCAGCGTAAGCTGGATTTCTACATAAAAAAATGCACTGTCAGCACCTATTTTGCTATTGACAACAGTGTCAAGAAAAGAGCTTTTAGAATTGAACGAGAATAGGAAATATTTACAGTTGTCAATATATTTACTATTGTTAATATGTTGGACTTTGTCAACTCGCCGGAATAGGTCTGTAAAGCTATGTTGCAGTAGATCATAATAATCTATTTACAGGAATGTGCATTAGCTACATATCCTTCATATCTTACAATAACGATTAGCCAATACACAATATTCACTAAGGATTGTGCATTGGATGTTGTTTATACTTACTACTAGAGGTCGTTATGCTGCAAAATAAACAACCTGTAATTTGATTAAATTCTAACAAATTTAATGATTTTTGTATATTTATTCCCTACAACTGAACAGGAGGCTTTAAGGAAGAACCGGAGAGGGTTAACAAGTATGATCAACCCCTATTATTTTTGCAAAATGAACATTTTTCCCTCGGGGGTCTATCCCCTCTGACCCCTCCTTAGGGGGACTCCCATACAAATTTAATGTTTTTTTGTATATTTATTCCCTATACCTGAACAGGGGCTTTAAGGAAAGACCGTAGAGGGCTCATAATAATAAATAAATATTAATAAATATAATAAAAATAGGGTTAATAAATATAATAAAACTTACTGCTGTGAAGATAAACGTGTGTTTTTTTAATTTACTTATTTTAAAGTTTTAAAATTAAAAAATTTTTCAATCGAAAAAAAAGCCATTAAATTATCAAATCTATGAAATTGCGAAAATGTTTCGCTTTTCTCGTGTGTCCAATGACGCATCTGTGTTTTTCCAAAATTGCTTGATTCAAGCACCTAAAACTAAACAATCATTATCTTATCAGTAATAATTTTACCACAATTAATTAATTTATTAATTTATCACAAAATATCAGAAAATCTTTTAAAATTAGATAAGTTAAGATTTTGTAATCTTATATTTTAAGCAAAACTTTCGAATTTTTAGACAATTAATTAATTACTTGCATCGAGCAAATTCTTCTCTTTATTAGAAAAAGAAAAATCAAAGCATTCTTATATTAAGAAAATTGTTTATGTGGAATTGTATAAATTATTCTATTTTTCAGTAAATTCCATACTTAAATCAAGCAAATTGTGCTCGATTCAAGGAAAATAAATAGCTCAAATAAAGCAAATTATTATAGTTTGCAGCGAATTGTTTATTTGAAGCAAATATAAGATTGAACCTAGAAAAAATATTCTTGAGTTATAAGCAAATGTTTCTTGAATTAAACATTTCTTTTCTTATGAAGAAGAATGCTTGAATTTTTTATTTCCGATTATTGTTCACGCAAGCTGCGTCAATATGAATTATTTTATATTCTTAATTTCCATCCGAAAAATAAGTTTTTGCTTTTATGTATCTGGCCCGTTGTTATCATAAGTAATTTTTGGAAATTTAATCCTATCCTTTACAGCGCTTTTTATAATTTACATCCATTCCAATTATTATTATGGACAATGTCGGCCCTGAGGTTTAGGACTGCCAAGTCCGCACGTCTGAGAATCCTAGTCATTATAACTGGCCCATCCGGAAATCTCCGGATTCTCCGATATGGCCAGTCCGCCACTGTTAGGTGTTATACTCGCATGCCTTACATGCGAGATTATAATGAAACAGCTTTTGAATTTCGAAAAAGCTTTCCTTCTACTTACTCAACAGAATTAAAAGAGAGAAAAGAAAGAAAAGGAACTTCCTGTACTAGAGACAAAACTTCAGATTTACTTGTAAGTAAGATAAATTTGCATCAGTTCAAGCAGCAAGGTTTAATCAATAAAAATATACATATTTAGTTTTCATACATACATAAATACGGATATATGCTTATTCAATCAATGCTTCAAAGCTTGAAACTGGCCACATGTCAAAAGCAGCTGATTTTATAGCAGTTTTTTTATAAGTTGAGATTTGGCAAGACTATGAATTAACTTTAAGGATATTCTCTCAAAGCAAGTAGCAAAGGATAAAAGCTCGAATAATGGCCAAAATATATAATGATTGACTCGCACTTGTCTAAAGAGTGAAAAAGGAAAATACCCAGTTTAACGCTGCAACCAAAAGTAAACATGATAAAAACGGCCACGCCAAAAATTAACAGCTTTTTGAAGAGAATAGAGCGCGTGAGAAAGAGATATTCATTGAATGTAATGCATGACACAACTGATAAGAGGCACAGTGTGTCGATTATGTAATAATTAATCACATGGATTAATTTTCCTCGTGCCAATTTCAAAGTTTTTTTTGTGATGTAAATATGTATGTTGAGGAAATTAATTTTAATATCATTGATAATATTTTTACTGTTAACGATTAACTTATTTCTAAAACATACCCTTTTAGCACATACTCATTTATAATTTCATTAGTGTTCTCAAAACTATGACATGTTAGCGCAAAACAGCTAGCGGCATTGTCATCAGAGGCGAATAACCAATTTAGTCCCCCTAGGCTGAATCGTACTGAGATTTATAAATTTATTATAAACTAGTAAGAAAAGATCTTCGACTGGGCCGAAGTTAAAATTTCCCCACGGCCGAACCAAAGTGTATATATTCAAAATCTTAAGCAGTCAATAAAATTATTATTTGTAAAAACATTTTAACCATAGTTTTAACAGAAAATATTCGCTTTTCTTTTTTGATAAAGTCACTTTGTATGGGAGGTAGGCGTGGTTTTCATCCGATTTGGTTGAACTTCATACTCATAGTGTATATGTTAGCTTGAAAATTACGGCTGTAATCGTGATCACAGACATGCAGACAGACCGACGGACATGGCTAAATCGACTCGGGTGGTGATGCTGATCAAGAATATATATACTTTTCTATACCTGACACGCCTCCTTATAGGTGTTACAAACGGAGTGACAAAATTAATTTTGTCGTTTTTAAAACGTGGGGATATAAATATCAATTAATTGCAACAATCATTCATAGTTAAAGATAGGATAGGTTCAGATCCCGGGAGAGAATTTTGTTTTTTTTTTCTTATTTAATTCATTTCTTATTTAATTAATGAACATATATAAAAAATATACATTCTCTGCCGATCCTTGTCTCGAATCTAACAATTTTTTTCAATATATAAACTGTGAATGATAGTTTCGATAAATTGACTTTTTATAAATAATTTATAATTTTTTCTTCAGTTTGAATGAATTAAAAATAATTTAAAAAATTTAATTTATTAATTTAAATAAATAATTTAATAGTTGTTATATAGTTGTTTTCTTGTCGTTTATTTATTGTTAAATAAATTTCCTATGATAATAACTATATAAAAAACAATTATTTTTATACTTTTGGTTGCTTTTGTGTTTATAATGTTGGTGAGTATTTATACAGTAACAAATTAAGAAACAGGAGAGAGTATGGAAGTGTTTACCCGCTGACGCACACTGTCGCAATTGGATGCACCCGGGTAAGTAGCGGGAGAGAGTGATACAGGCAGCACCGCGGCACAGTGGAGCGTTTGGCCTATTTAGACGGAAATAAAAGTGAAACTCGGGTTTTAGGGCACGGAATGAATATCTTCCTTACGTGTAAAGTTTACACAGCTAGTCCGTGTGAAACCAAAGTAATGAAAATTTGTATGGGAAAATTTACCGTTTTGCTTCCCTACATCACGATTGCCCTCATTTTCTAAAATAACATAACTCCTGAACGAAAAGCAACACAGAAACCGTAGACACTTTTTGAAAACGTCACAGTATGTTTATTAAATTGTTTGTGCATCAAATTATATTTCTTACATTATTTATATTTTTTTATCTGAGACGACGCGCGAATTGCTGGTACCGGTAATTTTTGCCATATTCCAGCTGGAATTTTACCAACTGTCAGGATTTGCCCACTTCCAGTTTTAATGTTTATTTAAAGTTTATTACATTAACATAATTGTGGCGTCCGTGGCGTAGTTGGTTAAAGTGCGTGGCCGCTATGTCAAAGAACCTTGGAGACCCGGGTTCGAATCCCAGCAGCGACAGAAAATTATTTGAATTAAAATAATTTTTCTGTACGGCCGCCACCTCTCTGCAGACAATGGCAAACCTCAGAGAGTAATCAAAATGCCATGTAAAGCTTCTTGAGAATAAGAACATTCCGTTCATCGCCGTTCAGAGTCGGCGTTAAGCATGTAGGTCCATTTCTCGGTCAATTGTGTACAAACTTAATAACACGCACAACGCAATTGATCATAAGAAGCTAGGTCAAAGTCCTTTCAAGGGCTGAAATGGCCAGTTATTTATTTTTTTTTTTATTTTTTACATTAACATAATATGTTAATAAAAGTTTTTGATTTTTCTAAATTCGTCCAAATTTTTTTTAATCCTCATCGGTAACTCAGACCCATAAGCCTAAAAGGTTCCTTAAGTATGCGCGCGCTTACATACAGAAAACTTTAAAAAGAAATAAAAATATCACAAATTTTATGAATAAAATTTAAAGACTATTTATTCTTTTCATGAATAAAGTTAAATATACACAAAAAAAAAAATTGATATTCAGGACAAAAATTGGAAATATTTCGAAAAAAGTAAAAAAAAAAATTTGAAATCTTGTCGATTTGGCAAGTATAAGAAAATTTTAAGATATTTTATTGGCACAATTCAAGCATGCATTGAATTTGTGATCTGCACAGATGAATTTCTTGCATTTATCACACCTTGTTGCAAACACATTAGGATTGTTTTTGCTAGTAGAAATGTAACATCGACCAAGCTTCCGTGTTGGTGACGCATGCTGCATTGGATGAATTGGAACACTTGCGACATTTGTTGAGATTATTGGTGTTTCGGGTTGTGCCATTCTTGGACCACGTATTCGCTTCGCGATGAATGGTTTAACCATAGCGTCTCCAAGCTCAATCAAGAACAGTCTACGACGAATATTCCTGTTACTGTTTTTGATTGAAATTGAAGTGAAATTAACGTACGCATTAACTCCACTTATATCAAGTAAATTGAAAAACAATATGTGGTGCATAAATTATAACAAGTGACATTTCTATCTGAAAGACCTTCACATAAATCGAGCACAACTCCTTGGACTTGGTTTCTCTCAGGTGCAGCATTTCTAGCACGCCCCACATACACCTGAGCAGTGTGGACGTAATAAGATTTCGAATCACATAGAACCCTCATTTTTATTCCATATGTTGCCGGCTTAGATGAAATGTACTGACGGAAGCTGACTCGACCGCGAAATACATACTATAATGCATCTAAGAATGGATATGTATGCGTGCACATACTAAGAACCTGTACGTCAATAAGTTTACACGAGCATTTCCAAACGTGAGCGCCACCTGTAGTCGCGCGAAATTAGTAGATTCCATCGAAAAAAGCTATTTGCCAATATGCGCGCGCATACAAAGGACCGATGAGGGTTAAGGGTTTTTCGGCTCTAACCCCTTTTATTGTGTGAAGCTATTATAAAGTTTGTTATACATTTATAAACATAGTTACCAAACTTTTTTTCAGTATTTTAGTGTAATGTAAATAAGTTTGATCCCCTACCTAAATATTATGTTAGTTAAAATGCGAGTGTTGTTGTTCTGTTGTTGCTTTTTCTAATAGAAATCCATTGAGCAGCATGAGGTTACTGCACTTTACAGATGTTTACAATTATTATTATTTACAATTATTATAAATCGCAAATTAAATTTTCACTTAATTGTTGTTATCTTTTTAAGCAAATGTTTTTGCTTATTGACTTAATTCAATCTGTGATAAATATCCTCTGTTGAGGTGAAACAGTTAACCTAAGTTTTGAAATAATATTACTTTTTGAAATAATTGCTTATAAATACTTAAGTGAATGAAATGTACAATGGTGGTTTTATCTCGAAGTGAGTTCTTTGAAGAGTGTAGGACTATTCCTAAAAGTCAAATAAAAGATAATTAGTGCATAGTGTTTATAGGAAATCAAATAATTCTGTGGAAGATATTAACATGGTCAATATTTTAAAAAGAAGAGTTTTTAAGTATCTCTCATGTTTTAACGATAAATTTTATAAATCCATAAGTTGTAAAAATAGGTATGAATTTCATGTATTTATGATGATTTACTCATTTCCATTTTTGATTATGATCAACTGCAATGTTTATTATATATCTGTATCGTAATACAGATTGCAGAGTTTTTGTATATGCAATACGCGGAAGTCATCATGGGTTTTTACAAACAGAGATCTTTTATATATGTTGTTAATTTCTTCAGATCCTGTAATACACTCACATCGCAAAAATCCTTTAAGAAAACATAAATTTATAACTCCAGAGATTCAAAAATTTCTTATGCAGCAGGAAGATACACTTCAAGAAATCAGTTCATCTACTGATGTATCTTCACATAACGATTCAGAATCATTGGATTCATACAACAAAGCCAAAAAATCAAATTATGATTAAAGTTGATTTGTATTTGTTTAAAGTAAAGGTTAAAGAGTAAAGAATTAGAGTAAGGAAAATAATAGTTATAAAAGTTTTAAAGGAATCCGGAAAATATCGATCAGAGCACTCCCGCACTGGTCATCCCTATGGTAACCTTACACCACGCGACCTGCATACACCTCATAACCAAGGATAGAGAGCTTTTATTTAACGCACACATTTTTGTTTTCTTTTCGTATCGTTTCTTGCTTACATCAATGTATTTAACAGAGATTGGAAACAATCTGAACGAAATAACGAAACCTAAGAACAATTAAGCTGCGTAAGCAAACAGTTTCACCATGGTTGAATTAATAAGGTTGTCGCATGGGTGAAAGCGACTTCCCATAAATGTCAAATCGAAGTTTACAGTTCATACAAAATCTGAAAGTGAAAATTGATAACTTGCACATTAGAGATGGGTTTTGGGTTCCATACATTTTCTTAGCAGATTCCAGAAGCTCCCTGCAAGGCCAGATTCTGAATCCTGGATGTAATATAAGCAGGTGACGCGAAAAAAACCCAGAAAATTCGCAAACTGGATTGGCGCCGCTAAAAAACGTGAATTTGAAGAAGCACCGTGTGACCTCAGTCAAAGCAAACTCACATACAAGCCTTGCCACTATTTTTTTCGGAACACAAACTTGATATATTTATACCCCTATGTTTAAAAAATGCAAAAGAGGATATAAATTTTGTAACTCCATTTGTAACGCCCATAAGGAGGCGTGGTAGGTGTAGAAAAGTATATATTTTCTTGATCAGCATCACCACCCGAGTCGAATTAGCCATGTCCGTCTTTCTGTATGTCTGTTTGTTTGTGATCACGATTACAGCCGTAATTGTCAAGTTATCATCGCGAAATTCGATATTTAATCTTTTGTCTAAAAAATAAATTCGAAAATGAGCCAAATCAGATGAAAACCACGCCTACCTCCCATACAAAATGACTTTATCAAAAATGTTTCAATCTCTTTACATTCCACAAAAATTAATATATGGACTTTACATTTTGCATATGAGATTTGCTTTTTAATATACACTCTTAGTATAAAATTTAACTAAATCGGATGAAAACCACGCCTTCCTCTCATACAAAGACACTATCACAAATGATAAAATCTCTTTAAATTCCACAAAAATTAATACATGGACTTGTAATTTTGCATGTAATTTTTCCACTGTGATATATAACATGTACTATGTATATCAAATTCAACCAAATCGAGTGAAAACTACACCCACCCATACAAAGTGACTTTATCAAAAAAAAAAAAACCGAATATTTTCTGTTAAAACTATGACGAAAAAGTTTTTACAAATAAACATTTTAGTGACTGCTTAAAAATTTAAATATACTTTGTTTCGGCCGTGGGGGTATTTTAACTTCGGCCCAGTCGAAGATCATTTCTTACTAGTTTTAATTCAATAAAAAAAAAATAAAAATAAATAACTGCTTATTTCAGCCCTTGAAAGGACTTTGCCCTAGTTTCTTATGATCAATTGTGTTGTGCGTGTTAATAGTTTGTACACAATTGATCGAGAACCGGACCTACAGGTTTAACGCCGACTCCGAACGGCGATGAACGGAATGTTTTTGTTCTCAAGAAGCTTTACATGGCATTTTGATTACTCTCTGAGGTTTGCCATTGTCTGTAAAAACGTGACGGCCGTACAGAAAAATAATTTTTAATTTAAATAATTTTCTGTCGCTGCTGGAGTTCGAACCCGGGTCTCCAGGTTCGTTGACATAGAGGCCACGCACTTTGTTGTTTTTTTTATTGTAAAATTTGTTGGTATATAAATTGCAAATTTGGGACAGGTTTTCAGTAAAATTTTGGTAAAATAAAATGTTTTAAGTGGCAACGATAATCTAATATAACTACTTGTTAATATTCGGCACATAATGCAGAGGCCGGTTTGAGCGTGCATTTTGTACTTAAAGCCAAAAAGTTTTAGTTATCTTTTCACTTTTAAAATTTTGAACAAAAAAATATTTTTAGGCTTTTATTTTTTTAAGGCAAACATAAAAATCAAAATTTGCCCCATATTTTTTAAGCACAAAATAACCGGTTCTTTTTTATTTTTAGTTTTTAGAACAGAAATAAAAATGAAAGTTAAGTACCGTTGAGGTAGATTTATTGTTGTGACATTGTTTTGCGTAGCTACTGAAAAACAATTTTATAAATACACCTTAAGACCCTGATCTGATTGGCAAACAAATAACATCGTTCCGAACGGCGATGAACGGAAAGTTCTCGTTCTCAAGAAGCTTTACATGGCATTTTTGATTACTCTCTGAGGTTTGCCATTGTCTGCAGAGAGGTGGCGGCCGTACAGAAAAATTATTTTAATTCAAATTATTTTCTGTCGCTGCTGGGGTTCGAACCTGGGTTTCCAAAGTTCTTTGACATAGCGGCCACGCACTTTAACCAACTACACCACGGACGCCACGGACAAGTTTTAAGTATATAGTTTAATAATATTTTTTGGTTTTTTTGTTTCAGATGAATTTAGGAGGAGCAATCTTGGTCACCGCTTTTCACCTGTTTTTTTCAAAGCGCTCTATAAAAAATTCTTTAATATTAATTTTTTTTAATAAAAAAAAACTAAATATACTCATAAATGTGTATATTTTTAGGTATAAAAACACTCATTTAAAAAAAAAACACAAACATGACCTTTTTTTGGCCTCTGTATAGTATATATTAACACCTTAAGACAGTGTTGCCAGAACTTTTTTGAAAAAAGCGCGAGATTTAAAAAAAAATATCGCCCAAAATCGCCCAATGAAAACAAAAAAAATTATATAAATGTGTTTCAAATAATATTGAGAGCTGTTAATAGTATTATATATATAAAAGTTCTTATTTTCATATTTATTGAAATAATATTGAGATCTGTAAAAAATTATAAAAAAGATACTTCATTTTATACGAGAATTTTGATTGTTAAAGAACATTTTTTTAGAGACTATAACTATTTAGAATTTTTCAATATGCAACTTTAAATATAAAAACTTTTTACAAAAAACGTAGTTCCATTCTATTAAATACTTCAGCCATATTAGACTCTTCCTCCGTTTTGTCAATTCTTGAAGTATTGTTTAGTTCATACATTGATGTATTCATTTTTGAAATCATATCATCGGATTTTGGCAGCGACTTGCAACAACAGTTTTTAGCCTTCATGAAGCATTTTACTCGAATGATTGAAGTTATCATATCTGATTTCATTCTGTTGACGGAGAAAATACGTTCCACAAATGCATTAGAATGTGGCAAGGAAATAAAGATGAATGCCAACTTACAAATATTGCCAAACATTTTTCCCACACACATTAGATGAGTTTATGAAAAAGCGTGGTTTTCACAAAAATCGCCCAAAAAATCGCCAGGCGATTTCCTAAAAATTTAAGCGCAAAAACAAGAAAAAAAGCGCCCAATCTGGTAACAGTGCCTTAAGATCATGCTCTCGCTCTCTCACTTTCTATAAATCTACGCTCTTTGTTCTCTTACAGTGTTCCGTTTCCCTTTTCCAATTTTCAACCGAATTCATCTGACAGCCGAGTGTATGCGCTTTGGCGTACGCTGGCGCCCACTGCCGCAGAATGTGCGGAAAATGTGCCCGTCCCTAACTTAAGTGATAGTTGATAGCCAAAACAATGGTCCCGCTCCATGTAAGGTGATTATAAAATCGACAATCGCTTTTTTCCTATTGATTTCATGCGACAGCTATTTAGGTACCGTTTTCAAAAAATCCAAATAGCTACAATCAAATATCATCTTAGTCGCTTCCACCCTGGTTTCTTTCTTAGCGCTTTCCACTTAAAGAATAGGACATAAAGATAGGGTAAATGTAACCAAATCAACTGTACTTAGATTATAGAATAAAACTTTTCACAGCTGTCTGGATATAAAAATTGGTGTAAGATAATCGAATTTGGACAAGTGACGTTTGTAAATAAAGAGAATAATAGATCAGGTGGAACCAGATGCTTAAAATCATACAACAATAGGTTCTATACCAAGAAGTGAGAATAGGTTCTTATCCATCATCATAATAAAAAGATGGAGTTATGGCTGTGAGGGAGAATATCTTATACCGTACAGTCTATAAAGATTTCGTCTAAACAATTACTTCAATTTCTAAATGTAAAAGAGCTATTAGGAGGATTAAATTGCTTTTTTAACAGGACAGAACACCTATGCACTTTGTTCGAGAGGCTTGGTCATAAATTTCAAGTCAGGAAAGAATTTGTGCTTATCCTGAGGAGAATGAACTATATACTAATATAGAAGCTGGTTTTTATATAGGTATTTTTTTTTAAGCGTTTTAGCGATCCATAACCTTTCAGGTAAATATCGTCCGATCCATTCGTGTCAGAACCATCAACAAGATCTTAAAAAATTGGGATAACAGGATACGCTATTGCGATGTCAGCCAAGGCAGCAAGGTTGCCAGTTATTTGAGAAAAATTCCATTTGTTGTAATTTTTAATAACCCTTGTGAATTTTTTTTGTTGGGAATTCCCATGGTATTTTTTAATTCAGCGTGGTATTTTTTAATTGCGTGGGAATTCAGTGTGGTATTTTTTTAATTGCCGTGGTATTTGGGAATTTTTTTCTAACATTAACATAAAAAAGTAACATAAATTAAATCAATTCCATAAATAACGAGAAAATTTGTTATTTAAAACTTCGCCAAAATATAACAAAAGGAGTTGAGTTCTATATATACATACATAGATAGATTATAAATCATAAAAATTTTGTTTGCTAAGTACAGTTAAAACACGAAGATATGTTTCCTTCTTTTTTATAGCTACCTTGAAAGTCCTTGAAAATGGAGCCAAACTCTTCATTTTAACCATTGAAACCATATTATTTTATTATACCTAAGCTCATAGTTCTGCACTGCAATGTTATTATGAACCAAAAAATGATATTCATTTTCATTTATCAACAACTCATATAAAAGGAACAATAAATAAATTAGGTTAAACATTCACTTATTCCCTGTAAACTCCCTGATCGATTTTGTGGGTTACCGGTAGCAGAAATATTGTTACCGAAACTTGTTACCGGTCTTAGAAATCGGTATTCTGTGCACTCGGTAACGCTTTCAACAGTCGTAAACTCACCTTATTGAAATTAAGCTCTCTCTTTCGTGTGGTGAAATATGAACAATGGAAAATGAGAAGTAAATACAGAGAATTAATTGCATTTTGCTGGCTTTTAATATAATATTTGTTTTTCTTGGCAGGAAATATGCACGCACTACGCCTGCGTAGGTGTTATCTGCGGTGTTATCTATGTTTAATTTATATATCAACTTTATGTAAATTAATGTCACACAGTGAATTGTTAAAATTATTATTCATTGAAAAGTTCTGAAGAACCAACAGTGATTTTTACATCGTTTTTTATTTTTATTTGCTTCAATTTCGGTTTGAGGATTTTAAAAGTAACTTAATCACTCAAAACACAAGCACTTTTTTAATCCAAGCATTAAAAATGTCTTCTATTTTGCTTGTTACCACCTAAAGAGGTGGTAACAATATTCACCGGTAACGCTTGGTTGCAGAATACCAATAGAGTGTTCAAGTTACTAAAAGGTGAATTTCTACGGTAACAAGATTAGCGTTACCGCGACAGCGTTGATCTGTAACTAATATTTTTAGATCTTCTCGATATATCTACACGTTCTTTGCATAAAACAATTTTTTTAAATTTATTGTATTTTATTTGTATTCCGAGGTATTTAATAACTACTTTCGAGTTCTTCGTCATTTAGTTTTGAGTTTATGACTTCTTATTCACTAATTTTTCGTATATTGACTTGAAGCTTATTACCACATAATAATTTTTATATATTATCTAGATCTAGATCAATATATAAATAACATATATATAAATAACACTGCTTTACAAATAATAATTTTGAAAGAACAAGAACGGCACATTTACGGTGAGTTAACTTGGCCTCAAGAAAACAAAAATCATAATAATTTTTCTATTTTCATTTGTAGTGTTTTCCAGATAATAGTACTTTTGTACTTCATGAGAGATGATTTCATTCAAATTAACGTGCAGCTTAAATTACTTGTCCGAAAGAAGACATAGTTTATGCCAATTGAATTGTCTTTCCATTGATATATCGATCATATAAAAAGCGTTCAAGTGATAGCTCGCCAAAACTAAAAATGAAATTTTTAACCTTAATGGGTCCCTTGTGTAAATTTCACACACACTTTTCAACTTCAAGCTGATATTTCTTTAATATAAGTTCATCAAATCAAGCTGGAATTTTGGGTGTTTTTTTTTAAATTCTTTTTTTGTTTAAATAAAACAATGAATAATAAATAATTTTTAACGACTAGATCGCATTCATTTCATCATCGATGAAAATATGGCTCTTGAAAAAATGTGAAAAATGTTCAAACAAGGAACTCATTCGTATCTAGAAATAAGTGACCGATGAAGGTTAAGTAACTTTTTATTTAGAAATTATAAACCAGGAACATTTTATATTTTTGAAGTGAAGTGTATTGAAATTCAAACATTTAAAGACTAATTTGGCTACGACCGTATGAAAAACAAATTTTTTAAAAATAATTTTGTAAAGTAAGTTTAGTTTCAATTTCAGTGCTAACATTTTATTTTTATTTATTTATTTATTTATTTATTTATTCACCAAGCAAGGTATCCTTAATTTAACTTAAATTTAACTTAAATTACATTACATTCTAAAAGGAAAAGGGAGCAAGATTAAGGGCAATGAGGCAAGATTTTGGGGATGTTTGAAGACTTGTTAGCTTCTGTAAGCTTTTTTTTTTTTTTTAACGAATGATAATCCACCCCCCATATAGGGGGAAGGGGGTATTGTAGTGAAGAATGATGGTATTAGGGCGGAAATAGGGACTTGGAAATATTTTTCTTAAATTTTTCTATTTTTCTTAAAGGAATATATCAAAAAAGAAGAGGAAGAATAAAAATAAAAATAATAAGCGTCGTAAGACGTCCTCAAACCCTCCTCTGGCTAAGCAGCCCTCAGCTATGCCTTCAGTAAACAATAGTTTAAATATGTCTTCACCTCCATCTTATACTCCTTCATTGGCTAATAGTCCTAATTTGATTTCAACTGAGCCCAATAACACAAAAGTTAATTTAAGGGCAGTGTCGAGGCGTAAGCTCTTTTTCATTTCACGTCTTCAGCCCGACACAACAACTGAAAATGTATTGACGTTTGTCAAGCAAAATATATTATTTAGGCAAAATGCATTCTGTTCATGCAAAAAAATTGGTAACAAGCCTTACCACGCCTCCTTTATTCTAACGGTTGTAGCTGAAGAGTTTGCATCTGTTCTTAACTCTAAAATGTGGGCCGATAACATTCTCGTTTCTGAATTTACGCCTAAAAATAAGTCTAGAAGGACGAATAAAATCGCCCATCAGACCCAAAATAACTAAATAGATTATCCCTTTACTATCAAAATGTAAGGGGATTACGTTCTAAAACACGCGACATATTTTTGGCGTCTCAGAATTTCTCTGAGGATATTATCGCGTTAACAGAAACATGGCTGAACGGAAGCATTATTGACTTGGAATTGTTTGACAATAGTTTCCAAGTTTTTAGAAGGGATAGACACACTGACAATATTTCTGCTGTTGGTGGTGGTGTCCTTTTAGTTGTAAGGAATTCCTTTCTCAGTTCCTTAATTGATATTCCCTGCTCTTCTAATATTGAACTTTTATGCGTTAAGGTGTTACATTGTAATTCCAATGTATATGTTATTAATGCATATGTTCCCCCAAAGAGCAGTGCTGAAGTCTATGCAAGCCTTGCGGATTGCATAGAATATATAGTAAATCTACTTGACATTAATGACGACATTTTACTGTTGGGCGATTTCAATCTGCCTGACTTAAAATGGCATTCTTCCGACGATGATACATATTTTTGTGCATCAAATTCGAAGACCCGCCAAGAACATATATTTGTTGACAATATATGTTCTGACTTACAACAAGTTAGTTGTATTTATAACAGTCTTGAAAGACTTCTTGACCTGGTCTTAACTACAGACAGTAACAATGTAATTGTTAAGAGGGCCTTCCATGCTCTGACTATTGTAGATGAATACCATCCACCATTGAGCATTTGGTATAAATCGGACAGAGAGAGCATGGTAAATTCGAGTTCAATCGATTAGGTTTATGAGTTCAGCTTTAAGAAAGCTGACTTTTTGAAGCTGAATTATTTACTTGATTGCAATATGAATTATATTTTAGAATACATTAATGGACATAACCTTGAGGAATCTATTAATTTTTTTTATTTGGAGCTCATGCTATGATTTCTCAGTCCGTGCCGTATAGCCTAAAATTTGCGAAAAACTCAGAATATTCTTGGTACACTAGGGAATTAAAAACGCTTCGCAACTATAGGAACAGAGCCTGGAAGAAATATGTCTGTAGCTTGGACTCAAATGACCTGGAAACCTACAAAAATTTGTTTCTGGAATTTGAAAATCAGTCAGCAACATTATATCACGAGTATTTAGATAATATTAAGCTGAGAATATTGTCTGATCCAAAGAGATTCTGGGGATTTATTAATACTAAGAAAAAATTTGACGGGTTTCCTGTATCTTTTAAGACCCAAAATGGATTTACAGACGATCCTGTCATAATAAGTGGACTATTTGCCAATCTTTTTAAGGAATCATTTTGTTCAGATTCTTTTCATCCAGATATGGAGTATTTTATATGTATGAATTCTACACCCAGAGTATCTTTGGACTCTTTATCCTTTACCTCAGAGGATATTTTAAAATATATTGATTCGATCGATGAAGATTTTAGCGCTGGACCCGATGGGATTCCTGCCGCAGTGTTAACTCAATGCAGTACAATTTTGTGTCAACCACTTTCTCTGTTATTTAATAAATCTATAAACGAAAATTATTTTCCACTGTTTTGGAAAAAATCATTTATCAGTCCTATTTATAAGAAAGGTTGCAGGAATGATGTTAATAACTACAGGCCCATTGCTAAACTGTCATCGATTCCGAAACTTTTTGAGCGAATCGTGTATGATCGGGTAAAAACTCACTGCCGTGAAGTCATAACAACTCGTCAGCATGGTTTTGTAAATGGCAGATCTACGGTATCTAATCTACTCGATTTTACAACGTTCTGTTTAAACACCATTGAATCTGGTTGCCAGGTCGACTGCATCTACACTGATTTCAGCAAAGCATTTGATAAGTTACCACACAATTTAATTCTATTTAAACTTAAATCTATTGGATTTCCACAATATTTTGTTAACTGGATTAAATCGTATTTGACAGAGCGATCTTATCAAATACGATTCCGAGGGGTTTTGTCTACTGAGTTTATTGCGTTATCTGGTGTTCCTCAAGGAAGTCACCTTGGTCCACTTCTGTTTATCTTAGCCATTAATGATGTGACCCATATCACTGAAAACTCTCATCTGCTTATTTATGCGGATGATATGAAGATATACCGAAAAATAAATTCTCAAGACAATTCAGCCCTACTCCAGTCCGATCTGAAATCTTTTGAAGTTTGGAGTTCTAAAAATAATATGTTTCTTAATCCAGATAAATGCCAAACTATGACCTTTTCGCGAAAAAGGAATAATTTAGTTTTTGATTATAAAAAAAAGATACTGCTTTATGTCGTGAGGATGTCGTTAAAGATCTGGGAATATGTATGGATTCTAAGCTATCCTTTAACATTCATATTGATAACATTTGTAAAAAAGCATCTTCTATGCTTGGATTTATTAAACGCTGGGCCAAAGAATTTAATAGCATGATTACGACTACAACGTTGTATTATGCAATAGTGCGTCCTCACTTGGAGTACGCAAGTCAAGTTTGGTCTCCAAGATACAATGTGCATGTTGATCGAATAGAGAGAATCCAAAAATGCTTTGTTCGGTTTGCCCTAAGGGGCTTAAGTGGATTTGACATTTTAAACCTTCCTTCCTCCTTATGAGGATCGCTTAAAACTTTTAAAAATGCAATCATTGAGTGAGCGAAGGAAGTCTGCAGATATCGTCTATTTGCACCAACTCATCAGCGGTGTATTCGATTCTGCAGAACTTCTTTCTCTTATAAATTTTAACTCTAATCGTAGAAGCAGTAGAAATGCTAACAATTTAATTAACTTACCATTTAGTAGAACAAATTATATGTTAACTGCTCCTTTAAACCGTATGAGTAAATTAGTTAACGATTGTAGCTTTTTTGATGTTAACTTGTCTAAAGGTCAACTCAAGAGTAGATTAAAAACTATTGTTTAATTGCATGGTTAGTCGTGTGTTGTCCTTGAGCCCAACCATATTTTGGTGGGTAAATTTTTCTCACATTGACTTATTTCGAGCCACTAGTATCAATATCGTTGAATTATTTCAAAGATTTTTGGACTGTGACTTTTAATGCGTTAATGATGAGAATGTGCGAAAAAGCTGTAGTAGCTAAACTCGATTGTTATTGCATGTTAATTTGGACATTGAAGGTAAATAGTACTCCCTGATGTTATTGAATTCCCTACAGCATCTATTTATCGGCTCATTACTTGCGTAGATAGTGTGATGCTGATATTCATTTAAAAGTCTTGTATGCCTTGTTCGCCTTATTGGTTCATTCATATTTATTTTATTTGATATATATTCGCTGTTAACAACACCGTTAATAACATCGAAGGTAAAACATGAGCTACGCAATGTTCTTCTTGATGAAAGGGGCATTAGATTAAGAAGGCTAACCCTATGTTCATAGGGTGGCAAGGTATTGTAATCGAAAGGGTTAAACGTGTCAATAAGTGCAATTTCCTTGTTTAACTTTTTAAATTTTACAAGTTTCTTATGTTTTTTAACACCGTTACAGAGCTTATTTTGTATTTATTAAGAGTCGCTAGTTCATGGTCATACCATTTCGCTACCTCAAAATACGAATGTCTTAAGTGAAGTTTTTGGTTTTGAGATTATAATAATATCCATAATAAACTTCGCGCGCTCTTTCTAATGTTATCATCAGTTTCTTTTTTAACCTTATAACTTCCCAGATATTTAGAATGCATTTTATCGGATGTCACAAAATTTTATGGTCCTATGCATGTATTTTGTCGTATGTGCACAAAAAATTTACATACGACATTTTTTAATGCAAAATAATGATTTCTCTTATTGAAAATACAATTGTTGTACGCCATACAATTTCGTTATATATATATATGTACATTAGACCGTACCACCTCCTATGCAAAAAAAAAAGTGGTCCGTATGCCAGCGAATATGACGCATTTTTGCAAGACAATTACAAAAAAAAAATTTTGTTTTTGACCGAAAGTAGGGGTAGCGCATTGACATATTTCTTCATATCTCTGGTCTTTAATCGACCAAAAAAAATATTTTAAAAAATGCCTTTTATTGCGAGTGACTTAAATAATACCAAATTACCAACGGAATATGATGTTATAAATTTTTTATTGTATCTGTGGCATAACAGTGATAAAAGTCAAAAGTTGGATGTTTTTAAACAAGAAGCTGTTAAAAATGTAATCGTTTTGTGGCAACGCGCCGGCATACCAATTATAACCCTTTAATTAATTTTATAATTCAAATTTATAACATCATCCTCCGTTGGTAATTTGGTATTGTTTAAGTCACTTGCAATAGAAGAATTTTTTTTTAAATATTTTTTTGGTCTATAAAAATAAATCATATTAATATTTTTGTATGCACAAATTTTTGGGACAAACAAATAATAATAATAATAATAATTGGCCATTTCAGCCCTTGAAAGGACTTTGACCTAGCTTCTTATGATCAATTGTGTTATGCGTGTTATTAAGTTTTGTACACAATTGACCGAGAACCGGACCTACAAGTTTAACGCCGACTCCGAACGGCGCTGAACAGAATGTTCTTGTTCTCAAGGAGCTTTACATCGCATTTTGATTGCTCTCTGAGGTTTGCCATTGTCTGCAGAGAGGTGACGGCCGTACAGAAAAATTATTTTAATTCAAATAATTTTCTGTCGATGCTGGGGTTCGAACCCGGGTCTCCAGGTTCGTTGACATAGAGGCCACGCACTTTAACAAACTACGCCACGGACGCCACGGGAAAAACAAATACATTGACATAAAAAAAAACTTTAGAAAGTAGACCAGTCAAAACTGAAGTATACCTCTAGAGAAAACACAAAAGGTTACCTAAATTTATCTGTTTGAGAACTTTTACTAAAATAGCTTTTCATTTTCTAATTAAAAAAAAAGAAAGATAAGTCGATTTCGACGGGGACCACTCTAGTTATTTTGTATTTAATTGATTATAAGAAATGAAACACCCTCCATAAACATTAAAGTTCTTGATACAGTTCCTGAAGATATAACTGCAGGTACTTATGCGGACGATACCGCATTAATTTCCATAAACGAATCTCCAATCAACGCATCGACTTGCCTTCAAAAGGCTTTGAAATAAATTGAAAAATGGTTTATATGCAATATGATGAAGGGAATCCATAGGATTTCTTCTTTGTATTTATGAATCCCCAAAACTTCTTTGTATCAGACAGTATTCTCAGCTTTATATTGTCTAAATATTCATTATATAATGCAGCTGAGCTGTTTTCAAATTTCAGAAACAAACATTTGTAGGTTTCCAGGTTATTTGAGTCTAAACTACAGACATATTTCTTCCATGCCCTATTCCTGTTGTTGCGAAGAGTTTTTAAATCCTTTGTGTACCAAGGGTGCGCACAGTTTATCGCAAATTGAGGCTATATGGTACGGACTGAGAGAACACAGTAAAGAGCTCCGTATAAAACAAATTCATGGAATCATCAAGGTTATTGATGTACTATTTAAGGTACTATTTAAGTACTCTAAAATAACATTTAGTTTGTTATGAAGTAAATGATTCAACTTCAAAAAGTCAGCTTTTTTCAAATTGAATTCATAAACCTTATCGATTGAACTCGAATTCAATATGCGCTCTCTGTCCGATTTATACCAAATGCTTAATGGTGGATGGTATTCATCTACAACAGTCAGAGCATGGAAGGCCCTCTTAACAATCACATTGTTACTGTCTGTAGTTAAGACCAGGTCAAGAAGTCCTTCAAGACTATTATAAATACAACCAACTTGTTGTAAGTCAGAACATATGTATATTGTCAACAAATATATGCTCTTGGCGAGTCTTCGAATATGATGCACAAAAATATGTATCATCGTCGGAAGAATGCCATTTTAAGTCAGGCAGATTGAAATCGCCCAACGTTAAAATGTCGTCATTAACGTCAAGTAGATTTATTATATATGTATTCTATGCAATCCGCAAGGCTTGCATATACTTTTGCATTGCTCTTTGGGAGAACATATGCATTAATAACATATACATTGGAATTACAATGTTACCTTAACGCATAAAAGTTCGATATTAGAAGAGCAGGGAATATCAATTAAGAAACTGACAAAGGAATTCCTTACAGCTAAAAGGACACCACCACCAACAGCAGATATATTGTCAGTGTGTCTGTTCCTTTTAAAAACTTGAAAACTATTGTCAAACAATTCCAAGTCAATAATGCTTCCGTTCAGCCATGTTTCTGTTAACGCGATAATATCCTCAGAGAAATTCTGAGACGCCAAAAATATGTCGCGTGTTTTAGAACGTAATCCCCTTACATTTTGATAGTAAAGGGATAATCTATTTAGTTTTTTTGGATCTGATGGGCGATTTTATTCGTCCGGCGTTTATTTAGACGTAAGCTCAGAAACGAGAATATTATCGGCCCACATTTTAGAGTTAAGAACAGATGCAAACTCTTCAGCTGCAACCGTTTGAATAAAAGAGGCGTGGGAAGGCTTGTTACCAATTTTTTTACATGAACAGAAAGCATTTTGCCTAAATAATATATTGTGCTTGACAAACCCCATTACATTTTCAGTTGTTGTGTCGTGCTTAAGACGTGAAATGAATAAGAGTTTTCGCCTCGACACTGCCCTTAAATTAATTATTGGGTTATTGGGCTCGGTTGAAATTACATGTGGACTATTAGCCAACGGAGGAGTATAAGAAGGAGGTGAAGAAATTATCGTATTATTGTTTATTGAAGGCATAGCTGAGGGCTGCTTAGCCTTAGGAGTGTTTGAGGACGTCGTACGAGGCTTATTATTTTTATTTTTATTCTTCCTCTTGTTTTAAGAAATATTCTGGTTATTTTCAGACTGAATGTTTGTTTGCGTCCCAGAATAGATTGTCTGAGACAAAGAAGGCGAGATGTTTTCCGGTGAAGAACATTCATCGTAGACGCTGATACTGGGTGCGGCACTAACTTCGCTAAAAAATGTAACAATTTTCCTAAAATTGTTATTTAGCAAGTTGAGACTTTGACCAAAAAGCTTATTTTTAGAATAAAGCTCATCTGGGGAAAGGGCCCTGCACGAAGCACAGTACCAGCGAAGACCAGACCGGACAGACATTAAATCGTCTAAACACGATTTGGATATACCCGCACAATTTGCATGAAACATTTGCTCACATGGGCCAGAACAGCTAAACATGGGGTTCAGAATATTCTGGCTTCTGCATAGCTCGTTAAGGGAACAAGCAGCAATATTTTCTACAGAAAAATAAGCCATGTTTATTCTTTACAGAATTGAGCAATTGGATATGTATACAATAAAAATGTGCTTTTAGGGTTTAATTTATCACTATAACTAAGCAGTGAGCGCAACAGTTAAGAAACAATAACAACACTCACTAAGCTTAAAAAAGACAAAACTCCGCACAAAGAGGAATGGAAAGAAAACAACAAAGCTAGCTAGCATGCAAGCAAGGCACTTCACGGTTAAAAAAAAAAACTTTGTATAAAAACAATCAACAATTAAACATGAATATATATTGATATAAATACTAAAATTTAAATGCTAATATTTACACAATATATTTAAAGAGTTAGTACCATTAATAATATAACACTCACTAATTGATAATACAAACCAATATTTAAAACACAGAAAATATAATTTGTCTTTAAAACAAATAGCACGCACTTTTAGAAGGTAAAAAACAAGCAAAACACTACCGACACCGACTAATATACGAGATCAACTTAAAAAATGGAACATCAAAATTAACTCCGGAAAGTCGGTTCATGTTACTTTTACATTAAGACGGCAAACCTGTCCACCAGTTATGTTTAATGGGTTACTGATTCCGTAAAGTAATCATGTAAAGTACCTCGAACTAAACATTGACCAACGTCTCACCTGGAAGCACCACATAAAGACCAAAAGATATCACCTTAACCTTAAAACAAAAAAACTTAACTGGCTAAACTTAACCAAGTCTCAACTCAATTTAGAAAACAAAATTACAATTTATAAAACAATATTAAAACCTGTCTGGACATATGGCATTCAGCTTTGAGGTACGGCTAGTAAGTCAAACATTGAAATTCTTCAAAGGTATCAATCTAAAACTGCGATGGGCGCACCAATACCGTTATATTTTCCGTAATATCCCAATAAACCGAACGCATTCGTTTCGAATTCGAGGTGAAACCGAGATCTCGTGCATTTCGTTCTACTTTCGTTTTCGAATCCTCAATCGGAAGAAATTCACACTTCGTTTTCGAAACGAGATTTTTAGAATAATCGAATCGTTTTAGAAACGAGATTTTTAAAATAATCGCATCGTTTTCGAAACGAGATTTTTGGAACAATCGATTCGTTTTCGAAACGAGATTTTTTAAATTTTCTTATATTCTCAAATCTTATGTTTTCAATATTCTTCTTATGAAACCAATGACTTTTTTAATAATTTTTATTTATTTTTAAAAATTTTGAATTATAACATTATTGCTGCTTATAAAATTCTTTTTGTATTCTAAAATTTTTGTAAGAAAAGCCGTTCGGTGAAGGGAAAATTCCCTACTGCAGTTCACCGCCGTGACGGAAGGTGCTGGAACAAAAGTTCATCTAATTGCAAAGAAATATATATATATAACCTGTCTCGCTGACGTCTTGTGCATCCATTTTTTTGAAATTAATTTTCTTTTTGCTTCTGCAGAGGAACTTCTTGTGTCCAGCAGCTTCAGTCACGGCCGGGAACTTCAGTAAGAAATTTACCCCTCTACCGGGTGGCTTCTCTTAACCTATTTAATATATTTAAACTATTTATTTATATTTTACCTGGTGTTGTGTAGCTCCCTGATGAGGAGAAATGACTTAAAATTCTCATACGTTTCATTTTGTTAAAAATAAACTTTAAAAATGTCAAAATGCGAACGTATTTGAAAGCTTATACAATGAGTAGCAAGTGATTTGTTCTTCTTTTGTTTTTGACAAGTCTATAGTTTCCACGGTTTTGTTTTTATTTTTTTAAATTTGAGAAGTGCAATTTGAAAGTTCTTGAAGTGCTTTGTAAACGTATTGTAGAAGATATTAAAAAGTTTTTAAAATTAAGTAAAGAATTGTATTTTATTCCTTTGGTACATTAAAATCGTGTTAATAAAGAAACAAAATTTAAAAAACTGTTTTTATTAATATTCTTTACAAGATAGACAAATTTCATAAAATAAAATATTCACTTTTTTAATATTCTCGGAATCATCTCGAATTCTAATAGAAAGCGAGAACTCGGATCCGAGATCTCGGTTCCGTTTCGAATTCGAAACGAATGCGAGTCCGCTCTGTGGTTTATTGGGATCCCAATAAACATTTTGGCGAGGGGTGATTCGTTAACGAATCGCTTATGAAACTTTTTTTTTAATTGTTTTCGAATAGTTTCGTTCCGACTGCATCATAGGTTGACTTGATGCTTAAAGAAAGCACCGATTGAAATTATGACTTTGTTAAATTCCATTGAATATGTTTTTAGCCCAATCGAAACAAAGAAACGATTTTTTTCTAATTAAATATTTTTTTTCAGTCCCAACGATTCACTATCGAATCGCCTTTCAGGATTTTTATAACTCGTTAGCGAATCAATTCTTTAAATTTAAGCGATTCGTTAGCAATTTGCTTCTCTCATTCTTAGCAATTCATTTACGAACCATTACTTTTATTTTTAGCGACTATTTTCAGTTTTACCGTTACCGAGTGACTTTAGTTATATTTAACGATTCGTGAACTAATTTTTATGTCCCCAATTATTACCGATATTTAGTTTATGTTTCTTATTTAATAAACAACAAATTTGTTATTGCTATCTTATATATTCATACGTAAACACAAAATTTTACTTTCCTTTATACCCCTTTTAAAGACAACAAATTCGAATGAAACTTATATCATTTGAAAGTTCTGGTTCATACCAAGTGCACAATATAATTTTTATTCAAAATTTCTGTCATTAAGATAAGATAAGATTCGTCTCGGTGAATCGTTATCGAATTGCTTTCTTTAGTTTTGGAGACTCGTTAACGAATTGCTTCTTATAGTTTTGGCGAATCGTTAATGAATTCCTTTTTTCGGATTTGACGATTCGTTAACGAATGAGGAATTTCTCCCGCTCGCGATATTATAAGTGAATCGCTTCTAATAATTGCTAATGAATGAAATGTACGAGGATGCGATTCGTAAACGATAACATTAGTGAATTATTTTGTTTGTTGGGTAGTTTGGCAAGAGCTTCACCCATACATGTATGGATACAGCGCACAGTGGGAGATTCGTGGCCATAAATAGAAAAAAGTATAAGTTTTGAAATTGTAAAAAATTTTTTTCCAATCGACAGTTTATACTTCAGATAAGAAACGCCCAAAAAATCACTCAGAAATCTTTTAGGGTTTGGTCAGAAAATGGCTCGAAATTTCAACTTTTTTAATGACAAAAATTTGAGAATATCACTTGTTTTTACTACCTGCAGTTGTAAGTGTTCCACTTTTTTTGTTTTTATAAGAATGGAATTGAAATGAAAAAATAATAAAAGTGTGATATTTATTGTTTCATAAAATGAAAGTTTTTGTTGTTATTAAAATAAATTTATTTTTTGTGATTTTTTAAAAATTAGCATTTGTACACTAAGGGAAATAACACATATTAGCATTATCCACGCCTGAGTATAAATTTTATTTAAATATTTACTTGGATAAATCAAATGTTTTCCTTACAACTCGTCTTTTTCCCGTATTTAAATTTTATTTATACCACACACGTACACATATTCCATACAAGCAAGCAGCAACAGCATCGCACACGTGCACACATATTCCGACAAGCAGCAACAGCATCGCACTCTGTTCCTGCAGTATATTTCTTGCAGTTGCAGGTTTCTTATAGTTCTCATTTAGTTAATATTGCAAGGGTAATATAGCCTGGATTTTTGACAAATATGATTTGTGAGTGCGATGGTGATTGCAATGCATTATGAAATTATGTAGGGTGGAGTGACAACTGGGTATTTTCTCAAGAACATCTTGAAGCGGTTGTCATTTACCTGCATAATTTTCTTCTTATTCTCTATCTTAATTTTTCTTTATATAGTTTATACTATTTTCGACATTTGGTGCCCTAACATTGCACCAACTGTCAAAAATAGTATAAATTAGAGAACGAAAAAAGAAAATAAAATATACCACCAAATGGTATTTGATGGACGCAGCTGGTGGGAAATATTCAAATAAATTAGTTTTCAATTTCCTTATTTTTATATAAATTTTCCTTGAATGCAATGGTTTTATTTTCAAATAGTAAATATTTGAAAGATATTAAAATATATATTCGTGCATAATTTTAATATATTTTTTATTAATTCTGTTTAAATATTTTAATATTTTATTTAATTAAAAAGTATTTAAATAAATTTTAATTATTTACGCAGTCGATTTGAGTAAATGCGTTATTGGTGCAAAAATGACTCGCTTTTTGGATAAATTAAAAAAGTTTTTGGATAAATTTAATATTTTTTTCCCTTAGTGTAGTGCAAAAAAGCTAAAAAGTTTGAAAACTTTAGCAGTAAAAAAAACATATAAAAACATATGTCCAGTTTTTTCCAAATAGTATCCAGAAATATATATATTTATAGAAAAATATGGTGCTTGCTGCCCGAACTTGCCCCAAATGGGTTTAATGTGATTTTTTCTCGTTGAATGTCAATTAAAAAATATTTTATTTTATTATATTCAGCGTATCTTCAAAATATAAAGTACATTAAAAGTAACAAATAGTAGGTCGATTTGGCTGAATTTTTTGCAGTTGTTCATAATTACCAGGATAAGGATTATACGAAAGAAAATGTTTGGAAAACCCTCCGGAAAAGTCGGGAAATTGGAAAAGTCGAAAATTGATTTATTTGTATGGAATTTTGTGTGCAATTGTTTCGGAATAGCTTTTCGAATAGAAAAAATAGGAAATTCTTAGTGGAAAACTCGGAAAATTCCGGAAAAACGCAAAAAAATTTGAATTTTTTTCGACAAAATTTTGCATTTTATCGAATGATCTGATGATTTTGAACAATGTAAACGTGGAAAATTTGTTGTGAGGCATAGAAGATTACTGATGATTGTTAAATTCGTTGTGATAAAAGACGTTGAGCAAATATGCGACTTTTTTGCATTTGTTAACTGTAGTGATACATTACAAAAAAAGTCACGCCAATTTGTCAAAGCAATTAAACAACAATAAACCGAAATTAATGAGTTTTGTCAAATACACATACTAAGTGCACTAAACTTTTTTACCCTACTGTATGATAAAAACTACTTCTACGTAAGTAAGAACATAAGTTTACTTGTGGTGTTTTTCCAAGGAAAAAGGACTTTAGTCGACTAAAACCAATATGTTTTTTGAATTTGGATTTGGAAAATGAACACACCTCTACTTAAACAAATTAATCTCTTTTTGCTTGCTTACGAAAAAAGACATAAGATAACGTAAGCGAGACTTATTCAAACGCTCAAAAAGGGAAAAACAACATAATTCTTATTTTCATCAAAATCAACTATAAATTGGAAAATTATTTAAATAAAACACAGAGTTTTACAGTGGGAAAACTGTTGATTCAAAACCCACTTTTATTATTTTACTAAGAAACTTCTCACATTTTACAATCATCGAGTTCTAAGCGATGAAATTTCGACGTGATTAAAGTAGACTGTATTTCTGGCGGCTCTTGAGTTTATGACCATTAGTGTAAAAAAGTAGATCTCTTTAAGACAAAGACATCGATATATTAATTTTTAAAATTATAAATACCGAATTTATGAAAAAAATGTAAATGCGCGACCCCTACGTTCGGTCAAAAAATAAAAACAAAATTTTTTGAAAAACCTTGCAAACATGCCAAAAAAGCACAAAGATTTGACGGAAAATGCAATATTACCTTGCTTTTTGCAAGAAAAATTTTAAAATATATTTGTATACCCCACGTTTAAAAAACGTAAAAGGGGTATATTTATTTTGTCACTCCGTTTGTAACGCCCATAAGGAGGCGTCGTAGGTATAGAAAAGTATATATATTCTGTATCACCATCACCACCCGAGTCGATTTAGCCATGTCCGTCTGTCTGTCCGTCTGTCTGTCTATCTGTGATCACGATTACAGCAGTAAGCTATCATCACGAAATTCGATATTTAAGCTTTTATCTAAAAAGTAAAGGTCAAGTTCGAAAATGAGCCAAATCAGATGAAAACCACGTCTACCTCCCATACAAAGTGACTTTATCAAAACAGTAAAATCTCTTTAAATTCCACAAAAATTAATATATGGACTTGAAATTTTGGATATGAGCTTTGCTGTTTAGTATGAAATTCAACCAAATCGAGTGAAAACAACATCCACCTCCCATACAAAGTGGCTTTATCAAAAAACAAAAGCGAATATTTTCTGTTAAAACTATGACAAACATTTTTTTACAAATGAATATTTCAACAATTTCTTCAACAGTTTTCTGTAGTAAAATTTTAATGATTTTTGACGAGGTTTTCATGTCTGAACTTGAAATGGTACTTTAAGATGGTAAAAACTGAGATCCTGTCGATAAGTACTACTAGGAGTCATTTGAGGTCAGTGACCTCAAAAGAAGAAAATCAGGTCCTTGGAGACTAAAATATCGACATATAATTCTTAAAGATCGGATAGTAACTTCGACCCCTACGTTGGGTAAAAAAAATTTTTTTTGGTCGAACATTTTTTTTTTTAAAATTTTTTTGCAAATATGATTTTTAAAATTAAAATTCATAATACAATTATACTAATACTAATAATGCTAATAATAATACTAATATAAAGAGCTCAGTTCATTTCAAATGCAAATACAAAACCAAAGTAAAAAAAGTTCAGTTGTAATGTAATGTAAATTAAAGTATGAGCGTTTAAAAATGTACAGACTAATAGATAATATGAATAAAGGTATTATAAAGCAAAAAAAAAAAAAAATACATTAATAATAAATCATCCAGAGGGTCCAAGGCGGTGGTATCGAGAATGAGAATATGTATAAAATATATGTCGTTCTGTCTTGAAGCCAATGAAGTTTTGGCTTAACAAGTTGGTAATCCGACGAATTGCATCGTATTTACGAAAAGAGAATGGTTGCGAACGCAGGCACTATGACAAACTGGGTCTCATTGGCCACTTATATTAATATACATATAACACCTCAAAGCGGAAATGTGGTAAAAAGTATCAGAGTGTGAGATCTAGAACAGTGGTAGGTATCAAGGCAAACAAGTCCCGGTACGCCATACTGATAGTATATATACAATTTTATTCATTCTGTGATTTTAAAGCCGATGATGTCTTGATTCATCTTTTATTTATTACATCAAGTTCCTACTACTTTGGTCTAATAAGCCACTTATATAAATATATATACTATGCAGATCGTTCTCACATTCTATATAGGAATAATCCGGCAAGTTCAGTTCCATTCAGATGTAAATGTGTAGATTGATTACCATCCAACAGTAAAAATTCCGTATCCTTGGAAGAGTATGTTGAGAATCAGTGGCGGTGCTGCAGATAATCTATTATTTTAAGTTTAATTGAGTATAAGGTTTCATTAAAAGATATAACATCTGAAACGGAATTGAAGTCTCCGCAAGCGCTTCTTAGTGGTTCATTTTGCAAGTAGTTAGTTCTACAAAAGTTAATAAAAAATATCTCAAAAGATCTTCTTGGTCGAAGAGGAAGATTAAAGTAAATTTTACTCAGTAAGTATGGACTGTCAACAAATCCATGTATAAGTTGATAAATCCAGCAAACATTAAGCATCTACGATTTCTTAGAGAAGGTAGGTTAACAAGCTTTAATCGATATTCATAGGGTGGTAAGTGAATGTTAGTATGACAATATAGATTCAACAACAAAACAAAAGAAATTGTTTCTGAACTGATTTTATATCGTCAACATAACACCAATATCTAGCACACCAGACAATTGACGCATACTCAAGTATGGGCCTTACAAGCGAAGTGAATAATGTTTTAGTAATGAAAGGATCATTAAACTCTTTTGACCATCGTTTAATAAATCCTAAAGTACTGTTTGCTCTGCTTATAGCTTTATTAATATGAATGTGAAAGCGAAGTTTTGGGTCCATAGTTACTCCAAGACCGTCGAAAACTTCTAAGAACTCAAGTGTATAGTCACTTATTTTGTAATAACTTCGAGAAGGTTGTCTACGAGAAAAAGTCATGTGTTTGCACTTTTTCAAGTTAAGCTTCATGCAATTGATTTCACACCAGTCACAAAGATGGTCAAGATCAGTTTGTAAGAAAAAAGAGTCTTGCTCATTGAAAAATCGTAATAGTTTTTACGAATTCTAATTCGTTTTAAATTAGATTAATGTTTGATTGTTTATGTTACTGTTTTTCCTTTGTTTTAAAGTGTGTTATAATTTGTATTTTTTAATGTTTAAGTAAAGTAAACTTGTTATGTTGTGTGTTTTATGTGTTATATGCCGCAACGCTTAGAATTCAAACTCCCGTCTATCGTGTATAAATTTCAAGAGTTCATTTCATTTATTTCATCCTCATCTTAAACCTAATACATTGCAATTCAGCATTAATTTTTATTCAGCAATTTTTTGTGCACCAAGTGTTGCTGTGCACAAATAATAGTATTAAACAAAAGTAGCAAATTAAATAGTGATTTAAATATTAATTAAAATGAAATGACGAAACACCGGCCGCGTTGAAGGGTCTTGGTAGCTTCAAGATTGTTGTCCTGGCAAGACAGCTAGCTTGTGTATCGGACGTTTATAGCTTCCGGCACTGGTTCTTATGTCCGCAACACGAACCTTGCCGTCTTGTCCTGTGGTTACGGCTTCTACTCTGCCGAGAAGCCATTGCTGTGGAGGGACGTGCTCCTCGTGCACCACGACCAATTGTCCAATTGCGAGGTTGGGCTGCTCGACCATCCATTTGTTGCGGGACTGCAGGCTGAGCACGTACTCTCTCGACCAACATCGCCAAAACCTGCGTTTGAGCTCGCATAATATCCGCCATCTCTGCAAATATGCCAGCTTGTTGTCGGGTACGGCGAGCGCGGATTCGGGCGGCAGCGTGCGCAGAGAACCCCCTATTAGCAGATGAGCTGGGGTTAGGGCTTCGACGTCGTTCGGATCTTGGCTCATTGGCGCGATTGGTCGAGAGTTGAGTACTGCCTCGACTTCGGTTAGCACTGTCTGCAGCTCTTCGTTGGTGAGCAGAGCGCTGCCCATTGTCCTCAATAGCAGGTGCTTGGCAGACTTGACAGCTGCTTCCCATACACCTCCGAAGTGTGGCGCTCTGGGAGGTATGAAGACAAAGTCGGTTCCCTGTCCTGCGGCGTATGAGACGAGCCTGGCTTTCTCCTTCTCGAACGCCTCTTGGAGCTCTCGCAGCTTCCGACTGGCTCCCACGAAGTTCGTCGCATTGTCGCAATACAGCTTCTGGGGAAGACCGCGCCGTCCGATGAACCTTTTAAAAGAAAGAATAAAGCAATCAGAAGACAAATCTGTGACTAGTTCTAAATGGACAGCTTTCGACGTGAAACAAACAAACACTGCAATGTAAGTCTTTACTGGTGGTCTGCCGCGAATTTTAAGCGTGGTGTATATCGGACCGCAGTAATCTACACCGCTTATTAAAAACGGGCGCAGTGCGCTCACGCGATCAGACGGCAAATTTCCCATTATTTGAGTAAGCAACTTTGGCTTGTATCGAAAACAATGGATGCAGGTTCTTACGGTTTTACTGCAAGCTTCTTGTGCATTAATAAGCCAAATTTTTTGGCGGAGAAGTGCTACTAACGCCTTTGGACCAGCATGACAATTACTTATGTGCAGATACCGTAGGTATATTTCAACAAAGTGCGATTTTTTCGGCATAAGCAGTGGAAATTTGGAGTCGTATTGAATTGGTGCGTTTAGAAGACGACCGCCAACACGAAGTAGATAAAATGACTGGCTTTCGTGTTCCATCTCGTGAATGAATGGAGTTAATTTTTGATAACTGGGCGGCAACAGCTGTGACCTTTTCAGCTTATGGAGTATGTCTGAAAATTCATGCCTTTGAATAATTTCGATGATTTTCAGAAAAGCCCAATTTAATTCCCTTGCAGTTGGAGTAAGTGATTTATTCTCGTTTCTTTTTGACCTATTGCAAAAACGGAATATGTAAGTGAATATCCTCAGTAATCTGGTATAACACGACTGGCTAGAAATTAGTTTTAAGATTCTATCTTCAGTTTCCTCAACTGCAAGTAGCACCGATTTGATCTTTTTCTTTTCTAAGTTGTTTTTGTCTGGCGACAAATCAAAATGATGATTTGCCGGCCAAGTGCCATCATTTTGAAGCAGATATAATGGACCATTAAACCATATTGAGTCGTTTAACTCGTCAACATTACATCCTCTGGAGACTATGTCTGCAGGATTTTGCTTTGACGGCACATGTCGCCAAGAAACTTCATTCGACCACTCTTGTATTTCGGATACTCGATTTGCAACAAATGTTGTCAGAGAGCTTGGATGAGTTTTTATCCAATGCAATGTAATTTCTGAATCTGTCCAGAAATATACCTTCTCGACTCCACAATTAAGCAATGACTTTACTCGCATCCAGAGTTTAGCCAACAAATGCGCTGCACAGAGCTCGAGCCTCGGTAACGATTTCGTTTTGAGCGGAGCAACCTTTGACTTTGCAGTCAAAAGTTCAGAATGAATGCCAGTTGAATCATGGCTTCGAACATAGATACAACATCCGTAAGCTCTGACTGAAGCATCAGCGAAGCCATGAATTTGACACTCGGAGTTGGGATGCGTATATACGTAACGCGGAATTGTTATTGAATGTAGTTGAGTCAAATTGCGTTTGAAGCTTTCCCAACTGGTATCAAGGCGCATAGGGATTGACTCGTCCCAATCGAGTTTTTGAAGCCAAAGTTCTTGCAATAAGATTTTTGCTTTGGTTACAATTGGGCATAGAAGTCCGAGAGGATCGAAAAGACGAGCTGAAACTGACAATATGTTTCTTTTTGTTGCTCGCAAATCGTGAAAGTTTTCTTCCAAATGAAACTTAAAGGTATCATTCTTCGGAACCCAATGTATCCCTAGCGCCTTTGTGGAGTCGGAGTCGTTGAACTGTAATGATTTTTCTAATTTTTCAGCACTCTCATAGGACGCGTGGTTTGAAAACCACTTCGCGAGCTGGAATCCTGCTGAATCAAGAATTTGAGTGACTTGCCTTCGAATTGTATCGAGATCTTCAAAGCTGTCAGCTCCAGTGAGCAAGTCATCTACATAAAAATCGTTGCGAATAGTCTTTGATCCAACTGGATGTGAATCTCTGAACTGATCACTTAAGAAATTCAAGCAGCGTGTAGCCAGAAATGGTGCAGATGAGGTACCATACGTTACGGTATTGAGTTGGTATATTTGCAACTCATTTGCTGAATTTTCCCTCCAGAGAATTAGTTGATATTTCCTATCTGCCTCGTCAATTTGGACTTGACGGTACATTTTCGTGATGTCAGCAGTAATTGCGTATTTGTGCATCCGAAAGCGGATCAAAGTTGAAAACAATTCTTCTTGAATCGTCGGTCCAACCATTAGAATGTCATTTAATGACAACTGGGTTGATGTTCGACAAGAAGCGTCAAACACTACTCGCAGTTTTGTAGACGTACTCTGTGGTCTTAAGACGCATTGGTGCGGTATAAAATAGTGTGGACTACTTGAAAACGTATTTTTAGTCAGAGTCATATGACCTAAGTCAAGGTACTCTTTCATGAAGTCCATATACAGATCTCGGAGCTTAGAATCTTTTGACAGCTTTCGTTCTAATGATAAGAAACGTCTTTTCGCTGTATCAAATGATATACCAAGTGAGCTGGGATCAGACTTGAAAGGCAATGATACCTTGAAACGACCAGACGTCGTACGTTTTACAGTCTCGAGAAATTTATTTTCGCAAAGCTTTTGCTCAGTTGTATACTTAACAACTGTCGACTCCTTGGGAATTTCTTCTAATTCCCAGAATTTTTTGACTAAAGAGTCAAGTGAGCAGCTTTCTTCTTCTTGAGGACTAGTTAAATTGCAAACTTGAGGCTTACAGCTTTCTTTATTTTTGTATCTGCCTGACACTATCCAACCAAGTAAGGTTTTTTGCAGTGTTGGAAGATCTGGACTTTGCTTTATTTGTCCGACTGAAAGAAGCTCAAAGAAAGTTTCAGCACCCAGCAGGAGGTCTATCTTTTGCGGCTTGAAAAAGTATGGATCCGCAAGTTCGATATTAGAAGGAATATTCCAGTTGCTTGTAGAGACTTTATGATCTGGTTGGTAGGTAGATATCGATCGCATTACCCAAAAATCAGTGGAAAACTCGTGAGAGTTTACGCGTGATCTCACAGTAGCACTAAGTTTTTGATTTACTGTGGAATTTGTCTTACCAATTCCGATCAAATTCAAAGTCCTTTCTTCCTTTCGTAATTGCAACCTTTGCGCAAGTTCCTCGGTCATAAAATTAATTTGAGAACCGGAATCAAGCAACGTTCTGGCTAATTGATACTCGCCAGTTTTGCTTTTTATACTAACCACTGCTGTGGCTAGGATAACTTGATCGTCGCTTGCCGAGCTATGATTAACAAAGGCTCGAGAAGTAGATGGTTGATCAGAATTAGAACTTGGAGTTGGAAGGCCAGTAGCATACTGATGCAATAACGAGTTATGTGATCTATTGCACACTCGACAACGCATTGCTTTGCATCTGGATACTGGATGCCCCTTTTTTAGGCAATTTATGCATGCTGGCACCGATTTGATGAAATCAAATCGTTGCGACACAGGAAGCGCAGAAAACGGAAGCCAAGAACTTATGGCGTGATCTTTCGACTTGCAAAACAAGCACTTTCCATCATGCTCAGTAGTTGACCTATTGCAAGCAAACGAAGATTTAAAATTTCTTTTTGAGCTATTATCCTGCTTTGGTTTGCTAACTCTAGACTTGGATGTGGAAGCCTCATCAGCAGAAATATGCTGGTATCGCTTATTTAGAGCATTTTCACAATCACTCCATAAGGGAAGCTTATCATAATCAAGCTGTTCTTCCCATTTGGATTTCGTGATTGGATCGACCTTCGACATTACTAAATGGATAAGAATAGCATTTGTGATATTCTTGTCATCTCCTATTGACAATAGGGAGTCGTAAATCGCCGATACAGTGTCGATAATGGTACGTAAGCCAGAAGCCGATGGCTTGTTGATCTCTGGAAGATCAAAGAGCTTTGAAATGCTGTCGCGAAAAATATAAGACAATTGTTGTCATAAACTTTTTCCAGACTAGCTAGAGCCTTCGGATAATTTCTCTCCGTAACTTGAAAGGCCTTTACTGTACCAGAGCTTCATCAGATAAGCATGAGAGCAGATGATTGAATTTCTCAATGTCTGTCAATGTGTGATCATTATCCACAAGATTTTCGAAAGGCTTATGAAATTCTTGTAATCCGAATATTTTCCACTAAATTTGGGAAGACGCATGTTAGGAAGTCTAGATTGATGTTGACCACATCCAAACGAGGTTTCTGGAACACTAGACTTCCTATGTTTGCTTAGTATTTGCAAAAATAAGGATTTTGTGGAAACACATGCGTCTTCAAGACTTGAGCGAAAGTCATCGGTGGCATCGATTGACTCTATCCGTCTTTGAAGAGTCATCGCTTGCTCAATGTATGAATTAAGAATGTCCAAGCGACATTCTAATTCGAGAGGGTTGAAAGAAATGGTTTTCTCTTGTAAGGCCTGTTTCATTCTAAGAATGTTTGCCATTACAGTGTCTCTCTGTTTGAGTAACTGTTCCGACCCATCATTGTGTGGAGAATTTTGACGCTTTGGAGCCATATCTGCGAATTTTCCGAAAAATTAATTAACACAAACGCAATTTGCAATAAATTTGCGACCAAAATTAAATTATTTGTTGTTAATTAACTATTCTAAGCTCAATGGTTAGAATATGTTTAAAATCTTCGGTAAGTGAAGTTTACCGAAATTATTCGCACTGATAACTTTTAATATTGGTATTAAAAGCCTCACACAGTTATTTGTTTAAATTACACGGAGGGGTGCCGGAACAAATTCGAAAAATCCACAAAAATATTTATTTTTTAAAAAACTGAGTATAATTTTCTCAGTGTAGCTAATAATCTTGCTACTATTAATTTATTAAATGTACGCTAAAATTGCAGTACGTTATTATGCCGAAAAGAAATAACCTTTAGAAAATATTTATTTGAAATAAGAAAATTTTCTAAGTGTAGCTATTATTATATAATTGTTGTATTAAGAAAAATTCGCTTAAAATTTAAATATATTATTATGCCGGAAAAACGGAGAGAAAATCCCATGAACTTTTGAACTAGGTGGCAACACTATTCGCTTTGAGTGAAAAGTACAATTCCAAAGAAGAGAGTCAATGCATGTATGTGTGTGTATAGAACGCAGTGTGTATACTTGACCGAAAAGAAAAATGCACTCACTTCTTTGGCTTATATTATTTGTATATGTTGCACTTTACTTTCACTCAGTTTTTTATTAAAATTGGTTTCAATTGCCGACGGAACGCGTATTAAATTCGATTTTACACTAAAACACGAATTCTCAATTTTTTATCAAAATTGGCTTCATTACCGACGGAACTTTTATAAATAAAACCGATTGCAAACGTTCGGGATTTCTGGCGCTAATAATGGCGAATTTAACCACTGACTTGAATTTATTTCAATAATTTTATGCGTTTGGTACTTTTTTTTTGTTATGGCTATTAAAATCTGCGCCACGCACTTTGTTGTTTCACGCCTTATTTATAATAAATTTATATATGTACATATGTATGTGTAAATTTTAAAGGGAAATGCAATTAATTGTGCTCAAAACGATTTTTAATATAAAATTTCGTTTTGTATATCTGCAATTAAAGTCTCGGTACTTGATAATATACCGGCTATAAATTAAAGCGATTTCGCCTTGCTAGTTTTAGCAGTTAATCTTTTGCACTTTTTTTTGAATTAATTGCATTTATGTACCTGTTTTACTTCCCTTTTGCACTTGCAGCAACTGCAGACCATTAGGGCAGCGATAATTTGGCAGCAACGATGAAGCAACAGCTGACGGCAGCAGCAGAATATGAGCAGACCAGCAGCAACGACAGTAGCAGAGCAGCAAACAGCAGCAGCGGTAGCAGAGCAGCAAACAGCAGCAACAGTAGCAGAGCAGCAAACGGCAGCGTAGGCCAGCAGCACAGTATGGCAACGGTTATGGCGGAAAAATGTCGATGACCGGCACTTTATGTTTATATATATATATGTATATATATATATATAAGTATATATATATGTATTTTTTTTTTTTTTTCGTTTTTAATTTATAACTTTTTATATGAAATATTTTTTAGTTTTTCATTTATAAATTCCGCGCTTAACACTCGCTAACTCACGACACAACCACTCAACACTTTAAATAACAAGTCCCTGCTCGGGCGCCATGAAAAATCGTAATAGTTTTTACGAATTCTAATTCGTTTTAAATTAGATTAATGTTTGATTGTTTATGTTACTGTTTTTCCTTTGTTTTAAAGTGTGTTATAATTTGTATTTTTTAATGTTTAAGTAAAGTAAACTTGTTATGTTGTGTGTTTTATGTGTTATATGCCGCAACGCTTAGAATTCAAACTCCCGTCTATCGTGTATAAATTTCAAGAGTTCATTTCATTTATTTCATCCTCATCTTAAACCTAATACATTGCAATTCAGCATTAATTTTTATTCAGCAATTTTTTGTGCACCAAGTGTTGCTGTGCACAAATAATAGTATTAAACAAAAGTAGCAAATTAAATAGTGATTTAAATATTAATTAAAATGAAATGACGAAACACCGGCCGCGTTGAAGGGTCTTGGTAGCTTCAAGATTGTTGTCCTGGCAAGACAGCTAGCTTGTGTATCGGACGTTTATAGCTTCCGGCACTGGTTCTTATGTCCGCAACACGAACCTTGCCGTCTTGTCCTGTGGTTACGGCTTCTACTCTGCCGAGAAGCCATTGCTGTGGAGGGACGTGCTCCTCGTGCACCACGACCAATTGTCCAATTGCGAGGTTGGGCTGCTCGACCATCCATTTGTTGCGGGACTGCAGGCTGAGCACGTACTCTCTCGACCAACATCGCCAAAACCTGCGTTTGAGCTCGCATAATATCCGCCATCTCTGCAAATATGCCAGCTTGTTGTCGGGTACGGCGAGCGCGGATTCGGGCGGCAGCGTGCGCAGAGAACCCCCTATTAGCAGATGAGCTGGGGTTAGGGCTTCGACGTCGTTCGGATCTTGGCTCATTGGCGCGATTGGTCGAGAGTTGAGTACTGCCTCGACTTCGGTTAGCACTGTCTGCAGCTCTTCGTTGGTGAGCAGAGCGCTGCCCATTGTCCTCAATAGCAGGTGCTTGGCAGACTTGACAGCTGCTTCCCATACACCTCCGAAGTGTGGCGCTCTGGGAGGTATGAAGACAAAGTCGGTTCCCTGTCCTGCGGCGTATGAGACGAGCCTGGCTTTCTCCTTCTCGAACGCCTCTTGGAGCTCTCGCAGCTTCCGACTGGCTCCCACGAAGTTCGTCGCATTGTCGCAATACAGCTTCTGGGGAAGACCGCGCCGTCCGATGAACCTTTTAAAAGAAAGAATAAAGCAATCAGAAGACAAATCTGTGACTAGTTCTAAATGGACAGCTTTCGACGTGAAACAAACAAACACTGCAATGTAAGTCTTTACTGGTGGTCTGCCGCGAATTTTAAGCGTGGTGTATATCGGACCGCAGTAATCTACACCGCTTATTAAAAACGGGCGCAGTGCGCTCACGCGATCAGACGGCAAATTTCCCATTATTTGAGTAAGCAACTTTGGCTTGTATCGAAAACAATGGATGCAGGTTCTTACGGTTTTACTGCAAGCTTCTTGTGCATTAATAAGCCAAATTTTTTGGCGGAGAAGTGCTACTAACGCCTTTGGACCAGCATGACAATTACTTATGTGCAGATACCGTAGGTATATTTCAACAAAGTGCGATTTTTTCGGCATAAGCAGTGGAAATTTGGAGTCGTATTGAATTGGTGCGTTTAGAAGACGACCGCCAACACGAAGTAGATAAAATGACTGGCTTTCGTGTTCCATCTCGTGAATGAATGGAGTTAATTTTTGATAACTGGGCGGCAACAGCTGTGACCTTTTCAGCTTATGGAGTATGTCTGAAAATTCATGCCTTTGAATAATTTCGATGATTTTCAGAAAAGCCCAATTTAATTCCCTTGCAGTTGGAGTAAGTGATTTATTCTCGTTTCTTTTTGACCTATTGCAAAAACGGAATATGTAAGTGAATATCCTCAGTAATCTGGTATAACACGACTGGCTAGAAATTAGTTTTAAGATTCTATCTTCAGTTTCCTCAACTGCAAGTAGCACCGATTTGATCTTTTTCTTTTCTAAGTTGTTTTTGTCTGGCGACAAATCAAAATGATGATTTGCCGGCCAAGTGCCATCATTTTGAAGCAGATATAATGGACCATTAAACCATATTGAGTCGTTTAACTCGTCAACATTACATCCTCTGGAGACTATGTCTGCAGGATTTTGCTTTGACGGCACATGTCGCCAAGAAACTTCATTCGACCACTCTTGTATTTCGGATACTCGATTTGCAACAAATGTTGTCAGAGAGCTTGGATGAGTTTTTATCCAATGCAATGTAATTTCTGAATCTGTCCAGAAATATACCTTCTCGACTCCACAATTAAGCAATGACTTTACTCGCATCCAGAGTTTAGCCAACAAATGCGCTGCACAGAGCTCGAGCCTCGGTAACGATTTCGTTTTGAGCGGAGCAACCTTTGACTTTGCAGTCAAAAGTTCAGAATGAATGCCAGTTGAATCATGGCTTCGAACATAGATACAACATCCGTAAGCTCTGACTGAAGCATCAGCGAAGCCATGAATTTGACACTCGGAGTTGGGATGCGTATATACGTAACGCGGAATTGTTATTGAATGTAGTTGAGTCAAATTGCGTTTGAAGCTTTCCCAACTGGTATCAAGGCGCATAGGGATTGACTCGTCCCAATCGAGTTTTTGAAGCCAAAGTTCTTGCAATAAGATTTTTGCTTTGGTTACAATTGGGCATAGAAGTCCGAGAGGATCGAAAAGACGAGCTGAAACTGACAATATGTTTCTTTTTGTTGCTCGCAAATCGTGAAAGTTTTCTTCCAAATGAAACTTAAAGGTATCATTCTTCGGAACCCAATGTATCCCTAGCGCCTTTGTGGAGTCGGAGTCGTTGAACTGTAATGATTTTTCTAATTTTTCAGCACTCTCATAGGACGCGTGGTTTGAAAACCACTTCGCGAGCTGGAATCCTGCTGAATCAAGAATTTGAGTGACTTGCCTTCGAATTGTATCGAGATCTTCAAAGCTGTCAGCTCCAGTGAGCAAGTCATCTACATAAAAATCGTTGCGAATAGTCTTTGATCCAACTGGATGTGAATCTCTGAACTGATCACTTAAGAAATTCAAGCAGCGTGTAGCCAGAAATGGTGCAGATGAGGTACCATACGTTACGGTATTGAGTTGGTATATTTGCAACTCATTTGCTGAATTTTCCCTCCAGAGAATTAGTTGATATTTCCTATCTGCCTCGTCAATTTGGACTTGACGGTACATTTTCGTGATGTCAGCAGTAATTGCGTATTTGTGCATCCGAAAGCGGATCAAAGTTGAAAACAATTCTTCTTGAATCGTCGGTCCAACCATTAGAATGTCATTTAATGACAACTGGGTTGATGTTCGACAAGAAGCGTCAAACACTACTCGCAGTTTTGTAGACGTACTCTGTGGTCTTAAGACGCATTGGTGCGGTATAAAATAGTGTGGACTACTTGAAAACGTATTTTTAGTCAGAGTCATATGACCTAAGTCAAGGTACTCTTTCATGAAGTCCATATACAGATCTCGGAGCTTAGAATCTTTTGACAGCTTTCGTTCTAATGATAAGAAACGTCTTTTCGCTGTATCAAATGATATACCAAGTGAGCTGGGATCAGACTTGAAAGGCAATGATACCTTGAAACGACCAGACGTCGTACGTTTTACAGTCTCGAGAAATTTATTTTCGCAAAGCTTTTGCTCAGTTGTATACTTAACAACTGTCGACTCCTTGGGAATTTCTTCTAATTCCCAGAATTTTTTGACTAAAGAGTCAAGTGAGCAGCTTTCTTCTTCTTGAGGACTAGTTAAATTGCAAACTTGAGGCTTACAGCTTTCTTTATTTTTGTATCTGCCTGACACTATCCAACCAAGTAAGGTTTTTTGCAGTGTTGGAAGATCTGGACTTTGCTTTATTTGTCCGACTGAAAGAAGCTCAAAGAAAGTTTCAGCACCCAGCAGGAGGTCTATCTTTTGCGGCTTGAAAAAGTATGGATCCGCAAGTTCGATATTAGAAGGAATATTCCAGTTGCTTGTAGAGACTTTATGATCTGGTTGGTAGGTAGATATCGATCGCATTACCCAAAAATCAGTGGAAAACTCGTGAGAGTTTACGCGTGATCTCACAGTAGCACTAAGTTTTTGATTTACTGTGGAATTTGTCTTACCAATTCCGATCAAATTCAAAGTCCTTTCTTCCTTTCGTAATTGCAACCTTTGCGCAAGTTCCTCGGTCATAAAATTAATTTGAGAACCGGAATCAAGCAACGTTCTGGCTAATTGATACTCGCCAGTTTTGCTTTTTATACTAACCACTGCTGTGGCTAGGATAACTTGATCGTCGCTTGCCGAGCTATGATTAACAAAGGCTCGAGAAGTAGATGGTTGATCAGAATTAGAACTTGGAGTTGGAAGGCCAGTAGCATACTGATGCAATAACGAGTTATGTGATCTATTGCACACTCGACAACGCATTGCTTTGCATCTGGATACTGGATGCCCCTTTTTTAGGCAATTTATGCATGCTGGCACCGATTTGATGAAATCAAATCGTTGCGACACAGGAAGCGCAGAAAACGGAGGACAAGAACTTATGGCGTGATCTTTCGACTTGCAAAACAAGCACTTTCCATCATGCTCAGTAGTTGACCTATTGCAAGCAAACGAAGATTTAAAATTTCTTTTTGAGCTATTATCCTGCTTTGGTTTGCTAACTCTAGACTTGGATGTGGAAGCCTCATCAGCAGAAATATGCTGGTATCGCTTATTTAGAGCATTTTCACAATCACTCCATAAGGGAAGCTTATCATAATCAAGCTGTTCTTCCCATTTGGATTTCGTGATTGGATCGACCTTCGACATTACTAAATGGATAAGAATAGCATTTGTGATATTCTTGTCATCTCCTATTGACAATAGGGAGTCGTAAATCGCCGATACAGTGTCGATAATGGTACGTAAGCCAGAAGCCGATGGCTTGTTGATCTCTGGAAGATCAAAGAGCTTTGAAATGCTGTCGAAAAATATAAGACAATTGTTGTCATAAACTTTTTCCAGACTAGCTAGAGCCTTCGGATAATTTCTCTCCGTAACTTGAAAGGCCTTTACTGTACCCAGAGCTTCATCAGATAAGCATGAGAGCAGATGATTGAATTTCTCAATGTCTGTCAATGTGTGATCATTATCCACAAGATTTTCGAAAAGGCTTATGAAATTCTTGTAATCCGAATATTTTCCACTAAATTTGGGAAGACGCATGTTAGGAAGTCTAGATTGATGTTGACCACATCCAAACGAGGTTTCTGGAACACTAGACTTCCTATGTTTGCTTAGTATTTGCAAAAATAAGGATTTTGTGGAAACACATGCGTCTTCAAGACTTGAGCGAAAGTCATCGGTGGCATCGATTGACTCTATCCGTCTTTGAAGAGTCATCGCTTGCTCAATGTATGAATTAAGAATGTCCAAGCGACATTCTAATTCGAGAGGGTTGAAAGAAATGGTTTTCTCTTGTAAGGCCTGTTTCATTCTAAGAATGTTTGCCATTACAGTGTCTCTCTGTTTGAGTAACTGTTCCGACCCATCATTGTGTGGAGAATTTTGACGCTTTGGAGCCATATCTGCGAATTTTCCGAAAAATTAATTAACACAAACGCAATTTGCAATAAATTTGCGACCAAAATTAAATTATTTGTTGTTAATTAACTATTCTAAGCTCAATGGTTAGAATATGTTTAAAATCTTCGGTAAGTGAAGTTTACCGAAATTATTCGCACTGATAACTTTTAATATTGGTATTAAAAGCCTCACACAGTTATTTGTTTAAATTACACGGAGGGGTGCCGGAACAAATTCGAAAAATCCACAAAAATATTTATTTTTTAAAAAACTGAGTATAATTTTCTCAGTGTAGCTAATAATCTTGCTACTATTAATTTATTAAATGTACGCTAAAATTGCAGTACGTTATTATGCCGAAAAGAAATAACCTTTAGAAAATATTTATTTGAAATAAGAAAATTTTCTAAGTGTAGCTATTATTATATAATTGTTGTATTAAGAAAAATTCGCTTAAAATTTAAATATATTATTATGCCGGAAAAACGGAGAGAAAATCCCATGAACTTTTGAACTAGGTGGCAACACTATTCGCTTTGAGTGAAAAGTACAATTCCAAAGAAGAGAGTCAATGCATGTATGTGTGTGTATAGAACGCAGTGTGTATACTTGACCGAAAAGAAAAATGCACTCACTTCTTTGGCTTATATTATTTGTATATGTTGCACTTTACTTTCACTCAGTTTTTTATTAAAATTGGTTTCAATTGCCGACGGAACGCGTATTAAATTCGATTTTACACTAAAACACGAATTCTCAATTTTTTATCAAAATTGGCTTCATTACCGACGGAACTTTTATAAATAAAACCGATTGCAAACGTTCGGGATTTCTGGCGCTAATAATGGCGAATTTAACCACTGACTTGAATTTATTTCAATAATTTTATGCGTTTGGTACTTTTTTTTTGTTATGGCTATTAAAATCTGCGCCACGCACTTTGTTGTTTCACGCCTTATTTATAATAAATTTATATATGTACATATGTATGTGTAAATTTTAAAGGGAAATGCAATTAATTGTGCTCAAAACGATTTTTAATATAAAATTTCGTTTTGTATATCTGCAATTAAAGTCTCGGTACTTGATAATATACCGGCTATAAATTAAAGCGATTTCGCCTTGCTAGTTTTAGCAGTTAATCTTTTGCACTTTTTTTTGAATTAATTGCATTTATGTACCTGTTTTACTTCCCTTTTGCACTTGCAGCAACTGCAGACCATTAGGGCAGCGATAATTTGGCAGCAACGATGAAGCAACAGCTGACGGCAGCAGCAGAATATGAGCAGACCAGCAGCAACGACAGTAGCAGAGCAGCAAACAGCAGCAGCGGTAGCAGAGCAGCAAACAGCAGCAACAGTAGCAGAGCAGCAAACGGCAGCGTAGGCCAGCAGCACAGTATGGCAACGGTTATGGCGGAAAAATGTCGATGACCGGCACTTTATGTTTATATATATATATGTATATATATATATATAAGTATATATATATGTATTTTTTTTTTTTTTTCGTTTTTAATTTATAACTTTTTATATGAAATATTTTTTAGTTTTTCATTTATAAATTCCGCGCTTAACACTCGCTAACTCACGACACAACCACTCAACACTTTAAATAACAAGTCCCTGCTCGGGCGCCATGAAAAATCGTAATAGTTTTTACGAATTCTAATTCGTTTTAAATTAGATTAATGTTTGATTGTTTATGTTACTGTTTTTCCTTTGTTTTAAAGTGTGTTATAATTTGTATTTTTTAATGTTTAAGTAAAGTAAACTTGTTATGTTGTGTGTTTTATGTGTTATATGCCGCAACGCTTAGAATTCAAACTCCCGTCTATCGTGTATAAATTTCAAGAGTTCATTTCATTTATTTCATCCTCATCTTAAACCTAATACATTGCAATTCAGCATTAATTTTTATTCAGCAATTTTTTGTGCACCAAGTGTTGCTGTGCACAAATAATAGTATTAAACAAAAGTAGCAAATTAAATAGTGATTTAAATATTAATTAAAATGAAATGACGAAACACTCATTTTTATATGACAGGAAAAGTTTAACATCATCAGCGTATAGTAAAATATTACTATGAATTACAACAGATGGTAAATCATTAATAAAAAGTAGAAACAACAGAGGCCCAAGGTGGCTTCCTTGAGGTACACCGGAAGTAACAGGGAACTCCTCTGACTTAACAAGGTTAAAGATAACACTTTGTGTTCTATTTAATAAGTAAGATTCAATCCAAAGCACTAATGGTGTTGGAAAATCGAGAAGGGTTAGTTTTAAAATTAAGAGCTTATGATTTACAACATCAAAAGCTTTACTGAAGTCAGTATAGATAACATCTGTTTGTAGACCTTTTCTAAAATTCTCAATAGTCTTTGATGTGAATTCTAGAAGGTTAGTAATAGTAGATTTTCTAGATAAGAATCCATGTTGGAATGGGGACATTAAAGATTTCACGCTATGTGATAATTGTGAGGTTACAATAGCCTCAAAAAGTTAAGGTAGGGCGCTAAGCTTTGCAGTTCCGCGATCAGGCGCGGATCCAGGGGGGTTTTGGGGTTCAAACCCCCCCTCCCCCCGAAATTCTAAAAGAACCTGTATTAAAATGTGATGTACTGATGTTTATTATGTGGGCTAAGAGTACCAAAAAGAAAAAAAATTGGTTTTTTATAATTTACTTTAAATATTCACACCCCTATGCTGTAAACGTTTGTAGCTGTTTCTACACGCATTGCTAAAATACTGAATTCTGTTCCAGTTCTTGTTTGTTTTTGCGATATTGCGCCTGTAGCTGTAAATAGTCGCACATACAATCTTAACCTGAAATCACAAAAACCACCGCATTTTTTGGATAAAATATATCCAAACACCGCACAGTCTTAATTTAAAAACTCACAGTTTCGATAGTATCGGAAGTGTAGACTTAAAATTCCTTTTTATACAGTAATGGAGAAAAATTCCGGTTTTTGTAGTTTGACGTAAAAAAAAAAAATAAATAACTGGCCATTTCAGCCCTTGAAAGGACTTTGACCTAGCTTCTTATGATCAATTGTGTTGTGCGTGTTATTAAGTTTGTACACAAATTGACCGAGAACTGGACCTACATGTTTAACGCCGACTCCGAACGGCGATGAACAGAATGTTCTCGTTCTCAAGAAGCTTTACATGGCATTTTGATTACTCTCTGAGGTTTGCCATTGTCTGCAGGGAGGTGGCGGCCGTACAGAAAAAGTATTTTACTTCAAATAATTTTCTGTCGCTGCTGGGGTTTGAACCTGGGTCTCCAAAGTTCGTTGACATAGCGGCCACGCACTTCAACCAACTACGCCACGGTCGCCACGTAAAAGTTTGACGTAAAATTCCTTTTTATACAGTAATGGAGAAAAATTCCGGTTTTTGTAGTTTTTATTTATTTTGATGTTGGTTTTAAGTTGGCTTTAAGATTTGTATTCGAGTCAAATAAACAGAGAAATAACTTTTTTTATTATAATTATCTTCACCGCAGCGTCAGCTTGTGGTATTTAACACAAAAAATAATCCTGAGCACCACACAATCATATGGAGTGAATATGGAGTGAAATGTGGATGGCTATTTTTTTCGTAGCAAAGTTTTTTCCAATAAGTGGAACAATTTTTTCACATATTGCAGCAAAACACAAATTATAACCTTCTATTGAAAAACCAGAGGCTCGAAATATATTTTAGACTAACGGTTTCTCCCCAAGCTTACGATTTTTTGAAAAAAAAAATTATCCCGTTCTAATGTATATGAAGGGTGGTTAAAGTTTAAGGGCCGATGTTGAATATAAACCACACCTAAATGTCAACTTTTTTTCTGCATTTCATTTGACATTTCTCAATTTCAGACTAACTCAATTTGAACCGTTAAAGTTATTCAGGCTTATTATGAAAATAAGCTTTCAAATCAAAATGCATATCGAGCACTTCGTGATTTTTTCGGTCAATTTAATCGTCCAAATGTGCGTACAATCGGAAAAATCGTGCAAAAATTTGAACAAACCAGGTCTGTAGGAGATGTGAAAACACCAGTGCATGCTCGTACTGCAGAAAATATTGCTGCTGTTCGCGATAGTGTGGCTGAAGAGCCGTCCACCTCAACTCGTCGTCGTGCCCAACAATTGCACCTCTCACGTTCGTCGTTGATGAACATTATGCATAAAGACTTGCATTTACACGGTCAGAATGGTGGCAAGAAATGGCAACAGTGGATGATCAATTTTCGAAGAAAATCATCTTCAGTGATGAGGCACATTTTCACCTCAGTGGATTCGTCAATAAGCAGAATTACCGCATTTGGGCGAATGATAATCCAAGCGTGATTGTCGAAAAACCAATGCACCCACAAAGAGTGACTGTTTGGTGCGGTTTATGGGCTGGCGGCATCATCGGGCCGTATTTTTTTCCAAAATGAGGCTGGTCAGGCAGTTACTGTGAATGGTGTTCGGTAGCGTGAGATGATAACGAACTTTTTATGGCCCGAATTGGAAGATATGGATGTGGACGATATGTGATTTCAACAGAACGGTGCCACTTGCCACACAGCTAACGAAACAATGGCTCTTTTGCGCGACAAATTCAATGGCCGTGTTATCTCACGTGGTGGCGATGTCATTTGGCCACCAATCATGTGATTTGACACCGTTGGACTTCTTTCTTTGGGGTTATTTGAAAGAAAAGGTGTACGTCAATAAGCCAGCAACAATTCAAAAGCTAAAGGATGAGATAATTCGGCGGCGGGGTGCAATAACGCCAACGGCAATGAGGCCGAATTCGGCCTTATTTCCATTTGAAAAAGAAATTAAGCCGATTTGGCCTTATTTCCCTTTAAAAGGAACCAATATTAAAACGCCATCAAATAAGTTTTTTAGTTTTATTTAATGAAAAATTAAAGATATAAAGTATTGGAATAATTGTAATTTAGGGCCCATGCTCCTTTTTTCTTTTTTTTTCTAAATGTGCATTTGGAGCTCCTAATGCACATGCTGCAAAAAAAGGTCGGTCTCAAATGGCTTAGGAGATAAAAATCGTGAAAGTTTGAAAAATGTACACGCTTCTCTTTTTTTTTTTTTTTTGTTTTTTAAATGTGTATGGAACTTCTAAATCTAATGCTGCAAAAAAAAAAAATAGGTAGGTCTCAAATGGTTTAGAAGATAAAAATCGTGAAAGTCTGAAAAATTTACATATTTTTTTATTGAGAAGACTAGGATATCTCATTCTAATAATAGAAATATATATCCGTTTAAAGCGAAAAATATGATCGTTTAAATGCTAAAGAACATACATCTTTTTGTTAGTGGTCGAGAAAAAAATGTAAAATATAAACGTAAAAGTTATGAATGAAAATTTATAAAATATGCGCGATTTTTACTAAAATTTTTAATGAATCTTTAATATTATAAAGAATGAGCGCCGCAGGTTTATAATAAATCGCCGCGATTTTTAATAAAAATTTTTTGCCTGCGGCGCTCATTCCTTATAATATTAAAACTTCTTCACCCTCACTATTGAACTATTACTAATAAATTTTTCGCGTTGATACGAAAACAAGCACATTAAGGTTGACAATGGCAACTGTTCTCTTGCAAATTGAGTACCTACGCTGAGTCTAGTAACTTTTCAAACAACAGACTACAGGGTGCGTACTTTTTATTAAAAATAATTATAAAAAATAATCCTTAGTTTTCAAAAATTATTTTTCGGCCTTATTACCATTTCGCTAAATTTTTTTTTAGGCTTTATTTTTTTTTTTTTTTTATTTACACAATTTCAGCCTTATTTTTCTTTGAAAAGGAAATAAAGCCAATTCGGCCTTATTGCCGTTGGCCTTATTGCACCCCGCCAATTCGGCACATTAACGGCATAGAACCTCACTTATGCCTCGGCGTCATCGAAAATTTGGACCATCGGATGGAGGTGTGCCGCCGAGGTCGCGGCGGCCATTTAGCCGATATTTTGTTCCATGCATAATTGAACCATACCAATATTATCATAATAAAAAGAAACGACAATAATTTCCTTAATAATTTGTGTTTTATTCAAAATCAACATCGGCCTTTAAAATTTAACTACTCTTTATATATATAACGTAAATATTTTTGAAACCCCCCCCCGAAATATATTCCTGGAACCGCCCCTGTCCACGATAGTTATCTATTAAAGATCTTTTGCCGGATTTATGCAGCGGAATAATAAAAGATGATTTCCAAGTCAGTGGAAAATAGCAAGATTGCAAAGACGCTGTAAAAAGCAAAGTAATGGGAATTACAAGTTCTTCACTGCAATATTTCAAAACACATGAAGGTATGTTATCGGGACCGCTTTTATAAGATGTTTTGAGGTTTTTAAAGTAGGTTAAAACTGTATCAACATTAATTATTATGGAGCAAATGTTACCAGGTTGCACATTATAAAAGTAACTAAAATTATCGTTGTGGCGTCCGTGGCGTAGTTGGTTAAAGTGCGTGGCCGCTATGTCAACGAACCTGGAGACCCAGGTTCGAACCCCAGCAGCGACAGAAAATTATTTGAATTAAAATAATTTTTCTGTACGGCCGCCACCTCTCTGCAGACAATGGCAAACCTCAGAGAGTAATCAAAATGCCATGTAAAGCTTCTTGAGAATAAGAACATTTCGTTCATCGCCGTTCGGAGTCGGCGTTAAGCCTGTAGGTCCATTTCTCAGTCAATTGTGTACAAACTTAATAACACGCACAACACAATTGATCATAAGAAGCTAGGTCAAAGTCCTTTCAAGGGCTGAAATGGCCAGTTATTTATTTTTTTTTTTTAAATTATCGTGAGAGGCTGATGAATAAGTGGTCTTAAAGAAATCTGCAAAAAGACTCCAGATAGTAGAATCAACATCTGATTCAAATGTTTTATATTTCATAAAAGATGGATATGAATTTATCTTACGTTTAGTATTAACAAAGTTCCAAAAAGATTTTGCATCAGATTTTATGTTTAGTTTAACTTTTGTTAAATAAATATTATAGGATTGCCTGCATAATTGCCGGTAGTTATATTTAGTTAAGGTATGAGATGCAAAATCATAAATATTATGAGTTTTTTGATACTTTTTATAATATTTCGATTTTAAGTTCCTCAGCTTTCTCAGTTCTTTGGTATACCAAACGGGACCAGATATTAAAGAGGATTTTAACTCTGTGGCACTGAAGTTAAAAAGCAATTATTAAGAGTACTGTTAAAGGCAAATACAGCAGAGTCAAGCGTTTGTGGCAATATTCTTGTGTAATATTCTTGTGTGAAATAGTGCGCTGACAAGAAAATCTCAGTTTTTGAACCTTCTTATTAAGAATAATATAGTTTAAATAATATAAGATATCACCTTCAGATGTATCAACTGCAAAGCGAGAAACAAATATAGATTTTGCTGGCGGAATAACTACAAGTTCCTTATGAACAGGTAGTTTATTGCTGCTATTTGATATTTGCTTCGGTATAGCTCCAGTAGAAACCGAACTAGGAGAGGAAGGAATAATATTAGTACTCGTAGCAATGCTAGGAGAAACAATAGAAGCACAAGTCTGAGCATATGTTTTTTTTGCAACAGAAGGAGAATTATCATTTGCGGGAACTGCTGAAGAAGGTACATTTAAAGTTAAATCAACTGAAACTGCAGCGTTAGTAGGCTTCAACTGATCCGTAACAGACTTTTTCAGAGGTCCTTCAGGTGGTAAAACTGAGGCAGGTGAAAAAAGATCAATGTTTGATGACAAAGGCAAGGCGATTGCAGTAGATTTTGCTGAGGTTTTTTGTTACTTCGCTTTCGTTTTGGAGACGCAGAAGCTTCATCCAAGACCTTAAACTTTTTGAACAAACTTTCAAATTCAGCCAATCTGGCCTGAGCCGCCTCTAAATCTTTAGACACTTCCAAGAAGCCTCTTCTAGATTGTCTAATAAGCTTAAGGATATCAACATCCGTAGATCTGCAATCAACACATTACCAACGAAGTCCTTTGCATTCGTTGATTGCGTCATAAATTCTTGCATTCAACGCTGCGCACTTGAAGTGAAAAAAGGAATCACACAACCAGCAATTTACTACGCGGTCGGATTCGTCTTTAATAGCACACTTACGGAAACTGCAGAACATTTTAAATTTGAAGTATTATTAAAATGCAAAAATAACCACAAAAAAGAAGATAATCGGTTTTCCAATGAAACAGTTTAATACGCACTGCAAAGTTATTAAGTGCAGCCCTGGTTATGTATATTATAAACAAAACAAAATAAATATTAAATACTAAAACAATATTAAAAAAAATAATTTTAAAAATATTTCTAGTAGAAACAGCGAAAAATTACTTTATTTCCAATCCATTTCTGAGGTGCATGACGTCACGCAGCGCTTCTTTTTGACAAAAACGAATTCAAATGTGCGATCGCTTAAGCGAATTGACAAAATTTAAAATAAATTCTTGGGGAAAAGTAAAGTAAAACTAACTACTCTTCTATATGTAAATATGGATATTTTCGTATACGAATTCCAATTTTTTAAACGTTCACCACTTTTATCTCTTAAACCATTCGAAACCGACAAAATTTTATTGCACCAATAGGTTTATGCATTGGGTTTTTTGCTTATATATACATATTATAAAAATAAGAGAAAAATATTTAGGCGTGAGCCCCAAAGTCTGACAATAGCCCTGGATGACGTCATGCTCTCACTCTCTCATTTGCGGAACGCGTAATCTTGTTTCTATCATTCTTGGGCTTGAACAACAACTATAACATACAAGTCATCTCAGTTTTCTGAAAAAGTCTGATGTTCCTTTAACGAAGTTGGGTATTTTATCAAGTTTTTATTTTTTTTTTTCATTTCCTCGGAAACAGATACTTATAAATTTAAAAAAAAAATCGATTTTAATCCCATTACATAGGTTCAATTTTTTTATATTCCAATTGTTTGCAATAAAAAATTGTATTCACTGAATTTTTTTAACATTTTTGACGTTTGTTACGTTGGCATGACACGAGTTTAACTGAGTTGGGATTTTATTTCAAAATATTTTGATTGTTAAGCATTAAAAAATAAGTGTTGCAAAGAAACCATTGTTACATAGTGAAAATCGAATATTTTTTCAAAGAGTCGAATTTATTCATCACTTTTGAAATTTGCAAACAAGAGTTATATTAAGTAAATTTATTTTTTACTCAGTAAAATTGTGAACATTTGTGCTTGCCGAATCGCACGAACTAAAAATGTGTGTTGCATTTATGTGTCAAAATTAAAACTTTCATTGAATGAACATTTTTAAGTTATACTAGCTTTTTCCCGGCGCGTTACTGCACCCAGCTATTATATGGTAACATAATAAATATATTCAAAACTTTTCTTAGACCCATAGTTTGACACCAATTTCCTTTTTTCACTGCCCGTTACAGTTTCCCAGTAGCAGGACATCACCAAATAGTAACTTCATTTTGAGTTTGTATGTAAGTACTGTTACTATTACTTCCAAAGGTATTCGATGTTACAAATTTTAATTATAAAGGCAGAGCCACACCCCCTTATAAAATGCCAATCTCAGTTTTCTAGTAGATGGACATAACCCAATTTTAGTACAGTTGCCGACTGTGAGCATACGAACTAAATTACCAAATTGTAGCCTAATTCGGCCAAACCATTGGAAATATAGCATTTTTATTTATTTGTGGGCGGTAAAAGAAGGTGTGGCAACCAATTTTTAGTACAGTTGCCGACAGTGAACATACAAACTAAATTACCAAATTGTAGTCTAATACGACCAAAACCGTCGGAAATACATATAGCATTTTTATTGATTTGTGGGCGGTAAAAGAGGGTGTGGCAAAAATTTTCTGCAAAGTGTCCTTCCTTGTGCCAATACAAATCCAACAAGATTAAAATTGCAAAAATCGAAAGTCGCTGAGGGAAAACGGCTACATGTACAAATATTATGTACCAACTATCGAGAAAATCTTCATATTTTCAAAACCGTGGTTAGAATGGCTACATTTCTTTATAAAGCTATCCAAGCGATTATTTGTCGGAATTTTTTTATATTATACTAGTTTTTTCCCGGCGCGCGTTGCTACACCCAGCAACTATATCGGAACATAATAACATAGTTTGACACCACTGTCATTTTCCACTGCCCGTTACAGTTTCCCAGTAGCAGGACATCAACAAATAGAAACTCCATTTTGAGTTTGTATGTAAGTAATGTTACTTTTACTTCCAAAGCTATTCGATATTAAAAGTTTTTATTGTATAGGCGGAGCCACATCCCTTTATTCTATACCCATCCATATATTTATTGCGATAACTTTTGATAGGAAAGAGATATTGGTATAATTTTTTTACATAAATTATTCTTTGAGCTTAACTCTTCTATAAAAAGAATAAAAACAACTTTTGAACAAAATTAATTTCTTTAAAAAATCACTGCGGGTAGGTAGGGTCATATTTTTTGATGACAGAAACAGTTAATAAATTTTTTTGTAAAATTGGAAGCATTTTTGCTATTAAACGCTATGTCATGTAAAACGTAGTCAAAAATGCAATTTTGAGTTTATATCATTTTAACAACAAAAACAACTTTTGTGTCATTTTTTGAGTAAAAAGTCAATATTTTTGACCTTTTTTGAAAGAAATATTAAAAATATATCCGCTGAGATAACGGTACCCTTTAAATTGTTTTTATAAAGTACTTGAATTGAGTTTATCAACGAAAAAAATTTGAATGAAATATATTTAAAAACAACGCAGTTATTTGCATCGCAAGTAAAAATTACGAATTTCTGATAGTTTTTTGTTATTCTAAGGAAACGATGTTATTAGAAAAAGACGTTGTACCAGAAGTTTGTGCAATTTTAAAGATATGTGAATGTTTGTGATGTCAAAATAACAGGATTTCCTTAAAATTAATAAGTCGAGCATTTTCGCTTGAAAAAAATACGCTAGTAGTTAGATTTGCGTTACTTGTAAAGGGGCGGAAGAAGCGTGGTCAAAACTTAGTATGCCATAACCTAAGTTAGGATTCAAGTAATATGTGAGCCGAATTTCAGTTAAATCCGTTCAGCCGTTAAGATTTGTATTGTAGTCAAACAAACAGAAAATGATTTTTATTAATATAGATTTGCACCGATATCATTCATAGATATTGAATCTAGCGCCTGTCGACAACTAAATAATTTTATAAATTTAACTCTAGAACAGAAAATTTCTCTCCAATATATTTTGCCTTAACTGTCCACTATGCATTGAAACACTTGCCCAAATGTTGACAGGATAAACGACAGGACACCAATAACAGATAGCAAGCTTGAGAGAGAAACTTTAATGTAGTCAAACAGATAATGAGCAGCAGCGAGAGAAATTTGAGCACGAAAGCTTTCGAGTTCAGTGGAGTGTCCTCTTTGTTATGTTTGTTCCCACATACATATACATAGAACTGTCTGTATTTAAGTGTGTGTGCGAGTGTATGTGTGCGTTCAAGGGAGTCCTCCATGGTAAAACGCAAGTCAAACGAACATCATCCCAATGCCAATGATAAGTTCGTGTTTAGACCGTCAGACAGTCTGTTTTGTGATTACAACTAAGATTGACGTGGTGGACGGCAAGTTGTGATATCGTGTCCTTTGGAATTATACAATAAAATAAAATAAAAAAAAAAACAAAAATCCCTCATTACTATCCCCTTAACCATATTCCATTGAAAAATCAAAATAAATGTTCACTTAAATTATAAAAAATAAAGATTTCGAAAAGCCTTAAGCTCGGGTAGCTTCCGAAAATTTAATTACGAAAGCAATTTATTTGACAAAGTGTTTCGCTGTTGCTAGCTTCTCAAAATGGAAAATCAGGAATCTCAAAGAAAGGAAACAAAACGAAACGGAAACTAAAAGAAAATTGTATCTATCTTGTGAACGGGTGCGTTGCACGTAGAAATCGGGATACATTTTTATAACGTTCATATCCGAAACAATATATGAACTAACCGAAAGTGAATTCTATTATGTTAAACAAATTAAAATGCAAATAAAATCAAAACTAAAAAATACATAACTTCCAACTTCAAATGTCTTGCGTTGTGGTTATAAAGAAAGCAAGGCTAGGTAGGGAGAAAAAGAAACTCACTCCTCGCTCTTCGAAATATACACACCTAACATACGTTAGATAGGTTAGAATCCACCCACACTCTCGTAACGCTTTTGGGTAAGCTTTGTATACAATTATATTTTTCTTAACTTTATTATTAGCCAGTTTTTTTTTTTAAGTTTTTTACTATTATTTTCTGCAAGAGCTCTCCCCTTAATTGAGCACAAATTGACAATTTTATCACTAGCCAGAATTAGTTGTTTTTGTTTTCTTTGCTATTTAATTTAGTTTATTTGCTTTATTGCATTGTGGTAACCTTAACTAACAAAGCCATAAAAGACTAGTAAATAGTGAAGTTTTTCTCCGGATATACCGATGAGAGCTCACTTTCAACCCCACGCAGCTTTCAACTGCATCACGATTGGGTGAACGTGGTGCTTTGTGGGCGTGCGTGAGCGGAAATGCTAATTTGCGGAAGCATAACTACCGCTAGAGAAAGAAAATACTCAAGCAGACATCATTATACTTGGCTTAATAAGCCTCAGATTTAATCAAAGTCATGATTTAAACATTCAGAACATGCTCCAAAATTGAAAATGCGTGGAACACCTAAAAAATCCGTATCAATCCAAACACATTAAAGTAATGAACAAAGCATTTGTGACATAATACAAACCATTTCCTCAATTATTGATGAGGGCCTTTATAATTGTTTCATGCACTGAATGTATCCAGGAATGTCCCAACACTATGCAAATATGAAGGAGGCACTTTGCTTTTTGACTAGAAAAAGAACATATAAAATAACTAACATAAGGATCAAATTAACAGTTGATTGCTTTTATATGAATGCCCTTGTCTCAACTTCCTATTCCGTTTGTCAACCCACAACCATGTGGCTGAATAGATACAATATTTTTTAATGCTTTTTTCTCAAGTCACCCACTGTTCTTCGGACGTCGATAATAAGCTGTCTTTCTTTTTGCGTTCTTCGGCTATCATTCGAGTGCCAAGTCTCAGTAGTAAAAAAAAAACATAAAAATCAGCGAACAAGAAGGTTAAGTATTGATTTTCGATCATAAGCACTTTATGAGTTACAAACAAGGCAAATAACAAAAATAACAAAACGTAGATACCGGCAAGTTAAGTTACTTTGGTTTGTTTAATTTTTTTTAATACTTAATGTCATATCTGGTTAATAGCCAACTAACCAAATGTTACAATTTTGATATGGTCATTATTCCAAACAAACTGAAGAAGTTAAAGTGCACTTTTTATTGTAGAATCTAATTAAACCAAAAATAAAAAAAAAATTAAAAAATTATGGAAGTTTTATAATGCTTGAAGATAAAAAAATCCCCAACAAAGATACAAAAATAATCTTAATTAGGTCTGTGCTGTTATTTTTTTAACAAAGCACTTTCTCCAAAAAACTTCTCCAAACTTCATTATCTATTCTCATTTTACTGCAAGAAACGTTTCGGTAAATCTTCTCGTTAAAAACAATAAAATTAATGTTTATGGTGAATTGATTGGCTTACTAACTGATGATACGCCCAGCTTTACTCTGGCCAAAATAAGGTCTAAAGGTATGATGGTCTTAAAATAAATCTTATTGGAAACTATTGTACTACTTATTAAGCAATGAAGTATCTTTTCCTTACGTTCAATATGGAGAAAATTTTGTTAATTTTGACGCAGGGCATTAAGGATTTAACAACCTTTAATTTGTCTGCATACTTAAATCGATTTTATTTTTTTTTTTTAATTTTACAATCACTGGAATCATTTTTGAATGGTTTTTCACCCAACATTCTGTAATTATTTCAGTAATATCAAGAATAGTGCAGTACAGGAAATGATTGTAACAATTTTTTTTTAACTGTTCTATTTGCTTTTTTTATTATATAAACTAATTGCCGATATCAAAGCAGTGAATGTGAATGTGTGAAGTGAATGTTTTAAAATATGAAACCTTTAATTTGTTTAACCCTGCAGTAGTCGCGCGGATTACATATGTAATCCAGTCATGCAAAATTATGAATTTCACAATTGTCTGCAATCGATATTCATTGATTTTACGTGCTATAAGAATTATGTTTATGTTGATTTTTTAATTAAATATAATATAAAATAAAGTAATAATAAAAATTAAAACAAATAACTAAGCATTTTCAAATTGTCATCTCTTATTTTAAACTTTAAAAAACGGATTACATATGTAATCCGCGCGACCACTCTCGTCACATTTAGGTACGCGACTACTGCAGGGTTAAAGTGGTCCAAGGAACATAACCAAATAACCGACATGCGAGAGCTTGGTGAAAAGTCTCTGAAAAATTAAAGAAGAAATGCCTTATTAGGTTAAAATTTGTTTTTTTTTAATATAATCTCCTTATAGTTCGACACACTTAGTCCAACGTTTATCTATGATTTTTCGATCCCTTCCGATAATAAGATCGGCAATCCTTTGTTTCAGCGATCACTACCTTATCGATGACCGGATCAATCTAACAGACTTAACAAACTCTGTAAAAGATACGCCGGTGATCACTTCATCTTTTTCAAGGTAATCGATATGAACGATACCGTTTTGACTGTTCTTTGGTATCTAGTGTGTTGTGATGTTTGGTTCATGGTAACGAAACGATGCAGAAGCTCCTTCCTATTGTGTTTGAACATCTCCAATCAACAGATCGTTTCTGTCGACGGATATCAAATGTGGCACCCATTTCTCATACCCAAAAATTTTTTTCAAAATTTTCCGAACCCATTCGGTTATCATGTTATCATTTCATGTGGCACTGGTGGCTCGTTCTAATTGATGGTGAGGAGTCTCCATAATGTTTAATAAACGATGATTTGGTTTGCTTAATGTTTTTTCCAAACAAGAAATATTCTTTCAAGACGCGAAATTGACTTTATCTTCAGGGTTGGTTCTTTTCGATGTGTTTCAAGACTGAACTCAGTGACATATTAACCCTTCGTTACATGATTTTTTCTCCCTGTGTATACAAATATTTTATGTCTTTATTTGTGATAGGAATGTATAAACGAAATTTAGATGCTATGCAATGAATAGGAGCGAAGTTACGCACCATTGCATATATGCAATTTCATGCAGACAAGCAATAAAAATTAGTATATGATGGTTTAAATATTAATTTTTATTTATTTATATTTTACATTTCTGAAATGGAATTAATGCTTTTAATAACTTAAACTAAGATATATTTCCCAGTTTTTTATATAGTCAATTTAAATTGACAATTTTAAACAAAGGTAAATAAAAAACACTGATTTGCAAGGACACAAGGATTTTGTTTCTTAATTTGAAGCTCATTGTATAAGAATTCATTAAATAAGTACATAAAACATTATTCATTACGAAATTGTTTAAAACAATTTCTATTTTGATTCTATTTTGATATATTATTAAAACATACTCTTGTCTAAACTATTGAGTAGCTAACATGAGTGTATTCATTGCACCCTGGTAATTTACATGATAAACTCTTGTTGTCCCATTCAACAAAGCCAGAGATCAAAATGGTCCAACCGAACTTCTGTTTGAGACAGTGGGAAACTTCTCGAATGTTTCATCATTTTTTGCAAGGTTTTTTGATAATTCGGAAGGTCTTTCTGTAGATAGTTCTCCTACTAGGTAAAGACTTTCTACCACTTACAAACGAAAATTGACAATTATTATGTTTTCATGATTACCGCTTTATTGCTACGCGCGCTTATACAATAGCAATGCATTTACTAATATTATCGTATAGCGTATTTTTATCATACAGCCAATAAATGATTGGAACAAATTGACTTCCCCCATAAATGTATTGTATTGTGAAACAATATTCGGACACTCAATGGATATTTTTTTTACACAACTTCTTATCAAATCGTTCAGCTATAGTCTCAGGACATTTACTACAATGGTTTGACTTAAAATTAACAACTTTATTATCTCTCCATGAAATCAAATGTAAGTTAACATCATCATGGTAAGCTACATATTCCACAGACTCTCCTCGAGATGTCTTCATTAATGTGGGAACACTCGGTAGTTTTCAGTTCGGAGTTCTGTTCCGACGGATTGTACCCAATAAATACCCCCTTTGGCTAGTTCAATCATTAGTGGTAGTGTTCATATAATGACTATCATAAAAAAAACTTTGTAATTCATATGAGAAGTACTTCCCGTAAAACTCTTTTATATCAATATTTACACAAGCCGAAGATAATTTTCTTCGTGGTGACGAAGATAGGGGCTGTTTTCTTGATCCAAGTTATTTATTTTTAAAATTAATTTATTTTTAATTTTAGCTTTAAATATAGTTAAGTGCAAAGAATTGCACATCTGCAATATAACCTCATATCTGCAATGTAACTTCAAAATGTCTCAAATGCATGATATTGTATATTTGCAATTAAGCCATTGTTTCGTCTAAAAAATACCTTTTTTCATGAATTTTTTTAGAAAAAACCATATCAGTAGGTTCATTTTACATATTATTATATAAAAGTACAACATTTTAAGAATATTTTAAAAAATTTTTGTTAAAAAATAGAGAGAAATAACGGATTTATTGAAGATCTCCACAGGTGCCTCGAAAAAAGTCTTCGTGCGGTGACCAGCCTACAGCATCACTGAATCATCTGAAACCAAAAAATTAAAAATCTTTCTTTAGTTTATTACTTTATTTCTCCAGTGACGTCGAGTTTTTTTTAATCTTGAAATTTTTCAATTTTTGGCACCATTTCGAAGCCAAAATGACGATTTTTGACGAAAAAATCTACCTATTTGTTATTGTAAAATTGTTAGTAATTAAAAAATTCGTCACTAGAGAGCTACTTATATGTAGAATATGTGTCCAAAATTTCAAAACGATCGGTTCAGTAGTTTTTTCTGTAGGCTGGTCCCCGACTTTAAAATTACATGTTTGGGAAAATCGATTTAAAGTTTTGTACACTGACTAACTAAGTTAGAGGAACGGTCATTCAACCGAATGACTTAAAATTTTAATACAATATTTTACAGATGTTGTACTTTCAGAAACAAAAATAAAAAAATAAATACAAAAAAAGTTGCCAAAAGATGGCAAGTTCATAGATTTGATTATTTCGACTTTTTCCGATTAAAATAATTTTTAAATTTAAAACTTTAAAATAACAAAGTAGACTAAAAAACACATGTTTATCTTCACACCAGGAAGTTTTATTATATTTCATTATTTTTTTTTTTTTCTATCACTTGTCAACTTACTTTTGGTCAATTGTTAATTTTTCCTTCGAGCTATGAAAAAAAAAAAAAAACACCATGTACCAACAACATAAGCTGCGTTCGATTCGCCAGCCTATACTCAATTTATGTCACTTATTTAAAAATTTGTATGGGAACACAACAATAAAGTATGCAGCTAGTTGAGTATAGAGCATGGTGTAATTAACAAGGTGGAAGTGAATTTTCAACCTCTCTCACAAAAATGAACTCTCGATCTGTCAAAAACAGCTGGTTGCATATTTTAAGTAAAAACATAGCAAAACATAGTTTGTGATATTTGTGCTAATTCGATTATAAACGTGCAAAAAACATGGATAAGAATAAAAAATTGTGCTGGCTCGCGTTGTAAATAAAGCAAAGCTATTAGCCAATAAAAAACCATCAAATATTAAACTTAACCTCAAATTGATTAAACTACTTCTCCGGCAGTTCAAGATAAAGAGCTGGATTCTTGAAGCATTATGTACCACCTCGTACGGATTGCAATACAGCTTTCGTAGATTTCCTCGAAGATTTTAATAGGATCAGCTTATTGCTGCTATTGGTATTGTGGAACTATTTACATCGCCAGATCATCCATACTTGCAGCCAATTACAGTGTGTTTCCATATTCGGCTCTAGTTGTTCAATGATTTTTATGAAAATCCAACAAAACTACATATAATTGCAGTTTATTACGTATTAGCTAGAACTACCACAAGCAAGCAAACAAAAAAAATAATGATTTGACACTTAAGGCGGATTCACTGATCACCTCCAGCATGTTTTGCAAGTTTTTTTTATATGAAGTTTTTGCTCTCTACCTCTATGCACACTCAATGAGAGAGTAACATAAACTTGCAGCACGCTCTTGACTTGATTAACTTTATTTTAACTTTCTTGCTCATGGTATAATAATACAAGGTAGCATTGACAATTGCTTGGGAAAACATCTCCTGTCAAAAAATATACTCAAGAAGAGAGCGTTCAGAATCGGCCATTGAAAACACATTGAAAACACAAACAATGTTGAAAACGTTGAAGTAAAAAAAAAAAACAACACCCTTAGCTGCAGATGCATAGCTGTTTTTGACAGGAGATGTTTTCTTGTAGAAGAGAAAGCAAGCAGTTGTCAATGCCATGATGTAATTAACAAGGTGGTAGTGAATTTTTCACCACTCACTCAATTTTGCTGAATCTGTCAAAAAATTGTGACATAAAGAGATGACCTGTTGGTAAGTGTCAAATCGTTCATTGTTTTGTTTGCTTGCTAGAGGTATTTCTAGCTAATAAGAATTAAACTGCAATTATATGTATTTTTGGATTTTCATAATCATTGAAAAACCTGTGAAAAACTAGAGCCGAATATGATATGGAAACACACTGTAATTGGCTGCATGCATGGATGATGTGGCCATGTAGTTCCACAATAACAATAGCAGCAATAAGCTGATCCATTTAAAATCTTCGAGGACATCTACGAAACCTGTATCACAATCCGTACGAGGTGGTACATAATGCTTCAAGAATCCAACCCTTTTACCTTCAGCTGCCAGAGAAGCAGTTTAATCAATTTGAGGTTAAGTTTGATATTTGTTGGTTTTTTTATTGGATAATAAATAGCTTTGCTTAGTTACAACGCGAGCCAGCGCAGTCCGCCGCGCACAGCGTCTCAGCAATTTTTTATTCTTATCCATGTTTTTTGCATATTTATAATCAATCAAATAAAACTTTCACAATAAGCACAAATATCACAAACTATGTTTGCTATGGCTTTGCTTAAAATATGCAATCAGCTGTTTTTGGCAGATCGAGAGTTCATTTTTGTGAGAGAGGTTGAAAATTCACTACCACCTTGTTAATTACACCATGGTCAATGCTACCTTGTATTATTATACCATGTTTCTTGCTGAATGTTTTTGAGCGGAATTGCCAGAATGGAGTTTCTTGAGTTGAAATTGGCATATTTTATTTTTGAAGCTTCAAAATAAAGAAGCATTGTGTCTGGCAATATTAAATTGTTTTGTTGTGCAATTGAAAAGAAAACAAAACTTTCTGAATGTTTTAGATGTCAGTGAATCGTCGTACGGAACATTCCCGAAGAGAGAGCAAAAGAGCGCTCACAAAAAACTTGCTGAAGGTGATCAGTGATTCCTCCTTTACCAACAGGTAAGTTGGTCTTTATGTCACAATTTTTTTACAGATTCAGCAAAATTGAGTGTGTGGTGAAAAATTCACTACCACCTTGTTAATTACATCATGGTATAGAGTAGGTAAATTATCAGTTGAGTTGAGTAGAGTTGCGTTGCCAGGTTCTTATTTTTTAGTTGGTTTGTGTACGGAATAAAGTAAAAGTAATTGATTCTGTCAAAATGTGATGTGAGTATAAAAACAAAATTAATTTATTAGCAGACTTTATGTGGTCTGTAAAAACAAAAGTGTTACCAACTATGCAGTAAGTAACAGCTAAGTGAGTAGCCGTTTTTTCGTAGTTGAGTTGAGTACTGGCGAATCGAATACAGCTATAATTAACGATTGTGTAGTAAGAAGAGTTTGTATTTTTTAAGTATTAAGCAACTAGAGAGTACTCGATTTGTTCTTTTTAAGTAAATACTTTTAAGGTACATACGGACAGACATGGTTTAATCGACTCAGGTGGTTATGCTGATCAAGAATATGTATAATTTTCTATATCTACCACGCCTCCTTATGGGCATTATAATCGGCATTATACGCCTTTAACGTTTTTGTGTGAGAGCACTCGTAAGGAGTGCATCTTTGGGAAGCTCTGAGGATGCAATTAACTTCGTAAACGACATTAAAATATACAAATGAAGATGCAAAAAAAAAAAATTAATTTTTGCCGCATGCGATGGATTGAACTTGGACTACTGGCACTACTACAGCTGAATGTCTCACCACTCTTTTATTTCCCTGCTCGATTATTTTTGAACAAAATGAAGATAAAAAAAATATGAGCTCCACAACTCTGAACTCTGAAGAGCGCATCCTCAAAGCATACCAAAACTGCGCGTAAAATTCGCTCTTTACTTTCCCGCTGGGGAAGAATGTGTAGCCAATACACATTCCTATAAATAGATTATTATGATCTACTGCAACATAGCTTTAGTTAATACTTACAGACCTATTCCGGTGAGTTGACAAAGTTCAACATATATACAATAGTAAATATATTGACAATTGTCAATATTTCCTATTCTCGTTCAATTCTAAAAGCTCTTTTCTTGACACAGTTGTTAATAGCAAAAAAGGTGTTGACAGCGAATTTTGTATGTAAATATCCAGCTGCTGCTGCTGGTTTGTTTGCTCATATTTTGCTCGCCAAATCAAATAAATGATTATAATTGTATAATAATATTTAATACATATTAATAAAACAATAAGAACTAAAGAAAGAAAATAAAAATAAAGAAGAATAAAAATAAAAATTATTTCGTCCATTTTCTTGAAATAATTTAAACACTGTCAAAACAAAGTGTTGCCTCCTATAAACAGTATTGATCAAAGATAATTGAAGTGCAAAATGAAATTTTTATATATTTGTTTCTTTAAATATTTTCAACTGATTTAAGAACATTGAAGCGTTTAAAAAGATTGTGAAAAAAGTGTAGTTCTCTTTTGATTTAGAAAATATAGTGGTTAAAAGTTCCATCTTAAAAGTGTGCTATCTCTGATAGTTTTAAAAAAATAACGATTTTAGTTTTTTCTATGTTTTTTTTTCAATAAACTTATTTTAAAGAAAAATGCGTTATTGTGGCAGTCTTTATTTATTTTAATATAAAAGTCATATTTTTATCCTTCAATATTGTATATATTTTTTTATAGTTACTGTTAAACTCTCTGAATTATCACATTTTTAAGAAATAACTTTAAACCAATGTAAGTTCTAAAAGAAAAGAGAAAAACATTTTTTTGTGCCACTGTTTTAAATGCTTCAATATTTAAATATCTAATATCAAGAGAACTAACAAATTCTCAACGATAAATTCATATTTTCATTTTAAAAAAAGGAACCTAATAAAATTAGGGTATTTTTTTCAATAAGCATGCAACACTCAACAGCTGCTTTCTGGCAACATGCTTTTCACCTTCCTTTGGTGAATAAATAAAGCTTTTCATTTGTCGCGTGTTCGCCTGAATAGGTTTTACAAGTCGGGTTGACAAAATTTCGACAAATTATTTATTGTAAATTGACAGCCAGAATAGGTCTGTTAATATTGAATCAGCGATGCATGTTATTGAAGGCTTTTGGTTTGACGGTTAGAACGTTAAACTATCAGTCGATGGGCATGGGTTCAATTCTTGCAGCGGACAAGAAATTATTTTTAATTTACCATTTTCTTGTTGCAATAGACGTAAGCAAAAAACAATATCAATTTTAAGAAAGCGGTGTCGACAAAAAATGTCGTTTTTTCAGATTTCACTCCAGCAAATCGCAGAACGAGGCGTAAAAAGCTTCGCTTCAAAAAAAACAAAGTCCCAAAGAATTTCCATATATTTTTGGGTGGTATTTCATATGAAATAACACCCAATTAATTTTAGACTGTTTCACAAATTTTAGGTGATTTTTAAATTATTTCTTAGATTTTCAAAATTTTATTTGGGGACTATTTCATTTTGGTTTTTTTTTTCTTTTGGGTTTGTTTCATTCGGTTTGGGGTTGAGTTGATTCTATAAATTTGTGGGTTATGTAATGTTTCCGTGAAACCTTTTAGAAATTATTCAATCTGTGAAAGGCGCATATGAAACCAATTATACGGTAGAAGTGGGTAAAATTGATTTTTTGTTTAGTTTACAGTACACAAAAATTTTAGATTCTTGTTTGTAAAAATATGTATATTAAGAGATTATCGAGCTAGAAACGGTATATAACAACAACGGGATATAATAACTTTCCGTATAACGGCAAATCGTTACATCATAAAAAAAATTGATTTGCCCTTATTCGGAATGTTGTTAACACCATTCGTAAAAAACCCCATACAAAAAATTTATTCGCCCTTGTACTAAATGATGAAGAACAAATCATTTTCTCAAATGATGAATTTAATTTAAAGCTATTTTTTTTTTTTTGAGTTATTTCATTTTCATATTAGGAGTTATTGTATTGTTGATATCATAACCAATTAGATAGAATGGCGATAACAACAATTTTTATAACCCCACGTTTAAAAAACGTAAAAGGGGTATATTAATTTTATCACTCCGTTTGTAACGCCCATAAAAAGGCGTGGTAGGCATAGAAAAGTATATATATTTTTGATCAGCATCACCACCGAAGTCGATTTAGCCATGTCCGTCTGTCTGTCCTTCTGTCTGTCTATCTGTGATCACGATTACAGCTGTAAGCTATCATCACGAAATTTGATATTTAAGCTTTTATCTAAAAAGTAAAGGAATGAGCAAAATCGGATGAAAACCACGTCTACCTCCCATACAAAGTGACTATCAAAAAGGTAAAATCTCTTATAATTCCACAAAAATTAATATATGGACTTGAAATTTTGCATAAACTATGAAATTATTATCAAATTCAACGAAGTCGAGTGAAAACCACGTCTACCTCCCATACAAAGTGACTTTATCATAAAACAAAAGCGAATATTTTCTACATATTTTCTAACTATGTTATAACGAAAATGTTTTTTCAAAATGTTTTAATACATTGACTGCATAAGACTTTGAATATACTTTGGTTCGGCCGTGGGAGTATTTTAACTTCTGCCCAGTCGAAGATAATTTCTTACTAGTTTTATAATGAAATGATTTGCCCTTGTACATAAAGGTGTTATTTCCTTAGTTGTTCTGCTTTCTGACTGCATATTTTTTTATATCACTGAAATGATATTCATCCCGTGAGAAAATGGGTTACCCTTGTACGGAATGTTGTTATCACCATTGCGTAAAAAGGCGAATAATATTTTCTATGGTATTTTTTACGATTGGTGCTAACAAGATTCCGTACAAGGGCAAATCAATTTTTTTATGGTGTTTTTTACTATCAAATGATTTGCCCTTGTACGGAGTGGTGCACTAAGGGAAAAAAATATTAAATTTATCCAAAAACTTTTTTAATATATCCAAAAAGCGAGTCATTTTTGCACCAATAACGCATTTACTTAAATCGACTACGTAAATATTTAAAATTTATTTAAATACTTTTTTAATAAAATAAAAAATTAAAATATTTAAACAGAATTAATAAAAAATATATTAAAATTATGCACGAATATTTTTAAATATCTTTCAAATATTTAGTATTTGAAAATAAAACTATCGCGTTTAAGGAAAATTTATATAAAAATATTGAAATTGAAAAACAATTTATTTGAATATTTCCCACGAGCTGCGTCCATATCAAACGCCATTTAGTGGTATATTTTATTTTCTTTTTGTGAAAATATGATTTTTAAGTCCGGTGGTGAGTGCTATGCATGATGAAATCAAGTAGAGTGGAGTGACATTCTTGAGAAAATACCGAGTTGTCACTCCACCTTACATGAATTCATCATGCATCGCACTTACCACCGCACTCACAAATCATGTTTGCCAAATATCCATGCTATATTACCCTTGCAACATTAACTAAATGAGAACTATAAGAAACCTGCAACTGCTGGTGCGAAGAAACTGCAGCAGCATCGCACAGGAACAGAGTGCGATGCTGCTGCTTGGCGGCTGCTTGGCAGCTGTATGGACTATGTGTGTCAGTGTGTGGCATAAATAAAATTTAAATACGGGAAAAAACGAGTTGTAAGGAAAATATTTGATTTATCCACGTAAATATTTAAATGACTCAGGCGTAGATAATGTTAAAATGCGTTATTTCCCTTAGTGTGATAACAACAATTTTTTTATTAAAATAATTTAGGATAATGTCCTCTTTTTTTTTTGGTTTATGTCCTTTTTTAAACTAGCCATAGTCCCAAATGCAATTTTTGGGATTATATCTCCAAGAAAAGGGGACATGTCACGACACCAATTATTTCCTGTTGGTTAATTATTCATTTAACTGTGGCGTCCGTGGCGTAGTTGGTTAAAGTGCGTGGCCGCTATGTCAAACAACTTTGGAAACCCAGGTTCGAACCCCAGCAGCGACAGAAAATTATTTGAATTAATGGCAAATCTCAGAGAATAATCAAAACGCCATGTAAAGCTTCTTGAGAACGAGAACTTTCCGTTCATCGCCGTTCGGAGTCGGCGTTAAGCATGTAGGTCCAGTTCTCGGTCAATTGTGTACAAACTTAATAACACGCACAACACAATTGATCATAAGAAGCTAGGTCAAAGTCCTTTCAAGGGCTGAAATGGCCAGTTATTTATTTTTTTTTTTTTTAATTATTTATTTATTTATTATTTCTATTCTTGTATAACTGAATTGCAGTAATGACTATTGATTGGGAGTTATTACATTTATTTTGGAAATAATTTCATTTTCAGTTTTTGGCCCCTATTTTTTGGGCTTATTTCAATTTTTTGATGGATATTTCATTGGGACTAATTTAATTTTTTTGTTGGGTGTTATTTCATAATGAAACAAACCCTAAATTTTTTGGCTTATTTCATTTTCCACTCGGGTTTTATTTGATTGCATTGGGGTATTATTTCATTTCAGTAATTTGGGGCTTATTTCATTTTCATTGGGTCTTATTTCATTGGGGGTCATTTCATTTGGGGGTTATTTCGTGGAGCCTAGGATAACAATTAGGAATAATTAAAAAATAAAGTCTTATGAATCTTATGAAGCATGACTTATAAGATAACGCCTTTTTTCTAAATGGTTGACCTTCAGTCAGATTTAACATAGTCACCTTCCTTGTCGGCTTAATACTATATGCCTCATGGCGATTTGAGGAAGGTTGAAGGTATTACCCAAAATAAACCAAATAAGCCAAAACCAATGTTGCTTGCTCAGTGATTTCAAATAAAGGGCATTTTATAACTACTCGTAAATATTCGGCATATAATGCAGAGGGCGGGTTTGAGTGCTCATTTTTTACTTAAAGCCAGAAAGTTTTAATTATCTTTTCACTTTTAAAATTTTTAACAAAAAAGTATTTTTTAGGCTTTTATTTTTTTAAAGCAAAAATAAAAATATAAATTCTTTTGAAAAACAATTTTATAAATGCACCTGCAGACCCTGACCTGATTGGTAAACAAATAACATCGATTTTTGTAGCTACGTCAAATAAAAATAATCCCTTTTTAAGAAATCATCAACAATTGATTTTCTTAAGACTATTCTCTCGCTTTCACACTTTCTATAAATCTACGCTCTTAGTTCTCTCACAGCTTTCCGTTCCTCTTTCAGATTCATCCAGCAGCCGAGTTGGCGCACACTGGCGCCCACTGCCGCAGAATGTGCGTCAGATATGCCCGTCCCTAATCTAGACTGTATAATCTTTATTACAAAAATCAAAGCAGAACTATGAAACCATTAAAAACATATTGAATTTAAAAATATTGTTTTTTAATTTCAATATTTTTAAATAAATTTTCTTTAAATGCGATAGTTTTGTTTTCAATTAGTAAATATTTGAAAGATATTTAAAAAATTCGTGCATAATTTTAATATATTTTTTGTTAATTCCGTTTAAATATTTAAATATTTTATTTAATTAAAAAAGTAGGGTCATTCCATATGAAAACGTCTGTGTGAGCTGCATAGTTTCCGATTTTGATAAAAAAATTCATGGATGATCTTATGGGTATCTTATATTAAAAACTGTAGTCATTTATTTTTTTAGTTACCTAACTTCGGATCGGCACCCATTCGAAATCCAAAATTGAGTGATTTTCATAGTCTCATTAAGTAGGTTAAAACTTTTTTTTTACCACACATATAAATGCCATTGTAATTTTGTTTATATCTTAGAAGATGTGAGTCTTATATAAAAATGCAATTACCTCATCTTTACAATTAACCATTGAATGGTAAACCATTGAAAATTTGATAAAATTTGTTGATTTTTGAGATATTGCGTTAGGTCCTGTGCCGACACTATTAGTCTGGGACCGCTGATTTTTTTTAGCCATGTATTACTTGCACGTGGCGTCCCGGGTTCGAATCCCAACAGCGACAGAGAATTATTTGAATTAAAATAATTTTTCTGTACGGCCGCCACCTCTCTTCAGACAATGGCAAATCTCAGAGAGTAATCAAAATGCCAAGTAAAGCTCCTTGAGAACAAGAACATTCCGTTCATCGCCGTCCGAAGTCAGCGTTAAAACCGTAGGTCTGGTTCTCGGTCAATTGTGTACAAACTTAATAACACGCACAACACAATTGATCATAGGAAGCTAGGTCAAAGTCCTTTCAAGGGCTGAAATGGCCAGTTATTTATTTTTTATTATTATTACTTGCACTCTATATGAGGAATTTTTAATTTTAAGTTTCTGGACCATCATTTTCTTAAAGAAACAGCTTTGAAAATTGAAAATTTCAAAGGTCGTACTTCAACCTCTAAAACGGACATGTGGAGGACATTTCTGAAACTTTAAGGAAATATAGTTCCACTTTTATCTTACATGCTTTTTAGTTTGGTTCTGTTATTTTCACTTTTCATAAAGATGCATTTTTTAAAAATATACCTTTTTGAAATATTTAAAAATTTTACTTGAGGTACAAATTTTTATTTTTATTAAAAAAAAAACTAAAGTAAATACAAAAGCACATAGATAAAATTGAATTTTAATCATACATTCAATGTTTTACAATATTTTATTCGTGGTTCAAATGCAAAATAAAATATTTTTATATTATATAAAACACAAAAATTCAAATTTAAAGCACAGCAAAGTATACGTTCTCTAAAAGAATGTACTTAAATTTAGTTTAAATAAATATTTACAGTATCTGCATTGTTTATTTAATATTCAGTCGGACCTCCCTTTGCCTCTAATACTGCCAATAATCGATTTTTCATTAAAAATATGAGTTTTTTTCGTTGTTTCAGCCGTTATTTGGTGTCACCCACGCTCCAAGGCATCTCCAAGGAAATGTTTTTTTCGTATGCGACGTTCTGATTCATCCCACAAATGCTCTTTTGGGTTCAGGTCGGTTATTTTGGCACCTTGTAACCCAACCATTCCTTGACTATATGGGACATGTGCTTTGGGTCATTGTCCTGTTGGAAATACCAGGTGCTACATAGACCTAACTTGCTTGCGGATTCTTTAATCTTCTTTTCAAAATTTTCAAATAAGCAAACCGTCCATATTTGTTTCCACAAACTGTAGTTTTCCAACTCCATTCGTCGACATACAGCCCCATACCTCGACCAGTTCTTCACTCTATTTGCGCCATATTTTTGTTTGCCATCACAACCGAATAAATTGATCTTACTCTCATCACTGAACAACACATTCGTCCAGAAATCTGTCGATTTGTCGGCATACGGTATTGCAAAGTCGAGTCGCTTCTTTTTGTTAATTTGGCTGATGAAGGTTTTTTTTTAGGCACTCGACTATGAAATCCGTGTTCCCTCAAAAAATTTGTTGGTCGGTTTTCAAGGTATTTTGAGTTTCTGCAGCTGTTTTTTCGGATTTTTGTCCACAATACTTTTTATATAGCTAGAGAAATTCTTATTGGACGACCACTTCCAGCTTTGCTAGCTAACGATTTTGACGCGTAATAGTTTATTATTATTGTTGGCAGTGTTGACTTGGCATGACTAATTTTTTTTTGTAATAGAGTTCAAAGAAGTTCCCTCTTTTTTTAATCTTATTATTTGCTCCCGTATTTTCAGACAAATTTCCTTAGTTTTTGGACTCATTTTCATTAAAAAAATATTTTATTTTACTGATGACCACGAACTTCTTGTGTCAAAACACAAATGAAGACTGAAGCAGAATCAATTTCGGTTTTTTTTTTTAAATCCAGCGAAGGGGGGAGGACTTTCTGTGTGACTGTATTAAATAAATCAATATTAAATACTGTATATATTACAATATTTGAACTCATAGCAGTTATTGGTGAAATCGAGATAGTTTTAAAATCTCTGACAATATATGACATCAACAGGGCCGATGCTAATGATATTTCAGCGGTTAATCTAGCAAGTGGCTGACTATTCTCGTGCTAACAAATTTTATAATATAAAAAGCATTTTAAAATAAATATTGTTGCAGAAAATTGGAGACAAATGTTATTAAATGCTTAAAGTACAATATATTTGAAGCGAATGAAAATTTCTAAAATTTTCATTAAACAAAATAATCAAAATTCAAATGAAGAACATATTTGTTTCTACAAAGTGTTTTCAGTAAAGTACAATACTTCAACACCTTCCCTTAATGAAAACACTCTTCGATACCTAATTTCAGATAAAGCTGCTTGTGTTTTGATTTCTGTAGAATTTTAGTCAGGATATCTGCAGTATTCTCTGTAGATGGTATATATTTTAAATCGATGATTCCATTCCGATAAACCTCTCGAACGTGATGTACTCGAACATCAATATGCTTGCTTCTTGAATGATACACTGGATTCCGGACAAGTTGTTGAGCACCAATATTGTCCCCATACAACATTGTAGCAGTTTTAACGACCTTTTCAAATCCTAGATCTTGAAACAAGCTTCGAAGGTATATGATTTCCTTTGTTGCTGCAGAAATAGCCATATATTCTGCTTCTGTGCTGCTTAGCGCTACCGTTGGTTGCTTTTTTGATTCAAAACTAATTGCTGCTCCAGCTAGCATGAAAACAAATCCAGTATACGATTTTCTGTCATCAGAACTTCCAGCCCAATCAGAGTCAGCAAAACCCAGCAATGGTTTAGCAGTTGATCTGTAATGGAGAACAAAATCTATCGTATTAGACAAATACCTTAAAATATGTTTTGCTCCAACTAAGTGTTCTTGATGTGGATTCTTGTTAAATTGAGCCAACTTGCTGACGGAGTGCAGAATGTCCGGTCGTGTACAAATACCGATATACATTAACGACCCAATAAGTGATTGATATTTTGTGACATCCACCTTTTCGCAGCTTTTACAATCCTCGCAGTTCTTTAACTGTATTCCAGGATCTAGAGGAGTACTGCATTTTTTGCAGTTCTGCATATCGTTTTCGTCAAGTAAATCAGTAATCATCCTCCTTTGCGATAGTTTCAATGGACCAGTGGTTTCTTTTCTTTCCACTTCCATCCCCAGAAAATAATTCACTGGACCTTTGTCCACTATTTCCAATTTTGAAGTTAGTTCTTTTTTAACTTTATTCATTGATTCCAAACTTGAGCAAACCAGCAAAATATCGTCCACATAAACTATAATGATTATATACTCATCTGAAGAATTTTTCGTATAAGCGCAATGATCCACATTGCTTCGAATGAAACCAATTTCATTCAGAATTTCATCCAATTTCTCATTCCATTTACGTCCGGACTGTTTTAGACCATAAAGCGACTTTTGTAACTTGCAAACTTTGTTTGGATATCTCTGATCTTTAAACCCTTCAGGCTGCTCCATGTAGATGTCTGCATCAAGATCACCATTCAAATATGCTGTCGTAACATCAAGTTGATGAACTAACATATTGAACTCCACAGCCAATGCCAACACTGTTCTAACCGTTGAATAGAGAGTAACCGGGGAAAAAGTTTCTGTGTAGTTTATCCCGTATTTTTGGCTGCATCCCTTCGCTACCAACCTGGACTTGTATCTGTTTAGTTACAATTTTACCATTTTTGTCTCTTTTTATATTAAAAATCCACTTGCATTTCACTACTGGAACTTTTGGAGGTTTATCAACTAAGACCCAAGTCTTCTTTGATATTAATGAATTAAACTCTGTCCTCATCGACTCAATCCAATTCGCTTGATCACTCCTTTTCATTATTTCTGACAAAGATTCAGGATTGTCAGTCTCAGCCTCCATAAAACTATTTAATATTCTTCTTCCAGACCTAAGGACTTTATAGTTATCATCATTTTGTTGAGGTTCAGATGAACTGTCATATCCAGATGAGGAAACGACTGCTTCTTCCACAAGACCATTATTTCCCACTAAATCAGTTCCATCAAATACTTGACACTATAAATAGAACGAAATATTTAGCGCCTCCATACGATGGAACACGCATCGGACCACATACATCCGAATGTACTAATTCTAGAACGTCCTTTCGTCGCAAACTTCCTGTTTTTGGAAATCGTTGCGCACATATCTTTGCTTTAAGGCACGTATCGCAAGAAAAATTAGCTGGTACATTTTTTAAATTTATGCCTCTTACCATCCCCTCCTTCGATAATTGAGACATGTTTTGAGGATTCAGATGACCAAATCGTTTGTGCCAAAGTAAAAAAGCATTATCTTTTAATGCAAATGAACACATACCTTGAACTTTTGTGTCTACCTTGTTTTGACATATAAAAAGTTGACCATCTTTTATGCCAGTAAGTATTACTGTATTGTTTTCATTCAAAATCTTCACAGTCTTTTCCTTGAAAATTACCATCTGCTTTTTATCAATGAACTTGCAAATTGAAATGAAGTTAAATTTCAACTTTGGTACAAAAAGGACATCTTCCAACAGGACATCTTCACCCTCTGTGTTCCTCAGTATGACATTACCAATACCTACGGAATGAATCGAAAACTCCGCCGCTAAATCTATCATTTCTTCGAGCTGCCTCAATGTTAAAAAAATATTTTTGTCACAACACATGTGACACGTTGATCCGCTGTCAAATACCCAAATATTTCGCCGCAAGTTCTTTACCTGCATGCCGTGCAACATTGCACTATACGCTACACTCGAACGTTTCTTTAAACATTCACGAGGAAAATGGCCAGTTTTTCCACATTTAAAACACTTCAACTCTTGCCTCTTATTATTAGCGCCGCACTTTTGGTCCTTTTTGTATAAGTTCACTCGTTTATCTTGATAAGATTTGGACATAAAGACTTGATTGTGGTTTCTATCAGGATCTGATTTTCCGCTTCGCCGTTCATACTCTTCTAGCAATTTGTTTTTAAGCCCATCTAAGGTTGGCAATTCATCGCGAGACTCTATCGCCACAACGAAGCTTTCGAAATCTTCCGGTAAGCTGTTCAACAAAATGATTGCCAACAGCTCTTCTGGAATTGTGATGTCCACCTCAATAAGTTTTTCTACTATATCGTTAAACTGATTCTGATGTTCCGACATTGATTGGCCTGATATCATTTTTGCAGCTAAAAGTCTTCTAAAGAGCATAACTTTTCTTGCCGGTCCTCGAGGCTGAAATTTTCTTTCCAGCTGAGTCCATGCATCCCTCGATGTAGCGCAATTTTTTATCATGTTGAGCTGTGTTCTCTTCATGCTTAATAAAATCGTTGACAATGCCTTCTGGTCCTTATTATTCCAGTCAGCACATTGAATTTCGTCGACAGGTTTTGCTATTGATCCACATACATAGCCCCAAAGATCCGCATGTATAAGAATGCTACGTATGTGTATTTTCCACCCTTCGTAGTTGGACTCCTCCAATTTTTCAATGGCGTAAATGGATGCCATTCCAAAGTTTTTCTTAAATTATAGCTTGGATTTATTAAATTACAAGAGCTCTACAAATAAGGTCTTGGGCCCATAACCTTTGTTGCAGAAAATTGGAGACAAATGTTATTAAATGCTTAAAGTACAATATATTTGAAGCGAATGAAAATTTCTAAAATTTTCATTAAACAAAATAATCAAAATTCAAATGAAGAACATATTTGTTTCTACAAAGTGTTTTCAGTAAAGTACAATACTTCAACAAATATAAAAGGCAGAATTGCTACTGCTTTGCAGGCATAAGACAACAAATCTGCCGTCATAAGAAAGAGTGTGGCATCTAGCATGAAAATCAGTTTTATTGTTTTTTTTTTAAATTTTCAGAACAAATCAGTTTTCTCGGCTTGTTCTGCAAAGAACTTGTGTTGTTGTAGCAATCTGTTACTTCATGAATTATTTGGCATAAAGCTCAAAATATAATTCTTAAAGAATGATGTTTTTTAAGAATTATAAAATTAAATAAACATATTAAAATGCCACAATTTCATACCTCATGTTTTTTCTTAATAATATTTCTTCCATCTTCAAGGAAATAAAATAAAAATTGCGAATTTTTTTATCAATTTCTTAATAGTTTAACCTGAAATGTCATATCTACAAAATTTAAAGCAATCATTCAAGCAAAAAGCGCAGTATCTACATAAACAAGAATTTCTGCATTCCGAAACAACGCAAAATGTTTTCAATTCTGACGTCACCAAAGGACAACAAATTTCGAAATGGTTCACTTCGGAAGTGAAAAACAAAAGAGCTGACTTAGCAGAAGCAGGAAGGTTATATAAAACGTACAGTTGATGTAGATGCGGCTTTTTGAATTGATTATGGTATCCTGAAGAACCAAATATATATAACCATACAAACCTTATCAGTGAATACATACAAACCTTATCACTTAATCAGTGAATTTTTGATAAATTGCTATATGCAAGCCGTTTATCTCAGAATATTGAAATATGTAGATGACACACTATCTTATGACGGCAATATTACATGTCAATAGTCCCACCTTCTCCCAAGATTTTGCGACCAACTCAAGGCCCAAGGTGGGTCGTTTTTCTTTTTATACAGGTATAAGGTAAGTAACCTACTCTATACCTGCATCTATCTTCTTTTATCCTGGCTCTAGATATGATCAGCGTTTCCAGCGGAGTTCCTCAATTATGATTGTTCGATTTTCTATATTATGAATCAATTGTGTAACCTTAATTTTGGCACTATTTATGCCAAAAATAAAAAATTTCGACATTTCAGCTGAACGTTTGTACACAAATATTTACTTATGTTCATATTTTTATTCTCAAGAAGATCTATGATGTTTGTCATTGTCTGCAGAGAGGTGACGCCGACGAATTGTTGATGGTTTCGGGCTGTAACTTACGGATTGCTTGGATTATATTGGCCTTAAGTCGAATCGTTTCCGGTTTTTTGGCATAAGATCCGTCCTTCACGGTATTCCACAAAAAAAAGACAAAAAGGGTGAAATCGCAATTTCGAGACGGCCATTTGACATCGCCAAGACGGCTGATAAGATGATTTGGGAATTTAGTGAGCAAAAGATCGATTGTGGCAAGAGCTGTGTGGCATGGTGCTCCATCCTGCATGAACCAGAGGTCATCCAAATACATGTCTCCAATTTTAGTAAAAAAATAGTAAGAAATGATCTTCGACTGGGCCGAAGTTAAAATACCCTCACGGCCTTACCGAAGTATATTCAAAGTCTTAAGCAATCAATAAAATGCTTATTTGTAAAAACATTTTCGTTGAAATTTTAACAGAAAATATCGCCTTTGTTTTTTGATAAAGCCACTTTGTATAAGAAGTAGGCGTGGTTTTCGGTCGATTTCGTTGAATTTCATACACAGAGTACATGTTTTATATCAAAATTCATGTGAAAAATTTCAAGTCCATATATTAATTTTTGTGGAATTTAAAGAGATTTCAATATATGTATTTGATTAAGTCACTTTGTATGGGAGGTAGACGTGGTTTTCATCCGGTTTGCCTCATTTTCGATCTTGACCTTTACTTTTCAGATAAAATTATGGCTGTAATCGTGATCACAGACAGACAGACGGACATGGCTAAATCGACTTGGGTGGTGATGCTGATCAAGAATATATATACTTTTCTATACCTACGACGCCTCCTTATGGGCGGTACAAACGGAGTGACAAATTTAATAAACCCCTTTTACGTTTTTTAACCCTATTCATGTCAGACTGTGTCTTTGGGTCACTATTCAATTTCAAACCAATATTAATGATTTAAAACTTGTTTTAAAGCAAAATAAGTAAAATGTATTTTATTATTGGTCATTCTGTTTCTGTAAAATACAATTAATTTTTTTTTATGTTTTTATAATATTTACCTATTACACAATAGAGCCCTGCATGAGTATGCTTTTTGCATACTCAAATACATTCGTTTGTTGTAGGATAAAAAGCTTACTCTTATTTACCTTTTTTTCCAAAGCTCTCGTATGTAAACATACTCTCACTCTATTTTATGCGAGAGTAACAATACACTGCTGATCTTATAACAGCAAGACCAGCTTCTTGCAATAAAAAGTAACGCAAACACTAGGTACACTGAATATGAATACACATATACTGAATATTTTGCGCATTATTTTGTTATGAGCAAGAATCTTTTGTTTTACGAGTGATTTTCAATGGGATGCAAACAATATATATATAGACATGCTTTTTTCATTGTTTTCCAGTACGATTAGTGAAGTATTAAAGAAATAAAACTTTTTGAACAGTTTTCCAAGAATTAATTGTTTTTATTAGAGTTTGTGATTCGTTTTCCAAAAATTATTATTATAAATTCACAGCAGGAAACTTAAAAATGTAGTTTAATAACAATATTAAATTATTGTTCAAGTCTAAATTTAATGAATAAAGTTATAAAATTATGATTAATGTAATGAATAAAAAGTATAGTACTAAAACAAAAAATGAAAAAATAAGTTTATGAGTAAAATTAAAAAAAAAAAATATGCCACGCACGGTAGAAGTGAAACCTTCAGAAAACTAAACTCTGAGAGAATGAGACGAATGCTGTATTAAAAGTGAGATAATTATAGGGTTTATTGATTATAATATTGTTACCAAGTTTAAAATTCTTTTTATTTTACATTTCATTATTCAAACACCATGTTTTTATCTTCTTTGATACCTTTGATGCTTTCAAATTAGAAGGAATATAAACCAATTAGGAAGTATGAATTCATTTATATTTAATGAAATATTTGAAAATAAACAAGTTCTTTAAAAAATAATAAACTTAGAATGAATATAAAAACGTAACAATAACTCCACAATAAATAATTATATGAAAATAAAAATAAAATAAAAACTAAAATGAATTTTGCACTAAATATGTATCAAATGCGCGGCTACTTAATAGTACAAAGTAGTACTAAAACGCCTACAAAAACAAATCGCAATATTTCGCAAATCAAGAAGGTTCAATACAAATTAATACTAACTGCAAACAACAATCGTAAATATAACAACGATATGATTAACAGTTCATTAAATTATTTTATTAGTTTCTTACACAGGGTGTTTCAGCTAAAGATCACTTTGTGTCACACGAGAAATTTTTTCTTGGAAAGAGATAATATAATTATTTTTTCAATTTGTTGGGTCCAAGTCCGGACAAAATCACAAGTCCGGACAAAGTCCGCACATGGTTGAAAAGTCCGGACAATCCGGACTAAATCCTGACGTATGGCAAGCCTAGCTATATCCAATGCAAAATTCACATTAAAATCGTCACTTAAAATCATTGGAATTTTATCGTAATCTTTTTTAAGTGTCCGCGATACTTCTGGTGTGTACCAGAGATCTGTATGAATGGATTCATTTGCTGTTTAAATTTCCTTTAATTTTTCAACTCCCTGCAAGTCGAGGCAGGCAAACAACAAGTTTGCGCGAATCATAGGCAGCGAAAATCAAGTCGCCAATAGAAAACTTGAAATGTAAAAACTTGAAAAGTAGGGAAAAAGCAATTATTTTGCCTAAAACTCGTTTATTTTCAAGTCTGTTTACGAAGTTCGTGGAATTAAAATCGCGTCGTCAGTGACAACTTCGTGTCTCGAGTTGAGAAAACTGTTTAACTTTAAAGCATTGAATTGAAGTATGTTTGTTTTTTTTATTGTTGTTTTTTATTCCCTACACCTGAACAGGTGAGCTTTAAGAAATAACCGGGGAGGGTTAATATGCCTGACCAACCCCCATTACTTTTGCAAAAGGAACATTTTTGCCTTTGAAACCTATTCTCGCCGACCTGTCTTTAGGGGGTCCCATATAAATTTTATGATTTTTGTATATTTTTTCCATACAACTGTACATATGACCTTTACGGAAGGGCCGGAGAGGGTTAATATGTATGACCGATCCCCATTACTTTTGCAAAAGGAACATTTTTGCCTTGGACACCTATTCTCTCCGACCACTTCTTACGGGGGCTCCCATACAAAAACGTATCAAATTTCCTTTTTCGTGTGATTTTTTCGTTTCATCGAGTTTCAAATCACAACGGTGCTAAAGAAGTTACACTTAAAAAAAAAACAAATAAGTCGCCTGTCCTACCTCCTTTGTTTAACAAAACCGGTTTGGTTAAACGCTAAGCATCAATGAACTACAGAACAGAAACAAAAATAACGCAAAGCTTTCATAGTTCAGATCAGCGCTTACAGTGTATGAGAGGGTATGTTATGCGAGTACACCGAATAGAAACAAAAGTAACGCAAACCTCTCAAAGTTCAGATCAGTGCTTACAGTGTTTGTGAGATAGCAGATAAAGTATAAGCAGTGAAGCTCGTGCGCAGATTTGCTCTTCACTACACGACCTGTTGTTTAACTTTTATTCAGTTACAGTGTACTCTTTAGCAGTGAAGCAGAGTGTATTCGCTTTGCGATTATACTCATGCAGGGCTCTATTCAGTGTTGCCAGAAAATTGAGGGTGTAGCTAAAAATGCTGCAAAAAGTAGCTAAAAAGAGCTAAACAATTTTTTTTGTAGCTTAATAAAGAAGCTAGTTTTTAAAAACAACTTAGTTACTATATTTTATTCATTCAGTCTAAATTTTTTTTTTAAATTTTGTGTACATAAATAAAAACAACAAAAGGAATATATTTTCATATGCTAAGGTACATTTTGATCAGTAAAATACACTTTCAATATAATAATAATTTTTTTAAAACGGTTATGTGTTAATTAAAACAAAAATTAATTACAAGAAAAAGGCCAAAAAGTCTAGTTTTAAATAAATACATATATGTATGTATTAATAATCAAATTCCATAGTATCATTACTATTACTATCTGAAATATCAGAATCGTCATCTTTGTAAATATCTTTCCTTTCCATAAATTTTACGAGATCGTCATTTATAATGTAACCGTGGCAACATTTGTTTATTTTTTAAGATATATCTTACCCCTTCATTCTGTATCACGAAATAGGCTTACTAATTATAAGCAATATGTAGGTTTATATATAGAAGAAAGTAGTGCTGATCGTTTCATTTTTGTCGTTCATGCCTTGTTTCGTGATACGAATGATGGGCTTAACATACTGTGGAATTTGACATTAACAATTTAATTGAATTTCCTTGTTTTGTTTTTATTATTTAAAACGTTCTCTTTTTCAGCGTTGCTTAACGGTAAAAGTAAAAAATAAAAAACGAATCAGAGAAAGAATTTTCGTTTAAAGCACCCTTCCATTCTCTTACTTCTATCCAAAAATCAATAGAAGACGATACTTTAATCCATGGATAAGTGTGAAGTTTTTTCCGTTGGATTTCATCGTATGTATAAGTTAGAGATGTCACAAAACTAAGAAAATATTGCATTTTTTAACCAAAAAAAAAGGAGTGGCTAAAAATAGCTAAACTCGAAAAATAAGAAGCTAAAAAAGTAGCTAGGAGCTAAAACACAATTTTTGAAGCTAAATTAGAAAAAAAGAAGCTCAATTTGGCTACAAAATAGCTAAAATGGCAACACTGGCTCTATTACATGATATATTAAAAAAATAACATGAACTGTCACGTAGTGACTCTAAGACACTGGAATATGCAAAAGACGTGATAATGGAAAACTCATCGACAGTATAATCAAAGAAGAGGCGTCAACTTAACTGCTAATCTTATAAAAAATTACGATTTTCTAAGCAATTAAATGTAAAAATCAATAGTTTAATAACAATTTGCACATTATTTATAAATAATTTAATTTTTCTTTGTAATAAAAGAAATTAATTCTCCATGAACGATATTTTGTATTAAACTTTCTTTTTTTCAATAAAATAATTATGTGTTTTGTACTAGTGTCTCTAAGTCACACCGTGAATGTTTACGTTATACAAATAGCGTGACATGAATAGGGTTAAACGTACTTACTTTACTTATCTGGCGCTTACAACCGTTGGTCGGTTTAGGCCTCGTATCGTCGCTCGTATGACTAATTGACGTAACTGAATTTTCTTAATTGTTCAGGAGAGCACTTTTTCACTTTTTGTTTTTGCATTTTTCTTTTTCACGGTCGTATATACTTGAATAATAAGAATTTTTTTTATAATTGTGTACTTAAATACTTAACATTTAATATGTTTGTAATAAGAAAAGAATTGAGCATTATATATTTTGTGCAATTCGTGTTTGAAAAGATACGCCAGTTTGTGAAAAATTTTTTTTGTGTTTTGCAGATACGACCTTCAAAATATATAGCTCAAAAATTTAAACAAATGACATTTAAGATTTGAAAATAAGCTTTATTTCAGAAATAAAAATTAATTCATAAGTAAACACAATCAGTCTCCATTGACATAAAAAAATCGTCGGTAGGCGCTGCAGTACTCAAGATTTCTGCCAAGGGGTTACGCGGTGTTGATGTATGCGTTTCACAAGAAATATCAGCTACGAAATGGTCCCAACATATCAAGCAACTGCATCTCAAACAGGAACTCAATACTACTTTTCTGCATCCAAAAGCATCACATGATTGTTCGTTTGCATTCGAGTCCAAACGGCGCATACAGGCGTGTCGATCGTGTTGTGTTGTTAACCCTTAAATGCACCGTGTATCTTAAAAGATACAACCATTCAAAAAATTCCTACTGCTATATTTTTGGTTTCATTTTTTCAAATCGGTTCTATATTATTTAGAATATTATAAGTCTTAAAAAAATAGTTTTTACTTCTATTTCTCATACTTTATAAAAAATTATGTACAAAGTCAAAAAATCTTTTTCTTTTAATTAAATAAACACGATTTTTATATAGTTAAACATAAAAAAATTATAAATAATTTTGATTAGGAAAACATACTGACTGCTTTCAAAACATGTCCTCACTAGGTCAATTTAGTTGGTTGTATCTTTAAAGATATAGTGTTATAAAAAATAAATGAATCAATAAAAATTTCATAAAACATTTCTTTTATTTTGATATATTTTAATAGGGATTTTAGATGTGGGTAAATACACATTGTATCTTTAAAGATACAACCACATTTTTTAAAAAAACTTTTTAACAAAAACAATTAACGAAACTAAAAACGCAGTTTTTATTTTTACTCAATTTTACTTAAAATATATTTTTTCGGTAAAAATCGGGAGCCTTGTGCATTTATGGGTTAATGATGAGCGAAGATATTTTTTCTGTGCAAGAGGTTCATTGTCAAAAATAAATTTTTGTAAGCAACCACTCACTTAGATTAAGAACTTATTCTCGTTACATTTCATATTCAAAACTCACATTTAAATATAGGATTTATTCTCTCACATTATTCCCATAACCTTTAATATGCAAGTAAAGAGGAATTAAAGGGTATGCAAAGAGAGTTATTATAAATAAAACATTGATCGCGACAGTAGTCATCAGCAAAGTGCACAACTAAGTGCCCTTTCTTCACTTACGCCACTTAGTGACGATTGGGTTTAAGTATTATGTTAGATACGACTCAAAGTCATGTACGTTTTTTAGCCTAACTGTTTTATTTAAAGTTATAATTATTTCTGACATGATGCAGTATGGCTCAAGAAATATATTGGCATCTTTAACTCAATTTCGCAAAAAATGCTAGTTTCGTCAGTTAGTCATACGAGCGACGGTATAAGAAATTGTGCCAGCAATTTCTATCTTGCGCTTGCTGGTGCCACTTGGAAACACCAAGCGTGGTTAGGTTATCCAACACCTGATCCTTCCAACGAATATGTGGGCGTCCTCTTCTGCGTTGACCACCACCGGGCACCGAATCGAATATTTTTTTCGCTGGAGCGTCGTTTTCCATTTGCTCAACATGACCTAGCCAGCGGAACCGCTCGATTTTAATACGCTTAACTATGTCGATGTCAGCGTACAGCTCATACAGCTCGTGGTTCCATCGAATTCGGTACTCGCCATTGACGCAGATTGGACCGAAGATCTTACGAAGGATCTTTCTCTCGAAGACTCCCGAAGTCTTTTCATCAGAACTGCTCAACGTCCAGGTTTGTGCTGCATATAGTGCACGGGCATGATAAGTGACTTATAGAGCGTGAGTTTTGTTCGTCGAGAGAGGGCTCTGCTTCTCAATTGCCTACTCTGCCCAAAGTAACACCTGTTAGCAAGAGTTACCTTCGTCTTATCTCAATACTGACATCGTTGAAAGAGTTTATGCTCGATCCCAGGTAGACGAAGTCCTTAACAACCTCTAAGGAGATGTTGTCAACAGTGACGTGGTTTCCAAGGCGCTGGGACTGTTTGCTTGTTGACACTAGGTATTTCATCTTATCTGCATTGACTACAAGACCCATTCGACTCGACTCTTTAGCTAACCTGGAGAATGCTGCGCTGACTTCGCGCGTATTATGGCCAATGATATCGATATCATCAGCATAAACGTTAAACGTGGGGGTATAAAAAGTCGGTTAACATGGCTCTGTAACGCCCACTGTTGACCGAAACGTTGTTCCCAGCCTCATTTTTGAAGAAAAATGGTCCAATGACGCCACCATTCCACAATCCGTACCAAACTGTCACTCTCTGTGGATGCATTGGCTTCTCGACAATAACTTGCGGGTTTTCCGAGCTCCCCAGATGAGGCAATTTTGTTTGTTAAAGTAGACGTCGAGATGAAAATGCGCCTCGTCGGAAAAGATGATTTTTCGCCCAAAATCGTTTTCCAATTCAAGCTGACCTATGGCCCAAACTGCGATAACGAAGCGAATGGTAGTGCGTTATATTCTGCCTATACAAAAATAAATATTATATAATATCCCCACCAGTACTGACGATACTTTTCTACGTCTACTTTTAAGATATAACAGTCCAATAAGTCCCTCGACTTACTACTAGGTGGCACCTCTAACGAAATATCGATATAATATTTCGATAGTTCCAACCTTCAAACAATGCGTGTAAAAATTTCATGACAATCCGTTCGTCGATGGTATGCTGAGTTTAAACTTGGTCGTATAGACACAAATGATGCTGAACGTTCAGGACGCCCAAATGAGGCAGTTGTTAAATTTTTATAAACATGAATTTTTGCGTCGCTATGTGACAATCGATGAAACATGGATCCACCATTGCACACCGGAATCAAAACGGTCGTCCGCTGAGTGGAGAGCAACCGATGAAGCAGGCCAAAGCGACCAAAAACACAACAGTCGCACTGTGGTCTAGAATGCGATTCTAGAGCGAATTAATTCAACATTAGTAAACCGCTTGACCGATTTTGATGAAATTTAGTGTGTGTATGCGGCTGGGTCTGTAGATGGTCTAAGTCCAAAGTTTGACCCGCTAGGTGGCGTTGTTGTTGCTGTGACGGTGTTTAAAAGGATATTGGAGCTCAGAAACGAATTGAGAAATTCTCATTATTCTTCCACTACACTATTACTTTTAATGCAAAAAAGATTACAAAAATACAATATGAAGAAAAATAAACGAAAACAAGATTCAGTAGTTTTGACTATGTCGTAACACAAGACGTAGAATTATTCAATTCGCTTTTGATGACATCTTTTTTAAAAAATGTTTAGCAAAATATTTATTTCATACACCTGAGCATATGACCTTTAAAAGACTGCCGGAGAGGGTTAATATGTATGACCGATCCCCATTTCTTTTGCAAAAGGAACATTTTTGCCTTTGACACCTATTCCCTCCGACCACTCCTTAGGGGGGCTCCCATACAAATTTTATGGTTTTTGTATATTTATTCCATACACCTGAGCATATGACCTTTAAGAGAGTGCCGGAAAGGGTTAATATGTATGACCGACCCCCATTTTTTTTGCAAAAGGAACATTTTACCTTTGACACCTATTTCCTCCGAGCACTCCTTAGGGGGGCTCCCATACAAATTTTATGGTTTTGTCGATATTTAACTTTCGTTTTCGATTCGCAAAATATATGCTGCGATTCGCATAATATTTGGTGCGCTTCGCATAATATTTGCTGCGATTTGCTTTTGATAACATCTTTTTTAAAAAATATATAGCAAGAATGGTTAAATATAAAGCAACAGCGGAATTTTTTTGCTACCTAGTGCACTGCAGAGTCGAAAAATTTGTTCAATGCTACCAAGTTCAACAACCCATGTGGAGAGTCGAAATGTCAAAATTTCACTGTCGATAATATGCCCGGATATATAATTGGCTGCGGAATTTTGACATTTCAATATCAGATCTGATAAAAAAGCATGCCCCTCAAAATTACTCAGAATTACTGGGCTTCGCGATTCTGTTTAAAACAACATGCCCCCAAAAGTATACTTTTTTTTTAATTATAAGATTTATGTCTTCACTCTAGATGGCGCTGTCTTCACCGTCGAAAAAACCGGAAACCGTCGATAACTAGGTAGCAAACTTAAGCAAACAAAAACATCAAATGTTGGCTTTATATTTCATGTAATTGTGGAAAATTTATATAAGTTAGAGATCAGTAGAAAATAAAATTGTGGCCTTAAGCTGGTATTTTAAATTAAAACTTTTAGACAGGGTGTTGTTTAGGAATATTTGAAGAATCCAAATTGAGTAAAGTTTCTTCAGTACCATTTCTGGTACCCGAGATATAAAATCTTACATTCATTTTTTTGAAAAAGTTAAAAAATTGCATTCAAGTATACATTTCTCAAAAATAGGAAAATGCGTGTGCAAAAATTATACAAATTATTAATGCGGCAACTTTAAGAAAAACGTTAACAGTATAATTAATACCACCAAAATTTAGACTATTGGACCAATCAAAAGTTCTGTGCTAACTCGATTACAACTTTTGCTTCGAATATCCTTCACACAGGACACTGTGGATGAAAATCGTGAGTGGCATCGTGTTTACCAATATATTGTTAGTTTAAGCCTATACTTTTTTAATATATGTCCAAAATAAACTCTAATGTTCAATTCAACATTACTTTATTACTACTTATACAATTATTATAATGAGATATTCAAGTATTAAAGAAAGGTCTTAATACTGTCTTAACTAGCGAGCAACCATAATCCAACTGACTACCCAAATATTAATGTGAGCGCGAGACACCAAAGAGAACGGTCTTTAGTCTCATATACAACACTTACTTTTGCTTTAAGACATACGTGGTTTTTTTTATAAAAGCCAAAGCATTTTAATGTCGTTATTTTTTTACTGTTTTCCTCAAAAAACAACTTTGTCCTTGCGGGGCAGGAAGACATCCTTTTTTTTCCTTAACATTTTTTTTGGGTGATCTTGACAACCCCATGCAACTTTTGAGACCTCTTAGAATGTGAAATTCGAAAAAAAATTGTAATTCGATACGCCCTAATGTACATATGTTGTGCCTCAATAAAATATTTCAAAATTTCACAGAAATTTTAAAAAAAAAAACATTTTCTGATATTTTGTTCGGATTTTCTGATACCAAAATACACTAGATCTGTAAAAAAAAATGGCATGAAGGACCCGATATTTTTTTTGTATTGTGGCAGTTAAAGTGTTAAAGTGACGATACGGACATTCAGTACATCATTTCTGGTGACGAGACTTGGGTGTACGAGTATGACGTCGAAACAGCTCAACAATCTGCAGAGTGGCGCTATCCAGATGAGCCGAAACCCAAAAAACCACGACAAAGTCGTTAAAAAATTAAGTTAATGTTGGCTGTTTTCTTCGATTCTCAAGGTGTCGTGCACTCGGAATTCCTTCAGCAAGGTAAATTGGTCAACGCTCAATTTTATTTGCGTGTTTTAAAGCTTTAATGCGTTAATTCGGCGGAAGAGGTCATAATTATGGAAGGAAAATTCATGGTTTTTGCACCACGATAATGCACCAGCTCACGAATCATGCATTGTAAACGATTATTTCACCAAATACAATGTCAATATCTTTCAACAAGCACCATGTTCGCCAGATGTGGGCCGTGTGACTTTTTCCTATTAAAATAAATAAATAACTGGCCATTTCAGCCCTTGAAAGGACTTTGACCTAGCTTCTTATGATCAATTGTGTTGTGCGTGTTATTAAGTTTGTACACAATTGACCGAGAACCGGACCTACATGCTTAACGCCGACTCCGAACGGCGATGAACGGAAAGTTCTCGTTCTCAAGAAGCTTTACATGGCATTTTGATTACTCTCTGAGTGTTGCCATTGTCTGCAGAGAGGTGGCGGCCGTACAGAAAAATTATTTTAATTCAAATAATTTTCTGTCGCTGCTGGGTTTCGAACCTGGGTTTCCAAAGTTCTTTGACATAGCGGCCACGCACTTTAACCAACTACGCCACGGACGCCACTTTTTCCTATTACCCAAACTCAAATTGTCGCTTCGTGGGGAAATATTTTGAGACAAAGAGATATTTTACATTTATTTCATTTAACGAGCAAAATATGAGCGAACAACCCAGCAGCAGTTTCATTTTTACATACAAAATTAACTGTCAACACCTCCATTGCTATTGACAACTGTGTCAAGAAAAGAACTGTTAGAATTGAACGAGAATAGGAAAAATTGACAGTTGTCAATATATTTACTATTGTCAATATGTTGAATTTTTTTTTCAACTCACCAGAATAGGTCTGTTAATATACACTCTTAGTATGAAATGAAACCAAATCGGATGAAAACCTCGCCTACCTCCCATACAAAGTGACTTTATCAAAAAACAAAAGTGAATACAGTCGAACTTCCCTAAAATGAATCAGCACGGGACCAGAAAATCACTTCATTATATAGAAATGATGATATTTTTCCACTTTTATTGTAAATAATCTAGTATTCATTTTCACTTCGTCACGCAAGCAACTGCTGACAAAATTACTCGACTTTCTTAATTTTTTCTGTTGTTATTTTTAACTTTTAGGCATCCTCAAATAACGTTTAACTTTTTTGTCGGCACACGTGTTATTAGTATGAGCAACATAAATTTGTTTTAAAAAAAATCATTATATATAGACAAAAACGCATGAGAGTTCAATTTGCAGCTGCAAAATTTGTTCCTTATAGAGAAATATTCACTGTATGGAAATTCATTATAAGGAGATCTAAATACACTTAAAATAGAACGAAAAAGCTGTGTTTTTAAATGAATTCATAGTACACAGAAAATAAAAGAATTGATTTATTACCTAAACTAGTTTAGCTAATGTGAAATTTTCTATTTCACCTAATCTTTTAGACAACTTTTCTACTTACACAGTTAATTTAACAATCATGTATTAGGTAATCCACCTAAATAAAAGTTGTAAATTCTACAATTTTGCTAATAAAATCACCTAATTTTTCTAGTCATTTTACTTAATGCAAGTTGTTGATTTGTTCGTATGAAATGTAGTATTTGAATGTTAGCTCTTAGGGGTTAATCCTTATAGAACCAATTATTTTTTTTTCGTTGTTATTAAATTACACTTTCTTTTTATGTAGTGAGTTTTCTTTTTACATTTTTTATCAAGTTGTTCTTTATTTAATTTATATAAATAGGTTTATATATCAAGATAATTGGATAATTTGGCTGCAGAAATGTAGTTTCCTTACCTACTTTAATGTGGAAAAATTATCTAAGGAATTGGATGAATTTCCTACAATAATTAGTTGTTTTTCCTACTCTGAAGTTAGTAAACTATTAAAATAAATAGTTGATTTTTCTAAAATATGTTGGTGCCGTTTCCACTCTTAAGGGGGGGTAAGATTTGGCAACTTTTTTTTATTTATTTTTTTATTTTTGTTTCTGAAAGTAGAACATCTGTAGAATATTGTATTAAAATTTTAAGTCATTCGGTGCAAACCTAACGAAGTTACAGGAGGTTGAATGACCGTTCCTCTAACTTAGTTAGTCAGTGTACAAAACTTTAAATCGATTTTCCCAAACATGTAATTTTTAAAGTCGGGGACCAGCCTACAGAAAAAAACTACTGAACCGATCGTTTTGAAATTTTGGACACATATTCTACATATAAGTAGCTCTCTAGTGACGAATTTTTTAATTACTAACAATTTTACAATAACAAATAGGTAGATTTTTTGGTCAAAAATCGTCATTTTGGCTTCGAAATGGTGTCAAAAATTGAAAATTCGACGTCACTGGAGAGATAAAGCAATAAACTAAAGAAAGCATTTTGATTTTTTGGTTTCAGATGATCCAGTGATGCTGTAGGCTGGTCACCGCACAGACTTTTTTTCGAGGCACCTGCGGAGATCTTCAATAAATCCGTTTTTTCTCTCTATATTTTAACAAACATTTTTTAAATATTCTTAAAATGTTGTACTTTTATATAATAACACTAGCTTTTTCCCGGTGCGCTTTTCTGCACCTTATCTACATAGATAAGTACCGTAAAATGTTGCAATGCCTTCAGCGTTATTATTTCTAAACCATCTCGTACTCGAAACATAGGGGTCGTTCATAAATTACATGACCGATTTTCAATTTTTTTTACCCCCCTCCGGAACTCTTTGTAGTGCATTTCAAAAACACTCCCCTCCACCCCCATAAAGTAACGTAGTAAATGAAATAAAAAATTAATTGATTAAAAAATATTCGAAAATAGAAAAAATAACTGTCGAAAGGAAAGCTAAGAAAAATTATGCCCTTACTAACCTTGCCAATAGTTAACAGTCAATTTAGACGGTCAAACATGGAGATGTAAGGATGAAAATGGTTTGAAAAGTTTGGGTTGTATTAATTTTAATTTTTTCGAGTTTTTTTTTTTGACGTAGAATACGTCGTTCTCGGAGGTAAGTAGGGTGGTTGATAGTGATCAGGTGTCGGTATTTACATTACTTTTTGAGCCTTTGGTGGGCCTAAAGTACTAATCGTACAATGTTGATCTTAGCACTTGTTGGTCTGCTTGATCCTCAATGCGACAAAAATTCATGTTAGAACTGTCTAACTTATATCAATTTTACACAATTACATGAAATATAAAGCCAACATTTGATGTTTTTGTTTGCTTAAACTTGCTACCTATTTATCGACGGCTTCCGGTTTTTTCGACGGCGAAGACAGCGCCATCTAGCGTGAAGACATAAATCATATAATTAAAAAAAAGCATACTTTAGGGGGCATGTTGTTTTTAACAGACTCGCGTAGCCCAGTAATACTGAGTAATTTTGAGGGGCATGCTTTTTTAACAGAATCTGTTATTGAAATGTCAAACGCAGCCAATTAAATATTCGGGCATATTATCGACAGTGAAATTTTGACACATGGGTTGTTGAACTTGATAGCATTGAACAAATTTTGTTTGCTTGTTTAAGTTTTCTACCTATTTATGGACAGTTTCCGGTTTTATCGACAAAAGCATAAAATTTGTATGGGAGCGCCCCTAAGGAGTCGTCGGAGGGAATAGGTGTCAAAGGCAAAAATGTTCCTTTTGCAAAAGTAATGGGGGTTGATGATACATATTAACCCTCTCCGGCACTCTCTTAAAGGTCATATCGTCAGGTGTATGGAATAAATATTTTTAAGAAAGATGTCATCAAAAGCGAATTGAATAATTCTACGTCTTGTGTTACGACATAGTCGAAACTACTGTATCTTTTTTTTTGTCACATTACTATATCTGAGAGTCCCTCCCCCATTCGTTACTTATGGTAGTACATTTTAAAACCTCTCTCTCTACTAAATTGGTAACATAGTTTATGAATGACCCCATAGTGACTGCGCAAGTTTGAGCTCGATCGGCTCAGTAGTTTTGGAGTCTATAGCAGCGTTCTCTATTGTAAATTTTTTGCATTTTTCATTTCCCAGTAGCAGGATATTACCAAGTAGTAACTTCACTCTGACTTCTATGTTCTTTGTCTTTTACTTCCATAGCTTTTCTGTATCATAAATTTGGCTTGTATGGGTGGAGACACACCCCCTTGTCCAATGCATGTCACCTTTTCTAGTAGAAGGACATCACCAAATGGTATCTACATTCTGAGTTTCAATGTTCTGTGACTTTTACTTCTATAGCTATTCCCTATCGTAAATTTGGCTTATATGGGTGGAGCCACCCCCCGTTTTCGAATGCCCGTGCCAGTTTTTCAGTAGAAAGACCTTCATTGTTATACGACATTTAGTTCCAAAGCAATTTGATATCATAAATTTGGCCTGTGTGGCCAAATTCCCTTGTCTAATGTTCGCTCAAATATATAGTAACTGCCTCTTGGACCCATAGCATCTACATATCAAGTTTCACTATAAAAACATCTACAACTCAGGAATAATAATGATTTCTAATAAGTGGGAGTTTACATATAGTTAGACCACGCCCAGTTTTAGTATAGATGCCGACAGTAACCATACGAACGTATTTACCAAATTTTAGTTTAATACGACCAAAACCGTCTTAAATATAGCATTGTTATTGATTTGTGGGTGGTAAAAGGGGGTATGGAAAATTTTTACTATGCCTATATTTTTCGCGCAAATGCAAACTAAAGTGAGACTTGCAAATTATTCCAATATTCCATTTATTTCCAATTTCCCTTGCAAATATTTCCCCATACACACCATATATGCGCACCTGTATTTGTTGACACCTGTATTGTTGTATAAGGTCACTAAAATGCCTATAATTCATGAACCAATACACATACAAAGACCGTGTTTATACATAAGAACCTTCGTATTGACGTCACCTTTCATGGAAAATTCCAGAATCGAAATCGGTTCACGCATTACAGAGAACATCAATTTCATACACAATGCAACTTATTTTTATATATATATAGATGTAAAATAAACCTACTGTTATAGTTTTTTCTAAAAAAAATCATGAAAAAGGTATTTTTTAGACGAAACAAACCTTACCCCCCCCCCCCCCCCCCCTCTTAAGTGGGAATGCAATCTAAATAATTAGATAATTTTTCTACACTTAGTATGTGGCTTACCTACTCTGAAGTGGACATAGTTTAAAAAAGAAATTAGATAATTCTTCTAATAAGTTATGTGTTTAGAGAGAACTTCATTGTATGTATAGAATTTCACTATGGGCAGTTCGACTGTATTTTCTGTTAAAACTATGACGAAAATGCTTTTTACAAATAATTATTTTATTGACTGCTTAAGACTTTATATATACATACAAGGTGGCGCAAAAGTAATCCTCCTATCAAAAACTGCTATAAATTTTGCGATTGGCCCCTAATGTCAGTTCTGTTTTGACATTTGGGTAGTAAACACATGCAAAATACACGTTAATAAACAATGTTACGCTACACTGCTCCAGAACGCGGAATTAATCACCATCAAGAGGAAGAGGATTTTTCATCAAAAATAATCATGAGTGATGAGGACCATTTCCATCTTAGCGGGTACGTAAATAAGCAAAATTTACGCTTCTGGGGCACTGAAAATCCGCGTGTAACCCACGAAGAGCCATTACACCCGCTCAAAGTCACTGTATGGTGTGCTGTTTTCGCTGGAGGAGTCATCGGACCTTTTTTCTTCGAAGACGGTGACTGTGAATGGTGAGCGCTACAGAGCAATGATCGACGAGTTCTTTTTGCCGCAACTTGATGAATTGGGATTGGAAAACATGTGGATCCAACAGGACGGTGCAACGGCACACACTGCACGTGCCACAACCGATATGCTGAAGGATGCATTTCCCGGGCGCCTAATCTCCCGATTTGGCGATTTGCACTGGCCAGCAAGATCGCCTGATTTGACCGCTCCAGACTTCTTTTTGTGGGGCTTTTTGAAGTCGCGGGTTTATGTCAACAAGCCTCAGACTCTTGCAGCTCTTAAAGACAATATCCGTCAAGAATGTGAGGACCTATCGCCGGAAGTTTTGGCCGAAGTGATGGAAAATGCCATAAAAAGGGCTCAAATAACAATCAACTGTGGCGGCGGCCATTTACATGATATCATATTCTCGACTTGATGTAAAAAAAATTAAAAGATCAAATAAAAATAATCCACAAGAAGAATCAAAGTTTTTCATTTTTTTTTAAATTACAGCCAAAAAACATCGGAAGGTTATTTTTGCGCCACCTGTTACTTTGGTTCGATCGTGGGTTATTTTGACTTCGACCCAGTCGAAAATCATTTCTTACTAGTTTTTTCTAAAATTTTCAAATTTCATATTATTATTAAAGCAGTTGAGCAACGCGAAAAGCCAACATCTTTTATTTTGATGCACCAGCTGAAAAATAGCAAGTTTCTTGCTATTCCAGTAGCATTTCCTGGCATCGCAGCTAACTTCACTGAAGGAGGACGTACCTTGAACAACCAATTCACACTTCCAATCTGAATTCTTGAGACATTTGTATTAGGCGTCAAGCCCAATTCTTCGGACGGAAGATAATTTGATACTTATCATTATTGATGTAGAAAGTACGATTTCTGCAGTGTCACTGATAGTTATTAATAGTATGTTTCGCGATATTACCAGATATATCGGCATCTGTTTTTTGCCGGAAAAGTTGTTGTATTTTCTGACTTCAAACAAACTGTAATCCTGTAATCCCTCATTCCGAACGCGCTGTGACTATAGAACATTACATTAAAAGTCATGCATTGTGGTCTTACGTAAGAACAGTAAAGCTTGACAAAACATGCGAGTAGACGAAGGCGAAAACGAATTTGCAAGTTATTTGCTCAAGTTGGCAGTGACACGTTTCCTAAACATAGTACCAGACAATCAATTTCTTATCAGCGCCTTTTAGGTCACGGATTTTCGATTGATTTTATTTATGATAATCTACAAAACGACATAAACATCGGTACCATACAAGGAAAAGCTGTTCTTGCGCCATCAAAAATTAATTTGTTAGTAATTGATCGATTATCTAATCCAGAAGTTTTGTATAAAAGCATTGACACAATCGTTTCTGATGAAGTGGACGTACACATAAACTTTCCAACAGAGTTCCTCAATAGCATTGAAGTAAGTGGTCTTCCGTGACACCACTAAACGCTCAAAACAGATGCAATTGTCATGCGGATGAGGAACCTTAATACACCAAAAGGTATTATCAATGGAATCCGGTTGCAAATTGTTAATCTTTACAATAATACTCTCGACTGCACTGTACTACTAAGCGGCGCAAGCACTGGTGAGCGTATTATTAAACCAAAAATTAACCTCAATCCATCAGAAACATTTTTTCTATTTAAAATAGAACGATTATAATTTTCGGTTTCTTTGTCATTTACTTTTACTATTAATAAGAGCCAGGACAGTCATTGAGCCATTTTTGTAAAAAAGGAGTCAAAACTTCGGCGAACGTGTATGAATCCGATGTTTTGGAATTGGTTGTCAAACCTCTTAGAACGGCATTATTCCAAAACAAGCCGTGGACCTTTCAAGACTCTGCTCCAACCCATAAGGCTGAATTGACTCAAGAGTGGCTCAAAACCAATGTACCGGACTTTCCACAGATCAGTGACCAGCGGGTAGCCCAGACCTGGACTCATTGGATTACAAGTTGTGGTCCGTGTTAGAGGGTATGGCTTGCTCTACTTGACACCCAAATATCGAATCTCTAAAGAGCACTCTTGTCAGAGGAGTAGATAAATTTCCTATGCATGTCGTACGTGCTGCGATCGATGACTGACCGGATCGACTTCGCTAGTGCTGGAAAGCAAATGGTGGCCATATCGAATAAGTTATTGTACAATTTGTAGCTATTGAATGACTCAATATATAACAAAAATAGTCTTTAAAAAATCTTTTGTTTTTTTTCATTTAATGAGATAAAAACCGTGTACCAAAACATATGAGAGTACTAAGTATACATATAAGAGCACGAGTGATATAAGTATAAGACAGAGTTTAACGCATTTTAAGCGTGAACTATTTTTTATTTTTTCGCTGTGAGATTTTATTATAGTAATTGAAGGAAATCTGTTACCAGCAATAATTAAAGACAATTAGCTCTTTTTTCATAAAAAGCTTCAAATACACAAAATGCTAATTTAAAATTAATAACACGGTGTTACAAAATGAAATCAAATCAAAAAACTTGCCTCGAGACATAGAAGAGGTAGTAGGCCTGGTTGAACATAAGATAACTGCATACTTAGCTTTTTGAATATACCCTCAAAATCGGGATTTGTGGTCAAAAAACCGATTTTTGGTAGGTGCATATATAGTTTGTTATGTAACTCCGTTATATCTAGCTCAATTTTAAAAATTTAAACATTGATAAAAAGAAGAAAAATATACCCTTAATATAATATATAGACCGTTTTTTTACAAAAAGAATTGACAAAGTTACAGGCAAAATCATTTGAAAATTTCTCATTTTTTTTTTAATTTTTTCAACTTCAACAACGTTTTGTTAACAAATTTTGTTTTGTGGCACTATTAGTTTTAGCAGGATTCTGAAAGCCTGTTAAATTTTGCGTTTAACAAGCTATAATTTACTTTAATTGGCTAAAATACAAAGGCACTATCGAATTTTTAGTATTCGTAATAAAATACAAAAAAATTTTTTTTTTTTTTCTAAAAATGTTTTTTTGACCTTTTTCGTTTATATATATTATCATGTGGCGTCCGTGGCGTAGTTGGTTAAAGTGAGTGGCCGCTATGTCAACGAACTTTGGAAACCCAGGTTCGAACCCCAGCAGTGACAGAAAATTATTTGAATTAAAATAATTTTTCTGTACGGCCGCCACCTCTCTGCAGACAATGGCAAACCTCAGAGAGTAATCAAAGCTCAGAGAGTAATCATAAGTAAAGCTTCTTGAGAACGAGAACATTTCGTTCATTGCCGTTCGGAGTCGGCGTTAAGCATGTAGGTCCGGTTCTCGGTCAATTGTGTACAAACTTAATAACACGCACAACACAATTGATCATAAGAAGCTAGGTCAAAGTCCTTTCAAGGGCTGAAATGGCCAGTTATTTATTTATTTTTTATTTATATTATCATAAAGCTGGTGTATTGCCCGGATGTGACGGAACTGTTTGCAGTTTTCAACCACAAACACGCTCCGAATGAATGGCGTTTGTTTATTGAGGGATCTTGCAAGAGTATGATTTATTTAAAAACTTTTTGTGTGATTCTTGATATGTTAAATTCTGATATATGTATGTCGCCGACTTAAAGGCTCTAGCAATACTGTTTGGAATGCAAGGTGGATATACCAAGTATCCTTGCATTATTTGCGAATGGGATAGTAGTGCGACTAATAAATACAAGCAAAAGGAGTAGCCACTGCGTGCTTCATTTCAAGTTGGCAAAAAATATGTTTTGAATACTCCACTGGTGCGACCTGAAAATGTAATCCTACCGCGGCCTCGGTAGTCGAGTTGGTAGCGTGCTCGACTGCCACCCCAGAGGTCCCGGGTTCGATTCCTGGCCAGGCCATGGTCCTTCGCTTTTAACCTTTCTTAATTTTCTATCCTCATTTGTAATTAACTGAAATTAAAAATTCATCAATATTTACGACATGAAGTTGTAGTTGATGGTAGAGAAGTTTGTGGATGAGATTGACTTATAACTTAAATTGACTGAGATAAAGGCAGAACACTTGCGTCTGATTCAAATTCATATGTTTCTTTGGCTTTCCACCACGCTTAGAACATCCTACGCGTGTTTCACTTGATTTCCCTTTCCTTCCCACTAATCTATCATCCCATTTTCGAACCAAGGCAGACTTGACTGAATAGGTATTCCACCTGAAATCCTTGGTTCAAAGCTAAAAAAAAAAAAATCTGATTGCAGCGTTTCCTAGGTTAAGTGAGGCAAAAATCAAAGAAAGTATCCTGCACGTTGAAATCTTTTATAAAAGTTATTTATTCATTTCGGTTATTCTAAGGTTTATTTGTGGGCCCACAAATTCGGAAAATTTTCTTGGACAATGACTTCGTTTCTAAATTAAATCCAGTTGAAAAAAAGAGCTTGGAATAGTTTTATTTCGTTATGCATTTATTTCCTCGGCAAGAAGAAGAGTCGAAATTACTTAGATGTTGTAAATGAGTTTTTAAATACCTACGAAGAAATGGGCTGCAATATGTCAATTAAAATACATTTTTTGCACTCCCATATAAACTTTTTCCCGAATAGCCTTGGGCAGTTTAGTGATGAACAAGGAGAAAGGTTCCACCAGGAGATGGAAGCTATAGAAACCGGCTTTCAGGGAAAAAATTCCATAAACATGCTGGCAGACTTCTGCTGGTCCCTAAAACGTGAAATCGATTATAATATATATAAACGAAAAAGGTCAAATAAACATTTTTAGAAAAAAAAAAAAATTAAAATTCTTTGTATTTTATTACAAATACTAAAAATTCGATAGTGTATTTATATTTGAGCCAATTAAAGTAAATTATAGCTTGTTGAACGCAAAATTTAACAGGCTTTCAGAATCCTGCCAAAAAACAAAATTTGTTAACAAAACGTTGTTAAAGTTGAAAAACTTAAAAAGAAATGAGAAATTTTCAAATGATTTGACCTGTAACTTTGTCAATTCTTTTTGTAAAAAAACGGTCTGTATATTTTATTAAAGGTATATTTTTCTTCATTTTATAAATGTTTAAATTTTTAAAATTGAACTAGATATAACGGAGTTACATAACAAACTATACATGCACCTACCTAAAATCGGTTTTTTGACCACAAATCCCGATTTTGAGGGTATATTAAAAAAACTAAGTATGCAGTTATCTTATGTTGAACTAGACCTACAACCTCTGCTATGTCTCGAACCGAGTTTATTTTCACTGTTACACCGTGTAACCTGTGCTGAATAACAGTCCAAAACCGCCGACTAACAGACCTATTCTGGCTGTTTATTTATAAGAAATAATTTGCCAAAATTTTGTCAAACAGACTTGTTAAACCTATCCATGCGAACACTTCATTTGTCAAAGCTTTATTTATTCACCACAGGAAGGTGAAAAGTACATTAGTGGTATTCAATGAACGCCGTATTCGTGATGTAAATGGCGTATGTGACGTATGTTTACAGAAGCGTATTTTGCAACAACAAAATTGTATGGGAGTAAAAATACGGAGCTTACGACACAAAATCGTAAACAACAAAATTGTATGGGAGTAAAAATACGGAGCTTACGACACAAAATCGTGGTGTATACAGCACGTATAATTCGTGAATGCAACTGTGTTCTTATACTTTATTAACAGATTATAAGCGCGCATTTTTTAATTTTTTCCAATACATTTTTTTTCAATTTCTTTTATCAATTTAATTTTTTCGCTTAATTTTGGCATTTTTTATTATTTGGTGCTCATGAAAAAATTAAAAAAATTGGTACAGTATTGCCATATGTCAAAAATGTCAATATGGATTTCAAAAAAGTTTGTGATGGCAACTTATTTTCTATACAATTATTCAGTTTAATTGGTATTTGTTTAGGTGGGTTCGTGGATACGGTCGGCGTAAACTTATAGTTTTACGCTTCCGTATATATACGGCGCTCATTGAATACCACTATTATCATAAGACAACAATTAAGTGTTGCAATATTATTGAAAAAATTACCCCAATTTTTTAAGTTATTTTATACCCCCACGTTTAAAAAACGTAAAAGGGGTATATTAATTTTTTCACTCTGTTTGTAACGCCCATAAGAAGGCGTGGTCGGAATAGAAAAGTATACATATTTTTGAGCATTCAGCATCACCGCCCGAGTTGATTTAGCCATGTCCGTCTGTGATCACGATTACAACAGTAATTTTCAAGCTTTCATCACGAAATTCCATATTTAAGCTTTTATCTAAAAGATAAAAATCAATTTCGAATGGCCAAGTCGGATGAAAACCATGTCTAGCTCCCAAACAAAGTGAATCTCTTCGAATTCCGCAAAATTAATATATGGACGTGAAATTTTGCAAATGAGCTTTGATATTTAATATAAACTCTGGATATAAATTCAACCAAATCGGATGAAAACCACGTCTACCTCCCATACAAAGTGACTTTATTAAAAAAAACAAAAGCGAATATTTTCCTTTAAAATTTTTTTACAGATAAACATTTTATTGGCTGCTTAAGACTTTGAATATATTTCGGCCCAGTATGAGATAATTTTTTACTAAATGAAAATGTGAATTTTCGTTATGAATTCGTTAGTTCTTTTGATATTATATATTTAAATATTGAAGTTTCAAAGGCACAAAAAAATATATGAACTACTATATTTTCTAAATCAGAAGAGAACTACACTTTTTCTTTTCTCAATCTTTTTAAAAGCTTCAATATTTATAAATCATTTCAGAATATTTAAAGAAATAAATATATAAAAATTTAATTTTGTACTTTAACCCTTAAATGCATAGTGTGTCACATATGGCACAGACAAAGAATTTATCCCCATGTCTGAATGAGAGTAATTTTGGAAAAAATAATACTTTTGGGTCACACCGATTTAAAGCTTTCGTTCTCTTCAAACGGTTATGTTTACAGAATTCAGCTGATTGAATTATTTGAGCAAAAGTGAATAAATGTTGAATGCATAAAAAAAAGGACATGCATTTAAAGGTTCATTATCCCCCAACACATATTTGATCAATTCTGTTTATAATAGGCAACACTTTGTTTTTGCAGTTTCTACTTATTTCAAGAAAATGAACGAATCACTGAAAAAAAATGTTTTAAAATTGACGACAGTTGTTATTAATTTGACGAATTTTATGTTTAAATAGCTTACTACAAATTTCGTCAAAGTAAGAGCATATTTCGTTTAAAACTTTTGAAAAACATATGAAAAAAGGCAAAATATGAATACATATTTTGAACACATTGTGTTCAACTTGAAGCTAATGTTTTTTTTTCAGCGTAGAAATTAAGTTAAATTGTTTTATTATATGTATTATGTATTAGTGTACATTTATAATCATTTATTTGATTTGGCGAGCAAAATATAAACGAACAACCTAGCAGCAGTTGGATTTCTAACTACATACAAAATTAACTGTCAACAGCTCAACAGTGTCAAAAAATATCTTTAAGAATTGAACGAGAATAAGAAATGTTTACTGTTGTCAAGATATTTACTTATGATAGAATAAACAGGGTTTTTTATAAAAGAAAATTAAAAATAATTCAAATAGAAATAATTTCGATTTGACAGTTCTGAGTCCACGCAGTCACCCTTGCATCTACCTTATTTATTTTACCATGTATTTACTATTGTATGTAAAATCAATGAATGGTGAACTTTGTAAAATCACTGGAATACGTCTGTAAGCCTCTTGAAGCTAAAAAGACAACTTGAAGATTTAACCTTGCAAAGAAACATAAAATTGAGTATAGATAGCGCTTGGCTGCTTTACTGTCATGCGGAGTTAAATAAATAATAAATATCTTTTTTATATCAGGAATTATTTTTATAAAAGAAGAATTAATATGGTCACAATTTTTGATTTAATAGTTGGAGTATTGAAGTCTATGGGGAGGAGTTTTTACAAGACACTTTACTAAGGTGCATTTCGTAATCATAAGGCACTTTAAGTATTGAACTTTTTTTATAAATTAAAATTAGTGGAAACTTTCTCAATAAGTTGTTTTCTTGCACCATATGAACTATTAAACTTCTCTGAATTTAAGATACAATTATTGATGTAAGAGATCACATTGAGCCATAGTTATATTTATTGTCGATAGCTATTTTGCTGCACTTTTTGCTGTTTTATTATGATAAGACAAATAATTTTTTAATCAGACTACAAGTGACTATCACAGTTTTATTAAAATTTAATTTATTAAGCCACCATTTCAAATTTGTCTAATGATGAGTGTGGCGAAATATTGGCATATATCAACGGATGTGGATCACTAATATCTTAAATTTCGAAAGAAATTAATAGAATCGAATTTTTTTGCGGAACGCCAATAATGAAAATATTTTAAAGCCAGTTGGCAGAAATTTGACGCTGTCTGGCAGCGGATAGTTCTTAGAAAAAGTTAGGACACGAAGAATTCATACGCCAACTTGGCCGCCTCTGTGCACAATAAAGTGTCAAACACTACAATGTGATGCACTCTGTATCGCTGCGACCATTTGAAGTTATAAAAAATGATGAAAGCATCCCATATTTTGCCACGGCATTAGCACACACATCTGCGATAACATTCAAGTATTGGAAAACAGCCTCCTTCTTTTTGTTGAGTCAAACAGGGAATTGCCATTCATTGTCCAACAAGATAACGATCGCATTCATGTAAGCAATAAAACGAAGCGATATTTGGTTGATTGCTCCATGCAAACTATAAGCTGGCTTACCTGTTCTCCACATTTAAATTCCATAGAGAATTTATGGGGTATATAAGTGGGAACGGTTTAAAAAAAAAATAAAAAATGCACAGGAACTACGATTGTCTCCGAATGGGCTGACCTAGATGTCAGTATTTTTTTGCAAAAATCTAATGATTATTAATAAATAATGAAACCGTAACAAAGAGAATTTTGACATTGATTACCTAATCGTGTCCAGCCAACTGGGCAAACATTCCGGCGCTTAGCTGCTCGAATCGAACAGACTGGAATCACACGAGACCTTACAAGACGTGGCAGCCACCGGACTGGTCGTTTGGTCTAGAATATCGCAGCTGTGGCTGCGGATGTCGCTGAGAACGATGAAACATCAACCATACGACTGGTCACGCAATTGGGCATCACCAGACGGACCTTACAGCGAATTTTAGTGAAAGACTTACACATTTTCCCGTACAAAGTACAAACAGTGCATCAGTTAATGCCTGGTGACCGTCAGTAGCGTATGAATAACTGTCAAGCCGTCCTCAACCTCAACAACGAAGAGGACGATTTGTGTCGAAAATCATCATAAGCGACGAAGCGCATTTCCACTTAAGCGGTTATGTCAGTAAGCAAAATCTTCTTCAAGGAATGATTGGGCGTTCTTTTTTGAGGACGCCATCGGCAATACGGTCACTGTTACTGGAGGAAGCTACAGGACCATGATAAACGACTTTTTACTGCCGGAATTGGATGTTTGGTAAACATGTGTTTCAACAAGACGGTGCAACCGCACACACAGTACGAGCCTCAATGCATATTGTGAAGGCAGCGTTTCCTGGTCTCGTAATCTCCCGCTTTGGTGATTTGGCATGGTCAGATTCAACCATCCCTGACTTCTTTCTTTGGGGCTACTTGAAATCGCGGGTTTATGCCAACAAGCCTTAGACAATTGCAGATCTTGCGAATTATATTCGACAGAAATGCGAACAGTTATCACCGGAAATCTTGTGGGAAGTCATGGAAAATGCGATAAAACGGGCACAAATGTGTATCATCGCTGGCGGCAGCCACTTGACGATTATCATCTTTTCCACTTAACACAAAATATTATAAAGGTCCAAATAAAGATTTCCGGCACTCAAAATAACTTTTTTTTATTTAGTAAAAAAGTTGTTCAAAAACAAAATTCCATGATTAACTTTGCGCCACCATGGATTTTATTTTATGAAATTGTGTTTTTTGCTTTTCATTCTTTGCTTTTCATGACCTTATTTGTATTAATTCTTTGTTTGATTTTTTTTTCGAAACAAGGGCGGTTTTTAGCCCGCACCCCCAGCATTGATTTGGGGGTTCGGGCCCTAGCCAAAAATATCTAGCATTGATTTTGTCACATATTAAAATACTAGATAAGTCATTGACAAAAAGTAAATCGAACAAGGACGGCAAATCGAACCTCAAATTCTTTTTATAGATAATGTGAGGGTTGTATCAACAAGACCTGAAGGGTTGTAAAGGCGTATTATTTAACCGCTGGTCCCTTGGCATTTTTAAAAGATATTGTAGCTCATACATAATGTCCATGTGTCTACTTTATTATCCTGTATAAATTTAAGACATATCCAAGCAAGTGTTCAATTTGCTTAAAAGAGTTGGCTGAATGAATATCTAACCAACCGGAGGTATTGACATGCCAGAGTCAACGTTATGATTTTAATTTTGATTTTGTTTTTTAATTCTTCTTTTGCTTTTGGTTTTGCTTTTGTGTGTTAAATCAACATTAACATTAGCGCAAAATCCATGCAATCATGGTGGATTGACCTTACATTAAACGGTCCCCACGGAGGTGAGCGATGGTAGCACCTCATACATATAATTTTGACTGACCAATTACATCATTTAAAAGGTCAGACAAAGGTCATCAAAGGTCAATTAGTTTCATTAATTGGTCAGCGATAGAAAATTTTTTATTCGCTGTTAACGTTTTTCAAGGTCACTCAGAAATGTTGGCACCTCATCATCCATAAAATAAAAAATAATACCTGAACTCAATAGAACATTGTCTGCTGATAATTGGTCAGCATAAATAAATAATTGGTCAATCGAATTTCATAACTAAAATAATTAATTATGTTCAAGCCCATCGAAGTGTCAGGGCAGTGAGCGCATCCCCACCAAAATGGCAACCATTTGAAAAAAGTCGATTTTCGAGGTCACAAAATCGGTCGCCATTTTGTTTTTTGTCGGCGGAAAAAAACTATCGTAATTCAGGCTATAGCCACTTAAACAGGGATTAATTTGGTTTTTTTTTCCTCAGATGTTTCAGACTGGTGATATCTTGCACACCGTATTTTTTTGTATTCTTTAAATGTTAATAAATATATGTGCAAAATTTGAAAACGATATCTGTTTTCCTTTTATGAAAAAATATTCCCGAAAGAACTTATTTTTTTAAACTTGTAACCTAAATGCCCCCTTAAGGGGGGTTATATACCCAGAACTTTTTTTTCAAAAATTTTTTTATACTTTCTTAAAGCTTTAAGTCTCAAGCATATGTGGTGAAAATTTCAAGTCGATATCTTAAAAAATAACAAAGTTATAACCTAGTGAGTGAACCGCCTTCTAGAGCGCGATCGTTTTGATTTTTTTGCAGGCTTATTTTACACATAATAATCTCGTACTTGTCTTAGGATTTTTTTTTCGTAGCTTCGTTCATTTTTATAGGCAAAATAATGACGAATTTTTGGTCGAAAATCGTTAATTTACGTTCGGAAGTTCGCCATTTTGTGAAAAATCAATATTTTCAAAATCGGCTATGACAAGTACGAGTTTTAAGTATCTAGTTTAATAATATTTTTAATTTTTTTGCTTCAGTTGAATTTAGGAGGAGCAATCTTGGTCACCGCATTTTCAGAGCGTTCTACAAAAAGTGCTGTATCTACCTTAATATTAAATTTTTTTTAATAAAAAAATACTTAACATACTCTTGAATGTGTATATTTTAAGGTTTAAAAACCCTCATTTAAAAATATCCCTTAGGTTTCCTTTAAAAAATTCACAAACATGACCTTTTTTTTCGGCCTCTGGGTATATTTCCCCCCCTTAAGAAAACTAAATGCACTTATTGCTAAAGCAAAAGCAAAAGTGAAAATCAATCAATAAACCATACCGCTCATAAATTAATTAAAATGCTATATTTCAGACGGGTTTGGTCGTATTAGACAACATTTTTTTTCGCTTGATTAATATTAGTAACTGCAACTTTTCAAAAATCATTAAAATTGCGGAATTGTAAATGCTTCTATGGTTAAATAACAGGCTTTGTTTGTAGGGTATATTGGACCAAGTCACTGTATAAGAAATCGAACAGGGAGAAGAGAAACAAATTAAAATCAGAGATTGTAGAGCACAAAAAAAAAAATAAAAATTAGAGAAACACCATACAGAGCTTTACCTTTTTGATAAATTCATTTGTACGGAAGGTAGAACCGCTTCTAATCTTTTATTGGCATTTATAGTGTTTCAATGTTTTATGATAAGTAAATTTACATATAAGCAAAAGTATCTATTTGATAATAATATAAAAAGACTAGCTGGTACCCGACGCGTTGCTGTCGTAGCGGAAATAATTTCTATCTCTATCTGAATCTCAAACTCAGTCTCAATCTCAATCTCAATCTCAATTTCAATCTCTATCTATCTCTATCTATATCTCTATCTCTATCTCTATCTCTATCTCTATCTCTATCTCTATCTCTATCTCTATCTATATCTCTATCTCTATCTCTATCTCTATCTCTATCTCTATCTCTATCTCTATCTCTATCTCTATCTCTATCTCTATCTCTATCTCTATCTCTATCTCTATCTCTATCTCTATCTCTATCTCTATCTCTATCTCTATCTCTATCTCTATCTCTATCTCTTTCTCTATCTCTATCTCTATCTCTATCTCTATCTCTATCTCTATCTCTAACTCTATCTCTATCTCTATCTCTATCTCTATCTCTATCTCTATCTCTATCTCTATCTCTATCTCTATCTCTATCTCTATCTCTATCTCTATCTCTATCTCTATCTCTATCTCTATATCTATCTCTATATCTATCTCTATCTCTATCTCTATCTCTATCTCTATCTCTATCTCTATCTCTATCTCTATCTATATCTATATCTCTATCTCTATCTCTATATCTATCTCTATCTCTATCTCTATCTCTATCTCTATCCCTATCTCTATCTCTATCTCTATCTCTATCTCTATCTCTATCTCTATCTCTATCTCTATCTCTATCTCTATCTCTATCTCTATCTCTATCTCTATCTCTATCTCTATCTCTATCTCTATCTCTATCTCTATCTCTATCTCTATCTCTATCTCTATCTCTATCTCTATCTCTATCTCTATCTCTATCTCTATCTCTATCTCTATCTCTATCTCTATCTCTATCTCTATCTCTATCTCTATCTCTATCTCTATCTCTATCTCTATCTCTATCGCTATCTCTATTTCTAAGTGGAACGACTCGTGTAAATTGATAACCAAATTTCGAGGCTATGCTACCCATAATTCCAAAGTTATTCGATATCGCAAATTTGGCTTGTATGGGCGGAGCCACACCCCCTTGTTCAATGACGTCTCAGTTTTCTAGTTGATGGATATCACCCAATAGTAATTCCATACTGAATTTCGTTGTTATACGACTTTTTGTTCCAAAGCTATCTGATATCAAAAATTTAAAGTGTATGGGCGGGGCCACACCCCTTTGGCCTATACTTGCTCAATTTTGCCAGTCGAAAGACACAACTAAATAGAACGTTCTAACCGAGTTGCATTAATGTGTGACTTATAGCTCGAAAGTTATACCGAAAATTTGGTCTGCTGAAAAAGTGCCACGCCCCACGTCCAACGCCCATAAAATTTTACCTGTGGAACGGCTCTTGTAAATTGAGGTAGAACACCGAATTCCGATGCTATGCGACCTATAACTTCAGAGCTATTCGCTACCGTAGATTTGGGTTGTATGGGAGGTGCCACGCCCCCTTATTTTAGGGGGATGAAAAATAGATGTTGTTCGATTCTCACCCCTGACTAATATCCTCGCTAAGGATCACGAAAATCGGTCGAGCCGTTTCGGAGGAGTTCGATCACGCACCCCGTGACAGAAGAATTTTATATATTAGATGAATAAATTTTGTAACGAATCAACATATGATATGACTTTTAAGAGAGTGCCGGAGAGAGTTAATATGTATGAACGACCTCCATTACTTTTGTAAAAGGAACATTTTTGCCTTTGACACCTATTCTCTCCGACCACTCCTTAGGGGGGGTCCCATACAAATTTTATGGTTTTTGTATGTTTATTCCATACACCTGAGCATATGACCTTTAAGAGAGTGCCGGAGAGGGTTAATATGTATGACCGACCTCCTTTACTTTTGTAAAAGGAAAATTTTTCCCTTGGGGACCTATATCCTCTGACCATTCCTTACATGTTCTCCAATACAAAAACGCAATAGGGGCATATTTAATTTTGTCACTCTGTTTGTAAGGCCCATAAAGAGGCGTAGGAATAGCAAAGTATATATATTCTTGATCAGTATCACCACCCAAGTGGATTTAGCCATGTCCGTCTGCCTGTCCGTCCGTTCGTATGTAACTTATAAGTGCTAAAAAATAACAAATTGAGTACTCTCGAGTTGCAAAACATGTCCCGGAACTATATAGTTCCGCAGTTCCATTTGATTGAATGAAACTCATGCAACTCATATGCAGCGGAAACATAAAATGTTGGCTTTATATTTCATGTAATTGTGGAAAATTTATATAAGTTAGAGAGTTCAATCATGAATTTTTCTCCCAATGAGGATAAAGCAGACCAACAAGTGGTAACATCAACATTGTACGATCAGTACTTTAGGCACACCAAAGGCTCAAAGAGTGACCTAAAAACGCTATCAACCGCCGCTTGATCACTATCAACCGCCCTACTTACCTCTGAGAATGACGTATTCTACGTCAAAAAACAAAACAAGGAAAGAAGAGAGAAAAAAATCCTGTCGAACTCTGTTTAGAATAAGTTAAATAAGTAAACCTGTTAGAATAAGTATTGTCTTGCCTTGTTTGGCCAATATAAATGGGTTTGTTAAAAAAAGGTAGATTAAAACTCTAAATAAAACAAAAATAAAATACGAGGATCTAAATAATAAATTAAATAAATCAAAGCAAAATCATTTAAAAACAAAAAATTAAAAATTATAGCAACAAAATTTGAAAAAGACAACATAAATTTTTTTCCCCCCAATTCTATTAGTTTGTGAAATAAGTGCATTTAATACTGTTTTATAAATATGGTAGAAAAGCGAAAGTAAAGATTTTTTGCTAAATTTTAATTGAAATTATTTTTAACACATTTCCATTTAAATTAAACATTTTGACGTGACAAAGTCACGTTTTACCGCGCAGGTTTGTTTCAACTTAAAAAGTTGAAACATTTTTCAAAAATGCATCGGCATTGCATCGGCGACTCGACAGGAAAGGTAAATTCTTTGACTTTATGGAAAATATATAAAACAAATTAAAAACGTCATAGTTACGCGAAGGGTAAAGCGCATTCTGTCACTACAATTTTCCAAGACATTGTTGATGGTTTTGAGCTATAGCTTACGGATTGCTTAGATGATATTGGCCTTAAGTGCTTGAATCGTTTCCGGATTATTAGCAGAACATCGGTGCTTCACAAAAACAAGCCGAAAGGAGTCAAATCACAGCTCCGAGGTGGCCAATTGACATCGCCAAGACGGTTGATAACACGCTTTTTGAATTTGGTGCTCAAAAAATCGTTTGTGGCATGGGCTGTGTGGCATGGTACGCCATCCTGCAAGAACCAGAGGTCGTCCAAATTCATGTCTCCAATTTCAGTAAAAAAAAGGTCGGTTTACATGGCTTTGTAATCCCCACCGTTGACCGAAACGTTGTTCCCAACCTCATTTCGGAAGAAAAATGGTCCAATGATGCCACCACTCCACAATCCGCACTAAACTGTTGCTCTCTGTGGATGCATTTGCATCTCGACAATAACGTGCGAGTTTTCCAAGCCCCAGATGTGGTAATTTTGATTGTTAACGTAGAAAATCGCCCAAATCATCTTCTTTTGAAATAACGCACTGTTGGCCTACACAGCACTCACTTTAAAAATAAGTTTCCAATATTTCCCAACGCTGTTCAAGCGTAAAGCGACTCATTTCTTTCTGCGGAGGTATGATACTGACTTTATGTCAAGATTTCGAACGGGAAACAACTATCAGTGTCAAAATAACCTATGATTTAAAAAGAAACCAATAGATGGCCCACCCTGTATATGCGCCACAGCAAATGTTGTGAAACAAAAATGAAGGTTTAATTCTTAGTTGTCGTTAGGTCGCGTAGGTAGAAGCTTATGTAATACAAATCCACTATGGTTGCATAGAATTATTACTCACCTTGCAGAGGTGAACCGGTAAATTTTATTTAACATCACCAAAGATCAGCTCTGAGACTTTATAACAAAAATAAAACAACAATTTTTATGAATTGACAGTAATGCACTGAACACATTGACGACAACAGTGACATAACACTGACATAACACTAAAATTTTTTTTGCATGTATTTCTTATGAAGATAATTTGGTCTAATGGCGCAATGTCGCACAGTGCTTTGTCCCCATATAGTGAATCGGCAAAATTAGAGAAGTTATCACAGAAAAATGAAATTTGGTGTGCTGGTTCAAAATATGTAAATTAAGAAAAATTCGAAGTTTCGGAAAAATCGGTGCAAGGACATGACTACCTCCCATATATAATTTTTCTCAAAAACTAAATTGCAACTACATTAGTGATCAGAATTCACTGAAAACTTATAACAACTTATAAAACTATATTTTTGGGCTCTCTGGGAAATTTCGCTTCATTCGATACAAGGACATGACCATCTCCCATATATCCTTTTTCTCAAAAACTAAATTTTAGCTACATTTGTGATCAAAATGCAAATAATTTAATATTCTCTTTAAAAAGGGTCATAAACAAATTTGTTTCTAAATTTGCTCAACAAATAAGATAATTAATTTTAATTGTAATATATGATGTTTTCTTTCAAAATGTATTTCTCAATTTCTTTGAATTCATCATTTTTTTTATGTGTTTTGTAGACCTAAGTGACGATAGTTCCGGATCCGACATTAATAAAAAATGAGCCATTAAATCTCTATTTGTATTTTCTTTCGTCGTTTTCCTTGTATGGGATAATCGTAAAATGTACATAACAAGTCATATCGTCAGCTTAGTATTAGCACACGCATCAACAAAGTGCAGTGTGTTCATGGAGTAAATGAGTTGAAACATAGGGAAAGCAATGAAACGAAAAGCAAAACGGAAAACATGAATCAGCTGTTTACAAACAAATGTTGATTACTTGATACTTTTTACTGGATGTCGTTCGTTTACTTTTTGTGATATTTTTTACTGAGAGAGTAAAATCAGTCTTACTCTCCCAGTAAAAGTTACTTGATATTTTTTACTCGAAAAGTTCTCAAACAGACCTACAGTCAATAAAATTGCACAGATTGCAAAAATTCAATTGAACATTGAACGTCGCTGGAGCCCTTTACTTGGAAAAAATTATATAATCATATTTTTGGTCTTTGTAAAACTAAAAAATATAGATGTTTTAAAAAACACAAAATTTCAAATTTCCGGTTACAAATCTTAAATTTTTTTTTTACTAGTGGTTAGATTTGTTAACAAAGTATATAAATGAAAAATAAAAAATCGCCTACTTTTTATTTATATATTTTTTTAATTTTTTCAAAGTTTGCAAAACTTTAGGGTTTCCGCCAAAAAAAACAAAAAATATTCTTTCAATTTTTGGTAAGTTTTTGTCACTATTTAATAAAAATTATACACTACATCAAAATTTGATTAATTTTTTATAGTAATAAATAAAAAAAATTGCATAAATTTATTTTTTTTAAATTTTGGCAGTACCATAAACTTAGGTCTTTGCAACTTTTTCTGAAACTTAGGAAATATGTCTTTAAAAATTCATATCATTTTTACATTTCCGGGTGAAAAATCTAAAACTTTTTTACATATTCTATTTAAGCTCTTTAAAATGTACTAAAATCACAAATAAAAAATTACCTACTCTTAAAAAAAAAAATGTTTCAGTCTATCAAACTTTTGCATTTTGGGAATTCCAAATAAAAAATCGCAAAAGTTTTCGATGGCACAAACAACATTTTTATATAAAATATTTACAAAAGATTATTTTTGTTTTTTTGTTCCTATAGTTATAAACAAGTGAAAAATCACGAATAGCCAAACGTTAATTTAATATTATTTATTAAAAGAAATATTGTAAGGATTATAATTAACAATGTATATTTAATATTATATTATCGTGCGACGAGGTCGGGAGAAGATTCGAAACTAAACATAATATATCGAGATATATCATTCGGAAAAATTATGAAACAATGTGACAAATAATTAACAGCACACTTCATGTATTGGTCAGTGCTATCAATGATAACAGTCGGCCATCCTGTTCTTACAGCGACCCCGCTGTTCATCACCGTCTTCTGCATCTTCATCAGTCGATTCTAACTCGCCGTTTTCACCTATCGGCAACGTACACCATGGCTTTAGGCCGTCGGAAGCATATACAGACTTAAATTGCCGCAGCTTACGTTGGGAACTGGGTAAATCTTCCACCACATAACGATCATTGTTCAATACCTTGACAACCCGGAACGGACCTTTGTAGCGTGGTTCCAGCTTTCGGGAGCTTCCTGTACTTACCGGTTCATTTACGGATAGCACTAAGTCAAGGGTCGGCTTTGCGTGTGACTTATCAAACCTTAGTTTAGCTTTAGCTCGCTGGTTATCAATTCGTTGTACAGCTTCTTGGTGAATAACTTGCAAATTATCTGCTTCTTTTGCGTCGTCGTCGTTTTGAAGAATTTGAATTATTTTGTTGGCGAGTATATCGCGCGGTTGAAAGCCAAACAGCAACTCGTGTGGGGTTCGATTAGTTGTCGCATTTTTCAACGTATTCAGCATCCACTGGATTTTGCGAAGTTGATCGTCCCAGCGACGATCGTCGGCTATTGAAGGTCTAAGCATAGACAAGACAGTACGATTCACGCTCTCGACTTGCCCATTTGCTCGAGGGGTACGCACGGCATTTAGAACATGTTTTATATTGTGCTCCTGACAATATTTTCTGAATTCCTTTGATGTATACGCAGTGCCACGGTCAGTGATAATACGTTCTGGCATACCAAAATAACCAGTCATTTCGTTCAACACATCTATGACGTGTTTTGTGGACTTATTTTTAACCGCTCTAATAACCGTATACTTTGTAAACGCATCTATCAACACGATGATGTGCTCATTCTGCTTAGTACTCTTTGGGAACGGTCCAAGGTGATCGATATGTATCGTATTGAAAGGAATGGGTTGCATATCATTGTAGTGGTACTCACCCTCTTTCCTGCCACCTGGTTGTTTATTGAACGCTTCGGATTTTTCGATAATATCGTTATCTAATAATTCATTAATTATTTGAGCACTGACTGCTCTCTTTGGCTCTGGTACACGATATGGCGCTTGAGCAATTGGATCTTCAATATCTAATTCGATCTTCAACTCTACTAAATTGGTCTTACCTATTTCGCTGGGATCTTTGGCAAAAACATCATCAAAATCGTTCAGTAGCTGTATCAGATTTTCTTTGGTTGAACCATCTTCGGAACCGCATTGAATATTTGATTCTACGATTGACCTACTCATTTTATTAGCCAGGACACATTTATTTATTTCCACGCGTTCTTTCATTTGTTTATTCGCCTCGATATACTCACAATTCTTTTGAGATGCGTTGTTTGTGAAAAAGATTTTTCCGTTTTCATATGTTGCACTTATTTTGTTGTTGTAAAAAATGTTTTGGCCTAAAAGCACGTCTGATGACAACATTTCATTGTCTACGACATAAAGTCCAATTTCAATTGTTAAATCGTCAATTTTTAATTCAGTTATCACTTTCTCGTTTGCAAAATGCACGCCACCACATATCCCGCTTATCTTCATAGAACATGTTTCGCGTATGCACAAAATGTCATCCGCCACAGCGCGCCTTATCATGTCGCACTGGCTGCCAGTATCAATGAATGCTCTGAGTTGTTTGCCACCAACATGAACTAATTTTGTAAAATTTTCATCACCAGTACATATAGCTTCACGCACAGTTGCCCTATTTTTTCCACAATTTTCGGGCTCTCCCTTTGGATGCACTTTTTGACAGTCAACACAACGTCGGCGTCTTTGGGGCTTTGAACACTTGCTCGATATATCACCGACTTCTGAACAATTGAAACACACGACACCTTTTGGTTCTACGTCTGTATTTTTGCTTTTGTTTTCGTCAGTGCGTTCGTATCTTCTATTTTTTTCAAACCGATTACCTGAATAATTTGCACAATTTTTAAAATAATCATCAAGGGTCTCACGCATATTTTTCATTGATGAAAAGCGAGTTGCAGCAATTGCTATTTGTAGTTCACGATGTTTAAGTCCTTCGCGTGTATATTTAATTATAGCGGATTCACTGAGCTTGTATCTTTTACCCAACGCGCTCATACGAAAACAATAATCCGTTATTCGTTCATTCGTTTCACGCACAGCACTGCTCATTCTGAAATGAATGTCTGCCTCGTCTGGCGCTGTACCGAACTCCTCAACCAGCGCGGTAGCAAGATCATTCCAATTCAAATAAAGTTCTTCTGACGCGTCTAACCACATTTTCGCTGGGCCTTTTAGTTTGCTATAGATAGCCAATAACACGCACTTTTCATCCCAGTTATACGCACTAATCGATTTATCTACGCGCGCTACAAATTGCTCCACAGAGAACATCGCATCTTTTGACGGATCAAATTCTGGGATTGTTTCGGCAATTTCCCTAACAGAATATCCACTACGCACATTTGACATTTGCGACGGTGACTCATTACTCACACCAACACCACGATCATTTGTCACGCACACACTTTGCGCTGCACTTGGCTGCATATGCGCAACAAGATTTTTTATCATGTCTCTGATTTCATTAATTTGTTCTTGTAGACCGACGTTGACATCTTCTATTTCGATTTCGTCACTTTCTACTGCGTTCACCAAACGATTTACTAGCTCAGCCTTAGAACCGTTAGTGGCCAAGTTTCTTTTGCCGAGCAACTGCTTCAGCTGATCGATTCTTAATGAATTTATTGCCGGCATTTTATTAAATATTTATTACAGTTTTTAGTTTTATTGCACAGCACGCAATCAAAACAACGTTTATTTTTTAACTCCGCAAATATCGTTTTCTTTCTTTAAAACACCCTTTCCACTTTTAATACATATCAACGTTCGATTTGTATCCGTACAATATAAGTTTAGGTTCGTTATTTTCGTGTGTTCTTTTTTTTCTTTAAGTATCTTTGCATTGCCCGCTATTTTAAAATATTTTGACCGTTGAATTTAAAACTTCGTTTTTCCGTTTATTCAAAATATTTCAATTGTTCATAGCAACACTTGTCTAGTTGACAGAGATTTTCCGTTCGTTTTTATTTTTTAAATATTTTTTTTTCTTTTTTTTTTATTGCAGTTGAGACTCTGTTATACAGCGGTTTTCACCTCTTTCACTCAATGCACTTTTTGCCGATTGCTTTGCGAAACTGCATTTCGTTCGCTAAAATTAATTTGTTTCACCGACGCGCGTTCACATATTTTTGGATTTTTATCCCACTTCTGAACTGAAAAATCACGAATAGCCAAACGTTAATTTAATATTATTTATTAAAAGAAATATTGTAAGGATTATAATTAACAATGTATATTTAATATTATATTATCGTGCGACGAGGTCGGGAGAAGATTCGAAACTAAACATAATATATCGAGATATATCATTCGGAAAAATTATGAAACAATGTGACAAATAATTAACAGCACACTTCATGTATTGGTCAGTGCTATCAATGATAACACAAGACTGTTAAGTTTCAAAGCAATACAATAAAAAATGAAATTTTAAAAATTTGTTTTGTAACACAGTAAAAACCGTTTTTCCGTTCAACAGTTTTACCTCAAACGTTTTCTGACTTTAGCGCCCTCTACTGTTAACAAAAAGACGAGATGATAAATTCCATTTACGAATTTATTTAAGGTACTTTATTAGCTTTACAAAAATGTATAATACTTAAATATTCTAAGCACTTTCTTTTATTTTAATTTTGCCTATGGGACAAAGCACTGTGTGTCGTGTCGTCGATATAAAAATATTCCTAATTTGACATCTTGTTGTTGCTGTAGTCGTCAATGTGTTCGTCGTCAATGAAATCATAAATTTGAATAAATTCCAAGAATAACGTATCAGTATATACTGTTAGCCCAGAAACTGCAGGTACAAACTCTATACAAAAAAAAAAACGTTTTACACCACGAAAACATCTCAGAGACAAAAATTCATCAGAGGGCATTTTTTTATTTTTTATGCAATTCTTTTTGCTATTCAAAATACACTTAAGAAAATATATTCTTTTTAGTGTATAAATTATAATCCAATAAACATTTTGGCGGGGGGTGGTTCGTTAACGAATCGCTTATGAAACTTTTTTTTAATTGTTTTCGAATAGTTTCGTTACGACTGCATCATAGGTTGGCTTGATGCTTAAAAAAAGCACCGATTGAAATTATGACTTTGTTAAATTCCATTGAAGATGTTTTTAGCCCAATCTAAACAAAGAAATAATTTTTTTCTAATTAAATATTTTTTTTGTCAGTCTCAACGATTCGCTATCGAATCGCCTTTCAACAATTTTATAACTCGTTAGTGAATCAATTCTTTAAATTTAGGCGATTCGTTAGCAAGTTGCTTCTCTATTTTTTAGCAATTCATTTGCGAACCATTACTTTTATTTTTAGCGACTATTTTCAGTTTTACCGTTACCGAGTAAAACCGATAACTGAAGTCATATTTAACGATTCGTGAACTAATTCTTATGTCCCCAATTATTACCGATATTTAGTTTATGTTTCTTATTTAATAAACAACAAATTTGTTGTTGCTATCTTATATATTAATACGTAAACACAAAATTTTACTTTCCTTTATACCCCTTTTAAAGACAACAAATTCGAATGAAACTTATATCATTTGAAAGTTCTGGTTCATACCAAGTGCACAATATAATTTTTATTCAAAATTTCTGTCATTAAGATAAGATAAGATTCGTCTCGGTGAATCGTTATCGAATTGCTTTCTTAATTTTTTGAGACTCGTTAACGAATTGCTTCATATAGTTTTGGCGAATCGTTAATGAATTCCTTTTTTCGGATTTGACGATTCGTTAACGAAGGAGGAATTTCTCCCGCTCGCTAATGAATGAAATGTACGCGAATGCGATTCGTAACCGATAACATTAGTGAATCATTTTGTTTGTTGGGAATTCACAAGTTTTTGTCTTGAAAAATATTATCATCATACGAAGTTAAACTCTAGTCTTGTTGCGATTTTAAAAATTTAAAAAATTTAAGTTTCATAGTTAAATAACTCCACAATTTATAGAAATTGTTCTGATATAAAAATTTACCACTAAAATCCCATTTCTTCAACATACAAACATTTTAAAATGACTGAATAATTACATTACTTTTCCCCTAAAAGCCACTCAATAATTTTTTTACGACACCTTTTTATCGTGCTTAAAACAGAGCTGGGATGTAATCGATTACTTTCGTAATTGATTACATGTAAATTACAATTACAATTTCAAATTGTAATCGTAATGTTAAAAAAATAAAGATTAACACATGGCCCAATAAGTCCCGAGACTAAGATATAAAAAACTTTTTTTTTGTAAATATTCGTCTTTATTCATAGACATAGGTTCATTCAAGAGCAATACATTCCTTCCACCGCTTTTCTAACTTTTCAATACTGGTTTTGTAGAACGATTTCAAAGTACGTTCTACTTTGTAGCTTCGCCTCAAAGTACGCTTCAGTTTCAGCCATCACCTCTTCATTAGAGCCAAATCTCTTGCCGGCAAGATGGTGGATAAGGAAACAATTCGATCCTGAGCCCTCAGCCTATTCTGAGCCCCCCTCTTATTTTACTGTATCTAGCTAATAATTGTCTGAATGTCAGTTAAAACGGTAAATTTATAATTATTCGTCCAAATTCGTTCAGTTCGTTCAGCTCTCATGCTGAGTATGAAATATTCAGTTGAAAGTAATTTTTTTAAAATGAAAAGACGTGTCTCGTGTTCTTACTCAGTCAAGTGATTTGCCTAGCAATATCGACAAGGAGTCACACATTTTAAACCTTGTGGTATGGACATTTTATTATGATTTCTATAATAAGCTTTGGTTATACCAAAAGTTGAATATTATTTATTGTTTATTTCTTAAATATTTCATTAAAAATATTCTCTGTCAAAGCAAAAAAATTGGGGCTAATATCTAGATAACTAAATTGGATGTTTCCAATTATGAGCCATGGGGGCAATTGGAATATTACAGACAAATTAAATATCCAAATGGGAGCCCGTGGGGCTAAAAGAGAAAAACAGAAATTGTTATAAGCATTCTTATCAACCCATTATTTGATGTTCAAAAACATTCGCAATAAGAAAATTGACTTTGAAAAAAATGGCAAAAATAATCAGGATATTTGTTTGCAATTAATGCCAGATTCTGCACTTGAACTTGCGTGCATTTAATCCTGATTCCATGCATTAATGGGTTAAGAGCCCTCATTTTATGGCGGATGTTGGTCAGACTGACTGCACTCACTATTGAATTAACAATCTATTTTATACAGATATCTTTTGAAATGACATCCAGAAGAAAGTATAACGTAGGTGACATTGCTTTGGCCCTTAACGACATTAAATCCGGCATGTCAATTCAGGAGGCTTCAAGGAAATATGAAATTCCGCGCCCAACACTCCAAAACCAGATTCATAACCGTTCCAATAAGGATCTGACTGGTCCTTTGCCGGTTTTAACATGCGCCAAAGAGGGAAAAATAGTGAAATGGATATCTGCTAACTATAAAAGAGGTTTCTCAAAAAAGTAACTTTCAGGTTATTCGAACCGGTTTTCAAATCGATAACTTCTTAAAAGTTGTCAAATCCCAGCCAGGAAGATATAAAGAAATACGGAACGAGATAGTTTCGTAATATCTTCAACCCCGTACCAAAAAGCAACGAAACTCAGAATGGAATCTACAGTATTGTCTGAGCAGCTTTGAATTGAAAAAAAAAATTAAAGACTTGAGAAAAACCATTAAAAGAAAAGAAAAAAATAAAATATAAATCCAAAAAATTTAGAATGAAAAAATTAGTCGAAACAAAAAGATACAATAATTTAAAAAAAAAACCCAAAAGAATTATCCCAAAACAAAGAGTAGCTCCTCAAGAAAACCAAAATTGTACAAATGATGTGCGGGATTTATTTAATAATCTAGAAAACAGCTCAAAATAATAAATCACCTAATTTTAAACCAGAAGACCTGAAATTGAAATGCGTTCAGCTGTTAAGATTTGTATTATAGTCAAACAAACAGAAAATGATTTTTATTAATATAGATTATTCTTTTATGTTTTATTTTATATTATATACGATTCAACGTAAAAAAAATAATTTCTGATTTATGATTTATGTATAATATTATTTTATATTTATATTTTGATAACGTTTTGGATATTATTTATCTATACTATTATATAAAAGGGTTCTCTCGGATTTTTATCGTTCAATCACGGGGTAACCGCTGAACCGATTTTAATAATTCTTTCACTCTTCAATTGCTATAATAAACGACCCTGCTACTGGGTACTACGTTTTTGGTAAAACTTTTTATTTAATTATTTAAGAATTCATGCCTTTTTATCCATGCTGCCATTGTATAAGCAGCACAAAATTACAGCAAACAATAGCTTAAGCTCTTTGTTGAGAGAGAGAGAGAGAGAGAGGTGAGAGTCTATAACTCACCGCGCTGCCATCTTGAGTGGATAGTTGTACTCAGCTAATTTTTGTTGCAGTGTTGCCATCTATACTATCTTTATTTAAAATATGTTTTCATATCATATTTATAGCCATATTTTGTAAAACGAACGCAATCACTTGCGTTAAGATTTTCAGTCTGGCAATGCCTTTTTCATATGAAGTAAAACAAACTCTCTTTCTCACTCAGAAATTTTCTATTACAATATATTGCCAGATAAGAAAACCCGAAGTGACGTGATTGCGTGCGTTTTACAAAATATGGTCATTATACTCCCAAGCTACGCTGGGAAGGGGTATGCAAGTACATAAATAAAAAAAAAATAAATAACTGGCCATTTCAGCCCTTGAAAGGACTTTGACCTAGCTTCTTATGGTCAATTGTGTTGTGCGTGTTATTAAGTTTGCACACAATTGACCGAGAAATGGACCTACATGCTTAACGCCGACTCCGAACGGCGATGAACGGAATGTTCGATCCGTGGCGTAGTTGGTTAAATACATTTATATTTATACATACAATAATTCAAATAATAAAGTTCCTAATGTTAAAACCAGATGGCTCATAACTGGGCAAAAGGTGGCTCAAGATTGGAAATCGGGTGCTCATAACTGGGGTTCAGTTCATTTTTTAATAAGTCATTATTTTAAATTTATTGGTCCATTTGGCATTCAAACAAATTTAATTAATTTATTATTCTTGAATGAACGCGTATTTTAACACTAAAACGCTGCCAAACATGTTAAAAATAACAAAGTTATCATTCTTCCAAGTCGAAAATTCTCTTAAGGGGGCTCAGGACTGGTTGTTTTACCCTAGTCGATTTTGAAAATATTGTTTTTTCACAAAATAACTGGCTTCCGACCGAAAAGTAACGATTTTCGACCAAACATTTTTTTGTCCATGACTAATGAACGAAGCTACAAAAAAAAAAACAGGTGCGTCACTGGATACACGAGAGAAGCGAAGCATTTTCGCAATTTCATAGATTTGATAATTTAATGGTTTTTATTTGATCAAAATAATTTTTAAACTTAAGACTTTAAAATAACAAAGTAAACTAAAAAAACACACACTTATCTTCACACCAGTAAGTTTTATTATATTTCATTATTATTTTTTTCAACGCACTTTTGATCAATTGTTATAATTAATAACAACATAATTAACGATCGTGTAGTAAGAAGAGTTCGTATTTTTTAAGTATTAAGCAACTCGAGAGTACTCAATTTGTTCTTTTTAAGTAAACACTTATAAGGTACATATGGACAGACAGACAGACATGGCTAAATCGGCTCGGGTGGTTATGCTGATCAAGAATATGTATAATTTTCTATATCTACCACGCCTCCTTATGGGCATTATAAACAGTGTGAAAAAATTAATATACCCCTTTTACGTTTTTGTCTGAGAGCACCCGTAAGGAGTGGTTGAAGGGGATAGGTCCTCAAGGGAAAATGTTCCTTTTGCAAAAATAATGGGGATTGATCATACATATTAACCCTTTCCGGCCCTCCCTTAAACCCCCCCTGTTCAGTTGTAGGAAATAAATATACAAAAATCATTAAATTTGTTAACGACCTCTAGTAGTAAGTAGAAACAACATCCAATACACAATCCTTAGTGAATATTGTGTATTGGCTTATAGCAGAGCTGTAAAAGATTGAATCATTTCGGAATGCACACACTCTTAATGCATTCAAAAGCTGCATCAACCAGATTGCAATCTTATGCTTCTGAAGAGTAAATGAATTACAGATGCACAATTCATTATTCTTTGAAGATAAAAGAATGCACATCCAATGCTCTCTAAGGAATGGGACTTATGGATATATCAATCTAATTCTTGTTGGCTTAAAAAATCTGATGAATGCACTCAGTTTTATCATTCTTTTCAACTCTGAAACACTGGACGTTTTCTTTTTACTACCATTAAATACTACTAAATATAAAGCAGCATTTTGCATTTTTGTTGTCATTTGTTTTCGACGGCCGATCTTAGTGACACGCTTCTGTCTTTCCTTTGACATTTTCTAGAATAATAAAGTGCTTATTAACAATAAATATTATTAACAAAATGTATAAAAATTAACTTCTACAATTTGTTGTATATAATACTTTTTCTATACATGATATCAGCCAATGGCAACCCATCACAGTCATGCCCAACAGTCACACACGCATACACAAATACACACAAAACAACTTCAGACGCAACAACAAATCTTTGCGGCTGAAGCCATCGCCGGCTGAACTCATTAAAATTTCAATTTTATTTTTTTTTATTTATTTTAAATTTCAATTCGGCTGCAACTATCGATGGTTGCAGCCATCGTTGCTGAAGCCATCGGTGGCTGCATTAGTTAAAATTTCAATTCAGTGTGCATTCTTTACGTTTTGCAATTCATGACTTGAAAACAATTTTAATCAGCCTAAAGACTTAAGCCTAAAGAGTTCACACTTTGAATGCTAGAAAAAAAGATTTCAGCTGTTGAGCTGTTGAATTTTTAAACAAGAGAATCAAAAGTGACAATGAATTCACACTTTTACAGCTCTGGCTAATAGTTATTGTACGATATCAAGGATATGTAGCCAATACACATTCATATAAATAGATTATTGTGATATTTATACTGCAACATAGCTTTAGCTTATACTTAATATTGAATCAGCGATGTTCATTAACAAGGGCTTTTGGTTAGATGGTTAAAGCGTTAAACTATTGGTCGACGGAAATGAGTTCAATTCCTGCAGCGGACAAAAATTATTTTTAATTTTACATTTTCTGCAATAGACGCAAGAAAAAAACAATATCAATTCTAAGAAAAACGGTGTCGGAAAAAAATATCGTTTTTTCAAATTTCACTCCAGCCAATCACAGAACAAATATTTTTTTTTATGGCATTTTAAAAATGGTAAAATTTTCTATAATTTTGTCCTTGGGTGCATTTCAATCCAAGCTGAATCAAAAAAGTTACAGCGATTTTTCTATAGCTTCATCGGGATAGTCATCGCTTCATCGCCAAAATCGCAAAAATATAACTTTTCTGACAATCGCCAAATATTAAGATAAAAAAGGAAAGTAAATTCTAGCGAAACAAAAACCTGCAGAAAAAGAAAGAAAGAAGAGCAATAACAAAAACTATGCAAAAAAAATGTAAACAATCCAACCGACCGACCGCATAGAATTCTAATGAAAAAAAATAAAATAAACATGGCTTACCTACAACTTTGTTGATAAGATTTTGACGTTTTAGAGTCTATCAACAAATGCTAGCAACATAAGTCCGCCGTCAGCGCTGCTTTTTCGCTGCCCGTCCCAATGTTTTTCGCCGTGCCGATAATTACATCCTACGATTTGTTCAATATTGAAAGTCTATACAATCAATAGTCTTTGCTTGCACTGCATTTGGTGTGAGTAGATTGCAAGTATCAAAAATGGTATCGCTTGCAGTTCTCTGATGTATGTATACTGGGATAATTTTTGTTTGTATTTTTTGTACCATTTAGAGGGCTCAAATCCCGAAATACTCCGCCCTTGACCAGTACAATATTGCTTATTGAAGCAATAACAATACACAGGACACTTTTTCTTTTATACTGATTTTATATAAATAATAAATAAATGATTTCCATAGATAATCGCACAGGCACATACATAATTTAAAAACGTTTTAACATAATGGATATATATCATATACATATATTATAGAAAAAGTAATTTTTTTTAATTGATTTGCAAGCACCTTTAAATATTGACTCTTCGAGTCGAATAAAAACTGTTTTTAAAAGTTCAATGAAAAAAAAAACAAAATAAATTCTAATTATTTATATTTCTTTTTTGCATATTTTTGTTTCCAATTACCTTGGGATGATGAAAAATGCCAACAATAGCTCCGCAAACCAGCATCTACTCTCTCAATCCCCGGCTCGATGAAAACACCTTCCATTGCGAATCGGGAACAGATCTCATCTGGATGCAACGAAGAAGCATCCGAGGCGCTGGTGGGTATCCACTCAGACTACCCAAGGTATGAAATGTATGTATCCTTTAATCCCGAATCATACACCAGAAAACAAAATTGTGCAGTTTGTTGAAAACATTATCCCTCAAGAAAAAGTTTATATATCTTTATATCTATATTATTATATTATATTTATATATATTATTATTACGCAAGCGCTTTTTTTGTGATGACCATCAAATCTATACCGTAAATGCGATTTTTATAAATGGGGTATCAATAGAAAGGTCTTGCTGTGCAGATGTGCAATAAGTCTTACTTTTTCTTAAATATTCTGTTTTTAAATATAAAAAGCAAAACAATGTTCTGAAAAGAAAGTAAGTTTTCTATGCGGTGCCTAAAACTATGTGATATTTTTTTTTTTAAATTTTTCAAAATCATTCTATTGTATAATCAAAGCAAAGCGAAAAACGTACAAATATATTTTATAGGATATGGACTAGGACAAAGATTTAGGCTCACCTAAAACACACCTTTCCAAATTAAGAAAAGAATTCGAACAAGGATTAAGTGAAGAATTTGTGGATAAAAAAACACTGTCACGTCAAAACCTGCGGGTGGGTCCACGACATAGCCAACACTTTTTTCATTTAAGATGTAATTTTTTAAATTTCCAGTGTCTTTGTCATTTGCTACGGCTATTCTGGGAAAGTCGTTGAGAACACTTGCATTAAACGCCGTACGGGCTTACTAGTTTATTTTATTACTTTGAACGTTCATAAAATTATATCAAAAATACACCCGTGTCAAAATTATAAACGCATACAAGTTTTACTAATAACTTTTGTTGTGTTTATGTCATCATATTTTAACTTGTACTGTTTCATACGTGTATTATGAGAGACAAGTGCACATAACAAACAACAACAACAACAACACATAGAGGAAGCATAAAGATAATAGGCAAATATTACTGTTACAAAATTATAAACGCATCGTAGGTTATTTGGACAAATAGACAGTTTAGCTTGTTTTAAAATTAGTTTTTTTCAAAATGCCGCGTGGTAAGCAACTAACTGAAGTGGAAAAAGTAAAAATTTTAGCGTTTGCTTCCGAAAAAAAATCGTTTCGTGAAATAAGCCGGCTAATCGGTAGAAGTGACTGTGTTGTTCGAAATTTTTTTAAAAATCAAGAAAATTATGCAGCCAAAAATCATCATCGTGGTCGGAAAAAAAATATTAAGCAGCCGCGAAGTACGAAATGTTATCCGAGTGGCTCAAAACAGTACGAAAAGCTTGCGCGATATCAAGGATGAATGTAACCTCACTGTTTCTCGGAACACAATAAGCCGCACTTTAAAAAATTCGGGCATAATTAGGTTTTCAAAAATGAAGCCGGCTCCTAGACTTTCCTCTGAGCACAAAATAAAGCGGAAGAACTTTGCTCGTTGAAACATGGGGCGCAATTGGAATTTGGTAAATTTTTTTATAAAAAACAAGTTTTAAGACAGTTATAATTTTACCAAATCTTTTTAAAAGTTATCTTTTCTGACGAAAAGAAATTTAATCTAGATGGACCTGATGGCTATAATGCATATTGGAGGGATTTGCGTCAAGAACCACGGTATTTTTCAAAAATAAATTTTGGAGGTGGATCACTGATGGTGTGGGGTTCGGTCAGCACCCTCGGAAGACTTGATCTTCATTTCCCGTCCACAAGCATGAACTCAGAAGAGTACATCGGCGACAATGCAGCATGTCACGCATCTCGTCGCACTTTGAGTTGGTTTGCAGACAACAACATTCCTCTTCTTGAGTGGACATCAATTTCTCCAGACCTGAACATTATAGAAAATGTGTGGAGTGCCTTAGTAAGAGAAGTTTACGGAGGAAATAGGCAATACTCTACAAAAGTAAAGTTAAAAGAGGCAATTGTTCAATCATGGGAATCTCTTAGCACGCAAAAAGTGGACACTTTATTTAATTCAATGCCAAATAGGATTTTTTAAGTCATAGAAAAGAATGGAAACACTACACATTATTAAATAGTTGAAATAAATAGCTCTTTACGCAAAATAATGACATGCGTTTACAATTCTGTTACAGTAATATTTGCCAAGTCTCTTTATACTTCCTGTAGGTGTTGTTGTTGGTGGTGTTTGTTATGTGCACTTGTCTGTTTTAATACACTTGTGAAACAGTATAAGTTAAAATATGATCACATAAACACAACAAAAGTTATAAGTAAAAGGTTGTGCGTTTATAATTTGGACACGGGGTGTATTTGAGCAATCTGATTGCAAAAAAAGATACAGTAGTTTCGAGTATGTCGTAACACAAGACGTAGAATTATTCAATTCGCTTTTGACAACATCTTTTTTAAAAATATTTATTCCGTACACCTGAGCATATGACCTTTAAGAGAGTGCCGGAGAGGGTTAATATGTATCACCAACTTTTACTTTTGCAAAAGGAACATTTTTGCCTTTGACACCTATTCCCTCCGACCTCTCCTTAGGGGGGCTCCCATACAAATTTTATGGTTTTGTCGATAAAACCGGAAACTGTCCATAAATATGTAGAAAACTTAAACAAGCAAACAAAATTTGTTCAATGCTACCAAGTTCAACAACCCATGTGTCAAAATTTCAGTGTCGATAATATGCCCGGATATTTAATTGGCTGCGGAATTTTGACATTTCAATAACATATTCTGTTAAAAAAGCATGCCCCTCAAAATTACTGAGTGGGCTACGCGAGTCTGTTAAAAACAACATGTCCCCAAAAGTATGCTTTTTTTTTAATTATAAGATTTATGTCTTCACGCTAGATGGCGCTGTCTTCGCCGTCGAAAAAACCGGAAGCCGTCGAGAAATAGGTAGCAAGTTTAAGCAAACAAAAACATCAAATGTTGGCTTTATATTTCATGTAATTGTGTAAAATTTATATAAGTTAGAGAGTTCTAACATGAATTTTTGTCGCATTGAGGATCAAGCAGACCAACAAGTGCTAACATCAACATTGTACGATCAGTACTTTAGGCCCACCAAAGGCTCAAAAAGTGATATAAATACCGATACCTGATCACTATCAACCACCCTACTTACCTCCATGAATGACGTATTCTACGTCAAAACCAAACTCTATATATATAAAAATAAGTTTCATTGAGTATGAAATTGATGTTCTCGGTAATGCGTGAACTGATTTTGGTTCTGGAATTTCCCATGAAAGGTAACGTCAATACGAAGGTTTTTTTGTATAAATGGTCCTTGTATGTGTATTGGTTCATGAATTATAGGAATTTTAGTGAACTTATCAACAATACAGGTGTGAAAAAATACAGGTGCGCACATATGGTGTACATGGGGAAATATTTGCAAGGGTAATTGGAAATAAATGGAATATTGGAATAATTTGGCAAGTCTCACTTTAGTTTGCATTTGCGCGAAAAATATAGGCATAGTAAAAATTTTCCATACCCCTTTTTTTTCATACCCCCTTTACCGCCTACAAATCAATAAAAATGCTATATTTAAGACGGTTTTGGTCGTATTAGACTAAAATTTGGTAAATAAGTTCGTATGGTTAGTGTCGCAAACTATACTAAAACTGGGCGTGGTCTAACTATATATACGCCCACTTTTTATAAATCATTATTATGTTGTACATGTTTTGATAGTGGAACTTGATATGTAGACGTTATGGGCCAAGAGGTAGTTATTATATATTTGAGCGAATATTAGACAAGGTGGAATTTGGCCACACAGGCCAAATTTATGATATCGAATAGCTTTGGAACTAAATGTCGTATGTAACTATGCAATAGACTCCTAAACCACTCATCCGATTAGCATAAAAATTTGTGTATAGAAGTTTTTTGGTACGGTGCGTGTTTGTGGGCTATCAATTTTTATCCACCTTGAACAACAGAGGGCCCTGTACTAAAAATTTTATACAAAACTGCCTAAAACTCACAAACCGTTTATGCGATTAGAATGAAAAGTGGTATACAGTGGTTTCATGTAGGTTGAGTATTTTTCTACAATCTTTTTTGACCTATCTTGAACAACAGAGGGCGCTGTAGTACAAATTTTTTGCAAAACCACCTAAAACTCCCAAACCGCTCATGCGATTAGAATAAAAATTGGTATATAGTAGTTCTCAGGTACGATGAGTTTTTTGACAATATCTTCTTTGAACCACCAGATGGTGCTGTAGTACAAACTTTTTACAAAATCCCATATTTTTAGTTGTTACATATGCAAATATTTATAAAATATAAAATATTTCTTAAATTTAGTAAAATTACAAAATATCCGTTATTTTGACATCAAAAACATGAACATATCTTGAAAACTATGAAAAATTTTACTACAACGATATATTTAATGCAACATCGTGCTCAAAAATGAGAAAAACATAATCAGAAATTTTATTTTGTGACTTTCGATTCAAATATCTCCGCTGCTTTTTTATACACTTTGCTAAATTTTTTTTTTCTTAAAGCTCCATCAAAGTACTATAAAAACCTTATTGCAAAAATACCGTTAGTTGAGTATATATATTTTAAATATTTTTTTCAAAAAAGGTCTGTAATTTTGGAGTTTTCCTCAAAAAAAGCTCAAAATTTGTTTTGTTGTAAAAATAATTTAAATTCAAATTCGCAAATTTTCAACTCTATTTAAAAACTATAACATTTATAAGCAAAAGTTATTTCAATTTTACGCAAAAATTAAAAACCATTTTTGTGAGTCAAAAAGCAAGGCTCTGGTTTTTTCAAACAAAATTTGTTTTTCCAATATTGTGTTTTTATATTTTTGAAAAAATATACAAGCTAAAAAATTAATTTTTTAGAAAAAATTATCTTAGTATCTCTTATCTCTCTAGTATCTCTGATCAAAAGTTATAGCCAATAATCTTTATCCAAAATATATATACAAAAAGCAAAACGCTGTCTGTGTGATGGCTGGAAACTTCAAAATTACTGAGCCGATAGAGCTGAAAGTTTGGCAGTACATTTTTTTACAAGTACGAGATGGTTTAAATTTCTGTCGCACCCCCTTTTACCGCCCACAAATCAATAAAAATGCTATATTTCCTACGGTTTTCGTCGATTTGGCTACATTTTGATAATTTAGTTTGTATGCTCACTGTCGGCAACTGTACTAAAACTGGGTAATGTCCATCTACTAGAAAACTGGGATGGGCATTATATAAGTGGGTGTGGCTCCGCCCATACAATTAAAATTTGTATTATCGAATAGCTTTGAAAGTAAAAGTAGCAGTACTTACATACAAACTCAAAATGGAGTTACTATTTGGTGATCTCCTGCTACTGGGAAACTGTAACGGGCAGTGAAAAATGACAGTGGTGTCAAACGTTGAGTCTAAGAAAAGTTTTGAATACACCTATTATGTTCCCATATAGTTGCAGAGTTCAGCAACGTGCGCCGGGAAAAGGCTAGTATGATATAAACAGACAAAAAAAAAAAAAAACAACGAAAAATTACTAGATATGGAAAAACATAAATGAATACCTCCTTTTATTCTGACTTCACTTAGTTTTGGGATGACAAAAAGCGTCACCGTTTATATACAAATTTTTTACAAACTGCTTCATGTATTCTAATTTTAGATGCAGTGGTGACAGAATGACATCCTCAGCTCTAACCAATGGGATGTTTAAATCGTTTTCCCTACCTATTTGGTGCGACTCACGACATGGCCATACTTTGCGATCGAGTTATTAGCAGATTTCTTGTTATTTAGAATTATTATTCTATTATTTTTTTCAATTGCCGCCCACCAAAGTTCGAGCACAACACCAGGGAATGCTGAAAATTCTAAACTGAAAAGCTTTGCATTCGGCTTTTTACAAAACTAGACTAAGTTTCACCTTTCTATTTACTTATATTGCATTCTTTTGATATTTGCCGACTATTTTATAAATAACTAGCCTTTTCCCGGCGCGCGTGGCTGCACCCTGCAACTATATGGGAACATAATAAGGTTAGGTTAGGTTAGGTTGAAGTGGCTGAGCCGATAGACGACTCGTACACCTAGGCCAGTACAGGCCCGTTGTGACACCACATAATCCCTTTTTAACTAGAGATTCCCCTCCTCTATAAACCAGTTGGAACGGAGTATGAACTTTAAAATATGCCTAATTTCCAGGCATGAGACTTCGGTAAGTCCACTTAGGAAGGGATGGCCCAAAGTTGCCATTCTCCTTCTAGCTAGTGCCGGACATTAGATATAGCTCCTAAGCGAAGAGCATGCGTTCCGATTAAACAATGACCCGTGAGGATTCCTATTATTTTAGACAGGTTTACCCTGTTAAGTTCAAGCAGCGAGTTGGTGCGTTTTAAGTCGTAGGAAGGCCACGTTAGCTTAGCTATCCTACATGTGTCAAGTTGTTCCCAGCGTTCTTGTGCAAGGCTTAAAGTTTTGCTCCTGCACCGGAGTTTGTAGGAGGAAATGGGTATACCAATAAAGTCCTCGTTTAAGAGGGTGTTAGAGGTCGTACCCTTCCTTGCCAGTTCGTCAGCCAGTTCATTGCCCTCGATATCCCTGTGACCGGGTACCCATACGAGGTGGATCCTGAATAACCTGGCCATCTCGTTGAGAAATCTGCGGCATTCAGTGAGAATTTTCGAGTTGTCAATACGTGAGTTTAGCGCCTTGAGCGCAGCTTGACTGTCTGAAAAAATGTGGATACTTTTTCCATTGAGGTCTTTTTGACCTAGAATCTTAGCGGTTTCGTGAATGGCCATCATCTCCGCCTGGTAGACACTGCAGTAATTTGGGAGTCTGAAGGAAGCTTCAATTCCAAGATCCTGGGAGTAGATACCACCCCCTACTTGTTCTTGAAGCTTAGATCCGTCAGTAAAGATTTTAATGCTGGTGGTTTTAAGGGGAGTTTTGTTAACCCAGTCTAGCCGCGAAGGGATGAGAACCTCATAGTTCTTTTCAAGGTTTAAGCAGGGCACACAGTAATCTGTTCTGTCAGGGAGAGGATTCCCCCAGTTCTGAGTTTACCACCCTGCCCAAGAGCATCTGGTGGATGAGACTCACGAGAAAATCCTCCACCCCCAGTTCTGACAAGGCAGAGGTGACCGCACAGGGGAGGACGTTATTGAATGCACCTGCTATGTCTAGAAAGGCAGCAAGCGTGTATTCTTTGTTCTCAAGTGATTTTTCAATTGTAGACACAAGAGAGTGGAGAGCTGTTTCTGTCGATCTGCCTTTTATATAAGCATGCTGAGATTTAAGGAGCCGGTCGAGTTTCGGCTTAAGAAGAAGCCCAATAAGCCTCTCCAGTGTTTTAAGCAGAAAGGAGGAGAGGCTTATGGGTCTAAAGTCGTTCGGTTTAGTGTGAGAGGATTTACCCGCTTTCGGTATGAATATGACTTTCGTCTCTCTCCAAGCTAATGGAATGTAGTTAAGGAGTAGGCAACCATGGTAGATCGCCTGAAGCCAGGGTACTATTGCGTTGAAGCTATAGTGGAGTTGAGCTGGTATAATGCTATCGGGACCCGGAGATTTATAAGGTTGGAACGAGTAAACCGCCCATCTTAAATTCTCCTTGCTGGTTAGCTGCCCAATCTGCTGAGGTGTAAGTTCGGAGGAAGATGTTTGAAAGCTGGAGTTGTTAGTGTGACCACTTCCAGGAAAATGTACGTCCATGAGTGTATCTAAGGTTTCGATACATGAGTCTGTCCAGGTACCATCTTCTTTTTGAAGAAAGCTTGGTGCTGTTGGGAATTTTGCAAGTATTTTCCTAAGCCTTGAGGCCTCAGAAGTACTTTCTATATCTGTGCAGAAGGAAAGCCAAGATGTTCTTTTTGCTTTCCTAATTGCTGTTTTGTAACTACCTAGTTTGGACTTATATGTTTTCCATGCGTTCTCGCTATTGCTACGCCTTGCGTAGTTAAAGTCTCTGCGACAGTCCTTTCTGAGGATTTCAATTTCCCGAGACCACCATACTGGTTTACGGGATTTCTTTTGTAGTTTTTTCCGGACATGCTCTGTTAAGGGCATCCGAACACTTTTTGGTGTTCGACAACATAATAAGTGTATTCAAAACTTTTCTTAGACTCAAAGTTTGACACCACTGTCATTTTCCACTGCCCGTTACAGTTTCCCAGTAGCAGGAGATCACCAAATAGTAACTTCATTTTGAGTTTGTATGTAAGTACTGCTACTTTTACTTTCAAAGCTATTCGATAATACAAATTTTAATTGTATGGGCGGAGCCACACCCACTTATATAATTCCCATCCCAATTTTCTAGTGGATGGACATTACCCAGTTTTAGTACAGTTGCCGACAGTGAGCATACAAACTAAATTATCAAAATGTAAAAGGGGGTGTGACAGAAATTGAAACCATCTCGTACTTGAAAAATATGTACTGCCAAAATTTCAGCTCTATCGACTCAGTAATTTTGAAGTTTCCAGCCATCACACAGACAGCGTTTTGCTTTTTGAATTTATATTTTTGTTAAAGATTATTGGCTATAACTTTTGATTGGTAAGAGATACTAAGATAATTTTTTCTAATGAATTAATTTTTTGGCTTGTATATTTTTTCAAAAATATAAAAACACAATATTGGAAAAATAAATTTTGTTTGAAAAAACCATTTTGCTTATAAATGTTATAGTTTTTAAATAGAGTTGAAAATTTGCGAATTTGAATTTAAATTATTTTTACAACAAAAACAAATTTTGAGCTTTTTTTTGAGGAAAACTCCAAAATTACAGACCTTTTTTGAAAAAAATATTTAAAATATATATACTCAACTAACGGTATTTTTGCAATAAGGTTTTTATAGTACTTTGATGAAGCTTTAAGAAAAAAAAAAATTTAGCAAAGTGTATAAAAAAGCAGCGGAGATATTTGAATCGAAAGTCACAAAATAAAATTTCTGATTATGTTTTTCTCATTTTTGAGCACGATGTTGCATTAAATATATCGTTGTAGTAAAATTTTTCATAGTTTTCAAGATATGTTCATGTTTTTGATGTCAAAATAACGGATATTTTTTAATTTTACTAAATTTAAGAAATATTTTATATTTTATAAATATTTGCATATGTAACAACTAAAAATATGGGATTTTGTAAAAAGTTTGTACTACAGCACCATCTGGTGGTTCAAAGAAGATATTGTCAAAAAACTCATCGTACCTGAGAACTACTATATACCAATTTTTATTCTAATCGCATGAGCGGTTTGGGAGTTTTAGGTGGTTTTGCAAAAAATTTGTACTACAGCGCCCTCTGGTGTCCAAGATAGGTCAAAAAAGATTGCAGCAAAACACTCAATCTACATGAAACCACTGTATACCACTTTTCATTCTAATCGCATAAACGGTTTGTGAGTTTTAGGCAGTTTTGTAAAAAATTTGTACTACAGCGCACTCTGGTGTTCAAGGCGGAAAAACATTAATAGCCCACAAACACGCACCGTATCAAAAAACTTTTATACACAAATTTTCATGCTAATCGGATGAGTAGTTTAAGAGCCAATTGCATAGTTACATACGACATTTAGTTCCAAAGCAATTCGATATCATAAATTTGGCCTGTGTGGCCAAACTCCCCCTTGTCTAATGTTAGCTCAAATATATAATAACTACCTCTTGGCCCATAACGTCTACATATCAAGTTCCACTATCAAAACATGTACAACTCAGGAAAAATAATGATTTCTAAAAAGTGGGCGTATATATAGTTAGACCACGCCCAGTTTTAGTATAGTTTGCGACAGTAACCATACGAACTTATTTACCAAATTTTAGTCTAATACGACCAAAACCGTCTTAAATATAGCATTTTTATTAATTTGTAGGCGGTAAAGGGGGTATGGAAAAAAGGGGTATGGAAAATTTTTACTATGCCTATATTTTTTGCGTAAATGCAAACTAAAGTGAGACTTGCCAAATTATTCCAATATTCCATTTATTTCCAATTACCCTTGCGAATATTTCCCCATATACACCATATCGTCGTCCGAGGGTTTAAGTGCTCTATGTGCCAAAAATGCGTTTTGAGTAAATCGAGTTTGAAATTTAGCATAACACACGATTATCTCACGATTTGACACGATTTGAATCGATATGACACGATTTATCTCAGCAACGAGAAGAGATAGCTGAAAACGGATTGCAGATTTGAAAAATTTGAGGTCGAAAACCTAAGATTGCATCCTCAACTCAAAATTGTCAAAATGGCGTATGGAGCACTTAAACCCTCGGACGACGATATGTGCGCACCTGTATTTTTTCACACCTGTATTGTTGATAAGTTCACTAAAATTCCTATAATTCATGAACCAATACACATACAAGGACCATTTATACAAATAAACATTCTTATTGACGTCACCTTTCATGGGAAATTTCCAGAAACAAAATCGGTTCTCGCATTACCGAGAAGATCAATTTCATACACAATGCAACTTATTTTTATATATATAGTATATGTAATAGTTCAACCTAAATTTTCAATGAATTTCAACTTCGAAATCAAAGACAGACAGCCTACATAAGATTTTTACTTAAATATAAGTATATTTGAACCAATCGAGAAAAAACAACCAACTGTATATGAAAAAAAAATCAATTCTCTTCTTCAATATAGATTCTAAAATTGATTATTTTTAACATGCTGATGTCCTATAAAAAGTAGTACATTCTCTTCTCGCTTCCACTTGAATCGCTAAAGAAATTGATTCTTTTATTCACTTTTTAAATGAATTCTTTTGAATGAAAATGTATTAATTCCTTGCAAATAAGAAAACAAATCAAAACAGATTAATTCTTTTCTTATAGCAGAATTTGTTTTAAATCAATTCGTTTTTCACTTACCAACCCGGTGGCGTAAGTGGCGTAGTTGGTTAAAGTGCGTGGCCGCTATGTCAATGAAATTAGAGACCCAGGTTCGAACCCCAGCAGCGACAGAAAATTATTTGAATTAAAATAATTTTTCTGTACGGTCGCCACCTCTCTGCAGACAATGGCAAACCTCAGAGAGTAATCAAAATGCCATGTAAAGCTTCTTGAGAACGAGAACATTACGTTCATCGCCGTTCGGAGTCGGCGTTAAACATGTAGGTCCGGTTCTCAGTCAATTGTGTACAAACTTAATAACACGCACAACACAATTGATCATAAGAAGCTAGGTCAAAGCCCTTTCAAGGGCTGAAAAGACCAGTTATGTATTTATTTATTATTATTAACCCGGTGGGAATATATGAAAATTACTTCACACAAGAAAATGTCAAATCGTCACAGGGGCGGTTGTTATGAAAAATGGGTGCCCCAAACCTAAAATAAATCAAAACATATTTGCGCACGCGAACAGCGTTCTAATTTATTTGGCGTCATTTTAAAAATGACAATTAAATAACATACAAAACCCACCTTTGAAATATTGCCATTGCTTGCAATGGTTTTTGACAGATGGCATGGCATCGCCCGGTTACAAAAGAATTAGTTATAACAACGCATGAAATAAACAAGACAAAATATATAACCCACTTCAAAATCACTACAATGTAAAAAACTGTTTTAAATTACTTTTCTTATTAATTTCTTGATCAAATTATATAAACTAGTATCGCCTTTGGTCGAAATTCGACCATTTAAAAATTGATTTTTTTTTAGTTTTTGTATTTTGTAACGAACTTTGTAGCCGGGGTTCGTACAAAAAAAAAAAATTATTTCCGTAGTTTTAAATTATGAAGACAAGGGTTCATTTAACTTTACTATTTAAGTTTTTATTTCAAATGTTCATTTTCACAAAGGGAAAATCATTTCACAATTTTTATTCATTTGCTAAGTAATCTCCGTTGCTCCTGATTTCCCTCGAAGTCCTTCGAAGTAGGATCCGTGAATTCCGTTCGTTTGTCAGTCCTCTGCGTATTTACGATGGGCCGTCCGGTATAGAACCACTCGGGCCAGGTGTAAGCTTGGTCGTTATCCTTGTACAAAAATATGGTCTGAACCCAAGTGGGCGATCGACTTGGATGCTTTTAGAGCAGACCGTCCGGTATGAAACCACTCGGGTCGACAGAAAAAACAACTTTCGTGATGTCACTGGTATGTTTTATGACCGGCTGTGCGATATGAAACCACTCGGGCCGACAAGAAACACTGTTCGCCAGGATGGGCCGTCCGGTATGAAAACCACTCGGGCCGGATGTAAAAGTCGGTCGTTGATGTTGTCGCAGTGTGCTGAACAAAAATAGCGCGTCCACTTGGATGCTTTTAGAGTCGGCCGTCCGGTATGAAAACCACTCGGGTCGACAGAAAAGAACACCCTTCGTGACGTCACTATCTATGTTTATCGCCGGCCGTCCGGTATAAAACCACTCGGGTCGACAAGAAACACTGTTTCACTACTGCCTTTAGTCACTCGTGCTTAGTCACTTGTACACTTGTTCACATTGCCACTTGTTCACTGGGTCACTTGTTCACTCTGTTACTTGTTCACTTGACTCACCGATGTGCGTTGTTCGCCTGTTGACTTCAAAAAGAGGCCCACTGTTGGTTCACTGACTCCTTTTATCCCCAAAAAGGGTAACGGGACTTTGTTTGTGTCGCCAATTTCCATCTGATCTCGACCTTGAATTTTGCTCGCCTAGAGATAGCGGCAACCTTTTGCCTTGCATGTTATTGTTGTCATAGTCGCTGTTTAATGACCGCTATGTAGTTTGTTATTGCCACGTGTGGGTGCATAGAATGGATGTTGTTTGTGTGTTTTGATCATGCTACTGGCTCGCTGAATGCTTTGTTGTTGTTTGATTGCGGGTCGCCCAGCTGCGTGTTTTATGGACAGGGGTGGTTCGCGGTTTCTTGTCCAGGTGCGGTTTAGGGTTGCAGGACGAGTTCATGTTTTTCGGGGTCCTTTGCGCAGCGGTGGTTTACATGGAACTGTAAGGCATAAATTCAGCGAATTTATGTTTCCTTACAATTTTTATTGAAAATATTTTTTTCTTTCTGCACTCATGTGCAAACGTAACCGAATTCATGCCGCACCATACGCACAACCAAAAGGAAATTACAAAATAGTAACTCCATTCTAAATTTTCCATGTACTGTGACTTATACTTTCAAAGCTTTTCGATATCAAAAATTTGGCTTAAATATGCAGAGCCACAACCCCTTTTCCAATGTCCGTCCCAGTGCCCTACATCCCATATTCTACTTTCTAGTAGAAGGATATCACCAAGTGGGAACTCCATATTGAGTTTCGTTGTTATACGGCATTTACTTCCAAAGCTATTCGATATAAAAACTTTATTTATGGGTGGTGCCGCACCCCCTTGTCTAATGCTCGTCCAATTTTTCCAGTCGAAGAACACGACTAAATAGGAAGTTCCTACAGAGTTTCATTGATTTGTGACTTATAGTTCGAAAGTTGTAGCGAAAATTTGGGCTGCTGAAAAGTACCACGCCCCTCTTTCAACACCTATAAAATGTAACCTGTGAAATGTACGTCTGATTTGAGGTCGAATACCGATTTCCGAGGCTGTGTGACCTATAACTCTAAAGCTATTCGATATCGCAAATTTGGGCTGTATGGGATGTCCCACACCCACCATAATATTCGGTGCACTCCTTCCCTACTCTTATTGATTTCAAAATAAAATGATCAAAATCGGTCGAGAAACACGGGAGAAAATGGTTCTTAACTGGTTCTTAAAAATTCGGCGCCAATCTTATTCGCCGAATCGAAATGAAATAATCAAAATGTTATTATTTAATTTTTTTTTTCTAATTTGTGTTATTATCATAAATATATTATACATCGCCCATTTCAGATTGAGGTGACCTATCAGTCGCACTGACCATCTCCGATTTGGCTCAAATTTTGTTCCTAGATTGCTTTATTGCTTAGAAAACCAAATCCGAAGTTATAAATTTTTAGAACCATTTTTCAATGCCAAAATAGGGTGTATTTTGAAACGACGTATCTCAGTCAATTTAAATCCGATTTTCGTAAATAAGGTATCATTGGAAAGGTTTTTTTATCTTTTTAAAGGAAAACATATAAAAATTTTGGAAAAATTGCACTAAGTTGGCCCATTCTTAATTTCAAAGTTTAATGCCATTCCAACAATAGACGCAATAATTTTTTTTCAGTTTCTTTATTTTGGTTTATTGTACGTTTCAATACAAATTCGACTAGCTATCGACTTTTTAGTTTTGTTTGTAAGAAATCAAGAAAAAAAAATTGGATGAAAATCGAATGTGTACTTGAATTTGTATTGAAAATTCTTTAACACAGCACGTTTTACACCATAACTTCTGAATCCTTCAAAGGCACACCTTAATTTTATATCGTTGGAAAGGTATTAAAAAGTACAAAAAACCAAAATAAAGAAACTGGAAAAAAATTATAGCGTCTTTTGTTGGCATGGTATTAAACTTTGAAGTTAACAATGGGTCAATTTATAGCAATTTTTTAAAAGTTTTATATTTTGTCCTTAAAATAGAGGAGATAACTATTCCAATGATACCTTAGTTAATAATATGTGATTTAAAGTGACTGAGCTACGTTGTATAAAAATAGGTCCTATTTTGGCATTCGAATGGTTGTGGCTCCGCAAAAAAACTTTTTTGAAACTTTAAACTCTGGAATTGGTTTTCTTAACAAAAAACCAATCTAAAAACAAGTTTTGAGCCAAATCGGAGATGGTCAGTGCGAATGATAGGTCACCTCAATCTGAAATGGGTGATATATATTCACGATCTGGAGCTCTTTGAAGAGCTCTTGTGCAAATGAGCAAAAGTGCAACAAAAAAGAGCTCTACAATAACAAAATACACTGTCAAAATTGTTATTTTTTGCTCAAGCGCACTGACGATACCCTGTAGTGCGCTTGAGCTCTTGAGTTCATTTTCTAAATTTTTGACAAATAGTGATGGTATATTGTGTACATTTCTAGGTACTAACTTCTTTAATATCATAATTTTACATCACTAACTTTCAAAGCGGACTGAACTTAACTTCAATTGCTAGGCCTATGTATGTATGGGCTGTGTTCACAGTTTGTTGCGTTTTTTTGGTCTTTTGCACAAGAGCTCTACAAAGAGCTCCGGATCATGAATACCCCTTTTAATTTCTTTATGAATATAAGAGTTTTACAGCAATTTTTTTTTTGTTTTGCAATTGTTGAGTAGCCTATGTGTTCCATGCATTATTTGTGCTGCTCTAACACATTATATCATATTCATATGAGCTATACAAGCTTACCCAAACCAGTAGAAATGCTTAAATGTGCAACATTTTTAAAATTACTTTTAATTTAAGATTTAAAATTACTACAGCGTCACAAAGCAGAATAGAGTCGAATATATCATGTTTGTGTGTCAAAGATTAGTCCGTCTTCAAAGCTTGACATGATAATAAAACATATTAGAAAAATTAAAATTTTAGCATTTCCAATATAATAACATATGTTATATAAATAAATTATCTAATTTGATCAAGGAATTAATAGGAAAAGTAATCTAAAATTATTTTTTACTTTGTAGTGATTTTGAAGTCGGTTATTTTTTTTTTTTATTTTTGTTAAAAAGTTTTTCTTTCTTCATTTGTAGAGAATATGATAAATTTTATGTAATATTATTCTTAAGGAATATTTCATATAAGCAACTTAATTCTTAAAAACTTTGTTTTATTAATTTCTGAAAGTTTATTGCTTATTTTAAATTTTTATCTCTTTGCAACTTTTATTAGTGTCACGCTGTTCTTCGAATCTCACTTACTTTATTGATCGTACTTTATAATGATCCTACCTGGTACCAAATTTTAGTTCCTAAGTATCAATATTAACAGATATACAGTAGTTTGCTTAAAGTGCCACACCCTATGTTTAATCCCGCCCACTTTTGTAATGATTCTACCAACCCACCTAGCCGCGTACCAAATATTAGAACCCTAGTGTCAATATTAACTGAGATACAGTGTTTTTATAATAGTAACACGCCCTTTGTCGAATTCCGCCCACTTTCTTCATCGTGTTTTGTGATAATTATACCAATTCTTGTAACGAATTTTATTACCCTAGTATCAATATTATTCGAAACACAGTGTTTTTCAAATCTTGCCTCACCTTTTTTTATAATGACGCCCACTATATTGACCATAATTTGTAATAATTGTGCCTACCCTTTAACAAAATTTCAGTATCCGAGTGTCAATATTATTTGAGATACAGTGTTTTTATAATATTGCCATAACGTTTTTTATAATGAAGCCCACTTTCTTGACCGTAACATGTAAAAATTTTGCCTACCCCTTTACAAAATTTCAGTACCCTAGTGTCAATATTATTCGAGATGCAGTGTTTTTCTAATATTGCCACGCCCCTTTGTCGAATTTTCTTGTCCGTTATTTGTAATAATTCTTCCTACCCCTGTAATAAATTTCAGTACCCTAGTGTTAATATTAACCAAAATACAGGCATTTTTAATCGTGACACGCCCCTTTGTCGAATACCGCCCACTTTTTTAAAAAAGACCTCCGTGGTCAGTGTATCTATGTGAACAAGATTTTTTTAATAAACGTTCAACAAAAAATCTTGCCTATATAAAGATGTGATTGTTGTCAATCTAAAATATCAAAATCAACAACTCTGTTTTTTATATAAAGAAATCTTCATGTAAATTTTAAAAAAAATATTGTAATAGACGGAAGCACTATATAAATGACCAAATTCCGTATTTCTTAACATTTTTCTTCTTGTTGATTGTTTCATCCAGTTTAAACTTTTATTGCTTCATTGAATTTACAAATGAAAACAATGTTATCCTTTCAACAATTTTTGTTGTTAAAACAATTTCAATACACTGATTTCAACAAGAAGTTTATCTTTATATTAAATACACTGTTGGAACTTTCGCTCCCTAAGGCCGTTGTTATGCAGACGCTCACGGGCTCATCAGTCACGCATTCCCAGCAAAAACTTCGCTTATGTGTAATCGAAAAAATAATCTTGAAACCTGCAACCATCAATTACCTTCTAGCTTACAAAACGCATTACTTTAACATAGTCATGTCATTGGAGGTAATCGATTACTCTTTCTATCGACATAGAAGTTCTTATGGAACAACTTCCAATAATGCGTGATTTAATAACACGGTGTTACAAAATGAAAACAAATCAAAAAACTTGCCTCGAGACATAGAAGAGGTAGTAGGTCTAGTTGAACATAAGATAACTGCGTACTTAGTTTTTTTAATATACCCTCAAAATCGGGATTTGTGGTCAAAAAACCGATTTTAGGTAGGTGCATGTATAGTTTCTTATGTAACTCTGTTATATTTAGCTCAATTTTAAAAATTTAAACATTGATAAAAACAAGAAAAATATACCATTAATATAATATATAGACCGTTTTTTTACAAAAAGAATTGACAAAGTTACAGGTAAAATCATTTGAAAATTTCTCATTTTTTTTTAATTTTTTCAACTTCAACAACGTTTTGTTAACAAATTTTGTTTTGTGGCACTATTAGTTTTAGCAAGATTCTGAAATACTGTTAAATTTTGTGTTCAACAAGCTATCATTTACTTCAATTGGCTGAAATACAAAAGCACTATCGAATTTTTAGTATTCGTAATAAAACACAAAAAATTTTTTTTTTTTTCTAAAAATATTTTTTTGACCTTTTTCGTTTATATATATTATCATAAAGCTGGTGTATTGCCCGGATGTGACGGAACTGTTTGCAGTTTTCAACCACAAACACGCTCCGAATGAATGGCGTTTGTTTATTGAGGGATCTTGCAAGAGTATGATTTATTTAAAAACTTTTTGTGTGATTCTTGGTATGTTAAATTCTGATATATGTATGTCGCCGACTTAAAGGCTCTAACAATACTGCTTGGAATGCAAGGTGGATATACCAAATATCCTTGCATTATTTGCGAATGGGATAGTCGTGCGACTAATAAATACAAGCAAAAGGAGTAGCCACTGCGTGCTTCATTTCAAGTTGGCAAAAAATATGTTTTGAATACTCCACTGGTGCGACCTGAAAATGTAATCCTACCGCGGCCTCGGTAGATGAGTTGGTAGCGTGCTCGATTGCCACCCCAGAGGTCCCGGGTTCGATTCCTGGCCAGGCCATGGTCCTTCGCTTTTAACATTTCTTAATTTTCTATCCTCATTTCTAATTAACTGAAATTAAAAATTCATCAATATTTACTACATGAAGTTGTAGTTGATGGTAGAGAAGTTTGTGGATGAGATTGATTTATAACTTGAATTGACTGAGGTAAAGGCATAACACTTGCGTCTAATTCAAATTTATATGTTTCTTTGGCTTTCCACCATGCTTAGAACATCCTACACGTGTTTCACTTGATTGCCCTTTCCTTCCCACTAATCTATCATCCCATTTTCGAACCAAGGCAGACTTGACTGAATAGGTATTCCACCTCGAACCAAGGCAGACTTGACTGAATAGGAATTCCACCTGAAATCCTTGGATCAAAGCTAAAAAAAAAAAAAAAAATCTGATTGCAGCGTTTCCTAGGTTAAGTGAGGCCAAAATCAAAGAAAGTATCCTGCACGTTCAAATCTTTTATAAAAGTTATTTATTCATTTCGGTTATTCTAAGGTTTATTTGTGCGCCCACAAATTCGGAAAATTTTCTTGGACACTGATTTCGTTTCTAAATTAAATTCAGTTGAAAAAAAGAGCTTGGAATAGTTTTATTTTGTTATGCATTTATTTCCTCGGCAACAAGAAGAGTCGAAATTACTTAGATGTTGTAAATGAATTTTTAAGTGCCTACGAAGAAATGGGCTGCAATATGTCAATCAAAATACATTTTTTGCACTCCCATATAAACTTTTTCCCGAATAGCCTTAGGCAGTTTAGTGATGAACAAGGAGAAAGGTTCCACCAGGAGATGGAAGCTATAGAAACCGGCTTTCAGGGAAAAAATTCCATAAACATGCTGGCAGACTACTGCTGGTCCCTAAAACGTAAAATCGATTTTAATATATATAAACGAAAAAGGTCAAATAAACATTTTTAGAAAAAAAAAAAATTTTTTATTTTATTACGAATACTAAAAATTCGATAGTGCATTTGTATTTCAGCCAATTGAAGTAAATGATAGCTTGTTGAACACAAAATTTAACAGGCTTTCAGAATCCTGCTAAAACTTATAGTGCCAAAAAATAAAATTTGTTAACAAAACGTTGTTAAAGTTGAAAAAATTAAAAAGAAATGAGAAATTTTCAAATGATTTTACCTGTAACTTTGTCAATTCTTTTTGTAAAAAAACGGTCTATATCTTATATTAAGGGTATATTTTTCTTCTTTTTATCAATGTTTAAATTTTTAAAATAGAGTTAGATATAACGGAGTTACATAACAAACTATACATGCACCTACCTAAAATCGGTTTTTTGACCACAAATCCCGATTTTGAGGGTATATTAAAAAAACTAAGTACGCAGTTATCTTATGTTCAACTAGACCTACAACCTCTACTATGTCTCGAGCCGAGTTTATTTTCACTGTTACACCGTGTAATCTACAAAGATTTGCTTTATAATAACTTACTATAATATGTATTATAACAACTTCTAAATAATGCACTTTTTAATAGCAAATAGAAAAGTTATTTTTGCACCAATAGCTCTATAAGTGCTTTTATAAGGTCTAAATATTTTGAATTATGTAAGTTGTTCCTTTTCATCTCTTCTATAATTAAAGAATAATTAAAGAATGGTGTAGTTGGCCGCTACACCAACTCATCAGTAGTCTAGTATGACTTTTCACTGTAATCCACTCAAGCTACTTAGGTTCTACTTATACTGCCAATTATGTCGAGAAAGTTACCCGGAATTTATTTTGACAGAAGAACGCTTAAGTTCTTATCTACTTCGATGCAACCTTGTATCAAGGTTAACTAACCTAGATCTTCATGTTGTCTTGTTATCAACATGATTGGCCTAAAGCTCAAATTTGTTTTCAATATAAATAATGAAAGGCCGTATTCAAAATATAAAGATTAAAGAATAACTTTTAAAAATTTTAACGTTTTTGAATCCTTTTCTTAATGCATGGAAAAACATATTTTCATTTGTAACGTCCTTCAGTGTTGCGCCTGCTAAGAAAAAGTTAAGAAATGTTTAAAAGAGAACATTTTAAAATATTCTATGCAATAATTTCGTAGAAAAATGAAAGAATTTTATTTACATAGTTTTAGTTTCACAACTCAGCTCACTCAACAAAGAAACAATAAAATTAAATCAGTTATAAAACCTCAAAAAATTAAGGCCTCAAAACTGTTCGACCCACCCATATATTCGGGGAATTTTTATTAGAAAAAAAAATATATATGTATCTTACCATATAAAACAGCCATTAGTTTGGTATAGTTCTGCAATCTTTTTTTATTTTGCTTCCTGTTAACGTTATATTCCAGAACTAGGCTTGTCGAAAAAAAAAATACTGTTTACATTCTTTACTAGGCCAGCCTTTCGAATAAGTCCTTCAATGTTTGCAAGCTGAACAAAAAAATAGAAATAAAATGGGATATAAAAATACTATATTATTAACAAACACTATCAAAAACATCATTAAAAATACCCAGCCAACCAGATAACGATAATTAAATTCAGTGAAACAATTTATTATCATTAAAATATTGAAATATCGTTTTGGCTCGAGATCGTAACGAAATTTTCTTCAATTTCGATATAGTTAACAATAGGTCGTTTTGTATTGAAATCCATAATTTTTCGATATAGAAACGATATCATTTGGTTTGCTGGGTAGGAATAACAATTCAAAATATATAAAAACAGAAACCACACAGTTCGTTTGATTTGCTAGAAGTTAAGTACGTTTTAAAATACAATTCGAAAAATAAAGAATCAACATCTCCTCTAAGGCATCCAAGTCAGTTTGAGAATAAAATTTCGGTGTAGAAAACAAGTTTTTGGTAATTTCACTCGGTACAATATTTTGCTCTGATATTAAATTTGTTATTTCTTCTATTTGACCGCGGAAAGAGCATATGAGAAATAAATTACATAACATGATAATCCAAGAAAGATAGATATATAAAGCATATAATTTCGAAATTAAGAATTAAATATAGAAAAACATACCTTTTATTTCCATCAATTTATCCTTAAGTTATTTATTTTCCTTGTATATTGCTTCAAATTCATTCAAAATTTTATTGTTTTGATTAGTAAACATATCTGAAATTTGTTTTTTTTTATAGTTTTATGTGATTTCTAATATTCAAAACTTTTTAAATTCTTACCTGTTAAGACTTTATATCGTGATTGCTGTGTTGAAGCTCTAAGTGATCATTTTCTTTAGATGCATCGGACTTTCTTTTCTTTAGGTTATATTTAAAATCCATGTCTTTGTTATTTAATTTTGTTTTATTATTTTTAAATGTAGTTTCGGTATTTCTTGATGTTTTTATATCCCTAAGCTCCCTACATGCCACAAATATTGAAATCGCACTAATTGCAATGAATTGAAAAAATACTTCAATGACGAATAACGGGACAACGAAACAAGAAACAAAAAGAAAATATGCAGCGTGTTTCGCCACTTCAGTTATTAAAGAATGTTATATGATTGCAATAGTTTAAATTTTTCACTAGTAATCCACCGACACTTTTAGGCACGTATATGTTTTGTTTTAATAATATACTTAAAAGCTTTGTGCAACACTGTACTGATGGACTGTAAATTATAAACCAAGATCTCAGTTCATCTTTTAGGGAGTTTTCTTTGTTGATTATATTAACGGGATCATCATCATTAACGCTTCGATCTTCAAATGTTTCTTCAATAACGGAAACTTCTTCGTTTCTTTGCACTTCACTTTTTTCTTCATTATCTTCATCCACCTTAAATTTTTTTTTCTTTTGATTTTAATATGCTTGTTATTCTTTCGGTTTCGTTTTTAATACGTCTTTTTAATTATATTTTACTTAACATATTTCTTAGATTTATATTAATTTATTTATTATATTCAAATCATTCTCACTTTTCAGTATGAATTGATTTCACAATTTTCTTTAGTTTGAAAATATAGAAAATAGAAGTTTCGGTTTCAATGAAATATAACGGGACAAACAAAGCACAAAACAAAAAGAAAAGATACAGCATGTTTCGCCACTTCAGGTATGAATAAAAATGTTATATAAAATATGGAAGCTATGACTGCATTACCTTCTGCATTACATGTAATATAAAAAGTAATTAAAAAATTATCTCTATCGTATCTACTTAGGTAATGTGTTAAAGAACTGGGTGTCGCAGGAAGGCATTGCAAATTTCTTTTTAGCTGGGTTGTTGTTTCAATGCAAAAGGGAAATTTGAGAGTGAACGAGGGAATTTATTTTGCCCAGAATTGTCACAAAATGATTCGAAAATAATATGGAATCATGGTGTACTAATAAAAAGGTGCTAGTGGATTTGACACTTCTCTCTCAATATGATAATTTTTTTCGCTCCGCTCCTGTCAAAAACATCTGATGGTGAATTGGAATGAAAATAAATCAGCTAACGTGCAGTCCGTCGAAGCTCAATGCCTTGTACACTTCTTTTGGTGGCTATTATCAGTTGAGGTATTGAACATTTTCTTGAAGCAGTCTATGTGAATGCAATACAATTTGCATGCTGGCTAAAGCTTCATGTCGGTGGCACCTTCCAGCGCACGTTTTTGATAAAATGACAAAACCATTCAATGGCGAACTTGGCAAATGGGCGAAGACAACTGCAATAACTTTTTGTCAACACAATACGTCACAATTAATTGAATTAAATGTTTATTTAAGCTTTATTCGCAAAATAACCTATAAAAACTATAACATACCATTAACTCTATATATAGCAACTCAAACAAATAACACAATTTGATAACTATCAACGGCTCCTCTCTTTCGCTCTCAATTTTTTGACAGAAAGAAAGCTATTCTTGTTGTCAAAAATTCACTACCATCTTATTATTATAACACCATGTATGAAATCATGAGATCAAAACAGTGTTGCGCTGTGCAATTATTCACAATATTTGGCTTTTAGTATTGAAAGTTGTACACTTTTAGTACGAAATGCATGTAAGCAGTAAAGAAACCTGCTTAATAGTAATACTCAGCATACTCATGCTCGTGATACTTTTTTGCATAAAGTATTGAAAGTAGCAAAAAGTGTACTAGTGTTCAGGGATCAAATGACCGTCTGTATAACATATTTTATCACAGAGCTCATCATGGTATAATAATACAAGGTAGCATTGACAACTGCTTATATTCTCTTCTACAAGAAAACATCTCCTGTCAAAAACAGCTTTTTTTGGTTGTTGTACATCTGCAGCTGCTGTGATTGTTGTTTTTTTTTCACTTCAACTTTTTCAACATTGTTTGCGTTTTCAATGGCGGATTGTGAGCGCTCTTTTTCTGTGTATATTTTTCGACAAGAGATGGTTTCCCAAGCAACTGTCAATGCTACCTTGTATTATTATACCATGAGAGCTCATCAAACGAAAAAAGAGCGTAAAAAAGGACGTGATCGGGGATTATATGAGCGTCTGCATAACAACGGCCTAAGATGGCGACCGCTCAGGGAACATATGTGAGCGCTTTATATATGAAGCATAATCGCGACTAACGTTGTAATCGAAAAAATTGTTTTTTGACTAGAGATAAAAAACGTTTTAAACATTGTAGGCGTTTATTTTTGGTTTTTTTGTTAAACACTCTGATTTAATAAAACTTTACCATACATAAAATATAAAAAATAAATTAAATAAAAGATTTAATTACATCTAAATTTACCTTTTAGAAGTTTTTACAGTGAAATAACGTTTTATATCCAAAAATTTAATGGATGATGAAACGTTTTTCCACTGAACATAGAATATGACTTATGGTGCTTAAAACGTTTTTCCACTACTAAAAACGACTGCACTTACAGCTAACTGCACTTAGAACGTTCTTCCAATTTACATTCACAGGAGCATTTTTCTATGGTCTCTCCATTTCTTGAAATATGAGACTGACCACTATCTCTTAGTCTTTTATAGTTAAAATTTTTCCAATTTTCGAAATTTGTTTAACGTTTTGAGCATTGATAGCACTTGCGCATCAAGTTCGATTGTTCGCTTTTATTCATTTTACAAGCACGTGCAACGTTGTTACACTGAGTGGCAGTTAAAAATGCGTTAAAAATGCCGCAACCTGCATTTTTTACGCACTTCTGTTTTTATATAGTATAAGAGAGTAATTCTAACTGGTATCCGCGAAAAAACACTTTAAAAAAAAATGTCGTTTACAACGTTATTCGCGATTATGCTTCATATGTTTACATTGAACATTCTTTCATGGCATTCAATATGTTCTTGAAGCAGACGATGTGAATGCAACACAATTTGCATGATGGCCAAAGCTTCATGTTGGTGGCATCTTCCAGCGCACGTTTTTTGATAAAATGGCAAAACCATTCAATGGCGAACTTGGCTAATGGGCGAAGACAACTGCAATAACTTTTTGTTTCTAAAAATATATGGTTGAATCCAAGAATGATAGAAAAATAGATTGCGCGGATCGTAAAAATAACTTTCAACGATGTGGCTCTCTGTCAAGTCTTGTTCAGGATGTGAACAAATATGAAACAATGGCAAAAGATTCAAGAAACAAACTTGGTCTAGCGTGACGTCATGATCGTAAAAAATACTTTGTTCGTAGCTAGAAATGTCAAAATGAAAAGTAAACAACATAACGGAGCTGCGCAATGCGTAATCTATTTTTCTATCATTCTTGGGTTGAATTAATATATGGTAGAATCTCGTAAGAAGGGGTAAAGTACGATCAAAGCGCGAGCTGCCGAAATAAGTTGAGAAGTGTTCAACTCGGCCGTGCGTTTGACATTTGCCGATAACGCAGGTTTGTATATTTATTGAGTTAGCTAAATAAAGGGTGTCCCAACAAGAACGCAATTGAATGCAGCAATTGAATTGTTTCTCTGGCTGTATGACATGTGGCGCCATCTTGTTGGAACCACATGCCCTCCACATTCATTTCTTCAATTCTAGGCAAGAAAAAACTGGTTATCATTTCACGATACCGAACACCATTGACTGTTTGCGCTTGACCTCCCCCATTTTCATAAAAAAAAGGTGCAATGATTCCTCCAGCCCAAAATCCACACCACACAGTGACACGTTGAGGATGCATTTGCTTCTCGTGAATCACTCGAGGATTTTCCTCACCCCAAATGCGACAATTCTGCCTATTGACGAAGCCATCAAGATGGAAATGGGCCGCGTCACTGAAGATGATTTTAGCGGCAAAATCAGCATTTTCATGTTGTCTCTCCAATACCCAATTAACGAACTCCCTTCGCTGTCCATGGTCAGCTGGCTTCAGTTCCTGAGTCAATTGAACTTTGTATGCATGAAGATGCAAATCTTTCGTCAAAATTCGCTGCATAGTGGATTTGGAGACACCAACTTGTTGAGCTCAGTGTCGAATTGAGGTGGATGGAGTTTGAGCGACATCATCACGTACAGCTGCGACATTTTCGGTCGATCGACCTGGTCGAAGGCGCGTTGTTGTCTTTACATCACTAACAGACCCAGTTTCGGCAAATTTATTCATTAATCTCTTTACAGTTGACTCTTTTGGAGAATTATTGTAACCCCAAATTGATCGCAATTTGCGAACTGTAGCCGCAAAACTTTCACCATTTTGGAAAAACAATTTCACAATGAGAATGCGTTGTTCATTCGTGTAGCGCTCCATTTTTACTAACCTCGTACCTTTCACTAGCAAACAGTAACAATTGTTCAAATGTCAAATAATGACACTTCCAGTGTTGCCACATTAAAAAATTGCGTTCTTGTTGGGACACCCTTTATATGAGCATTTTTCAGTTGCAGTAGTAAAGAGAGTTTGCATGAGATTTGTTATTTTACCAAAATAGTTTATATTGAATGTTATTTAGTTTTCAGTACCTGTTTGTGTTGTTGTTGATGCTGTTGTTGTTTATATGTATAAATTTGTACGTGTGTTTTTGGTGCTGCTGTTGTTTATATGTATGTAAATTTGTACGTACATATATAAATAGATATCAATTGATTTAGTTTTTTTCGTTTGTTATTGTTTTTGTTAACACAGATAACACAGATGTTTTTTTGTTATATAAATAATATAACTACTACGCTGGTTAGATATGCAGAAACATTTATTTATTAAACATAATAAATTGTTATTATTTTCTTTATTATATAAATAATAACGCATATAATAGCACATAATTTATTTATTAATAGCTACGGCTATTAAAGTATGAATTGTTAAAATGTCCACCAAATACTTCCACCATATACAATGTGATTTCGGGATAACAGACTTTGTGGGATTTTTTTGGTTTGACTGCGTACAGTGGCATCATCTAAGTGACAGACGCACGACCTGCTAATGGCCAACCTAAAGCCCGAACAGAATCAAATATCGTTGCGACCGCCGATCCTCTCTGGTCGTCGATCGCAGAGAACACGTCCAGAATGAAACGATTGCGACTGACGATTCAAAGTTGCTTTTATTTAGTATTTTTTTATTTATTTTTTCCATTTCATTTCAATGTATTGGTCTCTTCAATCTCAATCTCTTCAATTGTGTGAATACAACACACACAAACAAGAAATGTCAGAAGATAACAAAAAACTAAGCAAATTTCATGAAACATAGCCAATTCTTAGCAAAAATATGGCAACAGTAACAGGCACTCAGAGAGAGAATCGTCGGTCGCAAGAGAAGAAATAGAATAGATTCTAATTGTGCGATATATCGTTGCGGCTGCTGACCTGCGATTTCATTCTGGACGTGTTCATACATTTGCATGCATTCTATTGCTTTGCGATATCGCAAATCGCAACGATATTTGATTCTGTTCGGGCTCTCACACGGGATTGCTTGATTGGCAATCGATGAACTTTTCTTACTCTCTTTCACATTCTGATTGTTGGTAGCTCACACGACACGCTAATCATAATTTGACATTTCCTTGAAAATTTTATTTGCCACCTAGCAACACTATTTAGATTGCTGATTCCCGACATGTACATCAATCTAAAAATGAACAAATTTAGATTGGCTATGTTCACACGTCAGTCAAATGATTGAAGTTCATCACGATTTTTTACTCTCTTTTACTCTCTCTGAAAATTTTGATTGACGTCTGCTCACACACGATATTTTGATTGATGCTCGGACGACGCCATTTGTTACTTTTCTGCTACCTATTTTGTGAATTCGTATCGCAAGGGTTTCAGATTACATCCTTTTCTCTTCACAAAACTACTTTTATTACCAAAAACCTACTAATTAACTACTCTTCTTGACATAATTTCCTACTTAACAACAAACAATTAAAATAATGCAACCATTTGAATGATTGATGCAGGTCTAGAGCTCAATCAAAATTTTGACTGATGAGAGAAGATTTTGGAGTTCATTTTCGCTCTGAGATAAAGTTCATTTTTTTACATAGGAAAGCAACAACAAATTTTGACTGATTCAATCATTTGACTGACGTGAGAACATAGGCATTGCTGCAATCTGTGTTCATCCGCTCTGGCTCTCAGAGTTTTTGACAGTTTCACATTGAAAGCAGCAACAAAACGACTAGATTGTTTGATTGGCAATCACCGTATGAGTTGGGGATAACGCGACATTATGACTTCGAAATTATAAAGTCAGGCGTTTTGACTGTTCATCCTGTAAAATTGACCAAAGCACGATCAATGCGCGACCGACCTAACGCGCCTTTGCGATTTAGCCTTTATATCCAAATCGCAAAGGCGGTCAGTCGCACTTTGACAGCTAAAGTAGAAACTGTTGCGACTTGTATCATGGTATAATAATAGAAGATAGTATTGACAACTGCTTACTTTCTCTTCTACAAGAAAACATCTCCTGTCAAAAACAGCTATGCATCTGCAGCTAAGGTTGTTGTTTTTTTTTCACTTGAACGTTTTCAACATTGTTTGTGTTTTCAATGTGTTTTCAATGGCCGATTCTGAACGCTCTCTTCTATTATCTATGTATTCAGCATTGAATTTCTGTTTTTATCTGAGCATTGTCATGCGTTGCCATGTTGTGCATAATCAGATACACGCAAATCGCATTGAACAGATCGCCAAGTGACACTTTTTAAGCCAAGTGACACTTTTTAAGCCAAGCGCCGCTATGCCATACAAGGATAATGGTCTAGTTAGCCTCGCATGGCACAGCAGCGCATGGCTTAACAAGTGTCACTTGGCGATCTGTTCAATACGATTTGCGTGTATCTGATTATGCACAACATAGCAACGCATGGCAATCCTCAGATAAAAACAGAAATTCATCTCTGATACATAGATAAACACAGAAGATCTGTTTCATTTTGATTACTGTGTATCTTATATGCGTTTGACGTTTTGCTGAAACAGTTTTGCATAATCAGCACTTGTTTTGCTATGTGCTAGCTGCTTATCTATGTACCATGCGCTGCTGTGCCATGCGAGGCTAACCAGACCATTACTAGACCATTAGCTGTTACTTACTGCAGAGTTGGCAACACTTTTGTTTTTACAGACCACATAAAGTCTGCCAACAAATTAATTTTGTTTTTGTACTCACATCACATTTTGACACAATCTATTACATTTACCTTATTCCGTACACAAACCAACTAAAAACTAAGAACTTGGCAACGCAACTTTACTCAACTCAACTGATAATTGACCTACTCTATACTCAACAAGCTGTAGACTTTGTTGTTGTTTTCCCATACAAGTTTTGAAATAAGCGACATGAATTGAGTATAGGCTGGCGAATCGAACGCAGCTATTTTTGTTGTTACTTTCAATGCTGTCAAAAAACACTGAGAGCCAGAGCGGATGAACAATTGTTGGGGCGATCAAACTATGATCATTTCTGAACGCTGTAGATGCAGTGGTGTTCCTAGGCTTGGTGACACCCGGGGCGGATACTCATGGTGTCACCCCTATAAAAAATTTCTAAATGCAAAAAGAAACCAATTCGATGAGATTAAGTGTTTTTATTATTATCTTTATGTTTTCCGAAAAAAAACAAACAACATATGACAAACAACAAGAATTTGTAAAAAAACAGAACAAAAATATTACATTTTCAGGTGTCTACATTAGAGCGGAACGAAATGTATGGAAGCAAAAAATCTTCATGGGCTCCATATATTTTTGAAAACTACGCTTAAAAAATTAATTTCTGCATCTTTAGTTTTTTTCTGCGACATAACTTTTGACTGCGCCCGAGGGTTTATATATTTCATTGTAAGACTTTTTTTTGTAAAATCCAAAAAAGTTAGGAGCTAATTTTTTTGGTGCAAACCTCTTCATTAACTCATAAATAATAACTTGTCAAGAGTTCCCTATGATACCATGTATGCGCTAGAGATGTTCAGGTTTAAAGATCACTGAATTCGGTTATTTGCTTATATCTCTTATAAGCTTATATAAAAATTGCATCTTACCCATCACGTTAGTAAACTTTTGACATATTATTTATTTTTATTATTTAGATGTTCCTGAAAGATGTTACAATTTAATTTGAAAAATTATAAACCGTTAAACAAAGAGTAGCTTTCCGGGATAGTCCGGGTGCTTGTTTGGCGGTTTTAATATTCTACATAATCTTAATCTTAATAGCAACAACAAAAAAAATTGTGCAAATTTGCGCCATTTTGATTTATGCATTTTTAATAAGGAGACTATTTTTTTACCCCATAGCTGAATAATTTATTTACTTAGTGCGAACGTTTGTAAAATCCAGAGGAGGCGTTGCCGGTAGAGAAAAGTATATATATTCTTAATGAGCGTTACCTCCTTAGCCTGTCTAGCCATGTCTGTGTGTCCATCTGTATGTTGTCCTTGAATTCAAAATTAAGGGAATGAAATAGTCTCATGAAACTTGGGAAACATGAAGAAGTTTTCAGTTGGGAAAAAGTAATTTTTCAATTGCTGCAATTTAAAACTCATTCGTATATATGACAAACGAAATTAATTACCTACAACTAAATGACGAGAACTGAATATTATTATGACAACTGTTGAAACGTTTGCAAATAACGATCCCAAGCACGACAAACGAAGTTCGTTTGCGGTAAACTGGCAATAAACGTTTTTTTTTTGCGTGTAGATATTATAACAGGGAGAAAATTTTGTTCCTTGTTTTGAAAAATATTTATCAATTTAACATTTCTTGGCGTCATATAAAGATAACACTTATCTCCGTTTTTCCAAATAATTAAATGATTTAAGTTACTTACTTGTGCATTTTTCACCTTCCATTGACTTCATTCCTAAAAGACGGCATACTAACTTCCCTTCTTTAATATAATGAACTGTCATTGCTAAATAAGTGTTTCTCAAATAATTATCAGTCCAAAGGTCGGTCGTTAAGCCGAAACCATTTCTTTTGATAGGTGCGATTTCAGATTATATCTGTTCAAAATATATATCATATAGTACATTTATGTTTCGGGAAATAGTTGTTGGATGGGGGAAAAGTGAATTCATGTCAATGTTTTCTCCATATTCAGCACCAATTGAAATTAAATATTCCGAGATGTTTTTGAGCCCAGAGTCTCAACAATTTTGAATGGTCTACAATTTTTAATTGTCCATTCTGTAAATAACCTTAATATTTCTTTTTTGGTCTCAGTATCAGCTTCCTTTTTTGTAGAATTATCGTTATTTTTTATAACGCTTGCTAAATAACATTTATGTCGCACTAAATTCGATGTTGAATTTTTATTGTATTTGTATACATAAGTGCAACTTCTACAAGCTACCATATTCGGAAGCTCCTCTCCCAACTCGGTTTCTATCTTTCACATTCCACACTTTACTCCTTCCTCTTTTTTGAATAATTTTAAATTCTCCAGACAATAATTTTTTCGTATTGATGTATTACTTAAAAGACTAGAATTCGAATCTTCTGTGGCAACTGAATCTTGCGTGGTCCCCTGTGTTTTATACATTAAATAAAAAGGCAATTTAAAATTGAAAATAATAATATTTTAATTTAATTAAGCAAAAACGAAATAATTGTTTTTATATTCAATTTACTTTTTACATAAAGAGTCAATTCTCTGCTATGTAATTGTTAGATAAACTATTTCACATACATATAAGGACCACTCTTACAAATGTTTAATGTTATTTTAAATTATATAAACAATATTTAAATAAGTATATTAAAAATTATTATAAAATATCTTACATCAATAGCTTCCATTTTTCCCAATTAATTTGTTGTTTACATTTGTTTATTGCACACTTTTCTTTCCACTTCTAATCACAACAATGGTCACTTGCAAATTATTTTGTGCTTTCGAATCATTCATTGTCTTTTCGGCTGCATCGAATATTTTCTTTGAAAAAGAAAAATAAAATCATGTCATTCAAAAGCAAACCATGAACATGATTTGTCTTGCTGCTGATAAGTGCTCGGCAGTGATCGTTTGTTTTCATCAAATGTCTCGGATACGATCTCACTCGCTGTTATAGTTATGTTAACTACTGAACTCGACACCGAATGCACTGATGTTGTGGCAGAAACGAATGTTGCCATGCAGAGGTTTAGTAGATAAGCCAAGGCATGGTTTCAGCAGTAGCAATAATGGGAACATTGCCAGGCGATTTTTTCATGCCCTACCTCCCTCCTATGCTCTCCACAGTCCTTATTAATATATCTTATTAATACACAGACATCAAGTAATTGCAAAAATGCTGCTTCCAATTGGCCAGTTGAGTGAAGAGGCGCAAGCAGCACGCAATAAAGATTTGAAAAATTATAGATAAATATTTTCCAGAAAATCATCCAGAGTTAACACAAACACGAAGATCTTAAATATGTTGTTAATAACATCAGATCCCGTTATTGCCAGCTTGCAGAAACCGACAAAAAGTAATCGCAAAGCACTAACTGAAGATGCTTTAAGCTATTTGAAATTCCCAGACGTAAACTTCAGTACAGGAATCCATTTTTTATAATGTTCAACTTCATGTAAAGGTGAATCAGAAAGTTAGATACACGAAATTTTTTGTTGTAATATGTAAAATAAACATTAAAACATATTATTTTTCTTTAATTCTCTTTGTATTTTAATAGTTGCATTGAAAATAATTTCCGCCATGTTTTCATAATTTTGGCCCCACTGTGCGTCTGTAAAAAAGGAGTTCATTAGTTAATACGGTCTACGGTGACAAATTTAGCTATTTTTTCTGAGTACTTTGTATCCTCTTTTGGAATGGGTCATCAAGTTGATTTGATTTACACAGACTTCTCAAAAGCATTTGACAGAGTTTCCCATAAACTGTTACTCTTAAAATTATCGAAAATGGGGTTTCATTCGTCCTTTTTCAAATGGATTCAGTCTTATTTGCAGGATAGAAATTGTTTTGTAAGTATAAATAATGTAAAGTCTTTTGAATTTATAACTTCTTCAGGTGTTCCTCAGGGTAGCATCCTAGGACCCTTGTTTTTTATTCTTTTTATTAATGATATATCGAAGTGTATATTAAACTCGCGTTTCTTACTTTATGCGGATTTTCTTAAACTTTTTAAGAAAATTTCCTGCTCTGCTGGAATTGTGACCTGGAGCCAAATCAATGGCCTTGCGTTTAACTTCTCAAAATGTTTTCATTTAACACTTTCAAAGCTCACGTTGAATACATTATTTAACACATACTTTTTATCTAATTCACAAATTCAATTAGTTCCTTCATATCGTGATCTTGGGGTTATTTCAATTGTCGATTTTCAATTCCTAAAGCTTACTCCTTATTGGCCTTTATACGTAGAAATAGCTCGGAGTTTTCGGATCCGCATACTCTTAATATGTTGTTTAGTGTGTTTGTGAGGTCGAGACTTGGAGTACGCGTCCTTTATTTGGTCCCCTTTTTATTCTTCAACGTCTTCAAGACTGGAAAAAATACAAAAAATTGTTACTAGGTATGCTCTGCGTTCTATACATTTTCATGATTCGTTGCCACCTTATAGTTCACGCCTATTGCTTTTGGGTCTTAAATCTTTGGAATCAAGGCGGAAGATTTTGTCGCTTTTATTTATACACGACATAATTTCTGGAATAATTGACTGTCATTCTTTATTAGAGCTTATTTCTTTCAATATTCCATTAAGGCATTTACGAAACTCTAAGCTGTTTTATATAAAAACTTGTAAAACTAATTATGCTTTAAATGAGCCAATTAAGAGAGCTTTGACTCTTTTTAATGAGTTGTGTATTGTGCAAGAATTTGATCTATATGGTCCTAAATATATTATTAAAAATGTAATTAATAATATTTTCTTAACATAATTGTATATCTTTTTAATTACTTATACTTAACACTGGTTATTATCTTTTTGTTATGAATTTTTGTAGAATTGTAGTCTGTAAGGATATCTGTATCTAAAGACTTTATTTAAATAAACTAAACTAAAATAAAACTAAACTAAACTAATAAACTTAAAAAATAATCTCAGATGTACCTTCATATGTTGATCCTGCAAAACTTCAATTATTGCTTGCTACACATCCGGTAAGAACATACTGATTGTTTTTCGGGAAATACGGGATAGGAACTCTAGTGACCGGAATGAATCACCGGTAGCTATATAACGCAACGTAATTGCAAGACGAATTCTTGAAGATATAGAACATCACATTGCAGTATCACGCTTTTCAATTTTTGGCCCAACCTAGTGGTTATATGAACATTATTTAATGAAAGCTAAAATCAGGTCAGATGAAAAGGCATATATTTACCAAACAGAGAATATATTCGAACTTATCATTGGTCATTCGGGAAAAATTTTGGAATTCCTCGATCTTTTCCCACAAAATATCTTTCATAAGGTGAGTTTCCAAGTTGTGCAGCTCCCGTTTTTCCAAAAATGGATTCACCCAAATCATTCGTTTTTTCCTCTTCTTCAAAAAGTTCATAAAGTTCTTTCAAACAATCTAATACGCACGCGCAGCGAAATATCTTATTCGATACCATTTTGAAAATGGTAATTTCATAACATGGCGTCCGTGGCTGGTTGGTTAAAGTGCGTGGCCGCTATGTCAATGAACCTGGAGACCCGGGTTCGAACCCCAGTAGCGACAGAAAATTATTTGAATTAAAATGATTTTTCTGTATGGCCGCCACCTCTCTGCAGACAATGGCAAACCTCAGAGAGTAATCAAAATGTCCTGTAAAGCTTCTTGAGAACAAGAACAGTCTGTTCATCTCCGTTCGGAGTCGACGTTAAACATGTAGGTCCAGTTCTCGATTAATTGTGTACAAACTTAATAACACGCACAACACAATTGATCATAAGAAGCTAGGTCAAAGTCCTTTCAAGGGTTGAAATGGCCAGTCATTTATTTTTTTTTTTATTTAATTTCATAACATCAAAAACCCATGGTATAATAATAAAAGGTAGCATTGACAACTGCTTATTTTCTCTTCTAAAAGAAAACATTTGCTGTCAAAAATCGCTGTTTGTGAAAATGCATCTGCAGCTGCTGAGGTTGTTGTTTTTTTCACTTCAACGTTTTCAACATTGTTTGTGTTTTCAATGGCCGATTGTGTGCGCTTTCTTTTTGAGTATATTTTTTGACAGGAGATGTTTTCCCAAGCATCTGTCAATGCTACCTTGTATTATTATACCATGTCAAAAACCCACCCTTGAAATATTGTCATTGCTTGCAATGGATTTTGACAGATGGTATGCAATGAATTATACCCAAATCGCAAAGGCACGTTAGGTCGGTCGCGCTTTGACAGCTAAAGTAGAAACAATCATGGTATAATAATACAAGGTAGCATTGACAACTGCTTATTTTCTCTTCTACAAGAAAACATCTCCTGTCAAAAACAGTTTTTTGTGTAAATCAATCTGCAGCTGCTGTAGTTGTTGTTTTTTTTCACTTCAACTTTTTCAACATTGTTTGTGTTTTCAATGGTGGATTGTGAGCGCTCTTTTTTGCGTATATTTTTTGACAGGAGATGGTTTCCCAAGCAACTGTCAATGCTACCTTGTATTATTATACCATGGAAACAACGAGTTGTTATGAAGCAATTCATAATGCAACCTCAAGGTTTGATCGTGCTTTGTATCGTAAATATCGTCGAATCTCGTAAGAAGGGGTGACGCACGATCAAAGTGCGACCTGCCGAAAAAAGTTGAGAAATGTTCAACTCGGTCGTGAGTTTGACATTTGCCGATAGCGCAGGGTTGTATTTTCATTGAGTTAGTTAAATATATGGGCATTGTTGAGTTGCAGTAGTAAAGACGTGTTTGCATGGGGTTTGTTATTTTATCAAAATAGTTTATATTGAATGTAATTTAATTTTTATATATATGTAAATTTGTACGTATAAAAATCAGGGGCGAACCCAGAAAAAAATTTGGGGGGGGGCCGTTTTATATTTTTATTCATAGACTTATTAAAAATTTTTTATTCATTATGTAATATTTAAAGTAAAAATTCAAATTTTTTTTTATTTTGTGCCATTGAATTTAATATCTCCTCAATAATAAAATTTAAATTAATTAAGGTATTTCATTTTTATGAAATTTGAAGAGATTCTATCAATTTCATAACTTGTGGGGTTAGCTCAATTTTCATACGATTTTGCTTATTTGCGATATGATCGAAGTTCAAAACGATAGTCGCAAAACCTCTGCTGTAATCGTCATCACATACAGACATATAGACGAACATAGCTAGATCTACTCGAGGGTTGATGCTCATCAATAATATAGTATGGAAATGATCGACAAGAAAATAGACCGGTATAAATGGCTACATTTAAATAAAAAAGAAAATTGCTTTGGCAATCAGTCGATGGGGACAGATTAGGAGTAGATTTTTGTTTTTTTTTTTTTTTTACTAAATAACCATTACTGGTTAAATTTCATCTTAATTTTTCTTTCAGATTATTAAGTTTTGTGGAAAACAATAATTCAATTCTGTACGTAGACTTTTGTTGGCCACTGTATGTAATTTTATATAAATTTGTTACCACGCATGCTTACGAGCTTAACAAACAGAGTGACAGTCCCTTTACACACCTTTACATGTGGGGTATATAAATATATGCATAAAGCTAACCGATCGTGTTGGGACCTCCTCTTTGGGAAGTTTAGGCGCACTAATGTTCTCTTCAGAAGGCGCACTACTATTTTCTTCACGAACACCGAGTCACTTAGTTGTTTTGAAACATTACATTGAAAATATTTTTTTTTTTAATTTTCACCCATATTTACCGAGTTTAATTAAACTAAAATTAAAGTCCAGGAAAATTAAATTTTCTATGAAAAAAAAAAAAAAACAACTCGTCGGGATGCCCTTTATCTCTTATGAAACTGAACTAAACAATTTTCACAACGCACATGTCGACGAGCTGCGAAACTTTCTATAAAATCTAAGTGAGCTTTGAGTGATAAAACTTTTATTATTATTTATTGAATCTTTCTCTTAGAAACTTACAATAATTTATAAAATCTTAACCTAAATAAATATATACAATTCCATAAACAGAGCTTAGAAATAAATATATTGTAAGCAAATATATAACAGAAACAATAATGATTTTAATTTTGTTAATTTTTAGCAATATTATAAAAGTTACCAGTTAAAATGCCCAAGGTCTCGTTGAGGATATCTTCTTTGGTAATGAATAAACTATTGATTAGAGCTGTGCTTACATAAGCAAGGCTGGACGGACGTGGTCTAGCTCCAGCATATGCCTGGCGAGACGGACGAGGTCTTGCTCTGGATAATCATGTTCTATTCATTTATCTATAGATTTACCCATATACCCAGGGTTGCCCATATTCGACGGACCCATGTTTTTGTTTAAAAAATCAAAGAAAAAAATAAAAATTTGGCGGTTGGCAATCTTAATCATTTAATTTGTTCCAAGTAGATTTGTTTACATCAATTTTTGAATATGATATCTCTCAAATGGCCGCCTCTGGCGTTGATGGCGTATTGTGCCCTTTTTGCAGCATTTTCCATCGTTTTCGCCAACATTTCGGCCGGAATAGCGGCTATTTCTTCACGAATGTTGTCCTTGAGCTCTTCTACGGTCCTTGGCTTGTTAACGTAAACCTTTGACTTCAAATATCCCCACAAGAAGAAGTCAGGCGGCGTCAAATCGGGCGAACGCGGTGGCCAGTCCAAATCACCACTTTTCGACATCAAACGGCCCGGAAACAAATTCTTCAGAAAATCGATTGTTATGCGACTTGTGTGCGGTGGAGCGCCGTCTTGTTGAAACCAGAACAGCCTCATACGTTTTCGACGAATAATTGGCATCACAAAATTGGTCATCATGTCGCGATAACGCTCCTGGTTGATGGTAACAGCATGGCCATTTTCATTTTGGAAGAAAAACGGCCCAATGACCGTTTTCGCACTAACGCCGCACCAAACTGTGACTTTTTCGTCATGAAGAGGCACTTCTTGAATCTCCTGAGGATTTTCAGTGGCGTAAATACGGCAATTTTGCTTATTTACGGTCCCATTCAATGTGAAATGGGCTTCATCGGACATGATAATTTTGTTCCAAAATTGCTCGTCATCTTCGGCCATTTCGATGACTCTTTGGGCCCATTCCAATCGACGAGGCTTGTCCGCAGGCAACAATCTTTGCGTCAATTGAATTTTGTACGGGAACAAATGCAAATCAACGCGAATAATCCGTTGTAAAGTGGACCGAGCCATGCCCAACTGCTGAGAACGGCGTTTTTGGGATGTTCTTGGGGACCTCTCAACACTGGCTCGTACGGCAGCGATATTCTCGGCCGATCGCCTTGGTCGACTTTTATTTGGCCTCTTCGGATTAGAAAGAGCCTCACCAGTCGAAAATTTTTCGTATAAACGCTTAATGGTGTTCTTAGAAGGCGCACTTCTCACATTTTTTAAGTTTTTAAAAGCACGTTGAGTTTTTACAATTGACTTCTTCTGTTGAATGTAAATTTCAACTATTTCAGAGCGCTCGCGTGGCGTGCATTGTTCCATGGTAAAAATCTGCTTGGACTGACGCTTCAAACGCGGTATGTCATTAAGCGATCTGACAATCTCTGTCAAAAGTTATGGCGTTGCCAGATGGGTCCGTCGAATATGGGCAACCCTGTGATCTCGCTCTGGATAATCCTGTTTCACTTATCCATAGTTATAATTTATATCTAGTACGACGGTAAATCCAATATTTTGAGGCGCGTGGTACACAGAAAATAAAAGAATTGATTTATTACCTAAACTAGTTTAGCTAATGTGAAAGTTTCTATTTCACCTAAACAACTTTTCTACTTACACAGTTAATTTAACAATCATGCATTAGGTAATTCACCTAATTAAAATTAGTTAATTCAACTAAAATTTTGCTTATTAAATCATCTAATTCTTCTAGTTATTTTACCTAATGCAAGTTGTCGATTTGTTCGTACACTAGGGAAATAACGCATATTAGCATTATCCACGCCTCAGTATAAATTTTATATAAATATTTACGTGGATAAATCAAATGCTTTCCTTACAACTTGTTTTTTTCCCGTATTTGAATTTTATAGGAGCACAGCGCTCTCCTATAAAAAACATAAATAAAAACAAAGTGAGAAAATTTTACAAAAAGTAAAGTCTCATGCGAGAATTGAACTCGGACCGCTGGCGTTATAGTCAAACGCTTTACCGCTGTGCTGTTACGCCGTTTAATAACTTGTGAACAAAATGTGTATAAAAATATGAGGTCCACAACTCTGAAATTATTTTTCCACTGGGCATCTACAGCAATTTGATTAATTGGTATGTAGAGTAAATTCCTATATTGGAAATTTAGCTCAATAGATAAGGCGTTGGTTGTTGAAATCTTGAGATCGCAGGTTCGACTCTCAGCGGTGGTAAAGAAATTTTTTCAGTCATTTAAACAATGTATATATCTCTCTCATTCTATCTACTATAAAACAAATCTTTCTTCTCTATCATGTGACGAAATGAAGTAAAGTCACCTAAGGAAAGTTTCACTTCAAAATAGAAATTGCAAAACAAAAAACATATTTTTTGCATATTTTTTGCACGGCATTCCCACTCTTAAGTGGGAATGCTATCTAAATAATTAGATGATTTTTCTACACTTAGTAGGTGGCTTACCTAATCTGAAGTGGTCATAGTTTAAAAAAAATTAGCTTATTCTTCTAATAAATTATGTGTCTTATCTATTTTATGGTTGAAGGTACACCTAAATATTTAGGTTCTCTATCTACTCTCGCAGTTAAACTACCCAATATAATTGCATATAATTAACATTTAGAAATTGGTAGCGCACCTAATCAAATTTGTTGACTGAAAATCACCGGATTACTTTAGCTGAATTCACTACATTTTTAGGTAAAAGTTCTACTCTTTTTTTTCTGTGTATTTGTGGTTTGAGCAAGTTTTTGTGCCAAAGAATTTGGTTGAAGTCTTTCGTTCTTTGTATTTTTGATTGAGTGCAATAAGACTACTTTTAACTAAAGGAACGTTTAGGTCTTTGTGGATATGTTCATTCTTTACAAACCAATGCGCATTATTATCTCAACATTAGAGGAACTGGCTTTTCCCCAAAGCTGCGCTCCGTACGCCCAAATTGGTTTTATAATAGATTTGTTTAAAAGTACCTTATGTTCCAATTGGAGCCTTGAACTCCTGCTAAGGAGCCAGTTTAACTTTAGAGCTTTCAGTTTCATTTGGGTTTTCTTGGACTCAATATGCTCAGAGATAAAGAGATGGGAAACTTCGATGTGAAAGGGATAGCACTATGCCTGCGTTACGTCAAATTCAAGTCAATACTAACACAATATTATAGTTGTGGTCGTACATTTTGTTGAGAAACTCACCCAGTTTGGGTTCCAGTTTGAGTTGAGTTTGAGTTATTCAGCTGGTTTGGGTTCTCACCACTGTGTAAAATTTCACTGAACTTAGACGAACTGACCACGGTCAAAACCTAAACAAGTGGAAAAATTGCTGGTCTTGTACTCAAGAAGCAATAATTTATAATTTTCTTTTTTTTTAATTACAAAAAAAAAACAAAAAAGTATAAATAAATATCAAACGAGCAACAATGCATTTTATTAATAAAAAAAATTCTTTTATCACTTTTTCCAAATAAAAACTGCTTCATTAAAGTAATCAATTATGTTATGAGTTTGTTTAAAAATATTCATTATATTTTTTTTATATGTTTAACAATATCGTATTTTTAAAAACAAAAAAAAAATTAATAATCATCTTATTGCTTAAAGTTATTTACAGTTTTACATTTTTACAATTATTCATCTTAAAATATGATTTACTTCTTTATTTACTTCTATAAAGTATGAAAAATATTAATATTCGAAACATTAAATAAAAAATAGCAAATACTTTTCTTAAATTCTTTCTTTATTATATCGATGGGAATCGAAGGGGAAAACATCAATTACTGTTCATTGGCAAAATCTGGACTATCAAGCACTGAATCGCTTGATATCGCTACATCCATTTCTTTGCTATGAACGCTGTTGTTATTAGCTGCATGTTCCATCGATTTATTTATCGAATCCGGTTTTGCCTCAATTATTTCCAGTACTTCTTGAACGCCAGAAGCAGCAGGTGTTGAGGCACTGCTTACATTTGTAACCAATATATTTGGTGTTTTAATGGCATTAAATAGTACTTTTAGGTTTTCACCGGATATGCGATCCTCAGCAATATCATGTGTTGCATTATGGGACAATTCTTGCTGCTGTGCGTGAGTATGTTGCGGTTGATTATCATTTATGAAGATTTTCTGTAATAAAAATGAATAAGAATTTTTTATATATGTATCTATTTTACATATAAACAGCCTCTCACTCACTTCATTTGCTTGACTTGCAATTTTCATTGCTTTTCGTTCAAATCCTATTGCATTCCAAGTAAAAAAGAATCCAAACAAGAAAAAGCTTTATAGCTCATGCGAATGTAACCAATTTGATTGCAATTGTGCAAGAACCAGCAAAGTAGAATTGCAGCAGCCACGATCAAAGTAAATTGAATCTGCAAAATATATTATTGTAATTAAATTGCATTTCGAATTTTTTAAATGATTATACAAAACATTTTGTATGATTTAAATTATTAAATTAAAGTACAAATTGAATTGCTCATTTTCCATGCAATTCCTCTTAATTTATATTGGACTGCATTCGGGCTCAATTTTCTTTTATTTAATAATATATAATCTTTAATATTTTTTAGTTAAATTTATTTATTTAGCCAAATATTTCGAACTCCGCCGGAGTTCATCATCAGGGACAGGATTAAACATAAAATTAACACTGAACAATTTTGTATCAGGAAAACAAAAGAACGAATTTTTTTATATTAAATCAAAAAAATTACCTTAGGTCGAATGCAGCCCAAATAATGAAATACATATTTTTTATCAATTTTACTTACTTGATTTCTTTTCGAACGTTCTTATTTTGATGTTTCTTTAGTGTAGTCAGGAAATTTAAAATCCTACCTTTTTCTTATCTCAGTTTGAAAATGTTCAGCGATTTTCTCTGCAACCTATTGATAGTTGTTTGTTTATGTTTGATTACAGTATCATACATATCGACATCATATTGTCGATTATTATTTAAATACTACTTACTTTATTTCCATTCGAAATTTCATGCTTTTTGAAATCCTCTTCAAATGTGTAGTCCTGTTTTTGAATGATGTTGTTTTGTGTCCGTCCAGTCTTTTTTTCTCGAATCTGTTAAAATGATTACAGAGTAATGTTTGACTCAATGTATTAATGAAATTAATAACCTTTTTTTTCTAGTGTTTTTTAAAAGCTCAATATAAGATGCTGCTCCAGATAAAGTATTGCTTACTGCACCGTCTTTATCATTATCTTTTTCATTATTCACATGCTGTGGCAGTGTCTTATCTTTGACTACTTTCGTAATTTTCTAATTTTTGGAGGAATGAGCAGATTCTAGGCTGGTGTCTTCCTGACTTTTTTGGACTTTGGAAGGAGCAGCAATGCGTTCTCGACGAATTTCAATTTATTGTTTAGCTCGAGCGTTTGTTACAGATATCTCATTTGTAACTGGGTTGTCCATTTTAATATTTTGCTATTAACATAAATAGAATTATTTATAATTTTACTCACAATTATATTGAGATGCTTACTATTTTACTCAATAACTTTAGTTCGCTAATGCCATCATTTCTAAAAATTTGAGAGACAAGATTCTCATTTGCTGCTTGCTTCGAGGAACACTTAAAACAAATAAATTATCAATATACATATGGAGAGTTATCTCTTATAATAATATTACTTACTTCCACTCCCATTTCTTTAAGTTTTTGGTTCCCTGTTGCTTTCGCCCAAGTGACGGTTCTCATCACCGGGTGCGCCATGTTCCTTGCCATGGAGATTGAAGTGAGGGCCGGCGGAGGTGCATCCATTGGTGTTGTCACCAAATTCATGCACATGGAAACCATGTATGCCCTGGGTGAGACCATTAACTTCACCAGTAACCTTAACTGGCGCACCGGCACTCTCTTGTTCGAAAAAGACGGTGCCACTAGCATCACCATTGATAACGCACAGCTTTTGCAGGCATATTTCTTTTGTTTTATAACACTATATTTAAGAATGACCACAACTTTATAAGATAATTATAAACTTTTCTCGAACGAGCTAACGTGAAATGAAATTAAAGCAAAAATAAGGTATTTGAAAAGCAGACAATTAATAAAACAAAGTTAAAAATTATAAAACTTCACAACAGCTGACGGCCGACACAGCAATTTTTGACAATTATGAGGTGAACTCACATACACAATACGTGAGGACATAAAAAATGAGAAGAACAAGCACCATTTTGGCGCAAAATCAACAAAAATGACAGCCGAATCGAAGTTTCCCATCTCTTTATCTCTGATATGCTCTCGCCAAGTTAACCGTCTGTCAAGACGAATACCCAAATATGTAACGTTATTCGCTTGAGGAATGGAGATTTGACTGAGCATGACTGTTGGACATGTTTTAGTCCGCAGAGTAAATGTTATGTGCGTACTTTTCAGCTCATTAATTCTTATTCTCCAGTTTCTCAACCATGTCTCCAGGGTTTCCAAATATTCATTTAGGTCTTTGGATGCAACTAAAGGGTTTGAATGGGTGCTCAAAATAGCTGTATCATATCAAAATATTTAGCTAGTTGGTAGATCACCTGTAAATATTAAATACAAAACTGGATAGAGGACGCTCCCTTGAGGAACTCCTGCTGAAATTGAAAAATTAGATGTAATAAGGTTTTTATATTTTACTCTAAATTTTCTATCACTTAGATATGACTCTTGAATCTTATGGTAGTGAACTAGCAACACAAGTTTTATTTTGCCTGACCCACACCCTATCAAATGCCTGAGCAACATCTAAAAAAATCGCAGAACAGTATTTTTTTTCATACGCTTTTGTTATTTCGTTTGTTGTACGACGCACTGGCTCTATAGTAACAAGTTTTTTTCGAAAGCCAAATTGGTGGTTTGAGATAATCCCTGTTTGTTCCATATGTGGCTCTAACTTAGTGAGCAGTAATTTTTCAAAAAGTTTTGAAAATATAGGAAGTAAACTATTGGTCTGTAAGAAGATGTTTGGCTTGGGTCTTTTTCAGGTTTGGGAATCATGGTTATCTGTGAAATTTTCCAAGACATTTGGAAATAATCAATCCTCAATACTGCGTTAAATATATGTGATAATAGTTTTAAGCGCAACAACAAAATCTTTGCAGAATCAATGCAGTCAACTTTTTGAAATTTTGCGACTGGCGAAAGAGTAGAAGAACATTGCTTTGATAAAGTATAGCGCTTCTATAATTCCACTTTGGTTTTATTGTTATTGCGCTTATTAGCTTGTCAAAGTTAGTGGACTGCTAGAACCACTTAGACTACTGATGAGTCGGACGAAACCATGGTCTAGGCAGCTTCGTTTGTTCTGCAAAGAACTTTGTTGTTGTAGCAACCAGTTGCTTCATGAATTATTTGGCATAAAGCACTTAATATAATTCTTAAAAAATATGTTTTTTAAGAATTATAAAATTAAATATGTGATAATATTTTAATAGCAATACTTGGAGACTCCTTTATCATTTTTGGAGTAATAAGGTCGAACCCTGGTGCTTTCTTAGTATTAAGTTTTGTTTTAATAATTTTGTCAATATCCTTGACTTTCACTTTTAATGGACTTTCCCTCAGTTGAGTAGGTAAGTTAGGAATCTCAAACTATTATTCGGTGTATTTGGTTGAAACTCACATTTTAAGTGCTCAGCAAAAACAAGGGCTATTTCTTCATCACTTCTCGCCCATCTTCCATTTTTTCCTCTCAAAGGCGCTTCGCATTCTTTTGGAATCTTTATATTTTTATTTGCCTTCCATAGGGAATAATTAGTTGCTTCTGTTGGACTTAGTTTTTGCGTATATACCACTAAATTTTGTTCTAATTCAGTATTTAGTAATTTTTTTAGCCTTTTGACAGCTGAAAGGAACTTTTGTTTAGATTGTGGCGATCTTCTTTGCTGCCACTCTCTTCTCAGAGCTCGATTTTCTCTAAGAAGCTCTTGAATTTCTTTTGAGGCCTTTTTTAGAGTTGGCGCTTGTGTTGTTTGAGTTACAGCAGTTGAATATTTAGCCGCTGATATTAGAATATTACTGAAGCTCTCAATACCTGAGTCAATCTCATTCTCGCTTTTTAGTGAGGGTTTCAGCTCTAAATGACTACTAATTTACTGTCGGTATTTCAGCCAATTTATTTGCTTTGAAGTTAGTCTACATGATTTTTCCATTGGTTGAACTTGACCATGTAGGTGTAATATCACAGGGGAGTGATCAGAAGATAAATCAAAGCTTGTTTCTACACTAAGGGAAAAAAATATTAAATTTATCCAAAAACTTTTTTAATTTATCCAAAAAGCGAGTCATTTTTGCACCAATAACGCATTTGCATAAATCGACTACGTAAATATTTAAAATTCATTTAAAAACTTTTTTAATTAAATAAAATATTAAAATATTTAAACAGAAATAATAAAAAAATATATTAAAATTATGCACGAATTTTTTAAATATCTTTTAAAAATTTACTATTTGAAAATAAAACTATCACATCTAAAGGAAATTTATATAAAAAATATTGAAATTAAAAAACAATATATTCAAATATTTCTAACGAGCTGCGTTCATTTATGCCATTCGCATGGTTACTTTATTTTCTTTTTTCGTTCCATAACATTATACTATTTTTGACAGTAGGTGCAATATTATGACACCATATGTCAAAAATAGTATAAAACTATAGAACGAAAAAAGAAAATAAAGTTACCATGCTAATGGCAATAATAAAACAAACTAATAAAGCAATATATGGAGGCAAATGACAATCTGTGCGACAATTTCGTGGGAAAATGTCGAGTTGTCACTCCAACCTACATAATCGCGTAAGCAATCGCTCATATGTACGACCAAATATTTCTGTTATTTATATTACTCTTGCAACAAAAACGAAATGAGAACTATAAGAACTAAGGTTGCAACTGCAAGAGAACAGAGTGCGATGCTGTTGCTGCTTGTCGGAATATGTGTGTACGTGTGCGATGCTGTTGCTGCTTGCTTGTATGGAATATGTGTGTACGTGTGTGGTATAAATAAAATTCAAATACGGGGAAAAAACGAGTTGTAAGGAAAATATTTGATTTATCCACGTAAATATTTAAATAAAATTGATACTCAGGCGTGGATAATGTTAATATGCATTATTTCCCTTAGTGTACTATAACTGATTGTCGATCAATGTTCTTACATATTACAAAATCCATGCGGTCAGGTATCTATTGACGGTCAGAAGGCCAATAAGTTGGCTGACCCAAAGATATAAAATGTTTATCTATATATATTTTTTGACCCATCTTGAACACCAGAAGGCGCTGTAGTACACATTTTTTTGCAAACCACCAAAAACTCTCAAACCGCTCATAAGACTAGAACGAAAATTGGAATATAGTGGTTTTCAGGTACGATGAGCTATTAAGCACTATCTTCTTTGATCCACCTTGGACACCAGATGGCGCTGCAGTACAAATTTTTTACAAAATCGCCTTAACCTATAATATGCCTACAAGAGGCATATTTTAGTTGTTTTATTAGGTTACATATGCAAATATTTACAGGGTTTTCCAATAGGAACTTGACAACTTTGAATTAAATTTCTGAACGCACCCTTTCACTAAACATCGAACTGTCACTGTCAAATTATTCAGTAAACTCAACACATGTCAAACGAACGAACAATGTCTAAAAATTATAAAAATCTATATATATATAAAAATATGTTGCATTGTGTATGAAATTGATGTTCTCGGTAATGCGTGAACCGATTTTGTTTCTGGAAATTTCCCATGAAAGGTGACGTTAATACGAAGGTTTTTTTGTATAGATGGTCCTTATATGTGTATTGGTTCATGAATTATAGGCATCTTAGTGAACTTATCAGCAATACAGGTGTGAAAAAATACAGGTGCGCACATATGGTGTATATGGGGAAATATTTGCAAGGGTAATTGGAAATAAATGGAATATTGGAATAATTTAGCAAGTCTCACTTTAGTTCGCATTTGCGCGAAAAATATAGGCATAGTTAGTAAAAATTTTCCATACCCCTTTTTTTCCATACCCCCTTTACCGCCTACAAATCAATAAAAATGCTATATTTAAGACTTTTTTCGTCGTATTAGACTAAAATTTGGTAAATAAGTTCGTATGGTTACTGTCGGTAACTATACTAAAACTGGGCGTGGTTTAACTATATATACTCCCACTTTTTAGAAATCATTATTATTCCTGAGTTGTACATGTTTTGATAGTGGAACTTGATATGTAGACGTTATGGGCCAAGAGGTAGTTATTATATATTTGAGCGAACATTAGACAAGGTGGAATTTGGCCACACAAGCCAAATTTATGATATGGAATTGCTTTGGAACTAAATGTCGTATGTAACTATGACTCCAATAGACTCCTAAACTACTCATCCGATTAGCATGAAAATTTGTGTATAGAAGTTTTTTGGTACGGTGCGTGTTTGTGGGCTATCAATTTTGATCCACCTTGAACACCAGAGAGCGCTGTAGTACAAATTTTTTACAAAACTGCCTAAAACTCACAAACCGCTCACGCGATTAGAACGAAAAGTGGTAAACAGTCGTTTTCATGTAGGTTGAACATTTTCTACAATCTTTTTTGACCTATCTTGAACAACAGAGGGCGCTGTAGTACAAATTTTTTGCAAAACCACCTAAAACTCCCAAACCGCTAACGCGATTAAAATGAAAATTGGTATATAGTAGTTCTCAGGTACGATGAGTTTTTTGACAGAATCTTCTTTGAACCACCTTGGACACCAGATGGTGCTGTAGTACAAATTTTTTACAAAATCGCATATTTTTAGTTGTTACATATGCAAATATTTACAAAATATAAAATATTTCTTAAATTTAGTAAAATTAAAAAATTTCGGTTATTTTGCATCAAAAACATGATTATATCTTGAAACTATGAAAAATTTTACTACAACGATATATTTAATGCAGCATCGTTGGTCAAAAATGAGAAAAACACAATCAGAAATTTAATTTTGTGACTTTTGATTCAAATATCTCCGCTGCTTTTTTATACACTTTATTAAATTTTTTTTTGTCTTAAAGCTTCATTAAAGTACTATAAAAGCCTTATTGTAAAAATACCGTTAGTTGAGTATATATATTTTAAATATTTTTTCAAAAAAGGTCTGAAATTTTGAGTTTTCCTCAAAAAAAGGCCCAAAGTTTGTTTTTGTTGTAAAAATAATTTAAATTCAAATTCGCAAAAGTTATTTCAATTTTACGCAAAAATTAAAAACCATTTTTGTGATTAAAAAAACAAGGCAATCAACAAATCCCTTGATTTTTTTGAACAAAATTTTTTTCCAATGCTGTGTTTTCATATTTTTGAAAAAATAAACAAGCTAAAAAATTAATTTTTTAGAAAAAATTATCTTAGTATCTCTTACCAATCAAAAGTTATAGCCAATAATCTATATATACAAAAAGCAAAATGCTGTCTGTGTGATGGCTGGAAACTTCAACATTACTGAGCCGATAGAGTTGAAATTTAGGCAGTACATTTTTTTCAAGTACAAGATGGTTTAAAGTTCTGTCACACCCCCTTTTACCGCCCACAAATAAATAAAAATGCTATATTTCCTACGGTTTCGTCGATTTGCCTACATTTTGATAATTTAGTTTGTATGCTCACTGTCGGCAACTGTACTAAAACTGGGTAATGTCCATCTACTAGAAAATTGGGATGGGCATTATATAAGTGGGTGTGGCTCCGCCCATACAATTAAAATTTGTATTATCGAATAGCTTTGAAAGTAAAAGTAGCAGTACTAACATACAAACTAAAAATGGAGTTACTATTTGCTGATTTCCTGCTACTGGGAAACTGTAACGGGCAGTGGAAAATGTCAGTGGTGTCAAACTATGAGTCTAAGAAAAGCTTTGAATACATACACCTATTATGTTGCAATATAATTGCAGGGTGCAGCAACTCCCGCCGGGAAAAGGCTAGTTTACTATAAATTAAAAATTATATATATATTATATATTTAAATATATAATATATTTAAATATACTATAAATTAAAAATTATATATATATAAATTAAAAATTATATACATATATATTAAAAATTATATATATATAAATAAAAAATTATAAATTTAAGAACGTTATCTGCAATTTTCGGTCGTAATTCTCGCCCTAGTAGAAAGACAATAACAAGTTTAGTGCAAAAATTTGAGTCTACATATTCGTTGTGTGATGTTACCGTGCCAGTGAGACAACGGGTTGGTCGAAGTGTCGAAAATATCGCTGCCGTTCAGGCGTCCGTAGCAAACGATACAAAACAGTCAATTCCACGGCGTTCTCAAGAATTGGGCATCGCTTAGACCACTTTATGGCGAATTTTGAAAAAGATCTTGGTTTACACCCATACAAGATCAAGCTGACTCAAAAATTGTAGCGACGTACATTATCCGATTGGGCTCTGGAAAAGATGCGCCAAGATGATGAATTTCATCGCAAAATCATCTTCAGTGACGAAGCTCATTTTTGGCTCAATGGGTTAATAAGCAAAATATGTTAATAAGCAAAATATGCGTTATTGGTCGGGTGAAAATCCACATGTGCTTTATGAATCACCACTTCATCCACTGGTGCGGTTTGCATGCCGGCGGCGTCATTAGACCATATTTTTTCGTCGACGATCATAACGTTGCTGTGAAAGGCCATCGTTATCGTGCCATGATTACCGATTATTTTTGGCCCGAATGGGAAGATTTGGCCCGAATTAGACTTCGACGACATGTGGTCTCAACAGGACGGTGCCACAAGCTACACAGCACACGTTACAATCGATTTATTGAAGAGTAAGTTTAATGAGCGTGTTATCTCAAGAAATGGGCCAGTCGATTGACCGCCTCGTTCGTGTGATTTAACGTCTCTAGACTATTTTTTTTGGGGCTATGTCAAGTCAATGGTCTATGCCAACAAGCCGACGGCGTTGGAAGAGCTCAGAGCCAACATTCAACGCGAAATAGCGACCGTTTCGGCCGAAATGTGTGGCCAAGTCATCGAAAATTGGGTCCAACGAAGCGACCGTTGCATACGTGCCCGCGGTGGCCATATGAACGAAATCGAGTTCCATTCATAAATTTTTTGATTATACTTCAAGCCGATAAATAAGTTTTTGAAATATCTCAAACGGTTTGCGTTTTATTTAAAAAAAAGTTGTCAAGTCCTTTAACAATTGCAATTATGTCTGGTGAGTGGCCAGAACACCAGTACACAACGGTACCAAAGATATGGAGGCATCTCGTTTTTTGCTTAAAAATCCAATGCTCCCCAAGTACAAGATGCGTCCCATATTTTCAATTTTATTACTTACCTTTATTTTGTTAATTGTAAAGAGCTGGACAAAACCTTCTTTTCATAACAGTTCATTTCTGTACCTACTACTGCTGCACTACTGTACTGTACACTACTGTCAGTGTAATCTTGATATCGAATAAAAATGTTTTTCAAAAAGCAAATCGAACAAAACAAGCATTGCATATTTCCAAAGTGCAATGCTTTTCAAAGATTTTTTTCCATAGGAAACATATATTTTCTCTGTATATCACTTTTCACACATGTCTTCTTATTATGTACTGTTTTTTTTATGTGTTGCATAAATGGCTGATCAAAAGTAGACGTTAACATCATTCGAACAGAATCTATTAAAAAATTCAAAGGAGAGTATAAATTTAATCTGAAGTTGAATCTTCTATCTTCTAGTTAAATATATAAATAACCAATCTTTCTATTTTCTTACATACTCGTAGAAAGATACAATCGTAAGATGTAACAACAAGTTTTGATCTATCTGTATTGTGATTAGTTCTGGCATAGAACTGGCGTATCTACAAACTGCATAATTTGATTGTTTCTTTTGAATAGTATTCAATTTTGTTATCTCTTATTAATTTTATGTTTTTATTCAGGTATATGGAGGAACGCGCTCTGACTGGCGGTAATACATCACGAAAGCCCTCAACAAATTCAGCTAAGCATAAACCCAATGTAGGATATAGACTGGGCAAAAGAAAAGCTTTATTTGAAAAGCGAAAGAGAATAAGCGATTACGCCCTGGTAATGGGAATGTTCGGTATAGTAGTGATGGTAATTGAGAATGAACTAAGTAGTGCTGGTGTTTATACAAAGGTGAGTACACTACATGAAATCTCGAAATACAATTACTTAAGATTATTCGATAAGAGTTGTTAAATTTCTAAATTATGATAAAAATATCTTATAGGTAGTTAAAACATAGAAATGGCAGTGGAAGCCAAAACAAGAAATCATTTTGCTCAGTTTGTTCAAGTAGGCTCATATTTTCGAGAAACGGGCATTTGAATTTTGTACCTTGAGACGGTTTTTGTATCGATATATCTCATAAGAAAACTGAGTTTTATTGCATCTGGTGGTGGGGTTTTGTTCATCTTGTCAATATCTACAATTTTCAGTCAGTCCTTTTCGATGCATTTCGGCAAGTTAGCCTTTTATGACGTTTGGCTCAATAGATATCACCGGAGTGGTAAATTTATGTACATTTTTTAACTTCTAACGTATAACCAAAATCCGTACGAACATTTGAATATATATAATATACATATTGGATATATATAAAATACATATTGGACATAATATATTTGGCATATTTCAGTAATTTGTTCCTTTCACCACGCCAAATAAATACCATTCAAAATTAGAGTAGCTGAAATATATGTTTCATACACATAAGTTTGTCTCACTTAAGGGGGGAAATATACCCAGAGGCCGAAAAAAAATGGTCATGTTTGTGCATTTTTTTAAGGAAACCTTTAAGGTTTTTATACCTTAAAATTCAAGAGTATGTTAAGTATTTTTTTATTAAAAAAAATTTAATATTATGGTAGATACAGCATTTTTTGAAGAACGCTCTGAAAATGCGGTGACCAAGATTGCTCCTCCAAAATTCAACTGAAACAAAAAAATTAAAAATATTATCAAACTAGATACTTAAAACTCGTACTTCTCATAGCCGATTTTGAAAATATTGATTTTTCACAAAATGGCGAACTTCCGAACGTAAATTAACGATTTTCGACCGAAAATTCGTCATTATTTTGCCTATAAAAATGAACGAAGCTACGAAAAAAAAAATCCTAAGAAAAGTACGAGATAATTATGTGTAAAATAAGCCTGCAAAAAAATCAAAACGATCGGTTCACAGAGTTTCGAGAAATCTTGGTCACCGACTTTGAAAACACGGTTTCGAGAAAAACGCGTTTGAAAATAAGGGCCAACACTGCGCGCTCTAGAAGGCGGTTCCTTGACTAGGCTATAACTTTGTTATTTTTTGAGATATCGACTTGAAATTTTCACCACATATTCTTGAGACTTAAAGCTTTAAGAAAATATAAAAAACAAAACAATAATTTTGAAACAAAAAAAAATTTCTGGGTATATAACCCCCCTTTACACATCCCACCGGGAAAATGAGAATTGATTCTAAAAAATCGTAAATAGAAATTGTAATAGATCGATTTCTGTGCGATTCATGTGGAAGCAACAAAATAATGTACTAATTTTTGTAGTTTTTTTTAAAAATGATCAATTCTAGAATATATTTTGGAGAAGAGAATGGATTATTTTTCCATACACAATTACTTTTTTTTTCCCGGTGGGATAGCTGGAAATACTTAATAATACACTTAACACAACACATATGGAAATATACATACCGGGAAGAAAAAATTGTATAAATTTTTAGAGGCTGAAATTTTTTTGCAGCATTCAGAGTGGGAACTCTTTAGGCTTAAGCCTTGAGACTGATTAAAATTGTTTTCAAGACATGAATTGCAAAACATAAAGAATTCACACTGAATTTAAATTTTAGTGAATGTAGCCGCCGATGCACAGTGGGTTCAGAGACCCCAAAAATGGAGATCAATTCACAGGGGCTACGTATCGAGACAAAAATGGTCACTAAGGGGGTTTTTGGGGTCGCTGATTACGAATCTGAAGTCAAAATTTTCAAATTCAAAATGGCGGCTTCAAAATGGCGTCCATGAGCAGGCTATCTTCTAAACTAAAGGGCTTAGGAACTGAAGTTATGAGAAACCTATGTAAGATGTCTTCAATCGTATTTTCTCTGCTGCATTTTCGAGCAAAATTCTCTCTAAAATTTTTGAAGTCTTTGTTGCGAGCCTCTTGCGCTTCCTCAGATAGATTTCCGATCGGTAATAATTATAATAGCGCTATAATTTCTGGTCCATGAATAAAAAACTCATGTAAACTTGGAGACATGTTATACCAAGGATATTTTGCAACGAAATAACGAAATTTGCAGTGTCGTGACAAAAATCCCTAAACTTCTTCACATGGACTTCATGGCCACAAGAAGTAACTATTAGAATTATATGCATCTTTTTTATCAAATCTACATCAATCCTTGTTATTTCGGCTGAAATCTCAGCATTCTTAAAAAAACGTCTGGCAGTGTTACCATCATTTGAATTTCCAAATCCCGGTTTAGGCTGATCAACAATTAAACCAGTTTTTTCTTTAAATTCTTTTTGTATACGTATTTTATTGTCAGCAACAATTTTTTTATCATTTTCGCCTCTAGCTTGCCATTTTTGTAATGGAAGTTTGTACGATAGGTGAAGCAGGCATTCAAAGAACCTTATCCAGCCATGTAATATGGATAAGCCAAATTGGAAGTTTTCAGTTCTCACTTCCTTTTCAATCATTATACTGACTAAATTGAACTCTGAACTTTTGGCCCCACACAAATAGCAACTTTGTGTAGACCCTGTTTCAGTTAAAGCGTTACAAACTTTACCATCGATCATAACTAACATTAATATATATTTAACACTCAAATATATATCACCGAATATTGCTTCAGAATTGGTTAAATTATTTATTTCTTCTTGTACTCTTTCTTTTTGTTGTTTTGAAATACTTGCAGATTCTTTTACAAATTCAATTTTTTAAGGCCTGCAGAATCTAGTTGAACTTGGGCGAGGATTTTGCCAAATTATTTTATCGAGACAAGTTAATCGAAGCGGCACAATTGAAGTTATAAAAACTGCGGAGTCACTCGACCCTAATCCATGAAAAGCCTGCTTGTATGAGCTATGACTGGAGCTTCCATCAAATCCCCACTTAGTATACAAACACAGATTAGACAATTGGTTTTTCGCCAAAGACTCAATCACGCATTTCTGAACTGAGATAAGACGTTCCACTGTGTGATTAAGAAGACCTTGCAAACTTATTTGTGCGGAAGTTTCACTTATTTTAATATGCTCACGATTGGGATAACATTCTTTCTTGGCTAATTGAACGACAGTATATGAAGGAAACTTATCTGGATCTGCATGTCTTACAACATTATACTGATGTCGTGTTAGGTTGCCCTCTACCAATGCAGAAAGTGTTTTTTCTGAGATCATTTGCTTTTGTTTTCCCGATTCCTTAAAACAATTTCTGTATTTAGCTGCTCTTGATGGTGTAGATGTTGTTACTTCGTGAACCAATTTCGAGGCCTCAATTTGGCCTGATGCTCGCAAACTCATTTGAGTGGCATGAGCTAAAAGCGGCAGAGGTGTTTTATCCCTTAACTCCTTACATTTCTTGGTTTTTGTTCGCTCACTACTATCCTCAAAAGCTATTTCTTTTCTTCCTTTTCTTTTTTGTGGTGAGGAATGGAAAGAAATTGAAGAATCCAACCAATTTGAATTAAGTTGCAAAAAACGTTCTTCTTTTCTGCCACATTTTGTCCAACGATTTTTGAAAAAAGAAATGAAACTATCCAAATTTCTTTCCAAATCAACCATATTTATATCCGAACAGCTAATACGTTTTTTGATCTCGTTTTTTAAAAATATAAATTTATTATTAAATTGAATGCAGCCGGAATTTTGCATAATATTATAGAGGCTTCGACGAGTCATAAATACCGTATTAGAGCTAGTTCCTAAAAATTTTAGATTTTTAAAACTGGTGGAATGTGTTCTTAGCTACTAAAAATTATTTTATTTTTAATAAAATTTTATTTGATTAAAATAATGAGATCGAATCACAATTTAATTATGAAATGTTTTTATAATTTTAACTTGATATTACACAAATAATTATTTAAATAATCAAAAAAATTAAAACAAAAATAAAATAATTTTAATCATAAATAAATAATTATTTGTATTTCATTATTAAACAAAATGAGTAAAACACCAAAAAACACAAAATAACTTTTTTAATCCGAATAACTATTTGCCTCATTTCATCACTATATTAATAAGTTAAATGACACTTCACAAACAATAACAATCACAAAAACATTAACAATAACAAAAATAATAAAAAAAACACGAATGTAAAACGAAAACAGAAAGAAGAAATACCACAATCGTTGTTATTGTACAAAATAAGACGTCCGCAACCTCACTTTGTTTACAAAAATCAAAATTCTGCCTAACGCGCAAATATGCGCACGATTAAACTTATATTTTTAGAAAGTACACATTCTAAATAATACGAAGAAAAAAAAAAATTCATAATAGAACAATTCGGACACAACTATATGTCCATCTAAACATCAAAAATATGGACTTTTTAGGCATTTTTTCAATTCATCACAAAAAATATTTTTACACAACTTCACATCACTTTTTATATTTCATTGCATAGAGCAATACCTGAAGTTGAAGGTTCCATCATAAAACTTTTGATAATATTGAGAAAAATAATAAGAAATTCTTTGAAAATACCAAAAAAATGTTTTTTTGCACTTCGCGCCGAAATTAGAAAAATTTGCAAACTTTGACAGTTAACTGTCAGTAAACCAATCAATCAAACGAAAAAAAAATTACAGCTAGTGACGTAGAATTCTATGCACTTTCGTTAGATACCAAATACTATTTAGAAAGCTCAAAAAAAAATTTTGAATTAATACCGAGAAAAGTGATGTTTCAACCCTCTGTGCGATGGCAGCAGCCTCAATCAACGATTTAAAATGACAATGTCCATTCAGTAGCAATCTGTATGGTTGTTGTAACGTCTAAAGTTATTATTTGTTTATGTGTGTGAGGAGTAAAAGCATCGAAAGCCTTAGTCAGTGTGAGACTTTAACCCGCTAAATATATCCTCAGTCGAACGGTTGGATCCTCCTGGAACCACCGTTAGGTATATCGTCTGGACGCTGTCAGAGCATTATTACTCAATCGTCAGTTATTGATCATCAGATCGTCGGTCCAGTTGTCCGCCATCAGTAAAGAGGGGACTGCCGTTGATTGAACCTGCGTTGCGTAGGTTCGTGCGCTCGTTGTGTCATACCCGTTCAACTCGGCGAAGCTCAATCATCATTTTTGCAGCTGCTGCCTGAAACGCTTCCCATTTCTGTAGTGTGTCGCACATGTGATCCACAATATTTCCTAAGGTACACCACAAGAACGGGTCGTCTTCATGTTTAAAACGGTGAAGGTACTGCTTGATACAGCCATGTCCGCTAATAAGCTGTGTAACGTAGTAGTCCAGTTCACTATGTTTGCAACTTGCCCATTTTTCCACATAAGGGATAAGAGCAAATGTCCATCTCCGTTTTTGTGATTGCTCCCAGCGACGTTGCCAAAACTCGATAGTGCGCCGCCTCTCGTCAGCCTTTCATAGGTTTGCGCCAGCTTGATAGGAGCGCTGAAGTTCGCACGCGAGTATGTCTATCGGCGGCGTTGACATGAATTGCAAAACATAAAGAATTCACACTGAATTTAAATTTTAGTGAATGTAGCCGCCGATGCACAGTGGGTTCAGAGACCCCAAAAATGGAGATCAATTCACAGGGGCTACGTATCGAGACAAAAATGGTCACTAAGGGGGTTTTTGGGGTCGCTGATTACGAATCTGAAGTCAAAATTTTCAAATTCAAAATGGCGGCTTCAAAATGGCGTCCATGAGCAGGCTATCTTCTAAACTAAAGGGCTTAGGAACTTCAAATTTAGTATACAGGGGTTTTTGGGGTCGCTGATTACGAATCTGAAGTAAAAATTTTCAAATTCAAAATGGCGGCTTCAAAATGGCGTCCATGAGCAGGCTATCTTCTAAACTAAAGGGCTTAGGAACTGAAGTTATGAGAAACCTATGTAAGATGTCTTCAATCGTATTTTCTCTGCTGCATTTTCGAGCAAAATTCTCTCTAAAATTTTTGAAGTCTTTGTTGCGAGCCTCTTGCGCTTCCTCAGATAGATTTCCGATCGGTAATAATTATAATAGCGCTATAATTTCTGGTCCATGAATAAAAAACTCATGTAAACTTGGAGACATGTTATACCAAGGATATTTTGCAACGAAATAACGAAATTTGCAGTGTCGTGACAAAAATCCCTAAACTTCTTCACATGGACTTCATGGCCACAAGAAGTAACTATTAGAATTATATGCATCTTTTTTATCAAATCTACATCAATCCTTGTTATTTCGGCTGAAATCTCAGCATTCTTAAAAAAACGTCTGGCAGTGTTACCATCATTTGAATTTCCAAATCCCGGTTTAGGCTGATCAACAATTAAACCAGTTTTTTCTTTAAATTCTTTTTGTATACGTATTTTATTGTCAGCAACAATTTTTTTATCATTTTCGCCTCTAGCTTGCCATTTTTGTAATGGAAGTTTGTACGATAGGTGAAGCAGGCATTCAAAGAACCTTATCCAGCCATGTAATATGGATAAGCCAAATTGGAAGTTTTCAGTTCTCACTTCCTTTTCAATCATTATACTGACTAAATTGAACTCTGAACTTTTGGCCCCACACAAATAGCAACTTTGTGTAGACCCTGTTTCAGTTAAAGCGTTACAAACTTTACCATCGATCATAACTAACATTAATATATATTTAACACTCAAATATATATCACCGAATATTGCTTCAGAATTGGTTAAATTATTTATTTCTTCTTGTACTCTTTCTTTTTGTTGTTTTGAAATACTTGCAGATTCTTTTACAAATTCAATTTTTTAAGGCCTGCAGAATCTAGTTGAACTTGGGCGAGGATTTTGCCAAATTATTTTATCGAGACAAGTTAATCGAAGCGGCACAATTGAAGTTATAAAAACTGCGGAGTCACTCGACCCTAATCCATGAAAAGCCTGCTTGTATGAGCTATGACTGGAGCTTCCATCAAATCCCCACTTAGTATACAAACACAGATTAGACAATTGGTTTTTCGCCAAAGACTCAATCACGCATTTCTGAACTGAGATAAGACGTTCCACTGTGTGATTAAGAAGACCTTGCAAACTTATTTGTGCGGAAGTTTCACTTATTTTAATATGCTCACGATTGGGATAACATTCTTTCTTGGCTAATTGAACGACAGTATATGAAGGAAACTTATCTGGATCTGCATGTCTTACAACATTATACTGATGTCGTGTTAGGTTGCCCTCTACCAATGCAGAAAGTGTTTTTTCTGAGATCATTTGCTTTTGTTTTCCCGATTCCTTAAAACAATTTCTGTATTTAGCTGCTCTTGATGGTGTAGATGTTGTTACTTCGTGAACCAATTTCGAGGCCTCAATTTGGCCTGATGCTCGCAAACTCATTTGAGTGGCATGAGCTAAAAGCGGCAGAGGTGTTTTATCCCTTAACTCCTTACATTTCTTGGTTTTTGTTCGCTCACTACTATCCTCAAAAGCTATTTCTTTTCTTCCTTTTCTTTTTTGTGGTGAGGAATGGAAAGAAATTGAAGAATCCAACCAATTTGAATTAAGTTGCAAAAAACGTTCTTCTTTTCTGCCACATTTTGTCCAACGATTTTTGAAAAAAGAAATGAAACTATCCAAATTTCTTTCCAAATCAACCATATTTATATCCGAACAGCTAATACGTTTTTTGATCTCGTTTTTTAAAAATATAAATTTATTATTAAATTGAATGCAGCCGGAATTTTGCATAATATTATAGAGGCTTCGACGAGTCATAAATACCGTATTAGAGCTAGTTCCTAAAAATTTTAGATTTTTAAAACTGGTGGAATGTGTTCTTAGCTACTAAAAATTATTTTATTTTTAATAAAATTTTATTTGATTAAAATAATGAGATCGAATCACAATTTAATTATGAAATGTTTTTATAATTTTAACTTGATATTACACAAATAATTATTTAAATAATCAAAAAAATTAAAACAAAAATAAAATAATTTTAATCATAAATAAATAATTATTTGTATTTCATTATTAAACAAAATGAGTAAAACACCAAAAAACACAAAATAACTTTTTTAATCCGAATAACTATTTGCCTCATTTCATCACTATATTAATAAGTTAAATGACACTTCACAAACAATAACAATCACAAAAACATTAACAATAACAAAAATAATAAAAAAAACACGAATGTAAAACGAAAACAGAAAGAAGAAATACCACAATCGTTGTTATTGTACAAAATAAGACGTCCGCAACCTCACTTTGTTTACAAAAATCAAAATTCTGCCTAACGCGCAAATATGCGCACGATTAAACTTATATTTTTAGAAAGTACACATTCTAAATAATACGAAGAAAAAAAAAAATTCATAATAGAACAATTCGGACACAACTATATGTCCATCTAAACATCAAAAATATGGACTTTTTAGGCATTTTTTCAATTCATCACAAAAAATATTTTTACACAACTTCACATCACTTTTTATATTTCATTGCATAGAGCAATACCTGAAGTTGAAGGTTCCATCATAAAACTTTTGATAATATTGAGAAAAATAATAAGAAATTCTTTGAAAATACCAAAAAAATGTTTTTTTGCACTTCGCGCCGAAATTAGAAAAATTTGCAAACTTTGACAGTTAACTGTCAGTAAACCAATCAATCAAACGAAAAAAAAATTACAGCTAGTGACGTAGAATTCTATGCACTTTCGTTAGATACCAAATACTATTTAGAAAGCTCAAAAAAAAATTTTGAATTAATACCGAGAAAAGTGATGTTTCAACCCTCTGTGCGATGGCAGCAGCCTCAATCAACGATTTAAAATGACAATGTCCATTCAGTAGCAATCTGTATGGTTGTTGTAACGTCTAAAGTTATTATTTGTTTATGTGTGTGAGGAGTAAAAGCATCGAAAGCCTTAGTCAGTGTGAGACTTTAACCCGCTAAATATATCCTCAGTCGAACGGTTGGATCCTCCTGGAACCACCGTTAGGTATATCGTCTGGACGCTGTCAGAGCATTATTACTCAATCGTCAGTTATTGATCATCAGATCGTCGGTCCAGTTGTCCGCCATCAGTAAAGAGGGGACTGCCGTTGATTGAACCTGCGTTGCGTAGGTTCGTGCGCTCGTTGTGTCATACCCGTTCAACTCGGCGAAGCTCAATCATCATTTTTGCAGCTGCTGCCTGAAACGCTTCCCATTTCTGTAGTGTGTCGCACATGTGATCCACAATATTTCCTAAGGTACACCACAAGAACGGGTCGTCTTCATGTTTAAAACGGTGAAGGTACTGCTTGATACAGCCATGTCCGCTAATAAGCTGTGTAACGTAGTAGTCCAGTTCACTATGTTTGCAACTTGCCCATTTTTCCACATAAGGGATAAGAGCAAATGTCCATCTCCGTTTTTGTGATTGCTCCCAGCGACGTTGCCAAAACTCGATAGTGCGCCGCCTCTCGTCAGCCTTTCATAGGTTTGCGCCAGCTTGATAGGAGCGCTGAAGTTCGCACGCGAGTATGTCTATCGGCGGCGTTGCCGCTATCAATCCGATTGCTTCGTCTGATACCGTATGTGTGTGTGTGTGTGAGTGTAAGTTTTTTTTTTGACAGGAGGGAATCTTTTATAGACAAATAGAAGCCCGTACTTCCAAATACTGTCAGAGTCCCTAATATGGTATACTGACTAAGCCCATCCTTACTTTTCTCTGCTGCTGCAAGACCCTACGGTATCACCAATCGAGGAATTAGGTCCTTCGTAGGGAAGGATTGAGTATGTTACTCATCTACGCTTCTTCTTAACAGAGAAACGTTTTGCAAATCATGCTTGTTTATATTCCAAAACGATGATGTGCTGTGCTTAATATGCAATGACGCGTTGAAGGCTCATCGTTGTTGTTGATGCATCAGGTGGAAACCGCCTCGGGAAATGGTTCCTAGCCGAAGACGCTACCGGTGCTGTCGGTGACTGCGGTCTCTTCTTGGAGAGGGGATTTCAGGGGGGACACCGCTTCGGGAAATGGTCCCTTGCCGAAGACGCTGACGGTGCTGTCGACAGCGGCCTTTTCTTGGAATGGCATCACTACGGTCATATAAATCCCTAGACGGCGACGCAAGGTACAATCGACTGCAATACCTTCCAAGATGAACGCCGTGTTTCATCACCCCCTAACCCTTTCCTCTGATCTGCACGGTGTGGCCTAAAAACTTTGTCTATAGCATAGAGTCTGCAGTTGATCTGCGCAGTCTACCAAAGAAGAAGGTAGTAATCTACCTCACAATCTCGACTGGTAAGCGATGGTTCCAAATTTGAAATTAGGCGGTGCATCCATCGTCCGTTCTGTGATGCCTCCCAGCGCATCTGCCACGCTGTTACACTGTGGTCTCACGCTATCCTACGTTTGGAGAATTTAGGCAATTCGAGTGGAAGCGAATCGCATGTCACGTTCTCGTTCACAAGAAGGTATATAGGGGGAGTTCGCGCAATAACTAGTGCTGCATCCGAGGCAGTTCGGAACACACTGCATACTCTGAGTATAAGATACACCGATTCCATGCTTCGTAAGTAGGAGTCGAATCTGGTTGCCTAGACCCATATGGGGGTTGCGTACAAAAGTATTGATCTGACGGCAGTGACTGAACTTTCTACGGGTTTGTTTGACAAAATTCTTGTTAGTGCTGCAGCTGCGCTTTCCGCTTTTCTATTTGCATATGCAAGATGCTGCTTAAAGTTATGCCTATGATCTATCATAACGCCAAGGTATTTAACGAATGGTTTCGATACAATTGTATGTTCACCAACCGATATTCTAGCGGTCTCAATGACTTTTCGGCTGCCTATTAGTACTGCCTCGGTTTTGTGCTCGGCCAACTGAGCCCCGCTGTATTCAGCCACTGCCGGACTGCTATAACCGCTTGGTTGCACTTATCTTAAACTTCGTGCAAATGCTTTGCTACTACTATGAGGGCAATATCAATTGCGATCCCAATAATATGGGCCCTCTCTGGCAGCTGTAGACGTAGTACTCCGTCATACATTATTCCATAGGACTGGACCCAACACTGATCCTTGTTGGACTCCACCAGTAACTTTATACTTTTCAGTACCCCCTTCTGTTTCGTAGTAGAATATTCTATACTCGAGGTAATCTCGAACGATTCTACAAAGATAGGAGGGGACGCTAAAGCGCGCAAGACTTCCAGTATTCTGGTCCAATTCGCAGAATTAAAGGCGTTTTTTATATCGAGTGTTGTAAATAGACAGTCTTCTTTGTCGCCGTACATCCTCCGAGTTCCTGAGATTGCATGGAGTGCAATTTTTTCACCGCTTCAATTGCATCTATTGTTGACCGAGCTTTGCGGTTCCTCAACAATATGGGACACGTAGGTGTTGGTTGCCTAAGTGAAGATATCTTCTTCATAACGAGCTTATATGCAAAGCTCCGGGGCTGCTGTTCAGAATCGTTGCAGATTTGAGTGAAGCAATAGAATTTACTCATTTTTATGGCCTTTCTAAGTTGAGTTCTTGTGGCTCTGAAACGCCACTGGTTTGATAGAAATTCATCTGTGCCTCTCGAGCGATAGTATGTACATTAGACCGTATCACCTTGTATGGAAGAAAAATAATCCTATTTTGACACCGATTCAATCGCTAGACATTTAAGAGACATTTTCAAAAAAAAATTTTTTTTTTTTTAAGTGGTCCCTATGGTGCTATTTTGATTTTTTCGTTATATCTTTGGTGTTTTTCATCCGATCCGGAAAAAAATTTATGTGTGTGCTTGTTGATGTAATGCAAATATATTTGCATTTTTTTTCCCTCAAATGATTTTTTTTTCGACTAATTGCACAATCTATCTCAGTTCCTACTATGTCATCATGTTACAAAAATACCAAAAAACGAAAGCTCACAAAAAATCATTATAACCATGGGAACAAATAATATCGAAAAAATGCATTTTAGAAGCACTTCCGACCAATTATATGCAAAGAATAACACTTTAATATCAATAAATGAAACGAAAAATTAGTCAACTGAACTTTGTTTGCGGCATGTACTTACGGGCAACCTATAAATAGAAATATGCAATAAAATATGTAACGAAAACGTTTAATGAAAAAAAAAGAAATTTTTAAAAACATACCGTGGCCAGAGCGGGGTTCGAACACGGGAGCTTATGGCTGCCAAGCAGATGCTTTACCTCTGAGCCAAACAGGCTATACGAATTTTGTTGCTTAAGTATTATTTCAAATAATAGGATTTGTGGAAGACATCGTTGTCGGCATTTTGATCGAGCATTCGTATTTTTGAGCCGACACTCGTTATTTTGAGTGATATACAAAATTAATTTCATTATAAGCAAACGAAAAAACTCATTTATCGAGCACGAAAAAGCTTATGTTCGTGTAATGCAATTAAATTTAGCTTTACCAAGAACAAATAAAATTTACCGCAAACAATTTTAAGTTTCCAAAACACTTTGTCAAACGCTGCAAACTTAATTCTTATGCTGTAAAAGGCCTCCAAACGTTTTATTTCTCTGCGTGTACTTAGTGTGCAAAAGCACAAATCGCCGCTGTGCAAAGTTACTTATACCGCATGGTTCTTGTGGTTGATAGTGGCCACTGTGGTAAGAATTTAGCCAGCGAACAGCCCGGTGCTACCAGTACAGCGCGATGGCTTACAACAGCATCTCGCATATTGCGCTGGTACGTAGCGCAAGCGCAGCCGTCCCAGAAATTAAGAGATCTTGCTATGTTCGTGGTCAGAGTGTATGCGCCATTCTGGTTTTTAGTCAAAAGCCAGCCACTTGCCATTCATGGCAGCCGCAATGTCTTTAAGTACATTTCATGGATACGTGATTTGCCGAACTACGTTCAGTTAGCCATCAAACCAACCATCGAAAGCAATGCCTATTATTTTCACCATGAAAATATATTACTTTCTATGATAACTGATCCGGATGCAACGGTGCGTGCAGACGGATACAGCAAAATTTTGCAAGCATGTTTAAACGCGCCAGGTCGAATTCGGCAATTTCGTGGGCCCAAGCACCAACCCTACATCAACTACAGCAGCAACATTTACACCGAAATGATTGATTGGACACAATTTGAGATCACTGAGCCACCATGCCTTCAATTTCACACCCAAGACCAACTGTCTGATATGCAATATTCTGATCAATTGATTAAAATTCCAGGTACGCACTGCAAAACACTTTCATACTTGTATAATAAATTAATCTATGCGTATTTAACTTTAAAATCTAAATCGTATATTTCATGTTATATTTTCAACAGATTATCTTTGCCACTCGCAAAACACGGAGCGTTTCGTTCAAATTGTGCACCAGTCAGCTACAGCAGTCACTGACGAAAATCGTTTGGGGCACATTTTCGCGAAGCTTGATAGTTGGGAGCGCTACAGCTACCTTGAATCTCGAAAAGATTTGGAGGAATAAAAAACAATATTTTATGATATTAAAGTGTTATTATTTGCATATAATCGGTCGGAAGTGCTTCTAAAATGCATTTTTTCGATTTCATTTGTTCCCATGGTTATAATGATTTTTTGTGAGCTTTCGTTTTTTGGTATTTTTGGAACATGATGACATAGTAGGAACTGAGATAGACTGTGCAATAAGTCTAAAAAAAAACATTTGAGGAAAAAAAAAATGCAAATTTATTTGCATTACATCAACAAGCACACACATAAATTTTTTTCAGGATCGGATGAAAAACACCAAAGATATAACGAAAAAATCAAAATAGCACCATAGGGACCACTTAAAAAAAAAAACATTTTTTTTTGAAAATGTCTTTTGAATGTCTAGCGATTGAGTCGGTGTCAAAAAGAGGTTAGTTTTGATGATACGCTCTAATGTACATCTCGCTCTTATGTAGCACCTTTTCAGGCTTGAAATTTCATCAGTCCACCAGTAGACTGGCGCCCGGTGATTGTTACCTCTACCTTTTCTAACTATCGCGGCGTCGCACAGTGTAACGAGCCCACATAGTGAGTGGACAAAAATAGAAGGATTATCCTACAATCATGAAATTTTGTGAAAATAAGTTTTACAATAAAAGAATTATTTTCACAAAATTTTGTTCAAATTGAATGAATGGCACGCCCACCTCCCATATAACCGAAATCGGTAATATTGAATAGTTCCCCAAACTATTACCCTAGATCAACAAACTTTTTATATAAAACATATGTTAGTTCAATGGAACAAAATATAAAATACAACCCTATGTCTTTTTGGAGTTTTTATAACTCTAAACGAAAATCATCTGCATTTCCTAAATCGATGGAGTTCAAAGGCATTATAGCGAATAATAATCAATATATTTGCAAGTTATTTGCGCAATTTTTTTAATCAGTTTTTGAAAATGTCAGCCAGACTACTGTTCTCAATTATTTCCCTTCTGTTTCTGAAATTGTTAATATTGGAAATTTAAAAGTTTCTGAAAATGGAGTTCTTAAAGCTCTTCAAAGTATTGATTGTACAACAGACATAATAGGTCTGTTTCCGTACGCACACTGTGTAACTTGTGGGACACTATTTTCTGTTTCCGTACTTTCTGTGCTTAAAATGGGAGAAGAAGAACAAGCATAAAATCGCTCTCTCGAGCACACAAAGTGCAGAGAGAGTGCTAGAACTCGAGCCTTCGCGTAAAGTAAGAACAAGCATCAAGAAGAATAAGCATCAATAAGAAGAAGCAAATGTCAAATTACATTTCATAATTGTTTATGTTTTGCGATAAATAAATTCACAAATTGTGTGCTTAAAAAGAAATTTACGTACAATCTTATATATATTACGCAAACCCAAATTTTGTCCGGCGTAAGGCTTTTTAAGTACAAGTCCAATTTTAATAAATTTAGTATGGTTTGATAGGTTTAGACCTGTAGATGTGCAAACTGGACTTTTTATTTCTTAAAAATTTTTATTTTTTAAGTTGTAGCTTATTAAAGTTTGCATATAATTGCATATAATTGTTGTTGTTATGTTGGTTTTTCTTTTATTAACAGCAGCTGAGAGCAACGTTATCAAACTCAGAGCAAAACTATTCGCTGCTCACATTTCGCTCTCTTCTGTCTCTTCTTAATCGAGCGTCTGTTAACAACAAAATGAAAGTCAGCAAAATATAAAGCTTTCGCAAGCCGCTCGCGCTGAACGCTCGCAACCAAGATACATTGCAATTTTCCGCTCACATTGGGGGCAGCAACGCGCACCGGTGGTCGCTAGTAAATAAATAATAATAAATGAAAATGAAGTAATTGTTCAGTTTTGCATTAAAAATGGCATTTAATAATTTGAGTGAAAGTGTTTTAAATTTTGAGCTGCCGTCTGCAGTCAAAATCAGCTGTTTTGTGCTTGAAACTTACTAGAAGCTGTTTCCGTACTTTTGCAACTACTCTCACACTTCGTTTTTACTCTCTTGCACACATCTTACAAAGTGTAGAGTACGGAAACAGACATAATGAGATTGGAAACTTCGGCAAAAAAGAGATAGCTGTATGCTAAAATGCAGTCAATACTAATGCAAATATTATAAATGTGTTAGTAAAATTTCATGACAAACTCACCCCTCTCCCTATATTCACGGCTCTCCAGGGTAATTGAGCGCTGGTGAAAATGCAATTTTTTTCAACGAAACCACCACCATACACATAGGGAAAAACTAACTTACAATTTTTATTCAAACATTTTCATGCATATACAAATCAAAGCAGAGTTTTTTTTAAAAAAAAGAGTAGTTTTGAAAGAAACTGAATTATATTTTTCTGTTAACGACAGCACTTGTCAATAGAACAAGTGTTTTCATTTTAAATTTTAAAATTTTTTTTCCATCAAAAATATTTTTTTCTATTATAAAAGCAACTCCATAAATTAGATTGACAATACTCACATTTCTGTATTGACAAAATTTCTTTATCGACTTTTATTAACAATATTCTTGCTCAGCTTAAAACAATTTTCTTTTAAATATGCAAGACTTTTTTGGGTGTAGTACCCATTTTTGACAACTATGAGGTAAACCCTCATACACAATACGTGATTGCATAAAAAACTGAAGAACAACCATTTTTATCTGTCAAAATCAACAGAATTCACAATAGAAACGAAGTTTCCCATCTCATTATCTCTGTTGTACAAAGGGTGGTGGATACGATTTACTACATACAATACTCTTAAATCGTGCAGGTTCTCTTTGCCTGAATTAACTCTTATTTTTAAAAAGTCCCTTTTAAGCAGAATATTTTTAGATGAATGGAAATTAGTCTATATATCTCCGATTTTCAAGTCTGGGCAGAAGTTGCTTATTTTCATATTATATAGAATTATAGGCCAATCTTTAAGCTGTTCGTCATACTTCAATTCTTAGACACAATTATAAGCCATAAACTCTTTTCCGAAGTGCGAATCTATATTTCACTGAACAGCATGGATTTTTTTGCTGGAAGCTCCACAAGCACGAACATATCTATGTTTTCAATTTCTGCTTTAATGCCATTGAGAAATGTTTCCAAGTTGACGTGTTATACACTGAATTTGTTATGGATTTCGATAGCTTAAACCATAAATTATTAATTTCTAAATTAAGTAAGCTAGGATTTCACTCCAACTTTGTACAATGGATGAACTCTTATCTAATTAATAGAAAATTATTCATAAAAATTTTTAATTTTAAGCCAAGCTACTTCAGGTGTACCCCAACGAAGCCACTTAGGGCCACTTTCATTTATTTTATATATCAACGATACACCAAAAACGTTTAAATTCCGTAAAATTTTGATGTATGCTGACGACCTAAAAATGTTTTCTATTATTATATACACTTTAGATTGCTCAAAATTTCAATCAGTTATTGATGCTCTTATTCAATGGTCTGACCCACACACAAAAAAATCTATTTTTACGTGCTTGGTCAGATCCATCCTGGAATGCTCTTGCATTATTTGGAGTCCTACATATGCAGTGGATGTTAACCTACATATGCAGTTAATGTTAAAAGTTGAAAAAGTTCAAAAAATGTTTTCTCGATTGCTTTACGTAATTTCCCTGCAGTGTAGCCAACTAGTTAAAATACTAGTAAATGTACTAGGTCAAAAAATACCAGCACTAGTTCAGCCCAAATGCTTTTTACATTGCGCAAACTGGTATTTTTCCCGTGGTGATGTCATAGGAAAAGACAATTGTCCTATTCTCGATATGATTTGAGGTGGTCTTTTTACTGGTATTTTTTGAACTAGTTGTAATAACAGTATATTTTAAGCCAGTTAAAACTAGTATAACCAAAAGTAGGATTTTTACTGGTATGATTTTGACCACCTGTGTACTGGTATATTTTTACCAGTAAAATACTAGTTTAATATCGACTAGTACTAGTATTATTCATACTAGTACTAGTATCATACTAGTATTATTTTAACCAGTAGTTAGCTAGTTATTTTTATACTAGTTGTGTGCTAGTACTAGTTTTCTACTAGTGTTTTTTAAACCAGTTTTAAGGCATTACTAAGTAAACCGGCTTTATACTAGTATTATTGTAACTATGAACTAGTATATACTTTTAAATACCTCATTAAAATTAAATTGAAAATAACTTCGAATAAAATTTTGAATTAATTACATAACCTTTTATTAATTTTTTTAATACGAAGAATAAAAGACAACAGTCTTTGTAAAACAATTGTTTACATTAAGGAAGAATAAAAATCAAATCAAATTTTGTTAAATACGAAAAAAATGAGACAACAGTCTTTGCAAAACAATTGTTTACATTAAATGTAAGAATAAAAATCAAATTAAATTTTGTTATATACGAAAAATATAAGACAACAGTCTTTGTAAAACAATTGTTTACATTAAATAAAGAATAAAAATCAACATTTTTTAATTCATAGTAATGCATTGACCTTCCTATACTCGCGCGTTTGTCTCTCGGACCGACAAATTAACTGATATTGGATGAATGCAATTGGATGAATTAATAATCAGCCCAACCATGAAACATTTTCTCTCGCGAGTTGTAAAATGGAGTTTCCGTTTTAAATATAAAGTTTAAACACTTTTTGGAAATTGTCAATGCTATTTTGTTCATCAACCACCAATAAAAATGATTCTAAAATAAAAAAGATATCTTTATCTGCTATAAATCCAGAAACTCCCTTTTACAATTCCCAGGAGGAAATGTTTCATAATTGGGCCGAATAATTAATTATTTTTGTTTTTTGTATACTTAATTATATATATTATATATAATGATACCATAATATAATATACATAACAGCTATTGATTATTAATAACAATTAATAATGGTCGATCGGTCGAAGAGACCAACGCGCGAGTATAGGTAGGTTAACATAGGTTAACAAAACCAAATAACTACACAAGCTTCTTAACATTTTGAAAATTACGTTTCTTAACGCTTTGAAGCGATTTTCGTAACAACTTCTCCGGCGTATCTGAGGAGTCGATTCCATCGATTGCCTCTATAAATAAATAAATGGAAATATAAAGAAATTTTTGTGGTGATTGAAGTTTGTAATGTACCAATTATAACAGAATAAAGACTTTCAAAGTCTCTTAAACGCTGCTTGCCATGAATGCCATCTACATTGTATTGTAGGATTAGTTCTTCGCTTAATACACTTCTGATATTTTTAACAACGCCATTTCTCAGCATCATCTTTATGGAAGAAATCTGTCGAAATGAATCAATAATTATTTTTTAAGAAGTCGACGAAAACATATAAAAAAGCTTAACAAACTTTTCCTACATTTTAAAAAACGGAAGTGAATTTGATAAAATTAAATTAAGTGTTTAAATTTGCAATATTATGCTTTCAACACAGTTAAAAAAATGTTTTAAAAAACCTTGTCGAGTAGTGTAGTTAAAAATCATGCGTTTTTTTTTTTAGAAGTGTTTACACTTACAAAGAGATCTCTATTCTCACATGCAATTTTTTGCTCTATTTCCTCGCAATCGCCTTTATTTTTCAAGGGAAACAGAGTTACAAGAGATGCTGTTGTTGTTTTCTGCTTCAAGAGTCGTTCCATTGTTACTGTGTGTCCAGCGAGTACTTCCATAATGGCTATATTTTGATTTTGAATAAGGGATCTTAGATTTTCTGAAATATTTCTGTATTAAAAACTTTCACAATGAATTATTCAGCAACTTACCTTCCATAAGCGTCAATTTCTGCAGAAAATCCTCGCAACTGCTGCAGGAGGGGTTTTTTAGATTTTTCTTAATCTTGGCAGGTTGGGCACTGTCGGAGGTGCTTTTAGCTTCCATTCTTTTCATATTAATTGCTATTTGAATATTGTAACAAAAATTTGTACTATTTCTTATTTCTTTGATATCTATCTTAACTTTCAATATATGCACCTATTTATATGTATGTTTATATATAAATCGATCTTTTTATCTACCTATGTATATATCTTTATATATGGGGTGTTTTTTAATCAAATCGGCCCCCCCTTAAAGGTCTAAGCTTTTGAGATTAAAAGTTCCACAGTGGCTTAAAATTTTTCTTTAAATCTCTATCATTAAATACAAATTAAAAAAAGAAACATATCGATATTTTTGAATTTTGCAAGAAATGGCCAATCTCAAAAATCTATTAATGTCAAAATGTTTTTTTTTGTTTTTTTTATACTTATATCTTTACAAATTCTAAGCACATTTGGTCTTATGAAATTTTTCCCTAAAGTGCCTTATTTTTTAATAACAAATTGTTTAAGTTTGAACATTATATATTTTTTGGACCCATTTTTACTGATAAGGGTTAACTTTTTGGAAAAATGTACACTTTACAAAATATTTTTAAGTAAGGAACAAAATTAAATAGAAAAAAAATCTAATCTATCATTAAATAAAAAAAAAAATAACCCAAGCCAATTTTTTTAACGGGGGGAGGTGGCCGATTTGATAAAGAATGCCGTATTTATATAAAAAATACTACAAAAAAAATTTTCCCACAAAGTTGGCAACTATGGTGTCTACAAGGCACTATGCAAAATTGGAATCAATAGCAATTGGGATTCATGAGGAATGCACATCAACTTACAATGCAAATCATTTAAACAGAATGTTTCTTCTTCTTCTGATGTTATGACATCAGTTAAACATATTCCTTGAAAAAGAGAGTCAACTGGTTCGTTAAAAAACTGTTTAATATTCTGCAATTTTTTTCCAATTATGAAATTTGTTTCACCCTTTATAAAACCAGTAATTATCACTGGCGTGGAACGACCGATACTACAGAAGTTATCGGGTTCTCTGTTTGTAAGTTCACTTTTATTCCAAACATAACCTACAATTTTAGAATTTTTATATTTAAATCCTTCTTCCATAGGGCTTACTACAAACTTCTCTGTTTTTATTTTATTGAATAGCTGTTGAAGAATTTGAGTAGGTTTTTTTATATAATGCTTTAAAATCTGTAAATAATTTTCAAAAGAATATGCGGTAGATTCTGATAAAATACCCGCATGAAGAATATTTTGCGCTAAGTGCAACAAATTATGGACATTAAAAGAAACACTATTTTCTCCAAACAATACAGGAAAATTTTCAACAAATAGTTGAAGCATTTTTGAAGAATCGTCAAAATCACGCAAATAATGAGTGGGGTTAAACATCATCCTACAAGCACAATGCAATAATAAAAACTCATAATATAAATCATCAGGTATTTCATTTTTGAATACTGCGATACCTGTGTAGAGAAGTATTTGTCTAAATTCAGTTGCTTTGAAATTTGAAATTTCTTCAAGACTTCTTGGTTTTCTAACGAACTCTTTCGGAATATGGGAACGTATATTGACTAGCTTTTTTGAAATCTGCATTTTTGCTTTTTTATCTATATTCATATTAGTTTTATTGTTTATAATGCGTAAAATGAACTTTCGCATAATTCCTAAATCGAGAAGATACATACTATCCAAAGGAGTTTGCGTTACCATTTTAACATTAATATTCTCTAGTGGTGTTTTATCAATTTGAAAAAGTTTGGAGTGATGATTTGGATACTTCCTATTAAAAAATCTACATCTGAAATTAGTTCACCAGCTTGTGTATTATATGTCAAAACACCGTCAATTTTCCTGCCGATTTGCGTACATTTTGTGCAACCATGCTTAGATGTATGGCTAGGAACCCCGCTAATAAATGCCTTTGCTGGCGCGTCACAAATTACGCTTCGTATTTCAAAACGAAAAACCTTCCCTTCTATATCCACACCATTTTCCTGTATACATTTCACCTCATTAACAAATTGACTAAGATACGTATTAACACAACTAGGTTTTTTTAAACCAACATAAATACCAACTGCAAAAACACCTATATTATCCACATTAGCAATCCTCATCAAAATAGGCCATAACTGTGTTTTAGAACTTCGATATAATGGCAATCCATCAAAGTTTAAATCAACTTTAATGACATCGCTGCCAATCAAAATTCTTGGAATTTTTTTAAGTTGATTTCGTATCCCTATATGACAGTATATTCCTGGACAGTTGAAAATTTTTTTGTCTTATGCGATATTTGCCACGGTCCTCTGTCATATAAGTTCCATATTCTACCCATTGCGCCATGGCCGCTATTATTTAAATTGGTTATTTTAGGATATTATATATTGCGTAACTTACAATTGCACCTCTTGAAGTTTTTTTTAACACAGCCTTAGCTTGTTTGGCACGTAATTTAATGTTTATATTTCTGTCTCATTCTAACAAAACTGACAAAAGCGAAATAACTGAGAATGTATTAGTTTTTGCTGCAAATGTTGTGATTGTGTTGGAGTTTCAGTTAGGCATCCCTTGCAGGGCTACTTTCAAAATAATAATAAGATGACATTACAGATATGTATATTTCGTACTCTTAAAATAAAATCGTACTTTAATTAGTACAAGAGTATGTTTCGGTGCAACTGTGGAAGAATAAAGAAAAATGATAGGCTCATATTACACGGTGCCCGTTTGCCCGGCGTGCAATGAATCTTTTTTACTCTATTCCACATTTTGCACGCTGGTATGTTACACGGGAGAAAAAGAACGGCGGACAGATTTCGGCATTTCATTCAGTTCATTTACTTTTTCTCCTACACTTTATTTCAACAAGGGTTTCCTACAACTATTTTCTTCATACTGTTATAGTACAGTAGTAGCACTTTTCTTAAAAAAATGTACTTTTTAGCTACTTAAACACCCAAATCTTTAATTTCACCACCCAGCAACACTGTTTTGCACGATGTACGCTGTATCGACACCGGGCTAGAATGAACATATTTTGCCCGCTGTTCCAAATGTTCATCCTCTCACACTCTCAATTGTTTTTGACAGTTTTACGTTAAAAGCAACAACAAAATCGATTGTACGCCGGGCAAACGGGCACCGTGTAATATGAGCCATAAACAGAAGAAATAAATAAATTTTTGAGTTAAAGTTGTCAAAGTGGGTTGTTACTTACGCTGCATCTTATTTAAAGTTCCTTGTGCCTGCGCACAAGATTCAATAGCACCATCAATTTACCATCAGGCTACCGCCACAGTGAACTACCGATGCAATTCATTCCGAGATTAGCTGCTGTGTTACAAGTACTTAAAATTCTATTGCTACCTTTTAAAAAACGAATGATAACTTATAAGCTTTTACACAGGTTGGTAAAATGCATTGCTTTGTACGTGTTAACTTGTAAGAGATTTCTTGTCATTCTTGGTTGAAAAAGTTCCCTAAGGATATTTCCGATCCGGTTAAAGCAGAACGTTGGATTCTTGTCGATTCGGATGGCGAGGACAGCCATATCTCATCGGCAGACTGTGTACGCTTAAAGGAAAGCGATCTTATAGCTTTACTCAATGAAATACCATTTTTAAAAGTGTTTGCGTAAGTTAAAGACATGGACAAAAACGCATGCATTGATTTTTATTTTCATTGTACCTTTTAACAGCTCCTCTTTAGAAATTGAAAACTTCTTAAATGATTATATCATTGAAGTAGATCTTATTTCTGTGCATCAAATGCTAAAATATGCTCCAAGCCACCTGAATTGGAGTTTTGATTGTGCTGATGGATGCTTGTATCTGCCACACAACATACACGTTAGCATGGCTTGTCTTCAGCAAAATATGAACCTGAAGTCATTGGCAGTGCTGTTATCTCAGAAAGTGTGTGCCTGGTTTCGAGTCTCATTGACTTTAAGCAATCTGAACTATCAATGCAACAGTTGGTGTTAAAATATGCGAAATTTTCTGCGCTTACATCTTATGGATCAAAGCACCGAGTCAATTAAAAAAAACTAGAAAATCCTACAGAACCTTTGCTATTCAAACCCGATCTGGAGCGTATTGATATTATATATCAAGGCGAAGCCGAGCAGCTTTACAAACTAAATTTTGGGAATTGAAAATATAAAACTGTCGATTTCAGCAATATTTTTATATATATACACATGTTTTATTCAATTCTTAATTATTACATAATTTTGATATTATATTATTTTATAATGTTATATTTAATATTATTCTATTATTAATTATTATATAATCCCAAAAAAAGCGATAAAATGCAAAAATAGAAGCAAAACGCCCTCTGGTGGCTTTTATAAATAAAAATGAAGGGCAAAAATGGATTCGTTGACCCCAAAAACCCCCATATATACACTTAAAAAAATAGTTTTTTGTCTTTTTCAAGCAATTTCAAAGCCAAAACTTGAATATTTTGAAAAAATACCTATTTTAAAAAACTGGCAGGCTCCGATTTAAATATAGATCTATACTCTCTTCGCCAAAGTTTCTGCGAAAAATTTAAACTTTTCATACTGACTTCACTCAGAATATTGGTGTTATCAGCGACTTCAGGTGGATCAAAATGTGCTACCAGTTTCCTACAAACTGTGCACAAAATAGATAAGCTATTTGCTACTGGGAACTTCAAAATATCTCTCTCCGGGAACGGCCGAAGATCAGTGCTACTTTTATTGCCTGATTTAGGTTATGTAACCATTTTAGGTTATGTGAATAAAAGTCATAAAAAAAAGAAACATTTAAAAAAATAACTTACTGCATGGTTTTGAATATATATTTACATATATATTTTATGTAAATGTTATAAATGTTATGATGTAAATGCTGTATAAATGTTCATCATTTAATTCCTGCATTGCCTTTTCTTGACTTTAAATGCCTGGCTGCGTTGTTTTTGAAAATGCTCCGCTTCGCACAAGCTAAACTATTTTGATGAGCATATGGTTAATAGTATGTATTTTAAAAGAATCTCAAGCACATCGAAAAAAAGAAAAAAGTTTTTTACAACTCCTTCAAGAAATAGGCGCTTATCAATGCTATGATCATGGAAGGTGTATTGACGCCAATAATAGCAGTGCTAGCATGCCTTCTTTTGCGGAGCACTCGCTTAAGTTTAGTTTACTCGCTATTGGGTAGTTTGTCCTTAATTCGATATAGTATTTGTATGTAAAACATAAAGTAGGTGTATTATGTTTATATTCCAACACATACTGCGTAAGGGGTATATTAACTTTGTCATTCCGTTTGTTACACCGATAAAGAGGCGTGGCAGGTATAGAAAAGTATATATACTTTTGATCAGCATCACCTCTCGAGTCGATTTCCGTGTGTCTATCTATCTGTCTGTCTTTGACCACGATTGCAGCCGTAATTTTTAAGCTATCGTCACGAAGTTCGATATTAAGCTTGGATCTAAAGAAATAAATAAATTCGGAAAAGAGACAGCGGGATTGCAACTAGCAAAGACACTAGTACAATTATGAAATAGAAAAACAGCTGGTATTTTTTCAAGTAGTTTAAAAGCGACTAGCTAGTTTACTATAAAATAAAGAAACTAGATCACTTCATACTAGTTAAACACATGGTATTTTTTAACTAACTGCATTACAGATAGTAACTTATCTAGTAACTCTATGCCTAGTAAGTTATGACTTGTTAAACATCTAGTATTTTTTTGACTAGTTTCATTTTAACTAGTGAGTTAACTAGTTAAATTCATGACTAGTATGATTTTTCGCTGCAGGGTTATACTCATATCAGGATATGCCTTCATATAATGTTCGCTGTAAACTACTTGGAATCCAATCGTTGGGGCAAAGAAGAAAAAATTTTTCAATATTATTTATCAAGGACATTTTAGATGGTAAAATATAATATCCCGAATTGTTGGAACTTATCCCATTGTAAGACGGAAAGTATAACGAAAAGACCGTTATTTTATATTTTTTTCCATAGAACTAATTTAAGTCAGAATAAGGTTATCTCTAAATGTTTATCTCTTTTCAATTCTGTTGTTGGTCAAGTGGAATTCAGTTTAAATAGAGAAATTTTTAAGCATATATTATTCAATTTGTTATCTATAGTTTAAGGATTTAGTTAAAGTTAATGCTTTATATCTGTGAGGGCAATTGCCCAGTAGATACATGAAACAAATAAATAAAATATCTGCTATCTGCATCGGAGGCAAAGGTATGAATTGATTTTTATGTCTTTAGTTGCAAATTTTGATTGAAGATTATTAAGAACGCACCTTCAATGCAAACTGGCTGCAGTTGCCTCTTTTTAGTGGCTGACCAAAATTGTCGAAAACAATAAAGATGTCGCATTCTGTAAGTTGTGAAAGTTGAAAGTTATAGCACATTAGTGTGATTTGGTCCACCACAAAAATTCTGGCAAGCACATTAAAAATTTCAAAGCAATCGTAACGACGCAACCTTTTAATCCTTATCGGGTCAAGATGAGATGAAAAATTCAAATAATAAGATTTCGACTTAATAAGATAAGCACCGAATTTAAAGCAAATAAAAAAATTAATATATTGATGATAATAAAACAAATTGATTTATACTCAATTGATGAAACTTGAAATGATATGATTTCCAATATTATAATATTGTAACGAACCCTTTGTTCGATTACCTAAGTGCTGAGGTATACCCAGCGGTTGGTCCAAAGGTTCTTACCAAAGATAACAAGATACGAAACTTCTGTGGGGAATCTGAAATTGCAAAAAGTAAACACACATACGAGAGAAACCATTTCACCACAAATAGTGAGGTGAATATATCAGTTGCGGGCTATCCTACTTAACCCTTCCAACACGATATTATATTATTTTATAATGTTATATTTAATATTATTCTATTATTAATTATTATATAATCCCAAAAAAAGCGATAAAATGCAAAAATAGAAGCAAAACGCCCTCTGGTGGCTTTTATAAATAAAAATGAAGGGCAAAAATGGATTCGTTGACCCCAAAAACCCCCATATATACACTTAAAAAAATAGTTTTTTGTCTTTTTCAAGCAATTTCAAAGCCAAAACTTGAATATTTTGAAAAAATACCTATTTTAAAAAACTGGCAGGCTCCGATTTAAATATAGATCTATACTCTCTTCGCCAAAGTTTCTGCGAAAAATTTAAACTTTTCATACTGACTTCACTCAGAATATTGGTGTTATCAGCGACTTCAGGTGGATCAAAATGTGCTACCAGTTTCCTACAAACTGTGCACAAAATAGATAAGCTATTTGCTACTGGGAACTTCAAAATATCTCTCTCCGGGAACGGCCGAAGATCAGTGCTACTTTTATTGCCTGATTTAGGTTACGTAACCATTTTAGGTTATGTGAATAAAAGTCATAAAAAAAAGAAACATTTAAAAAAATAACTTACTGCATGGTTTTGAATATATATTTACATATATATTTTATGTAAATGTTATAAATGTTATGATGTAAATGCTGTATAAATGTTCATCATTTAATTCCTGCATTGCCTTTTCTTGACTTTAAATGCCTGGCTGCGTTGTTTTTGAAAATGCTCCGCTTCGCACAAGCTAAACTATTTTGATAAGCATATGGTTAATAGTATGTATTTTAAAAGAATCTCAAGCACATCGAAAAAAAGAAAAAAGTTTTTTACAACTCCTTCAAGAAATAGGCGCTTATCAATGCTATGATCATGGAAGGTGTATTGACGCCAATAATAGCAGTGCTAGCATGCCTTCTTTTGCGGAGCACTCGCTTAAGTTTAGTTTACTCGCTATTGGGTAGTTTGTCCTTAATTCGATATAGTATTTGTATGTAAAACATAAAGTAGGTGTATTATGTTTATATTCCAACACATACTGCGTAAGGGGTATATTAACTTTGTCATTCCGTTTGTTACACCGATAAAGAGGCGTACTTTTGATCAGCATCACCTCTCGAGTCGATTTCCGTGTGTCTATCTATCTGTCTGTCTTTGACCACGATTGCAGCCGTAATTTTTAAGCTATCGTCACGAAGTTCGATATTAAGCTTGGATCTAAAGAAATAAATAAATTCGGAAAAGAGACAGCGGGATTGCAACTAGCAAAGACACTAGTACAATTATGAAATAGAAAAACAGCTGGTATTTTTTCAAGTAGTTTAAAAGCGACTAGCTAGTTTACTATAAAATAAAGAAACTAGATCACTTCATACTAGTTAAACACATGGTATTTTTTAACTAACTGCATTACAGATAGTAACTTATCTAGTAACTCTATGCTTAGTAAGTTATGACTTGTTAAACATCTAGTATTTTTTTGACTAGTTTCATTTTAACTAGTGAGTTAACTAGTTAAATTCATGACTAGTATGATTTTTCGCTGCAGGGTTATACTCATATCAGGATATGCCTTCATATAATGTTCGCTGTAAACTACTTGGAATCCAATCGTTGGGGCAAAGAAGAAAAAATTTTTCAATATTATTTATCAAGGACATTTTAGATGGTAAAATATAATATCCCGAATTGTTGGAACTTATCCCATTGTAAGACGGAAAGTATAACGAAAAGACCGTTATTTTATATTTTTTTCCATAGAACTAATTTAAGTCAGAATAAGGTTATCTCTAAATGTTTATCTCTTTTCAATTCTGTTGTTGGTCAAGTGGAATTCAGTTTAAATAGAGAAATTTTTAAGCATATATTATTCAATTTGTTATCTATAGTTTAAGGATTTAGTTAAAGTTAATGCTTTATATCTGTGAGGGCAATTGCCCAGTAGATACATGAAACAAATAAATAAAATATCTGCTATCTGCATCGGAGGCAAAGGTATGAATTGATTTTTATGTCTTTAGTTGCAAATTTTGATTGAAGATTATTAAGAACGCACCTTCAATGCAAACTGGCTGCAGTTGCCTCTTTTTAGTGGCTGACCAAAATTGTCGAAAACAATAAAGATGTCGCATTCTGTAAGTTGTGAAAGTTGAAAGTTATAGCACATTAGTGTGATTTGGTCCACCACAAAAATTCTGGCAAGCACATTAAAAATTTCAAAGCAATCGTAACGACGCAACCTTTTAATCCTTATCGGGTCAAGATGAGATGAAAAATTCAAATAATAAGATTTCGACTTAATAAGATAAGCACCGAATTTAAAGCAAATAAAAAAATTAATATATTGATGATAATAAAACAAATTGATTTATACTCAATTGATGAAACTTGAAATGATATGATTTCCAATATTATAATATTGTAACGAACCCTTTGTTCGATTACCTAAGTGCTGAGGTATACCCAGCGGTTGGTCCAAAGGTTCTTACCAAAGATAACAAGATACGAAACTTCTGTGGGGAATCTGAAATTGCAAAAAGTAAACACACATACGAGAGAAACCATTTCACCACAAATAGTGAGGTGAATATATCAGTTGCGGGCTATCCTACTTAACCCTTCCAACACGATATTATATTATTTTATAATGTTATATTTAATATTATTCTATTATTAATTATTATATAATCCCAAAAAAAGCGATAAAATGCAAAAATAGAAGCAAAACGCCCTCTGGTGGCTTTTATAAATAAAAATGAAGGGCAAAAATGGATTCGTTGACCCCAAAAACCCCCATATATACACTTAAAAAAATAGTTTTTTGTCTTTTTCAAGCAATTTCAAAGCCAAAACTTGAATATTTTGAAAAAATACCTATTTTAAAAAACTGGCAGGCTCCGATTTAAATATAGATCTATACTCTCTTCGCCAAAGTTTCTGCGAAAAATTTAAACTTTTCATACTGACTTCACTCAGAATATTGGTGTTATCAGCGACTTCAGGTGGATCAAAATGTGCTACCAGTTTCCTACAAACTGTGCACAAAATAGATAAGCTATTTGCTACTGGGAACTTCAAAATATCTCTCTCCGGGAACGGCCGAAGATCAGTGCTACTTTTATTGCCTGATTTAGGTTATGTAACCATTTTAGGTTATGTGAATAAAAGTCATAAAAAAAAGAAACATTTAAAAAAATAACTTACTGCATGGTTTTGAATATATATTTACATATATATTTTATGTAAATGTTATAAATGTTATGATGTAAATGCTGTATAAATGTTCATCATTTAATTCCTGCATTGCCTTTTCTTGACTTTAAATGCCTGGCTGCGTTGTTTTTGAAAATGCTCCGCTTCGCACAAGCTAAACTATTTTGATGAGCATATGGTTAATAGTATGTATTTTAAAAGAATCTCAAGCACATCGAAAAAAAGAAAAAAGTTTTTTACAACTCCTTCAAGAAATAGGCGCTTATCAATGCTATGATCATGGAAGGTGTATTGACGCCAATAATAGCAGTGCTAGCATGCCTTCTTTTGCGGAGCACTCGCTTAAGTTTAGTTTACTCGCTATTGGGTAGTTTGTCCTTAATTCGATATAGTATTTGTATGTAAAACATAAAGTAGGTGTATTATGTTTATATTCCAACACATACTGCGTAAGGGGTATATTAACTTTGTCATTCCGTTTGTTACACCGATAAAGAGGCGTGGCAGGTATAGAAAAGTATATATACTTTTGATCAGCATCACCTCTCGAGTCGATTTCCGTGTGTCTATCTATCTGTCTGTCTTTGACCACGATTGCAGCCGTAATTTTTAAGCTATCGTCACGAAGTTCGATATTAAGCTTGGATCTAAAGAAATAAATAAATTCGGAAAAGAGACAGCGGGATTGCAACTAGCAAAGACACTAGTACAATTATGAACTAGAAAAACAGCTGGTATTTTTTCAAGTAGTTTAAAAGCGACTAGCTAGTTTACTATAAAATAAAGAAACTAGATCACTTCATACTAGTTAAACACATGGTATTTTTTAACTAACTGCATTACAGATAGTAACTTATCTAGTAACTCTATGCCTAGTAAGTTATGACTTGTTAAACATCTAGTATTTTTTTGACTAGTTTCATTTTAACTAGTGAGTTAACTAGTTAAATTCATGACTAGTATGATTTTTCGCTGCAGGGTTATACTCATATCAGGATATGCCTTCATATAATGTTCGCTGTAAACTACTTGGAATCCAATCGTTGGGGCAAAGAAGAAAAAATTTTTCAATATTATTTATCAAGGACATTTTAGATGGTAAAATATAATATCCCGAATTGTTGGAACTTATCCCATTGTAAGACGGAAAGTATAACGAAAAGACCGTTATTTTATATTTTTTTCCATAGAACTAATTTAAGTCAGAATAAGGTTATCTCTAAATGTTTATCTCTTTTCAATTCTGTTGTTGGTCAAGTGGAATTCAGTTTAAATAGAGAAATTTTTAAGCATATATTATTCAATTTGTTATCTATAGTTTAAGGATTTAGTTAAAGTTAATGCTTTATATCTGTGAGGGCAATTGCCCAGTAGATACATGAAACAAATAAATAAAATATCTGCTATCTGCATCGGAGGCAAAGGTATGAATTGATTTTTATGTCTTTAGTTGCAAATTTTGATTGAAGATTATTAAGAACGCACCTTCAATGCAAACTGGCTGCAGTTGCCTCTTTTTAGTGGCTGACCAAAATTGTCGAAAACAATAAAGATGTCGCATTCTGTAAGTTGTGAAAGTTGAAAGTTATAGCACATTAGTGTGATTTGGTCCACCACAAAAATTCTGGCAAGCACATTAAAAATTTCAAAGCAATCGTAACGACGCAACCTTTTAATCCTTATCGGGTCAAGATGAGATGAAAAATTCAAATAATAAGATTTCGACTTAATAAGATAAGCACCGAATTTAAAGCAAATAAAAAAATTAATATATTGATGATAATAAAACAAATTGATTTATACTCAATTGATGAAACTTGAAATGATATGATTTCCAATATTATAATATTGTAACGAACCCTTTGTTCGATTACCTAAGTGCTGAGGTATACCCAGTGGTTGGTCCAAAGGTTCTTACCAAAGATAACAAGATACGAAACTTCTGTGGGGAATCTGAAATTGCAAAAAGTAAACACACATACGAGAGAAACCATTTCACCACAAATAGTGAGGTGAATATATCAGTTGCGGGCTATCCTACTTAACCCTTCCAACACGATATTATATTATTTTATAATGTTATATTTAATATTATTCTATTATTAATTATTATATAATCCCAAAAAAAGCGATAAAATGCAAAAATAGAAGCAAAACGCCCTCTGGTGGCTTTTATAAATAAAAATGAAGGGCAAAAATGGATTCGTTGACCCCAAAAACCCCCATATATACACTTAAAAAAATAGTTTTTTGTCTTTTTCAAGCAATTTCAAAGCCAAAACTTGAATATTTTGAAAAAATACCTATTTTAAAAAACTGGCAGGCTCCGATTTAAATATAGATCTATACTCTCTTCGCCAAAGTTTCTGCGAAAAATTTAAACTTTTCATACTGACTTCACTCAGAATATTGGTGTTATCAGCGACTTCAGGTGGATCAAAATGTGCTACCAGTTTCCTACAAACTGTGCACAAAATAGATAAGCTATTTGCTACTGGGAACTTCAAAATATCTCTCTCCGGGAACGGCCGAAGATCAGTGCTACTTTTATTGCCTGATTTAGGTTATGTAACCATTTTAGGTTATGTGAATAAAAGTCATAAAAAAAAGAAACATTTAAAAAAATAACTTACTGCATGGTTTTGAATATATATTTACATATATATTTTATGTAAATGTTATAAATGTTATGATGTAAATGCTGTATAAATGTTCATCATTTAATTCCTGCATTGCCTTTTCTTGACTTTAAATGCCTGGCTGCGTTGTTTTTGAAAATGCTCCGCTTCGCACAAGCTAAACTATTTTGATGAGCATATGGTTAATAGTATGTATTTTAAAAGAATCTCAAGCACATCGAAAAAAAGAAAAAAGTTTTTTACAACTCCTTCAAGAAATAGGCGCTTATCAATGCTATGATCATGGAAGGTGTATTGACGCCAATAATAGCAGTGCTAGCATGCCTTCTTTTGCGGAGCACTCGCTTAAGTTTAGTTTACTCGCTATTGGGTAGTTTGTCCTTAATTCGATATAGTATTTGTATGTAAAACATAAAGTAGGTGTATTATGTTTATATTCCAACACATACTGCGTAAGGGGTATATTAACTTTGTCATTCCGTTTGTTACACCGATAAAGAGGCGTGGCAGGTATAGAAAAGTATATATACTTTTGATCAGCATCACCTCTCGAGTCGATTTCCGTGTGTCTATCTATCTGTCTGTCTTTGACCACGATTGCAGCCGTAATTTTTAAGCTATCGTCACGAAGTTCGATATTAAGCTTGGATCTAAAGAAATAAATAAATTCGGAAAAGAGACAGCGGGATTGCAACTAGCAAAGACACTAGTACAATTATGAACTAGAAAAACAGCTGGTATTTTTTCAAGTAGTTTAAAAGCGACTAGCTAGTTTACTATAAAATAAAGAAACTAGATCACTTCATACTAGTTAAACACATGGTATTTTTTAACTAACTGCATTACAGATAGTAACTTATTTAGTAACTCTATGCCTAGTAAGTTATGACTTGTTAAACATCTAGTATTTTTTTGACTAGTTTCATTTTAACTAGTGAGTTAACTAGTTAAATTCATGACTAGTATGATTTTTCGCTGCAGGGTTATACTCATATCAGGATATGCCTTCATATAATGTTCGCTGTAAACTACTTGGAATCCAATCGTTGGGGCAAAGAAGAAAAAATTTTTCAATATTATTTATCAAGGACATTTTAGATGGTAAAATATAATATCCCGAATTGTTGGAACTTATCCCATTGTAAGACGGAAAGTATAACGAAAAGACCGTTATTTTATATTTTTTTCCATAGAACTAATTTAAGTCAGAATAAGGTTATCTCTAAATGTTTATCTCTTTTCAATTCTGTTGTTGGTCAAGTGGAATTCAGTTTAAATAGATAAATTTTTAAGCATATATTATTCAATTTGTTATCTATAGTTTAAAGATTTAGTTAAAGTTAATGCTTTATATCTGTGAGGGCAATTGCCCAGTAGATACATGAAACAAATAAATAAAATATCTGCTATCTGCATCGGAGGCAAAGGTATGAATTCATTTTTATGTCTTTAGTTGCAAATTTTGATTGAAGATTATTAAGAACGCACCTTCAATGCAAACTGGCTGCAGTTGCCTCTTTTTAGTGGCTGACCAAAATTGTCGAAAACAATAAAGATGTCGCATTCTGTAAGTTGTGAAAGTTGAAAGTTATAGCACATTAGTGTGATTTGGTCCACCACAAAAATTCTGGCAAGCACATTAAAAATTTCAAAGCAATCGTAACGACGCAACCTTTTAATCCTTATCGGGTCAAGATGAGATGAAAAATTCAAATAATAAGATTTCGACTTAATAAGATAAGCACCGAATTTAAAGCAAATAAAAAAATTAATATATTGATGATAATAAAACAAATTGATTTATACTCAATTGATGAAACTTGAAATGATATGATTTCCAATATTATAATATTGTAACGAACCCTTTGTTCGATTACCTAAGTGCTGAGGTATACCCAGCGGTTGGTCCAAAGGTTCTTACCAAAGATAACAAGATACGAAACTTCTGTGGGGAATCTGAAATTGCAAAAAGTAAACACACATACGAGAGAAACCATTTCACCACAAATAGTGAGGTGAATATATCAGTTGCGGGCTATCCTACTTAACCCTTCCAACACGATATTATATTATTTTATAATGTTATATTTAATATTATTCTATTATTAATTATTATATAATCCCAAAAAAAGCGATAAAATGCAAAAATAGAAGCAAAACGCCCTCTGGTGGCTTTTATAAATAAAAATGAAGGGCAAAAATGGATTCGTTGACCCCAAAAACCCCCATACACTTAAAAAAATAGTTTTTTGTCTTTTTCAAGCAATTTCAAAGCCAAAACTTGAATATTTTGAAAAAATACCTATTTTAAAAAACTGGCAGGCTCCGATTTAAATATAGATCTATACTCTCTTCGCCAAAGTTTCTGCGAAAAATTTAAACTTTTCATACTGACTTCACTCAGAATATTGGTGTTATCAGCGACTTCAGGTGGATCAAAATGTGCTACCAGTTTCCTACAAACTGTGCACAAAATAGATAAGCTATTTGCTACTGGGAACTTCAAAATATCTCTCTCCGGGAACGGCCGAAGATCAGTGCTACTTTTATTGCCTGATTTAGGTTATGTAACCATTTTAGGTTATGTGAATAAAAGTCATAAAAAAAAGAAACATTTAAAAAAATAACTTACTGCATGGTTTTGAATATATATTTACATATATATTTTATGTAAATGTTATAAATGTTATGATGTAAATGCTGTATAAATGTTCATCATTTAATTCCTGCATTGCCTTTTCTTGACTTTAAATGCCTGGCTGCGTTGTTTTTGAAAATGCTCCGCTTCGCACAAGCTAAACTATTTTGATGAGCATATGGTTAATAGTATGTATTTTAAAAGAATCTCAAGCACATCGAAAAAAAGAAAAAAGTTTTTTACAACTCCTTCAAGAAATAGGCGCTTATCAATGCTATGATCATGGAAGGTGTATTGACGCCAATAATAGCAGTGCTAGCATGCCTTCTTTTGCGGAGCACTCGCTTAAGTTTAGTTTACTCGCTATTGGGTAGTTTGTCCTTAATTCGATATAGTATTTGTATGTAAAACATAAAGTAGGTGTATTATGTTTATATTCCAACACATACTGCGTAAGGGGTATATTAACTTTGTCATTCCGTTTGTTACACCGATAAAGAGGCGTGGCAGGTATAGAAAAGTATATATACTTTTGATCAGCATCACCTCTCGAGTCGATTTCCGTGTGTCTATCTATCTGTCTGTCTTTGACCACGATTGCAGCCGTAATTTTTAAGCTATCGTCACGAAGTTCGATATTAAGCTTGGATCTAAAGAAATAAATAAATTCGGAAAAGAGACAGCGGGATTGCAACTAGCAAAGACACTAGTACAATTATGAACTAGAAAAACAGCTGGTATTTTTTCAAGTAGTTTAAAAGCGACTAGCTAGTTTACTATAAAATAAAGAAACTAGATCACTTCATACTAGTTAAACACATGGTATTTTTTAACTAACTGCATTACAGATAGTAACTTATCTAGTAACTCTATGCCTAGTAAGTTATGACTTGTTAAACATCTAGTATTTTTTTTACTAGTTTCATTTTAACTAGTGAGTTAACTAGTTAAATTCATGACTAGTATGATTTTTCGCTGCAGGGTTATACTCATATCAGGATATGCCTTCATATAATGTTCGCTGTAAACTACTTGGAATCCAATCGTTGGGGCAAAGAAGAAAAAATTTTTCAATATTATTTATCAAGGACATTTTAGATGGTAAAATATAATATCCCGAATTGTTGGAACTTATCCCATTGTAAGACGGAAAGTATAACGAAAAGACCGTTATTTTATATTTTTTTCCATAGAACTAATTTAAGTCAGAATAAGGTTATCTCTAAATGTTTATCTCTTTTCAATTCTGTTGTTGGTCAAGTGGAATTCAGTTTAAATAGATAAATTTTTAAGCATATATTATTCAATTTGTTATCTATAGTTTAAAGATTTAGTTAAAGTTAATGCTTTATATCTGTGAGGGCAATTGCCCAGTAGATACATGAAACAAATAAATAAAATATCTGCTATCTGCATCGGAGGCAAAGGTATGAATTGATTTTTATGTCTTTAGTTGCAAATTTTGATTGAAGATTATTAAGAACGCACCTTCAATGCAAACTGGCTGCAGTTGCCTCTTTTTAGTGGCTGACCAAAATTGTCGAAAACAATAAAGATGTCGCATTCTGTAAGTTGTGAAAGTTGAAAGTTATAGCACATTAGTGTGATTTGGTCCACCACAAAAATTCTGGCAAGCACATTAAAAATTTCAAAGCAATCGTAACGACGCAACCTTTTAATCCTTATCGGGTCAAGATGAGATGAAAAATTCAAATAATAAGATTTCGACTTAATAAGATAAGCACCGAATTTAAAGCAAATAAAAAAATTAATATATTGATGATAATAAAACAAATTGATTTATACTCAATTGATGAAACTTGAAATGATATGATTTCCAATATTATAATATTGTAACGAACCCTTTGTTCGATTACCTAAGTGCTGAGGTATACCCAGCGGTTGGTCCAAAGGTTCTTACCAAAGATAACAAGATACGAAACTTCTGTGGGGAATCTGAAATTGCAAAAAGTAAACACACATACGAGAGAAACCATTTCACCACAAATAGTGAGGTGAATATATCAGTTGCGGGCTATCCTACTTAACCCTTCCAACACGTTTTTTATTGATTGTCTTTATAACAAAAACAAAAATATCTAAAGTTCTCTAAATATTCTTATATATGTTAAAATATTTATTTTTGTGCTTTAGCTTCACGTTCAATAAGATTTTATACATAAAAAAACACATTATTTCCTTACGAAAAGTAAAAAATTTGTGCATGTAACGTAAAGGTTAATAATATCAGCTGGGTGAATTTATGAATGAAATGTTTTTTTTCCATTCGGGTGTTAGAAGTAGTGTTGCCAATTTATCTTTTTTAGTATAGCTTTTAGTTTTTTCTTTTTATTAGGGTTTTAATTATTATTTTTTTTTAGGATAGCTACGCATAAATTTCTCTTATAAATCTACAACGATGATCATAGGATCAACTGGCTCTACGGAAGTCAAAATATATAAGTTGGTAAACTTAATTGATTCATAATTTCAATATTCAAATATTGCTCATAATTTCTTATTGCTATATGAGTCAAAATTAAGTGTTCGGAATATTTCTATAAATGTAACAGGTATTCCCGTAAATTTCAGAAAGGATAAGTAATGATAGAAATTGGAGATAAAAGTTTGCGGACTGAGCGGTAGGAACATAAATGGAAAAAAATAATATTTATGGCAAATAATGGGATAATATGTGACAAATGGAAAAATAAACGTCAATAAAATTTAATTGCATTTCCACACCACCTTTGAGGTATGCAATTTGGTGCGTTACCGATTTTTTTTTTTGGGAATTCGGTTCCCCTGTAGGCCTATGTCACTCAAAAATTATATAATGAAATACTTAAAAGAATTCTTACAATGATAATAACCTCTTGAGGCTTAAAACATATTTTATTGGCTTTGAACTCCAATGAATCAAATCAAATGCATATATAAGATAATATAAGTGACAAAGACTTATAAGTGTGAAACACATAAAAATTTATTTTTAAAATTTGGCTGAGACACATCCCGATTGAAAAATTTAAGTATAAAATATGATCTAATTCTAATGAAAAAACCAACAATTATATCACTATTGCAGTTGATGCAGCAAGAGTATGGTACAAATTCCCTAAATTTCTTGGAACAAATATTCGCTGAAGCCTGCTCTGTGGCAAGCACCGTCAAGTAAATCAAGAAACTTTTCATCTAACATCATCATGACTTTCAACTTAATATATTATGCAAAAATCAAAGCAATTTTACAAATTTTATAGATAAATCAAATGCTTGTTCGTACCAAAGCAATATTTATTCCAACCAAGCAAATTTTCATAGAAAACAATAACAATAATAAAATTCAGGGTTGATTTTTCCTCGCAGTAATACATGCAAACCTTTTTTTTAAGGTTATAAACTTAAAAATTTCCCATCTTGTTATCTTTGGTTCTTACTAAAGAGCTACAGCTAAAGAGAATGTATTCCTTTTGTTTACCATTCTATGCATTCTATGCAAGTATTCCATATTCTCAAATCATTTACATTTTGAGAATTTATTTTTTCATTTATAATCCCAGCAGTTATTTTGGAGTCAATTGAAAAAGTGAACTAGTTCATTTTTAGCGCAGTTCGCAGTAGCTCTGAAATAGTACCAAAGGCGTTCAGTGTAGAACAGTTATCTTTGCTTTTGTTTTCAAAAGTATTGCTGAAAAAATAAACGCGTTCTGGCTACTTTTTAAAATTTGCTGCTCACAAAAAAAATAATAAAAAAAAAATGTTTATAGACAAAATGTTTTCTGGATTGTGGATGGAAAAGATGGTGCAAATGAGATCTTTAGGACCTTTCCATTGCACTAAATTCCTTCACTTTTGATATGTTCACTTTAAAACCAGTTAAAAAAATAACCACTTTCAGGCTACTGCGAAAGCAACCAGTTTAAAAATGTTCCTAATGCAACTAGTTCAAATATAGAGGAAAAGGAGTGTTTCTGGGGACAATTGTCTTTTCCTATGACATCAACCCGCAAAAAGCGTCAGTTCGTTCAATGTTAAAGGGTATTGTAGTGGAACTAGTACTGGTCCTTTTTCGAACTAGTTCAGAACTATTTCAAATTTGGTCCACTTTTCTGCTGGGCTTGGAGACAATTGAAAAAGTGAACTAGTTCATTTCTAGCGCAGTTCGCAGTAGCTCTGAAAAAGTACAAAAGGCGTTCAAATATGGGGAAAAAGGAGTGTTACTGGGGACAATTGTCTTTTCCTATGACATCAACCCGCAAAAAGCGTCAGTTCGTTCAATGTTAAAGGGTATTGTAGTGGAACTAGTACTGGTCCTTTTTGGAACTAGTTCAGAACTATTTCAAATTTGGTCCACTTTTCTGCTGGGATTTTACAGAGTGAATAAATGTGCCATTCTATTTGAGAGAGTTATAATGAATATTGAGAATCTTGTCGTTTGTAGCTGTTTTTTTTATGGAATGTATTCGAAGTATTGAGAATACTCTAAAATAGTTTCGGTGTATTTTGGTGTTTGCTTCAGTGTTGCTAAAGTGTTGTTTGTTTGTAATGTTGTCAAATATTTTATTTTTTATACAATATGAATTTAAATAATGTGAGTTACAAGTAAACAAACAAATAGACATAAATTGTGATTTTGTTCGCTTCTATTAATTTGTCAACGAAATAATGTTCGTTCATAAGAATATGGGAAAAATTCATAACATTTTTAATAAATTTTTATGTATTTATCTTAGTACTATATTTACATATATCTCAGTACTAATACTATAATGAAAATAAAACAACAACAAAAAACAAGATCAAACTTTCAGTTTCGCTTATTCAATTTCATTCCACTCAGCCATTTGGGAGTACTCTCAAAAGATTACTCGTAAATTGAGGGTACTTCTTTGAGAGTATTCCATCATTAACCAAGAAATAAAGATCATGCCCAGTGTTGTCACTTTACCACAATTGTGGTAGATCTACCACTTTTTTCGTCATTTTTCATTTCTACCACTTTTACCACCCACTATTTTCAATTTGCTAAAATCTACCACTTTTTTATTGCAGTCATAAAACTTTTTTCAGTTTTTATAACTTATTTTATTTACCACTTTAATATTTACTGAGCTCTGATTATTATTTGAATTTTATCATTGTGAATGCATTTTTTCGGCGTGTCATTATGATTGCTCATCGGCTAGAAGTGAAAGAAAGAGATCCAAGTGCATTACAAGGAAAAATATTTGTGAAATAAGGACAAGCAGTGCATTATTTCAGTATTTCAAAGGGTTGAGTGAAAGGTTTGAAAGTTCATAAACAAAATTAGCTTTCATACTTTTTCATGAATTGTTTTTGTTATGTTTATTTTTTATTTTTGATATTTTCTCAAAGCTTTAGTATTAAACTGAATGTAGAATGCAGTACTATATATAAGTATTTTTTTCACTAGTTAAAAATTATTGATAACTTAAAATGTACCTTCAATAATACTATAAAATGCAATGCCTATGTATTAGATGGGTTTTTTTTTCCAAAAGTATTCCAGAACCATCCTACAAGGCCAAAATCTGAATCCTGGATGTAATATAAGCATGTGACGCAAAAAAAAATCCAGAAAATTCGCAAACTGGATTGGCGCCGCTAAAAAACTTGAATTTGAAGAAGTATAAAATGGATGTTTCAAATCGAGTTTCCTATTTAAATTTCAGTCCTACAAAAACTTTCGACTATAACACATCCTAATGTAAAATCGTCTGCTGAACTCAAATATGCTATCAAATTCTTAAAAAAATTAGTCCTTGAACCAAAATTGGCCTACTTTATTAAGAATTTCATAATTTTTTGTTTCGATTTTGAAAAACAAGCTTTACCTTCGCCAAGATCGCAGCAATTTTCTCAAATTAAAATGCTGCAGTATTGTTAGCCTTTTTATGAAGTTTAGGAATAATAAAAAAATTATTCAAATCGGGCCATTTTTATGGAAGAAAAACGATTTTTTTGTTGAGCCGACTTTTGGGAAAGGATGGAATAATCGTCATTCTGGCACGCTATGGTTTCACTACGTTGGAAATACGTTGTTAGAAACCCATCCGACAACTGTCATACATTTTTGACTGTTAATCGAGAATTCTTTCAGTCCATTTATCTTTTGAGGTAATTAAGTAAGCAGTTCAAGATACTTGTATCCAATAAAAAAATATAGAATATATTATATCGTCGTTGCGCATACAAAAAAGGCTATGTGTAAAATTTCGATTTTCTTTTTATTTTACCATTTAATAGCCATATGTATGCCCCATTAGAGTGGACATTTTTTTTTTTTTTTTGAATAACATGTTATTCGCCCCCTAATTTTTTTCTTTTGGGCACAAATAACATATTTCCAAAACTGTAGACTGTTTGGTCAACGTTAAGGCGTGGCACATGCGCCCTCAAGTTGACAAGAAGGGATTTTGCACAATTTAATAAGAAAAAAGTTATAACTTCATTATTATTTATCAAAATTTATGTTAAGTATCGATATTATATTTAATTTTGACTATTATTTTAATGCATGCCCCTAAAAAGGCGTGGCACCTTATATAATTTAAGTAATATATACGAAAATGTGTAGTTTCTGCTTCAAAATATGATGGAATCTTACATATGTATGTAAAATTTATTTCCTAAAAGTCATTAAATAAATGCCGGCAAGTTAAAATAAAACACAAATTGATTAGTATTCCATGAGATCTGATTTATTAATACCTTAATAGTTTTTTCGATAATCAGTTACAATTTGTAAGATAAATTGTTTTCTTCTTCATTTTTTGATAATGAATTATTATATTCTTCCATTAATTTAACATTTCGTTCGGCAGTATCGTTAACTACCCTCATTTTACTGACGATATTTACGCCCTGTATATAGCTTGGCTCGTTTTGCCATTGGGAGGGTTCTTTTTGGAAAAATCGGTTGCAATCGAAAAACGTTCAAAGAAGTGAAGTGTATTTTTGGTTACGAAGTCCTCAATTGATTTTGATTGTAAGTCTTGTATATCAGTAATCAGCCGCTTGCTCTCATTTTTTGACTCTACACGAAGTCTCTTTATCATACGAGTTTTTGTTTCAGAAGTAATGGTTTCATCAAAAACGAAAAACCTACTGTTTCTGCTGCTAAATACCATAAATGGTTACGGAATTTTCCCAAAGTTGCATTGCTTACGTTTTCGTTGACATTTTTGTAGGCGAAAAGAGATTTAATAAAAAGAAGGTCTTGATTAGGCGCTTTGGCAGCTATTGGCGCTTCTATCCAGACTTTTACATAAATTTTCACAATAAATAAACAAGCATCGCGTATGGCGTCTATTTCATCTGACGACATGACAAACTCTTCTCTGAATAAAAACCTTTTTAATGAATAAATCGCCTTGGCCATCCAACGAGCGTGATGACATGCTCCTGGTGACTTGAATTTATAATTCCTTTCGTGCTCCCCAAGAAATATTAGGCTTAATTCCAGAAGCTCCTTATAATCAGCCCTAGGCTGTTTTATTTTTAAATATTGGCGGAAAAACGTGGCTAGATCTTCTAATTCGAAAACGCTAATATGCTGACTTACCTTCTCGTCATCAACTCCAAATTTAAAATTTTCTTGGTTTATCATCGCCCAGGACCCTTTAAACTTTTGGAAAATTGACAAAGTTGGTCCACTTGAAGACAAATTTCTTTTTTCAAATACGCTCTTTAATACAATTTCGTAGATGTGGTGACGACAGGGCAAGTACAAAAGATCTTTTCCTAATTCCTGTTCCAATATCACGCAAGCACCTTGAAGTCTTCCCGTGTTTGTTGCTGTTGTATCAAAACACAGGGCCTGAACTTTGTCTGTCAAATTCCACTCTTTTAATAATTGGATTATTGCTTCAGCCTGTTGCCTTCCTGTACCAGCCTGTAATGCAGGAACTCCAAGTAGATGCTCTGTCTCTGTAGATGTAATAACAACTGGCAATCTGTCTACTTTTTCCTTTCCAGTTAATGATGGTAACAGCTTTCCATCCCAATGTACTGTAATGGTTTGAAATTTTTCCTTTAAATTTATAGCTGTTTCAGATCGAATTTTTTTACGGCAATTTCGAATTGTACTTTTACTTATTGCTAACTGACTTAAATCATGGCCCAATGCTTCAGCAGTGCCTATGAGAATTCGAACAGCATCTCTGTCGCTAACTTTACACTTGTCCAGAGTCGCAACAAGCTTGGGTGTTATAAAGTTTTTCATTTTACGTTTCTTTCTCACATTTCCAGTAGATGTTTGTTGAAAATTGTCTTGAAGCTCATCACTGTCTATTTCAGCCAATTGTCCTTCATCATTTCACTGAGTAGTCCTGACTTGCAACCAAATTTTGAGATTGCTCCTGGTGATACTTTTCTTGCCTTATCAGTTCTCTTTCTTCACGCATATTTCTTCTTTTCTCTCTTTCAAAAAGTGCTCGATCGCTTCCAATCATACCACCTGGTCTGCCTTTTTTCCGTTGATTAAGTAGAAATAGTCTATCTTCTTCGATTTGAATAATACTTAACGCATCACCATGAGCGATATCAAACAAATCGTCTAATTCTTCCACAAAATCGTGCTCACGTTTCTCCTGTAGAGCTGTACGGCGCTTACAAGTTTTCTGAAGTGTCTTCCACTGATGATATAGAGCTTCCACTTTCTGAACGCTACGAATATTCTGGCTTGTGGGAATACGTGCTTTATCCCAGAGTACTTCTGCTTCTTTAATTACAAGATATGCACTCGGACGAAGATTGAGCTTAATTTTCCGCATATTGTAAAAAAGAACTTTCAATATTTGCCCTTTTGATGGTAACTTGCACCCAATGATTTGACTTTCGTCGTGCCCAAGCAGAAATAACTTTTCATTTGCTCTTGTTTCCATTGCTGTTTGAGTTACATTAATAATATTAAATATGTTATTATATTTTGAAAATATCGAGCACTTTGTTGTTTAAACTTACCAATTTTATAAACCTTATCTTTCAATCAAATCAAATTAATATTTTCACATTTGCATGTATAACAACACATTATCAACGCTCTTTTTTAGCTTAACAAAAGCACATGTGTACTAGATACCGTTATTCCAGTGTTGCTACTTCTATGTAAATATAAGTTGCTTGATCGTTATTCCAGTGTTGCTACTTCTATGTAAATATAAGTTTGCTTGATCGCAACTAATTAGCACAGAGCTGCATTTGTTAGTAGCAGTAGCAATTTGCCGGCATTTATTTAATGACTTTTAGGAAATAAATTTTACATACATATGTAAGATTCCATAATATTTTGAAGCAAAAACTACATATTTTCGTATATATTACTTAAATTATATAAGGTGCCACGCCTTTTTAGGGGCATGCATTAAAATAATAGTCAAAATTAAATATAATATCGATACTTAACATAAATTTTGATAAATAATAATGAAGTTATAACTTTTTTCTTATTAAATTGTGCAAAATCCCTTCTTGTCAACTTGAGGGCGCATGTGCCACGCCTTAACGTTGACCAAACAGTCTACAGTTTTGGAAATATGTTATTTGTGCCCAAAAGAAAAAAATTAGGGGGCGAACCACCTCCTACAAAAAACAAAAATAATTCCATATAAAAATTGTCCACTCTAATGCCCCATCTATTCACCAAATGGTTTCTTAATATTCTTATTGGTTCAGAAGTAAACAAATGTGAAAGTTAGCCAGCTATGTGAAAATAGTATTAAAATTGTTAAAAACAAAAATGTTTTTTTCATCTCCTGTATGCGCAACGACGATATTTAATTGGTGAGTTTTATTTTATGATCAATTTGTAGTCGTATTTAGTGAAATGAATTTTCGCGTATTAATGTTTATAGAAAATACTTTGAAATTCTTTCAAAAAGTAACATTGCCAACGTTCGAGAATGTGTTAAACCGTTTGTTGCATCTATAGGTACTGGACAATTTGACATTGAATCGAGCGTATCGTCGGTGAATTTGTGATTTGGAGTATAAAAAAAATCTTCGTAAATGCAGAAATCACCGAAATACTGCACAAAAGGAACTTAAAAAGCCAAAATTTATTTTGAAATACAAAAAACTATTTGATACTCTTCCTATAGGGGGAATCTCCAACTAAGGAGATCCCATGAGCTTTTTTAACATCGATACAAGTTGTTGGCTCATTGACGAAATAAATTTACGTGCTGAGGAAATGGTCAGCAAAATTGTTGTCGTGGACGATTGTGCTGAAAGCGCAATAAATTTAACAACACGTTTCAATACAAATGTTACTAGCTTAGAATCCGAAAAACAGTTGACTTTGTAAGTGGTAGAGGAACACCAAAAACTTTAACCATATATCATAACAAAAAATGACATAATTTCAAATTTGCAGAAAAAAAAGTGAATTAAATCTATTAAAAAATAATTATTTGCTTGAAAGTGGATCCACAAGAAAATTATATCCCTCTACTTCAGATTAACTTCACTATGTTTTCTCAGTGGCGGATCTAAGATTCGCCAGAGGGGGGCTGAAACTACAGTTTTGTGTTGCAAGGGAGGGGGACTGAAACGTCTTTTTGGATTTTTTTAATTTTTTACCCATACAAAAAGTTCTCCAAGGGGGGGCTAAAGCCTTTTCAGCCCATATATAGAGCCGCCACTGTGTTTTCTGCATATTTGCAATGATGTCTGATGATGACGATGAACAAATTTATCTTTTTAAAGTTATTGTAAATATGCCGAAAACAGAGGGAAGAAAGTTTTATAAAAAAATAAAGTTTTCCCAAAAGTCAGCTCAACAAAAAAATCGTTTTTCTTCCATAAAAATGGCCCGATTTGAATAATTTGAATATTATTCCTAAAGTTCATAAAAAGGCTAACAATACTGCAGCATTTTAATTTGAGAAAGTTGCTGCGATCTTGGCGAAGGTAACGCTTCTTTTTCAAAATCGAAACAACAAATTATGAAATTCTTAATAAAGTAGGCCAATTTTGGGTCAAGGACTAATTTTTTTAAGAATTTGATATCATATTTGAGTTCAGCAGACGATTTTACATTAGGATATGTTATAGTCGAAAGTTTTTGTAGGACTTAAATTTTTTTTTTTTTTTTTTTTTTTTTTTAATTATTTATTTGCAATCTATTTTAGTAAATATTAAGCAAATTATTTGAATTTATATAATAAATAACAGGGATTGGAAAGCTTCATTAAGCCTTGCAATATAATATACATTCATAACAAATTTTTAAAAAAGAATTAATTTAATTAACAAATGATTAGTACCTAATGAATGATTTATGATTACTTATGAATAATTTATATAAAGATAATTAATAAAATGAGTTGAACTTTAAACTTTCATTATAATAATAACTTTAGAACTGTTTTCATTTCAACATATTTATTTTCTGAATGGAAGATCGAGCGGATGGAATCTTTTTAATCGTCTGACTTCGGTGGTTTCATCCAAGAGTGAGATAGCCAACGGATTGATATGATCACTTAGCCTTTGCAAGTAACTCTCGCTGAAGTTACTTATCTCTTCCTTTACCTTCAGAATGGAGAGATCTCTTTGTATGGATCTATTAGAAACAAACCAGGGAGCGTTTGTAATAATCCGAAGCGTTTTTAACTGGTATCGTTCCAAAATTTCGATGTTGGAGTTGCTCGCAGTTCCCCAAAGCTGAAGTCCATATGTCCAAATAGGTTTAAGTATTGCTTTGTATAATTTTATTTTGTTTTGCAGATTTAGCTTTGATTGTGGATTAATTAGCCAGTAGAGCTTTCTGTTTATCAGATTCAGCTGTTGCCGTTTAGCTTTTATGTGGTTTTTCCAGGTAAGACGTCTGTCAAGGTGTAACCCGAGATACTTCACAGAACTATATGCTGGAATTGTTGTGCCATTGATTTTAATTGCAGGGCAGTCACCTCTCCTTAAAGAAAATGTTACATGAACAGATTTTTCTGCATTTATTTTTATATTCCACTTTGATAGCCACATATCAATTTCATTTATTTGGGTTTGAACTTTGTTAGAGGCTTCCGATGGCGATGTGTCCGTTGCTAAAACAGCAGTATCGTCTGCGTATGTTGCCACAGTTACACTGTCATTAATGGGCATATCTGAGGTAAAAATTGTGTAAAGGACAGGACCCAAAACACAACCCTGGGGGATACCGGCACGTATTTCGTAGATGTTTGATTGCTCGTTTTTTATTTTAACGTAAAAATATCTATTAGATATATAGCTTTTCAGGATTAAGTAAAAAGGAGCCGGTAGGAGTTGTTTCATTTTGTATAGCAGTCCGAGGTGCCAGACTCTATCGAATGCTTGTTGTACGTCTAAAAATACAGCACTGCAGTATTTTTTGTTTTCAAAACAGTCTTGAATAACGTTGACAATGCGATGAACTTGCTCAGGGGTGCCATGCTTATGCCTGAATCCAAATTGGTGTTCAGGAATGATGGTTTTACTCTCCAGAACTGGATTTAATCGTCGCAAGAATATTTTTTCAAATATCTTTGAGAAAAGAACCAGTAAACTTATTGGTCTATAAGATGATACAACATTTTCAGGTTTATTAGGTTTGTGTATCATAATGATTTCAGCGCATTTCCACTGCGATGGGAAATGACTTAATCTCAAGATGGCATTGAATATATACGTCAAAAACAAGATACCTTTTTTGGTTAAATTTTTGCATAAATTAGCATCAATAAGGTCAAATCCAGGTGATTTTTTCGAGTTAAGTTTATTTATCTCATTTTTTACTTCCTTAGGAGTAATATGCTTTATTGGAAAATCCATTTGACAGGGGCTTTCTACAAATTTCTGGACCTCATCCACGTCTGATTGGTGGTTGAAGTTAAATGACTGAAATGAGTTTTTCAGGTGAAGAGCAAATGCTTCAGCTTTACTGTGGTCAGATCTGCACCACTCACCACAGGAGTTTTTTATTGGTATATTTCGCTTTGTGGGTCGTTTTAAATATTTTGTTGCCCGCCACAATTTATGCTCATCACATTTAGAGTCATTAATAGTTTGTAGAAATGTACCAATTGATTGATTTTTAAAACTTTGCAGTCGATTTTTGAGCTCTGTGCAGGCGTTATTGAAGATTGTTTTGTCGGAAGGGTTTCGACTTTGTTTCCATTTTCTTCGTAATTGTCTTTTAATCCTAATCATATTTCTGATTTCTGAAGAAATTTGAAAGCCCCTGTTTGTTGTCTGGTAATTTCGGATTCCTTGCGATGCTACGGAAGTTGCTTCGTGAATTAGTCTTACAAAATTTTCCACGGCATTATCTATTTCTAAGCTGGTTTTTATTTAAACTTGTCCTTAAATTTATATTATTGTTCATCCATGACTGAAAGCATTGCACGTCCATTTTATGTGATAGGATTCTAAAACTGGGAGTGCTATCTATATTTGTACAAAAATTTACAAGAACTGGCGAGTGGTCGGAGCTTAAGTCGTTGCTATCAGATATACTTAAAAGATTTTCAGGAACACCTGAGTAGACTACAAAATCTAGTAAATCAGGGATCTTTAAAGGGTCTGTAAGCCAGTATGTTGGTTTACCCGTAGAGAGTGTTTTGTAGTTTTTATTGGTTATACAGTTGTATAGCTCTCTTCCTTTGGGGTTGATAAGCCTCGAGCCCCACCAAGGATGTTTGGCATTGAAATCGCCAGCAACAAAAAATGTTGACCCAAACTGGTTAAAAATTTGATCATACTCTTGACTTTTGATAGTGTGGCGTGGAGGAAAGTACACAGAGCAAAAATTAATTTTATTATTATAGCATTTGATTTGTATGCATGTAGCTTGAACCTGCGGTGATTGAATGCCATTTAAAACAGAAAAACTAATGGTTGATTTAATAAGTATAGCTGATCCTGCATGAGCTCTATTGTCAGGATGGTTAATATGTACTAAATCATAGCCTTTTATATTGAAATAAGTCTTATTGGTAAAGTGAGTTTCTGAAACTAGAAATAAATCGATAAAATTTGAGTTCAGAAAGAGTTCGACCTCTTGTTTGTGGTTGGGAAGGCCATTAGCGTTCCATATCGCTATTCGCAAGTTCAATTGCATAATTTTGCTATTAACAGAGACATCATATTTATAAGGGTGTTTGTTAGTTCAATTTGTTTGTTGATGAGAACTTCTAAATTTTTTACACATTTGCTATCTTCTTTATCTTTAAGCAATTCTGCATATGAAGATTGTCCGGAATTGTTATTGTTGGCATGATTGTTAGAAATATTGGAAAGTTGTGGAAAATCATTTTGATTGTATAGAAACCTCGAGGCGTTTTGGTTGTTTGGTTGTTGTTGTATTTTATTATTATGTGCTTTATGAACTATTTCTTGATAAATTCTGCAACCTTTATAACTAGCAGCATGGTTTTGTAAACAATTTACACATTGTGCTGGAGTGCTTGGTTCCTTTGTACAGAAAAAAGTTGCATGATCCAATCCGCATTTTACGCATTTGAAAGCGTTTCGGCAATAAGTTTTTGTGTGACCAAACTGTTGACAACGGTGGCACTGAACAACATCATTCGTTTTTCTTGGCGGTTCAATTGAAACAGTCGCATTATTTATATTTTTAAGATCATATATTTTTTTATTGCTGTTAGTATCTGGCTCTAAATCGACAAAAAACATAGAAAGAGGCTCTTTGGTACTACGGCTACGAATATTCATTATGCTTCTTACTGAATGACCATGTTTTTCAATACATAACTTTATCTCTTCAATTGGAGTAGAGTAATGCAAATTTTTAATTACAACTCTATACGCTCTTTCTTGCTTAGGTTGAAAAGTATGGTAATTAATGTTTTTATTTTCTAGATATTTAATTAGAGTTCTGTATCGATCTATTGACTTAACCATAAGTCTTATTTGGCCATTTTGGACAGTTTTATAACTAAATTCATTAGTTGGTATAATACTTGCGATGTTTTTTGTCATATTTTTAACATTAATGACGTTTGGTATAATTATTGGTGGTGGTTTTGGTGAAGAAATTGTTTTTGTATTATCTACCTCACTTGTTACATCCATTTTATACTTCTTCAAATTCAAGTTTTTTAGCGGCGCCAATCCAGTTTGCGAATTTTCTGGATTTTTTTTTCGCGTCACATGCTTAAATTACATCCAGGATTCAGAATCTGGCCTTGCAGGGAGGTTCTGGAATATGTTAAGAAAATATATGGAACCCAAAACCCATGTACTATGTATGTTCTTCTATTTTTATTTCAATAAAACTTAAAATTTTAAAAATACGTGATTTTTAAAATTGTGTATATGTGTACATACAAATAAGGACTTTGAATGGTTTTCTTAAGGAGAAAAGATCTACCACCCACTTTTTAAATCTACCACTTTTTTTAGACGCAATCTACCACTATTTAAGATTTTCAAGTGACAACACTGATCATGCCAAAGAAGTAAGAGATAAGGAAGCGGTGTTATTCCTCAAAAGTGAGGTATTTTTCTCATTGGTGTTGGTTAACACACACATAGAAAAATTTACGCAGGACCGCATTCGGGTGCAGCAAATAAGAAGGCGCAAACTTTTGCAATATCAACTAGAATTGAATGGAATGAATTAATAAATAGGATGAATAATTATCCGGTCTACGATATAATGGCCGGAAGTCTTTATATGACCTTCAAACATATTTTCTCCAATAAGGGATTTTTGCGTATTTAACATTATTCTATTATAATATTTATATTTTTTCCAAAATAGATTTGTCTTTTGAATAAAATGAATTTTCGTATTCAAATAAATTTCATTTGAATACGAAGTTCCTTTTCAGCAATCACGCAAACAGCAAACTACTGATCTTGCATTTATAACATCATTTTCTAATCCCAGTGCTCGAATCCAAAGGGTTTTTGAATCAAGCATATCGTCACCCGGGGATTCACGCCATTTTGTAATAGTTATACCAACAGCTTTTTATTTTTGTTTTTTGTAAATGAATACATTTTTTTATGATTTCTGTTAAATAAATTTAAGAACATATTTTTCTTTTGTGTTTCAATGAATATTAATTTGAATTTGTAAATGAATAAACTGCTGTTGACGAAAAACTTTAAATCTGTTTAATTTTTTCTTTATGCATCTTTGCTCTATGAGTATGAGTTCACATAAAAATAAGTTTGAAATGGCGTATAGAGCAAAGTGGATTTTTTACCGTTAGAAAATGTACTTTTGTGCGTGAGATTAAGGATTAGGAAATATGTTTTGTGGATTACCATTTTTATACAAACTTATGGTGAGACATTCAGGAAATCCTATCGTAGTCTTTTAAAAAAAAATCGCTTCAAACTTTAACTTCCATATACTCAAAATGTGTTTTTTGCACATACAGCACATGAATCCCCGGACAACAATATATGGATATCTGAAACATTGAAATTGAATCACTGAAAACAAGAGCGCCCTAAAATATGTGCGATTGTGTAAATTGAATGCGCCTCTGAAGCGGTATTTGTATTTTGACAGTTCGATCACACTAAATCGGTGCAAGACAACGGGCTCTAATTTTGATTTTTTCGCAAAATTCCAATAGCAAGTATTAAAACTTTCACTTGTTACAACTTCCTTGAACTAAATAAAGTTGTTTTGTTTATAAAATTCGACTGATGCCGGTATATTTACTTGTGGAAGGATATTGCCTTGTTCTTCAATTTATGGCTGTTTGCACAACTTTTCACTATTCAATGCATTTTTAGTCAATTGTTTATGTTATTTACGTTAATAATTTTGTAAAATTTAGCAATAAAAATCGCTTTTTATTAAATAATAGGTATTTATAATTCGACTCCAATTTTTTTTAGACACGAGAGATCGAACTGTCAAAAAACGTTTGCCTCAGTACACACACACTGTATGTGAGGAGAACACCATTTCCTTATATTTTATTTCTTTGGATCATGCAAACAAAAGAGCCGCCATATTGTAAACAAAACAAAGCTGATAGGTCTGACGTCATCGGTCACAAATTCTTTTGTTTACGTATAGCGATGTGAAATCTTATTTCTTGAAGTTTTAAAGAATTATTATTGTTTATATTTCAGTAATTTTTTGTGTTTTTTATAAAAATGAAGTGTGCTGTAGCGACGTGCAATAATTCCAACAGCAAACAAAAAAATTACTTTCAATTTCGTTACTGCATGAAAATATAAACAAACAAAGTATTCAAACACTTTTCCGCGAATTTTCACATGTTTTGCATGAAAAACGTATGCAATATAGCTTTTTTTGTGACCGATGACGTAGCACGAAAAATATACTTTTTTCTCGCACTGCTGATTGCTTGATCTTGTCTGGTTGGTTCATGGTATTCCATGCACACAAGTGCCACATTCATTATAATTGCATTATAAGCGCTTCGTGTGCACTCTCACTCCATTCGTTCCCTTAATGAAGTTGCTGGAATTCATTTCGTTCTTATGTGAATGTTTTGAAACGGCTATTGATTACAGTTGTGCAGCTCTTTAGTTCTTTCAAAAAGGAAGAGATTTGAGTTGAATTTTGATTAAATTATTTCATATATTGTTTCAGAACTATTTCTTAAAGCTATTCTTAAAATAAACTCCCAAAAGTGTATTACACCCTTTGGGTAATGATTTAGATTTACTTTTTCTAACACCTTGAAGTGTACTAAACTTCTTGGGTATACTCAAGATAAACTAGATAAGGTATTTTCTAACGCTTCGAAGTGTACAACGCCTCTCGGGTATACTAAAGATAAGCTAGATACGGTATTTTATAACGCCTCGAAGCAAGGGCGTCCACAAGGGGGCACTTGCCCCCCTCCACCGAAAAATTTTATATATTTTTATTTCCTATGTGTATATGTTACATTTTTGTTGATATGTTACAAAGCTTTAAACTCTTAAGTTCTGATTTCTTAGGTGGTACGAAACTTAGTTTTATCCTAGTTTTATCTGAGTTTTGTCACTCAGCTTTTTTCACACTCAGGTGCGTGTTGCTGCACCCTGCAACTATATGGGAATATAATAGGTGTGTTCAAAACTTTTCTTAGACTCATAGTTTGACACCACTGTCATTTTCCACTGCCCGTTACAGTTTTCCAGTAGCAGGAGATCACCAAATAGTTACTCCATTTTGAGTTTGTATGTAAGTACTGCTACTTTTACTTTCAAAGCTATTCGATAATAAAAATTTTGATTGTATGGGCAGAGCCCAGTTTCTAGCAGATGGACATTACCCAGTTATAGTACAGTTGCCGACACTGAGCATACAAACTAAATTACCAAAATGTAGCCAAATCGACGAAAACCGTAGGAAATATAGCATTTTATTCATTTGTGGGCGGTAAAAGGGAGTGTGACAGAAATTTAAGCCATCTCGTACTTATAAAAAATGTACTGCCAAAATTTCAACTCTATCGGCTCAGTCATTTTGAAGTTTCCAGCCATCACACAGACAGCGTTTTGCTTTTTGTATATATAGATTAAAATATATAGGTTAAAAAACTTTTACAAGTTCTGGAAGAGCAAGTCAATAAAAGACTCAATAATATGGAAAAAATGCGCTTTATGCAGAAGCAACCATTTTAGACCCCAGATTTAAAAATAGAGGATTTCGTGATGAAGCAAACTTTAAAACCGCATTACAAAGTTTAAAGTTAAAAGTTGGAAGCATAAGGCACCAGCCTTTCTCTTCAGATTTACCATCCTCTGCCGTTGTACTGACCGAAGTTCGTGCGTCAACAAGCAAAAGCGCATGCATTTGGGATGATTTTGATAAAGAGGTAGCCAGCTTAGTGCCTGAATATTCTACAGCTGCGGGTATATGTAGTTGAACTCGACAAATATATACATGAGCCAATCTTATGCAGGTCTGCAGATCCCCTTCATTGGTGGAGCACAAGAAAATGTGTGTACCCAATTTTATACCAATATGTCCTTAAGAGACTTAACTTGGTCGCAACTTCTGTTCCATGCGAACGTATATTTTCCAAAGCGGGTTTAACCCTAACTGATAACAGATCAAGGCTCTCTGCGAAGAAAGTGTCACAGTTGATTTTTATCAACAGCAATTTGGAAACAAATTATAAATCACTCCAAAATGCTTTTTAGTTTATTGAACTAATAATATTAAATATTGAACTATTTTATTTTTTTTTTTATTAACTCTTACTAAATTTTCTTTTACTTATTTCATTTCAATATTTTAGTTTCTTAAAACTCCTATTTTTATGGTAACAATTATTATTATTATCATATATGAATAATAATTTTTTTATATATTATAACATGAATCTTGTTAACGCAACCTTATACCTTAATTAAAGTTCCTTTTTCATTAAAAAATTAATATATAATATATTATATATCCTTTATTTTATTTATTTTATATTAAAATAATAGTTCAGAGCGCTCTGATGTTACTCTGCATTACATATAAACTACATGGTTTAAAAAAGGTAGTAGTCCACTCTAAAAATCAATTCTGGTTTCATTGTAGTTCTCAATTGAAATATTTCTTTCTCATTTATAGTTCAAATGAATAAAAGGAACTAGATAGTTCCTCTACTCTGAACAACAGAAGATGAAGTGTAGCATTTCTTTCACTCTTGCAGCTCAAACGATTAAAAGGAACTATATAGTTCCTCGGACATGTTTCCGTGAACTAGTTCCGACCTACAAAAGAATCGTTCCATGTCCGTTCCGTCTCCGGAACTGTTAAGCACAAGCCTAGTCTCTGGCAACCCTGCTAGCCAGTTGTACACAGTGTTGCCAGAACTTTTTTGAGAAAAGCGCGAGATTTAAAAAAAATATCGCCCAAAATCGCCCAATGAAAAAAAAAAATCGCCAAAAATCGCCATTTTTTCTAAGAAATTTATTATATTAGAAAAAACAAAACAAATTATATACATTTTTTTTTCAAATAATATTGAGATCTGTTAATAGTATTAGATATTCTTATTTTCATATTTTTGAGATCTATAAAAAATAATAAAAAAGCTACTTCATTTTATACGAGAATTTTGATCGTTAAAGAACATTGTTTTAAAGACTATAACTTTTTAGAATTTTTCAATATGCAACTTTAAAAAAAAAACTTTTTACAAAAAACGTAGTTCCTTCAGAAATATTAGACTCTTCCTCCGTTTCGTCAATTCTCGAAGCATTGTTTAGTTCATACATTGATTTAGTTTATACAAGATGAATGCCAACTTACAAATATTGTCAAACATTTTTCCGCCTACGGCTGTCTTAATTTTGTATGCCGGTTACCAAAATTCTTCACTTTCAGATGGCACTTTGTTTTTGAAAACATTGCTCCATGGAAATGTCAACAAAGATTCGTATTCGATTTCTTCTGCACGTCGCTCTTCAATAGATAGATAATGAAGAGGGAGTTCACGGAAAGAAGGTCTTATATAGTTTAAACATCTTTCAGGACATAAAATAAAAGCATTTTCAAAAATTTCTAACAGACTAGGTAATCGTTTTAACATTTCCTTGATTAAAACTATAATGAAATTCTGGCATTTTGATAGTATGTCTATCATAACAATATCATCACTTAATTTGTGAATTTCTTCATGGAACTGATAATGAAATGTAAGGTCATTAATTCTTTTATAATTGCTTTTATCCGCTAAAATTTTATTTAAGCTGAATGTAGCTAAATTATCAAAATTGAAATTTTTGACAATGTCTTCTTTTATAATTTTTGAAACAAGTCTTTAAATAAATGTTGTAATTTCAACGTAAACTTGAAAAAATTCAACTTTTTCTCATTGAAAATATAAATTAAGTGAGTTGATGTTATGAAGAAACGGTCTCAAAAAAATAAGTATTTCGATATAAATAAATTATCGGTAAGAGCTTGTGAGCTGTGTTCAGTCGCATTGTTAACAGAGTGTTCCAAACACTTAAAACAATTGTTATTTTCTTTAATTGAAATTTTAAACACATTAGATGAGTTTATGAAAAAAGATTGTTTTTACAAAAATCGCCCAAAAAATCGCCAGGCGATTTCCTAAAAATTTAAGCGCAAAAACAAGAAAAAAAGCGCCCTATTGGCGATAAATCGCCCAATCTGGCAACGGTGGTTGTACATATAGAATATTTTTTTGTTGAATTATTCAAGTTTTGAAGGCTTAATACAAAATTTTCTAACTAAGCTGACTTATGCAAAATTAATAATGTTTTTCATTTAGTACATTCAATGATTTATAAATGAACAAAAGACATTTTTACACTCCGCAAAAATATGCGTTCCTGAAATAACAATTTCTGAACAAAAAATTAAATAAGACATTTTATGTAACATTTTTGCAAACATATTCTTATTTATAACTCATGGTTTTTAAAAAACATTATTTTTAGAACAAAACAATAAAAAAACACTTATAAAAATACTTAAAAGTTTTCATATAATTTTTCGAAAAATAATTAAATATTTTGTTTCTAAAAAACAACAAACCAAATAGAAAAAGAAGAATAAACACAAATATTGCTTGATTTTTTTAATTAATTAAAGAATATAACTTCTGCTTCATCACAATAACCTAAATCATTTTCTAACCAAAATTTAGATTCTATATAATAATGGTTTGTGATTAAATTAGAGTTTTGGTATTGTAATAAACAAAGAAAAGCGTAGAATAAGCCGGACCAAAATTAACACGTCTACTCGTTATACATTGATTACACGAATTAAAACCAAGGTTTTTTGGTCCTTATAAAGTTTTAGAGAAGAGGGGTCATGATAGATGTGTGGTGGAAAAGGTAGGAGTTCGCGAAGGTCCTAAATGCACAACAACGGTTGCCAAAAATATGAATCCGCTTTCGAGTCGAATGCAGCAATAGGATGGCCGATTGTGGGATTAGAAAAAAAGAAGACAACATGGACTTGAGTAATAGTTACTTAATAGTTTATGGCAGCCCTGGCAATCAACGAACGAAAGAGATAAAATTTAAACAGAAACTTAGTCAGTCTAATTTGAAAATAAATCTAATTTGAAAGCTAAAAGAACTTAAAATTAAGTAAACTTTAAATTTAACTTAAATCTAATTGGAAAGTTAATAGAACTTAAAATGTAACTTAACTCTAATTTGGAACTTAAAAATGAACTTAAAATGTACCTTACATCTAATTGGAAAGTTAAAAGAACTCAAAAGTAAACTAAAAATTAAACTTAAATCTCATTTTTGCAAAAACTTAAAACAAAATGTATGGTTAATTTAAATAAACAATAAAAATATTTCAAAAATAACCTGAATGTTTTTATTAATTAACTGTTACTAACAGAAACAGAAAACATAAATTTCTCAATTCAAGAATTATTTTGATAGAATAATAGTTTGGTGTTTTAAAAATAATATGTTTCTTAATCCAGATAAATGTCAAACTATGACCTTTTCGCGAAAAAGGAATTAGTTTCTGATTATAAAATAAAAGATACTGCTTTATGTCGTGTGGATGTCGTTAAAGATCTGGGAATATGTATGGATTCTAAGCTTTCCTTTAACATTCATATTGATAACATTTGTAAAAAAGCATCTTCTATGCTTGGATTCATTAAACGCTGGGCCAAAGAATTTAATAGCATTATTACGACTACAACGTTGTATTATGCAATAGTGCGTCCTCACTTGGAGTACGCAAGTCAAGTTTGGTCTCCAAGATACAATGTGCATGTTGATCGAATAGAGGGAATCCAAAAATGCTTTGTTCGGTTTGCCCTAAGGGGCTTAAATGGATTTGACATTTTAAACCTTCCTCCTTATGAGGATCGCTTAAAACTTTTAAAAATGCAATCATTGAGTGAGCGAAGGAAGTCTGCAGATATCGTCTATTTGCACCAACTCATCAGCGGTGTATTCGATTCTGCAGAACTTCTTTCTCTTATAAATTTTAACTCTAATCGTAGAAGCAGTAGAAATGCTAACAATTTAATTAACTTACCATTTAGTAGAACAAATTATATGTTAACTGCTCCTTTAAACCGTATGAGTAAATTATTTAACGATTGTAGCTTTTTTGATGTTAACTTGTCTAAAGGTCAACTCAAGAGTAGATTAAAAACTATTGTGTAATTGCATGGTTATGTTTTTGCACGGTTAGTCGTGATGTCTTGTGTTTTCCTTGAGCCCAACCATATTTAAGTGGGTAAATTTTTCTCACATTAACTTATTTTGAGTCACTAATATCAATATCGTTGAAAATTTCAAAGATTTTTGGGTTGTGACTTTGAATGCGTTAATGAGGAGAATGTGCGAAAAAGCTGTAGTAGCTAAACTCTATTGTTATTGCATGTTAAAGAATTGAGCATATTTAAAACACATGATATTAAGAAAAAAATGCTTAATTCAAGAAACATTTGCTTATAAGATAACTCTGCGCCTTCGAACTATGCCATAGTTTGTCAATACACACCATCTTAAATATGTTTTTATATAAACATGTTGTGAATTATAAGCATACCAATATAAGTTGAAGTCAGAAAAATTAGCTTGATTCAAGTAAAAAATTTGCTGAAAACTCAAATAATTCTCTGCGATTGCTCAAATTAAGAAAATATTTTCTTGATTCAAGTCTTGTTCCAGTTTCAAAAAGCAAGTATTTTATTCTTTTTTCAACATTCATTTATTTTACTCAATTTTAGAAATAAATGCTTATTATACCCCTAGGTTTCAAAAACGTAAAAGGTGTATATTAATTTTGTCATTCCGTTTTTAACGCCTATAAGGAGGTGTGGTAGGTATAAAAAAGTATATAAATTCTTGATCAGCATTACCACCCGAGTCGATTTAGCCATGTCCGTCTGTCTGTCCATTTGTCTGCCTGTCTGTGATCACGATTACAGCCCTCATTTTCATGCTCTCAGCGCGAAGTTCGATAGTTAAGGTTTTATCTAAAAATAAAGATCAAGTTCGAAAATGAGCCAAATCGGATGAAAACCATGACTACCTCCCATACAAAGGGACTTTAATAAAAAAACGAAAGCGAATATTTTCTTTTAAAACTATGTCAAAACAATTATTGATATATATTACAAATTCAATATGTTACATGGTCTTCCACGTATCGGTAGACCAACTTTCGGGAGTTGAAACAAGATTTGTTGTAACGGAAGCTAAACAGCCATTCCATTTTGAACGTATCACTCATACGGGTTGACCACTTCCGATGTTGCTCAAACTTAATATAAATCAAATCATATATTCAACAAAACTAACTCGATTTTCACGTTTGAGGTATTTTCGAAAAGAAAAGAAATAGTTGTTTTTTATAAAAATAAAAAAAAACAAAATTATTTTTTTTAAGTTTCTTAACTTCAAGGTCAAATTTTGGAAGTCATAAAAATAGGATTTTTCCCCACTTTAAAAATTGAAAGAAAAATATCATATATTCAAATCAAATCATATATTCAACAAAACTAACTCGATTTTCACGTTTGAGGTATTTTCGAAAAGAAAAGAAATAGTTGTTTTTTATAAAAATAAAAAAAAACAAAATTATTTTTTTTAAGTTTCTTAACTTCAAGGTCAAATTTTGGAAGTCATAAAAATAGCATTTTTTCCCACTTTAAAAATTGAAAAAAATATTTTCAAAAAGTTTATTTTATTACCTTTCCATCTGCCTAAAAGCATGAGGGTGTTATTTTTCTTTCTATTCTAACAATTTATTTAATATTTTTTAAACGACCACCTACCATACTACTTCCATATAACCACACTATGTACATTAGACTGTACCTCAAAAAGAAAGTACGCCGTATACCAGCGAATATGACGCGTTTACAAGACAATTACGAAAAAAAATTTTTTTTTTACCGAACGTAGGGGTCGCGTATTGACATATTTCTTCATATCTCTGGTGCTTACAGTCGGATTTTAAAGTTTAAAGATTTTAAAGTACATCAATGTTTTTGTCTCAAGGAAACCAAACTCGAGTTTTGTTGAATATATGACTTTTCAAGAGTAAGGCAATTTCACTTTTTCTCCCATTTTGACGAAATTTTAATGTTACGTAAAAACTTGAAAAAAAATATAAAAATTTTTTTACTCAAATTAGTGTTTTTATTTCATGAGCATATTCAATTCTGAAAGTTTGACCAAAATTGGAGGTGGTCAACCCGTAATTTACGTTTTTTTGATGCGTTTAATTTGGAATGGCTGTAAAAGAAAAATCAGTTCCAAGGAAGTAGGCTTGGATTAGACATGAAACTTTCAACAAGAAGACGTTACTAAGCACACGGCGAAAATACGAGTAGTAAAGGAATGATAACGTTATCGGACTCCTAACCAAACTTGATCATCCGATCGAACATTTCTTAGTATTTTAAGTTTTATTAAATCTATTTAATAGTTGAAAAAGAGTCAAATGCAAGGACTCTCTAAAATATGTTTTTTTTTAAAGCAACCAAAAAACTGACCCGTTTTCTATAATTTTCAATTCTATATATTTTTCATTTTTTTTTTTTTTTATTGCGGAATATATTAACACGTTAACTGCCATGAGGCACATACGGTGTGTCTCAATAAAATGTCCATGTAGGCTCTGAGGCACAGCGTATGTGCCTCAGTATATGATTACACATTATAGTTCATGGTTTAAAATTAGTACCTCGAAACGCAAATCTGTAAACATAATTCAATTCCGCATGGCCTGGCATACCTAAACCTATCTTTAGCGCATCATTTTGATACCCTCACGATTAAAAAAAAACCCCTTTTATTGGGGTATATTAATTTTGTCACTCTGTTTGTAACGCCCATAAGGAAGCGTGGTAGGTATAGAAAAGTATATATACTCTTGATCAGCATCACCACCCTAGTCGATTTAGCCATGTCCATCTGTCTGTCCGTCTGTCTGTCTGTGGTCAAGATTACAGCCGTAATTTTCAAGCTATCATCACGAAATTCAATATTTAACCTTTAATCTAAAAAATAAAGGTCATGTTCGAAAATTAGCCAAATCGGTACAAAACCACGCCTACCTCTTATACAAAGTTATTTACTATGATCAAAACAAAATTGAACAAATATACAAACAAGGCAAACATTAGGCCGTGAGGTACATATGTTGTGCCTCAATAAAATATTTCAAAATTTCATAGAAATATAAAAAAAAACATTTTCTGATATTTTATTCGGATTTCCTGATACGAAAATACACTAAATCTGTAAAAAAAGGCCCGGGGGACCCGATATTTTTTTGTATAGTGGCAGTGTTGTTTGATAAGATTTGTTTTTCTATTCTTAAACAATTAATTACAATGTTTTACAATTAAAGAGTTTTTAGATTACTTTATTAAATTAAATACATTAATAGTTCAAATTTTAGATGGTAAGGTGTACATTTTTTTTAACGCTTACAGTTTCTACTCTTCTATACTTTCCACACTTCATTATGACCTTACGCAATACGCGTGAGGAAATACAAATTAATAAGATTCAAGGTGTCATATAAAACTTTGGAATTAATCTGAAGACGTTTATGCTTTATATTTAATAGAAAATTTTATTTTTGTTAGTTTAACCAGTCGAAGAGATCAAAGAGATTTATTATATCTAATACTAGCCGGCCACAGTGGTCCGAGGCTTCTTTAAAAGTAGAAAGTCATCCGTTTATTTCTCTTGCTCATATATAAATGACAGGAAAACCACGGTCAAAACATTTGTGAAAAACTTGCATGCCACGCAACAAATATGCAGACATGCATATATACTATTATAGTACATATCATCCAGTACTATAATAGTACTATAAACATATCATTTATTCATTAAGTCGGATTGAGTATCATTGAAAGTGTAGAGAGATAGAGCCGAAAAACTACATATAAAAGAAAATTCTTGAATATGCTGAAGGTTTTCAGCGAATCCCCTTGTAACAAAACTGTGTTGGATTAATTCACCACACCAAAAATAATTTCAACATATTAGGCCGTGTGCTATTCGGAAACTTATCACTCGTGGTAGGAGAGAATTTACTGAGTTGAATACAATTTCTGCTGTTGAAATAAAATTGTAATTTTTACTGTGCCAAAAGGACGATGAAATTTTGACAGCTAGAAATTTTGACGTTTTAGATTTTGGTAGCGCATTAGCACAAGAATTTAATTTAATTTGCAAAATTGTAAATATATATTGAAAATTAGCAATTCTGGTTGCTATGCTGTCGGAAACACAAAAGTTTGAACTTCTTTACGACTCACAAACTCACAAGTGTTTTTTTTTTCCATTTTTGCTTGTGTCAAAAATTCTCTTTCCGATTGTTAAAATTTATACTAGCCCCTGGGGCTCCTTGAATTTGTACAAGTCATATTCACCTCACAAGTGCCATGTATTCTCTTTCAGACTGTCAAAATTTCATCATCCGAGTGAAAAGTTTCCAAATAGCACACGGCTTTAGAATCTAATTTGATCTAATTGATAACCGGTGTGGTGAAATTTGTACTTTTGAAGTGCAGCAAAGTAATTATGTATATGTATTTGTATGTTTCTTTAGTGTTGTTGTGCTTGCTGCGAACAAAGAGAGAATAAAGTAGAGAGCAACATGGAGTTTATTTAAGCTATGATAAAATGTGATATTTTAAAACTTATTTCATAAATATCGGACCATTACTTTTGGAGTTTAGCGGTAACAAAAAATGTTTACTTTAATATCATATAATAGTATAGATATAGATTTATATGTAGATATAATTGTAAATATAGATATAGATATAGATATAGATATAGACATAGACATAGATATAGATATAGATATAGATATAGATATAGATATAGATATAGATATAGATATAGATATAGATATAGATATAGATATAGATATAGATATAGATATAGATATAGATATAGATATAGATATAGATATAGGTATAGATATAGATATAGATATAGATATAGATATAGATATAGATATAGATATAGATATAGATATAGATATAGATATAGATATAGATATAGATATAGATATAGATATAGATATAGATATAGATATAGATATAGATATAGATATAGATATAGATATAGATATAGATATAGATATAGATATAGATATAGATATAGATATAGATATAGATATAGATATAGATATAGATATAGATATAGATATAGATATAGATATAGATATAGATATAGATATAGATATAGATATAGATATAGATATAGATATAGATATAGATATAGATATAGATATAGATATAGATATAGATATAGATATAGATATAGATATAGATATAGATATAGATATAGATATAGATATAGATATAGATATAGATATAGATATAGATATAGATATAGATATAGATATAGATATAGATATAGATATAGACATAGATACACTAAGGGAAAAAATATTTAATTTATCCAAAAACTTTTTTAATTTATCCAAAAAGCGAGTCATTTTTGTTTGCACCAATAACGCATTTGCATAAATCGACTACGTAAATATTTAAAATTTATTTGAATACTCTTTTAATTAAATTAAATATTTAAATATTTAAACAGAATTAATGAAAAAACATTAAAATTATGCACGAATTTTTTTAAAATATCTTTCAAATATTTACTGTTTGAAAATAAACTATCGCATTTCAAGAAAATTTATATAAAAATATTGAATTTAAAGAAAATTTATATTAAAATATTGAATTTAAAAAACAACATATTTAAATTGAATATGTTATTAATGGTTGTATGGTATTATTTTCTTCATACTGCGTTCATCAAATGCCATTGCCTGTATAATTTATTTTCGCTTCACTTTTTTCGTTCTCTAATTTATACTATTTTTGACAGTTGGTTCCCTAATATTGCACCAACTGTTAAAAATAATATTAAATAGAGAACGAAAAGTAATGTATAAAAAATATGTAGGTAAATGACAAGCGGTGCAAGATATTTTATAGGAAATATCAAGTTGTCACTCCACCCTAAATCATTTTTATTCTTTGCCAAACTTGCAAGCTATATTACCCTTGCAACAAAAACTAAATGAGAACTATAAAGCTGCAAATGCAAGAAATAAACTGCAGGAACAGTGCGATGCTGTTGCTGCTGGCTTGTGTGGAATATGTGTGTACGTGTTTGGTATAAATAGAATTCAAACATGGTATAATTAATCAGGTAGGTGTGACAGTTTTCAATCGAACATGAATTGTCAAAAATCATACAAAACAAAGCAAACAAAAAAAAAAAAAAACAAAACAGCCCAGTTTGACAATCCATGAACAATCTCGTGAGAAAATAGCCTGTTGTCAAACCTACCTGTATAATTGTATCATGGAATTCAAATACGAGAAAAAACCGAGTTGTAGGGAAAACATTTGATTTATCCACGTAAATATTACAATAAAATTTATACTGAGGCGTGGATAATGCTAATATGCGTTATTTCCCTTAGTGTATAGTCATAGATATAGATATAGATATAGATATAGATATAGATATAGATATAGATATAGATATAGATATAGATATAGATATAGATACAGATATAGATATAGATATAGATATAGATATAGATATAGATATAGATATAGATATAGATATAGATATAGATATAGATATAGATATAGATATAGATATAGATATAGATATAGATATAGATATAGATATAGATATAGATATAGATATAGATATAGATATAGATATAGATATAGATATAGATATAGATATAGATATAGATATAGATATAGATATAGATATAGATATAGATATAGATATAGATATAGATATAGATATAGATATAGATATAGATATAGATATAGATATAGATATAGATATAGATATAGATATAGATATAGATATAGATATAGATATAGATATAGATATAGATATAGATATAGATATAGATATAGATATAGATATAGATATAGATATAGATATAGATATAGATATAGATATAGATATAGATATAGATATAGATATAGATATAGATATAGATATAGATATAGATATAGATATAGATATAGATATAGATATAGATATAGATATAGATATAGATATAGCTATAGATATAGGTATAGATATAGATATAGATATAGATATAGATATAGATATAGATATAGATATAGATATAGATATAGATATAGATATAGATATAGATATAGATATAGATATAGATATAGATATAGATATAGATATAGATATAGATATAGATATAGATATAGATATAGATATAGATGTAGATATAGGTATAAGTATAGATATAGATATAGATATAGATATAGATATAGATATAGATATAGATATAGATATAGATATAGATATAGATATAGATATAGATATAGATATAGATATAGATATAGATATAGATATAGATATAGATATAGATATAGATATAGCTATAGATATAGGTATAGATATAGATATAGATATAGATATAGATATAGATATAGATATAGATATAGATATAGATATAGATATAGATATAGATATAGATATAGATATAGATATAGATATAGATATAGATATAGATATAGATATAGATATAGATGTAGATATAGGTATAAGTATAGATATAGATATAGATATAGATATAGATATAGATATAGATATAGATATAGATATAGATATAGATATAGATATAGATATAGATATAGATATAGATATAGATATAGATATAGATATAGATATAGATATAGATATAGATATAGATATAGATATAGATATAGATGTAGATATAGGTATAGGTATAGATATAGATATAGATATAGATATAGATATAGATATAGATATATACAAATATAGATATTTGTGCGCCTACCAAAATAAGGTCCTTTGACTCCAAATTCAGATTTTTGCAAGATTCAAGTATGCATTTACAATATTTTGTATCTTACCTTCGAAGTCAAATGAGGTGTTGTCAAGTTGCCAAGTTTTTATATTACTTTTTATTATGTACAGTGTTTTAAATTATGTTAAAGTCTACATAAGTTATTTAGTACAATTAAATACTCTTCAACTCATAAAGTAAACTTTTAACCAATAATTTTTCATATTTTTCTTCCAGGCTTCGTTTTATTCGACGGCGTTAAAAACCTTAATATCGTTTTCGACTGTGATTCTTTTAGGTCTTATTATAGCTTACCATGCTTTGGAAGTGCAGGTGAGAGTGAGTGCAAAATTAAATACTTTTCAGATGTTCCGATGTTGATCGTCGTGGTCGTATAAAATTTCTGTTGAACTTTATTTTAATGCTTTAAGCTTTAAGTGTACTTTTGTTTCGCATAGAATTTTTTTGATTTATTGCGTTTCTTTGTGTGAAATTAATCAAGCGCATTCTAAATAGAATCCTTTACAAAATTAACTCACTAGCTGTCTTGGAGTTCTCTTAGATCCTAACGTATTATTAATTGAATTGTATTGGCTTTTAGCAACTTAATCGATTCTTATAGACAACGCATGCATGAATTAATGTTTAGTGTGATTTTGTTGAATTTTTTAAATAGAAAAACATACGTCTTTTCAATAAACACATCATAAAATAAAACTCAACTTCAAGAGATGCTGCATAGTTCTTAACTGAAATCTATTAATTATTGAAGCTTTAAAACTTCATATCATTATCTTTTCAAATGTCAAGGGCATGAATTTTGTTCCAATGTAAATTACTAAATCATGAGATCAAAACCGGACTAGGATGTGAAATTCTAGAAATTATAAATATTAATTATGGGTGTTAATATTTATGTTATGGGTGGCGTCCGTGTTGGTTAAAGTGCGTGGCCGCTTTGTCAATGAACCTGGAGACCCAGGTTCGAACCCCAGCAGCGACAGAAAATTATTTAAATTAAAATAATTTTTCTGTACGGACGCCACCTCTCTGACAATGGCAAACCTCAGAGAGTAATCAAAATGCCATGTAAAGCTTCTTGAGAATAAGAACATTTCGTTCATCGCCGTTCGAAGTCGGCATTAAGCCTGTAGGTCCATTTCTCGGTCTATTGTGTACAAACTTACTAACACGCACAACACAATTGATCCTAAGAAGCTAGGTCAAAGTCCTTTTAAGGGCTAAAATGGCCAGTTATTTATTTTTATTTTTTTTTAATTATGGGTGTTACAAAAATTCGCAAAAATTAAGAGAGAGTAAAAAATATGACCGAGAATCATTTGACCGTTCGCATAACATAACCTTAATCGGTAATGTTGGCCCTTCTTCAACGACTTCACGTAGTATAAGAATAATTCGACAAAGGCAAAAAAATTAAACTCTATGCCTAAAGTAATATCAGATAGTAATATAGTGTTATCCATTTAAAGTAAGAAAAGTAAAGTTTAAAAAACGCACCAAAAATGCAGATTTCGATAAAATTTTTATTTCCTTATAAAATGTGGGCTTTGCTATTATAATGGAAAACAATATCATTCAAAAGTCCTCTATGAGTCATTCTTTTGAAGGACTCAATCCAAATTGTGCACTAGCTCGGCCATGAGTTTACGAATTTTGATTTTTAATTGGGAGAATTTACCTTAAAAAAGAGATTGAGGTTTATTAACGTAAACACGATCTTTTGCGGAGTCCCACAAAAAAAAGGCCAGAGGCATCAAATCACTCGATCTCAGCTGCCAATTTACCAATTGACGCTTAATCTCAAAATAACACGTCCTGGGAATTTCTGTTACAACAAAGCCCTAATTGGCGCTATTTTGTAGCCAAAAAAATCTGTTAAGATAAGGCCATAGCGCTCAGAATTAACTGTAACGGTTGCTCGGTTGCCCATTTGCTTCGAAAAATCAGTATTTAATGCTTATTGTCTCAGTACCCAATATTACCGCATCGTTGGGTGATAAAGCATTCCATATTGTGTAATGACAAACCTTTAGCTACACAAAAAACGGTTTGGATTACATGAACATTTGACGAAATTGAAATGCCAGAGCTGCACTCTCTAAAACCCAAAATGGATAACTCTTTATTTGGGCCTATTCTACAATATCTTTTATTCTGATATGAATTCTAAGTAATGTATTATAAAAGTAACTGATCATAAGGGATCTGTTACAAATATTATTCTGTATTTTTAACTTTTATTGTAGCATGCTATTAATCTTTTAAATAGTGAATCTTTTAAAATATATTATCATAAACTGACAGCTAAATTAAAATTGTTCTTATAAAATAAGCATTATTCTTTTTTTTTCGAAGAGCTTATCCATCGAATTTTGCTACTTAATAGAAGGGACCCTACTTGGGGGACCCATGGTACAATTTCAAAAAATATTGCAGACAAGATTTAATGGATAACAACAGCAGAAACCAAGCCTTCACCTCGTTCATCCTGAGTTTCTGGCTTAAGAACATGGTTGAGTGTGAGGTGCATACATTGCGGCAGATGCGAGCGCAGCAAAATACTATGAACCTATCATAAAACTGCGATAGCCATTATCCGATATGGCGCTTTGATTTTCTAATGCTACCTTCTGATTTGTAAGCTGCTATATAATAAAAGCGGCGCACAGTGTGACGTCCTATAGAAGTTATGCGGCAGAAATTATTTTATGATTTTAAGCGATAGGGTATGCAAAAACAAGAAAAAAATGTATGTTAAGTAGGGGTCCATTTTGACCCTCTGGGGTCTTTATTGTTTTCTGGAGGATATTTCACTAAAAACTCTCTTGTAGCGAAACTTTTTGATTTGGAACTTTGTGAAGAGGTGTTTTGGAAAGATGACTTTCATGGCCTTTCCAACGATATGCACTAGTAGATATTTATGTTTAAATTGAATCTTTTTGAGGTTAAATAAGCAAGTTTTGGAAAATTAAAAAATTCTTAATAGAGTTAATTCTGTACACAATTTGCTGATCATACACACTCTTTGTATAACCGCAGAAGGGCGGCCTCGGTAGTCGAGTAAGTAGCGTGCTGGACTGCTGCCCCAGAGGTCCCGGCTCCGATTCCCGACCAGGTCATGGTCCTACGCTTTAAAAATTCATCAATATTTACGACTTGAAGTTGTAGTTGATGGTAGAGAAGTTTGTGGATGAGTTTGCTTTAAGGCACATGTACCAAATAAGGCCCATCTTAATTGTTTACTTAAAAAAAAAAAAGAATCGCGAGAAGAAAACCCATTTTACTTTTCGGTATTGGAACCGTGGCGTGCGTGGCGTAGTTGGTTAAAGTGCGTGGACTTTATGTCAACGAACCCGGAGACCCGAGTTCGAACCCCAGCAGCGACACAAAATTATTTGAATTGAAATAATTTTTCTGTACGGCCGCCGGGAGAGCAACGAAATCCCCAAAATAAATATCCCCAAACACAAAATCCCCAATATAATTTAAAATCCCCAAATACATAATCCCCAAATAAATAATCCCCAAACACAGAATCCCCAATCACATTATCCATGAATCAATAATCTCCAAAACAAAATATTCAAGAAAAAATCCCCAAAGAATCCCCAAAGAACAAAAAAGCTAATGTTAATCGCCAAAATAATCCCCAAAGAACAAAAACGCTTTTGTTCTAACACAAAATATACATTTAATAAATTGTATTATTATTATATTAACATTGGTGTTCGTTGAAACCACTTTGGTATTTTCTACTTGTTTAAGACTTACGCAAACAAAAATTTTTAATCGCATGCTCATTGAAAAATTTTATAGTTTTTTCTACAATATTTTCACAAAAATTCAGTTGAATATTAAATTTTAAGTGCAATGGAGATTAAAATCGAAAAATCAAACAAGGGAAACGAAAAATTATTTGTCGATGGATATGACTATCATTTTCATTCTAAAAATAAAAAAGACGAATTTCGGTGGTCTTGTGCAAAACGCAAAGTTTTATTGTGCAAAAGTGTGGTAATTACAAGCATATGTGATAACTAGACAGCGGAATTGTATGCAAAATTTATTTGAAGTCTGATTGCAGTCAAATTTCGGATTTTTACTAATTTTGACTTCATGAATGCATGTTTACTCCATATCTATGATATGCAAATTTTATGCAAAAAATATGCAAAAGCATATGCAATAAATATGCTGCATATTTTCTACATATGCAAGAAATATGCTGCATATTTTTGCTTATAGTCATTAAAATTTTCTGAAATTATAAAATTTCCAAATTAATTTTTATATTTAAAAAGTTTCTTGAGAAAGAAAATGTTTAAAATGAAACAATTATTTTATTAACGTTTTATTAAGGCATGTCCCTACTTGGCGCGCTCGGTATTCGAGTGAAAATTTAAAAAATTTGTTCAGGAAAGCGTTAAGAGATAATGGAAAAAATTTTTTGGGGTAAATTGCAAACATTTACAAAAAACATTTTTTTATTAATTTTTAATACTATTTATGTATGCTATACATATGTAACATATGAATATTTTAACATGATTACCTTGTCTGATTATCTCCAAATTTTAACCGCTTACTTTCCACATGTATAGTTTTCGTGTGAACTAAAATATTGCAAACATTTTCATTTTTTCTATATTTTTTTGCACAAAATCCAGAAAAAAACTTGACTTTTTTACGATTTTTTTTTTAAATCTTCATAAATTTTTTTGTTTTTGACCAAACTTAAAAATTTAAGTTCACACGATAGCCATACTCATATTATTTATGAATTATTTTTTGTTTTTCTAGGTGCTGCCAAACTTAAGTTATTATGGTAACCATCCGCTCTTTCCGATATCGACACGTTAACTTCAACTTAAAGTTTCATACATAAAAAATTTGAAATTACGGCGAAATTTTGCCGCTTTTTAGAAAAAAGAATTTTATATTACTCCAGGTAATTCACTGCAGTTTTATTTAAAATTTCGTTTGCTTTTAAAACAGATATAAGTCTGGGTTTCTTTCCATAACGAGCTTTAATTTAAGGCGAAGGTCGTCACCCAACATTTCAGAAACTTAATTTATAATTCCTTGGGCTTTCTCAAATATTTCGTAAGATTTCTTTAAGCTCATACCCTTTCCTTCCAAACTGGCAATAACTTAAAAAAATTGTCCGAAATGGGTTTGAATAAAAATAAAACTCCTATATAAAAGTGAATTTTGAAATAACTCTTGTGCGGTTTTTACTAACACTGCTTCATTCAAATTTAATGATTGTACAACCTGAAACTATAATGAATTTATACACATGTGGTATAATACATACTATTTATATGTGTTGGTTATAAAGAGCTGCACAGAACATTCTAATCACAATACTTGAATAGTATACAGTTGTTGATGCAGTGTTTTTCAGTGTAGCCATGACATCGAACTAAAATGTTTTGTATGAAGCAAAGCCAACAAAACAAGAATTGCATATTTTAAAATCTCTTCGTTAGTGTCGTTGTATTTTGAAGGTTTTTATATGAAACTAGCAACCCTCCGCAGCTTTGCCCGCGATGTATCTTGAAATAAATTAACGCATTTTTTGTAAAAAATTTGTTTTATCGTTTTAATAGGTTAATTTTTTTCATGACATATTAATTGCAGTCATGTAATAATTTCTGTATAAACAATGTTTTTTATGTGTTTGTGTTATTCGTAAGAATAAATTGATTTGAGGGATTTCCTATCCTAGAAATAGCAACATATAACTGTCCGTGGGAAAAGCAGCTTTCTCGTAAAAAAATAAAATTCATTCATAATCTTTACATTTGTGTCGATCTCACATCAAGTTATTTGATTTCCAACTGATTTTCTGTGGTGGGGTTTTTTAAGTAAAAAAATAAAGTTTTAGGCAATAGTTCATAACTTGTTTGCATGTAACTAAATCGATAGGGTCTCTTTGAGGAAAAGTAAGCTTAAATAATTAACTTTCGTTTGGCATAACAACCATGGAAAAATATTAAAACTCGTATTCGATAACGTGAATTGTTTTGGAAAGATATTGGTTTTAATAAGTCCTTACCTTTTCAAATGTAAATTTATGTTTATGGAATGATTTAAAAATACTTTTTTTTTCACTTTCAATAAATAAAATCATATTAAGTTAAAATATTTTCCTAGGTCTTATTTCAGTGACGAAATTATATACTAACGCTATAACGCTAAAAAGGTAAGGACTTATTTTTATTTTTTAACGCTAAAAACATGCTAAAAAAGCCATCCAACCCATACCAATACGCAGCTTCAAAGCGATGTAATTTGCATCGCACGGCGTTTCAATTTAAGCTTAAATTGTTACCATAAATTTCATGCACTTCTATTTTGCAGCTTAAGAATTCTGCACGCAGCTATTCAACGTTTTGAATAGAAACACTCTCTCTGAATAATGAAACATCAAACGCAGCAGCAACAAACGACGTGCTTGGAGAAAATTCTTTAAATTTTGCATTCTGCTATTCGCGAACAAAGACCTATCTCTCTCTGCTTTAATGCAGAGAAACTCTTTTCTGAGCATTGAGCAGCATTTTGTAGCGACACCAAAGCAACTTTCTGCTAGCTGCAAGCAATAACAGCGTCGAAGCCAATGAACAAATCAATGCTTGCAAGAAAATTATTTAATTTTTCAATAAAATATGAATTTTACGACCAAACTATTGATCTTAGATGCACGTCACCATCGACTTTTTTGTTGGAATCGGCAAGATCATTCATTTGTTCATATATCATATTCACTTATCTTTTACGGTTTAAGCAGAAAATGGAAAAAAGCGCCAAATTTTTCCAAAAATACCGAATTTTGCCAGTTTCTTAGCCAATAGCTTCTAAGCTTTGAAATATTTTAAAATTTTAAGTATACGGTGTTAATCTACAATTAATTACGATTTGAATAGTGAAAATTTCATTTAAATCCGTTCAGCCGTTCTTGAGTTTACTTTCATCAACGCCAAAAAGGCAACATTTCAAGTTTCATTTTTATATAATAGTAAGATAAAATATCAAACCATAGAACGACACTGATGTAAAAGTAACAGGAAATCAATGCGAGCACACCGAGTGCACCATCAAAACGCATCGAAAAATTTTCAGCAATCGTTTTCAGTTTTCAAAAGGGCTCACAAGTAAAGAGAGTCGATAATATATTTTAAACTTAAATAATTAGAAAAAGCATAACTCGAAAACGAAGCAAGATAGACAAAAATAACAGTGATTTTGGGTTATCTAAAGGGAGTCGCAAAATCGAGACGCACAGGTAGAGGGATCGGTTAAAATAATAACCTTAAAAAATTAGAAAGAGCGCCATATCTTAAAAAAGAAGCAAGATGGGCCAAAAAATAACACCGGATTTCAGTTTTCTAAAAGGGGCCTTGAACTCTTGCCATCGCTTTGCCCGAATTATTCTAACAACAACAACAACAACAAACATCTTCGACCTTGGGTTGATTTTATTTCTGAAGAACTCAACTTCGGTTGACTTAATTTACTTATGATCATCGGTGTCCGCAGGATTTCTAAAAATGCAAAGCAGGGGGAAAGGGGGACACTTTCCCTGCACCACCTGCATACGCCCATTTCTATGACAGAAGTTATTGTTGGTCCACAAACACACACAGACATGCAGTTGCGGTTAAATGGACTTGCATACATTTTGCATATGCATAATAAAAAAAAAATAAATAACTGGCCATTTCAGCCCTTGAAAGGACTTTGACCTAGCTTCTTATGATCAATTGTGTTGTGCGTGTTATTAAGTTTGTACACAATTGACCGAGAACCGGACCTACATGCTTAACGCCGATTCCGAACGGCGATGAACGGAATGATCTCGTTCTCAAGAAGCTTTACATGGCATTTTGATTACTCTCTGAGGTTTGCCATTGTCTGCAGAGAGGTGGCGGCCGTTCAGAAAAATTATTTTAATTCAAATAATTTTCTTTCGCCGCTGGGGTTCGAACCTGGGTCTCCAGGTTCTTTGACATAGCGGCCACGCACTTTAACCAACTACGCCACGGACGGCACATGCATATTATATGCAAATATGCAATTTTTTTTTGCATATGCATTTTTTATGCAATATGCAAAATATGCAAATTTTATGTTGTGTTTTTCAAGATAGAATTTGACGGGACTCATATCTGTGTCATCGAAATTGTTTTGCGGTTATTCAATACAAATATGCAATTTCATATTATCCGCTGTCTAGTGATAACCAACATCAAATAAAAAAAATTACTACTGAACATAACCACGACCCAATAACCCATAGTTTACCAGTTTTAACAACGAATAATAACTTAAAGGAGTCGGCTCGTTTATCGGCACTTCAACCGTCCCACATTATAAGGGAGGCTACCGTAAGCTGCCCATCTAACACCAGAGTTTATCTCCCCACAAAGCTAGCACAAAAGGCTAAAGTTGGTCGTTCTCGAAAAACTGAGGACTCAATCAGCGAACCGCTTAGCATAAATGAGATAAATATTCCAGAACATTTGAAATATTTGGAAGGCCAAATTTTTGTGCTGAGTGTTAATGATTATGGTGGCGAGCAAAATATCATAATGGGCACGTCAAGCTCTCTAAAAGTTTTGGGTGAAGCAAAGTGTTGGGTTATGGATGGCACCTTCTTCATCGTTCCGACGATTTTTCGACAACTTTTTACAATTCAAGGATTGATTGATAGTCAATTTTTTCCATTAATTTTTTGCTTAATGAGCAAGAAATCAAAGCAGGCGTGCAACGAATTTTTGTTCTTTTTAAAATCAAAATATAAAAATGTAATCGTGGTCTTAAGCTGGTATTTTAAGTAAATACTTTTAGACAGGGTGTTGTTTAGAAATATCTGAAGATTCCAAATTGAGAAAATTATCTTCGGTACCATTTCTGATGCCCGAGATAGAAAATCTTATTTTCATTGTTTTGAGAAAGTTTTCAAAATTTTTCAAAAATAGGAAAAATATGCTTATTATGAACTCGCCAAATTTAATTAATACGCTTACATTTTAGTTTATACCACCAACATTTAGGCTATAAGGTAACAATCAAATGTTCTGTGCTATCTCGATTATGACTTTAGCTTCGAGTTAATATCCTTCACACAGGACTTTGTGAATAAAAATCGTGAGTGGCATCGTGTTTGGCAAGATATTGTTAGCTTTAGTATATTTTTACTTTTTCTTTAAGACAAGTAGTTTTTTTTTACAGAAATCGAAGTATTTTAAGATCGTTATTTTTTACTGTTTCTCTCAAAAAGCAACTTTGTTCTTGCGGGAGAGGAAGACAACTTTTTATTTTCCTAACATTTTTTTGGGTGATCTTAACTACCCCATACAACTTTTGAGACCTCTTAGAATATAATCTTAATTTTTCGATACGCCCTACTATACAACCCCTGTTTTTTTGTTTCACTATATGTTTTTGAAGCCGGCGATTGTATTTCTTGTGCGTTTCGTTGCACCAATCAACACGAAGCTTTTATTTTAGCGATTATTAAATTATGTGCAATCCAACGTGAACAAATATTTTTACAATTATGTCAGTGTCATGGAAGTAATCCCATTATCAGTTCGCACACAGCATCAATGTTTTATGGCACAACAACAGATTTTGGACGCCCTTCACCAAATTCGTCAGTGAGCGAAGTACGACCCCGCTTGAATTCTGTGTACCACCGATATATAGAGGTGTTTGATGGTGCTTCTTCGCTTAAAGTCGAATTAATTTCATCGATGTATTCTTGTTGAGATAATTCACGTCAAAAGTTGAAACAAATAAACCCACGCAAATATTCACGTGTTAATTCCATTTTTTGATGAAATACAATTCCAAAAGCATTGTAAACAACACGTACACCAAAACGTTGTGAGTACGTAAAAGCTAAAAAATGTCAAACTTTCCAACGGAAATATCAGTTTGACTGTAATGTTATTAGGGTTGCCAGTTCTCGAAGTATAAGTAGCAGCCTACGTGTTAAAAATGTTTGTCAAATATTATTCAGTTTGTTCAATACCGGTAAGTATTTTGTCCACAACACAGAATTTCCATACATTCGAATTTAAAGTATAACCCTTCTACACAAGTCAAGAATTAAAAGCTATTCTAAATATAAAAAAAAATAAATAAAAAAAAGCTATTTTGCGAGTTTGTTGCCAAATTGCGGCAAATTGGTGAAGAAACAAGGTAAAGTGTACAATTGCGCTGTATTGATCATTGTCAGAGGTGGTCTATGTAAATTTCTATGTTAAAAAAATTAAAACAACGAACATTTTGTTATTAGTTTTTTTTTTGTGTTGGAAAGAGACAATATGTGTAGACAATTTTTTTGTAAAAAGCAAAAGTATGCTACTCTTTTCAATATAAAAGTTTTAAGTGATCTAAAGTTAAAAAACGATAAAATAAAAAAAAAATTAAACCCCTAAAATTGTGCATCCAAATCCATAAAAATTACTTTCTGTGCTAAAAGCCTTGCTAATGTCTCAAATAATGACCGTGATCCGATGAGCGAAAGAAAATGCATTTCAAGCTTTATAAACATATTTTAAAACTCAACTGACTTTTTGCTAAGTTTCTTTACATTTTAAGTAATCACTATCCCCATAAATTTTTTTGAATATCGAAGATGTGTTATTTCATTATTTAACATCGATTGAATATGAAAATTTAATTTTTAGAATATTTTCGTTCATTTTTTCAAAACTTTGAATCCCTTGATCCCGGAAGAAAATTCCCGGCATTCAATTAAACTAAAATTGTCCGGCATCCTGCGATTGACTTCCCTATAAAAATCGATTAGTTTAAAAGTGTTCGAATGTCTTTATTGTCTTCAAGCAATACCTGTTTTAAATATTTAACTTTACAATTTGCCATTTTCAATTGGTGGACACCGCGAGCGCAGATGTCAACGTAGTCGTCACGAGCTGTCATCGCACAGTGAACCTTTTTCGATTTTAGGATGACAACCGATTTTTTTTTTTTTTTGTTTGAATTTCATAAAACAAAAATGTGTTTCAACATAAAATTATTTCACTATTATAAAAATGACACTAAAAACTTCATAGTCTCATAACTCTCTTTTTAAAAATTCGTGAAAGTTTAAACTTTTTCCAAACAAAAATTAACTTATTCAAAGCAAAAAATTTAGGACAAATTGAAGTATTTATAACTATAAGCAAAAGGTTTATATTCATATAATTTTTTTTTGTTTGTCTTAAAAAATTTAAAAAAAAAATAATTAAAAGAAAATATTTACTGAAAAAAATTATAAAAATTGAAAAAGTGTGCCTTTAAATTCTTGAAGGAGTTTGAATTTCGCTAAAGTTTAGTAGAAAATATCTAGTAAATATCACTTGCAAATTGCCTTCACATTAAAAATCATATTTTGCCTCAAAACGCACTGATTTTCAAGACAGTTTGTATTCTTAAATTAAGAGAAAAAAAAAATGTAATTCATAGCTTAAAACAAATTGCGATCTAAATGGAAATGTAACTTAATCATTTTTTTCTTGTTTTTTTTTCATGGGAAATATATCTAAAAGTTAACCGATCCAAATAATTTTTGGCAAGTGTAGTTAAATAAAATGAATTTAGTTTTTTTTCTTATGGATAAATTGTGGTTTCTATGGAAGGTAGGTGTTACAGTTGACTTCGAATTCTAATTTTTTGTGTTGTTACTTAGTATTGGCTAAAAATCATTGGTACAAAATTTCATGATCCTAGCTTTATAGATTCTGAGATAATGCAAATGTCATCCTAAAATCGAAAAAAGCGCACTGTGCGTCGAGGTCCTTTTGATTCCCTTTTGTAATAGCCTTCAAGATGCCATTGGAAAACCTCGATAACACAGTTCAAAGATGGAAATATTTTACCGCCTCGATAATTGTGTCTTGGCTTACAGCAAATAAGGATGGGCTTCAATCGGTTTCAAAAATGATATAAAAAAACTCCGTTCAAAATTTATTAATGACTTTTGCTGTATTAGAAAGACTAAACCTTTCGATTTAATGTCGAATATAATTTCATTTTGTTGCATATTTTCGATATTTTCGGCCCTTAATTAAGTATTATCTCCAACAATATTTTCTTTACGAGCTTTAACCGTCTCTGGATCTTTGACTGCACCCACATCCATTACTTCAATGTGCTGTCACAAAACAAAATTGATAAGCATGTCTGTAACGCGCTCTGTTGGCTGTTAAACTGTTACCGCTTTCATTTTCGAAAGAAATTGGCCAATAATCCCGCCCCACTGTTACTGGAGAATTTTTTAAAAATTTAAAAAAAAATTAATCTAAGCAGTTGGAATTTTAGTTTGGTTTTCAAATACAAAATATAACGAAAACAACGCCTGCCTCCCATACGAAATTTTTCTATTTTCCCATTTCATATAATAGCAGGAGTAAATTAAATAAAGTAATCAGGAATCGTAATTATCAAAGGCGTTCTTAGGGGGAGGCGGTCAGCCCCGGGTGACACCATTTGAGGGGCCCGTCCCGGGTGTCGCCGTCCGGGTATTTTTTTGTTTTTGATTTTGATAGAAATAAAATCGTTGAAATAATTAAATTGTATACTTGTATATTGTGCTCATGCCTTTTAAATTCCACATGACTATACTTTCCTCTACTTTCTTTTCATCGGGGCTGATGTCTAAAAAGAAACTGACGCAACACAAATTTACCTGCAAAAAAAGGATTGACTCTTGAAAAAGTTTTGATTTAAAGAAATGGTCTTGTCCAATTTCCGCAGGATGAACGAAGCAATATACACTAGAGCTTCGAGTTGCATCGTTTGAAGTTGCGTCGTTTTCGAGTTGCGTCGATACAATATTTTGAATGTACAGTACATCATATTAAACAAAAATTAAATTGTTTTTCTCGTATATTATATCAGCCGAAGAGATTATATTTTTGCTTTTTTTATGAAATTTGAAGAATATTGAAGTTTGTTATATTTTTAAAACCTTGTTATTGGCTTTACGTAATTTGTCTGTACCGTACAAATCTTGGAATTCATTTTTAACCAACTTCCCGATGAGCTAGAGTTTTGAAACTTAAAATGAAGCTCAGAACTGGATGACAACACAATATTAACATATTTTGATGTCATTTGTTTGGATAAAATACGAATTTATTTGATACATACATATTAAAAATCAAACAAAAAAATTAAAAGCTCATTGACATTTTAAAATTTCAAAAATTCACAACTGAAGTGAATTTATTACCTCATTTAGAAAATATTTTGGCGTGAGTTCTGTAGCGCAGAGCGTAAAGCGAGCCTCGACAATGTTGACGAATTTTTTAAAAATTCACTACAGAAGGTGGAAAAAAAAATTGTAAAAAGTAGTTTGATTTATTGCTTTTTGTATGATATCTTTTAATGGGTTCTGTAGCTCAGAGCGGCGATTGCTTTATAATCGTGAGGTTAAGAGTTCGAGCTTCGAGAATCTTAATGAATTTCTTCAGTTTTTTTTTTTAATATTTATTGAACCATTTCGGTTCTTAAAATAAATTTTGTACTGATAAAAACATAAAACTTTCAAAACTTATTGTCAAATTTTACACAAGACTAAAAACCATAAAATAATAATTTAAGTAAAAAAAATTTTTAATATACCACGTTTTTAAAGCGAACTAAAAAGTACCTATAAAATAATTTCTGCTAGAGTGGGGCTTTTAAATAAAATAAATAAAAAAAAGTAAATAACTGGCCATTTCAGACCTTGAAAGGACTTTGACCTAGCTTCTTATGATCAATTGTGTTGTGCGTGTTATTAAGTTTGTACACAATTGACCGAGAACCGGACCTACAGGTTTAACGCCGACTCCGAACGGCGATGAACGGAATGTTCTTGTTCTCAAGAAGCTTTGGTATTTTGATTACTCTCTGAGGTTTGCCATTGTCTGCAGTGAGGTGGCGGCCGTACAGAAAAATCATTTTAATTCAAATAATTTTCTGTCGCTGCTGGGGTTCGTACCCGGGTCTCCAGGTTCGTTGACATAGAGGCCACGCACTTTAACCAACTACGCCACGGACGCCACAAACCTTGGTTACAAAAGCATCTGTCCATTAACATATTAAAATTTGTAATTGCCAACAAATAATTTCTCAATAATTAATCAAAGATAGGCATAGATAGGAAAATTTTTAACAAAATACTCCTCAGCCTTGATAACTTCGATAACATTAAAATTGAAGAATTTTGAAACCCAAGTAGAACTTACTGGACTGAACGCAATAGATGTCTGCAAAGTTGAATCTGCCATCCATGCAAGGGCTTCTATCCTGACAGTCAAGGGACCTGAGTTAAGAAATCATTTGTTCACTAACGTACTAGAATTGTTAATAACACTCCTAACTATTCTCTATAGCATGTAGGATTTTTGTTAAAGTTATTTTTTGATTTTTATTTTTCTTTTCAAGAATAAGAACTATTTTTGAGTTTTATTATTTTTTCGCTCAGAAATAAAAATTTTTTCCCTCTCAATTTTTTATTTTACGCTCAAAAATAAAAATCATTTGTCTTTATTTTTTTTGCTCAAACATAAAACTTAAAACACAACACAGCCTTGTTGCTGGCACATGCCAATTTTTATTCCATACACCTGATCAGGGGGCTTTAAGAGAGGGCCGGAGAGGGTTAATATGTATGACTGACCCCCATTACTTTTGCAGAAGGAACATATTTCCTTTAGGGACCTATTTCCTCCGACTACTCCTTATGGGGGCGCCCATACAAATTTTATGATTTTTGTGTATTTATTCTCTACACCTGTACAGGGGAGCTTTAAGGAAGGGCCGGAGAGAGTTATTATGTATCACCGACCCCCATTACTTTTCAAAAAGAACATTTTTCCCTTGGGGGCCTATTCCCTCCGACCACTCGTTAGGTGGGCTCCCATACAAATTTTATGATTTTTGTATATTTATTCCCTACGCCTGGGTGGCTTTATAACACATGGTCCAATAAGTCTCGAGACTAACTACTAGGTTGCACCTCTAACAAAATATCGATATATTTCGATAGTTCCAACCTTCGAACAATACTTGTAACTTACGTTCAGTTCAGAAGTTGCAGTGATTTAAGTGACGCTACTTTTGATATTATCAAAATAATGGATTCAAAGCAATTCCGTGTGTTGATTTATCACTTTTTTGTGTGGGAAAAAATACCGTCCAAGCTGAGCAGTGACTTCAAAAGTGTTATTGGGACTCTGCTCCGTCAAAAGCAACCATTTCCCGATATGCTTAGTTTAAACTTGGTCGTACAGACACAAATGATGCTGAACGTTCAGGAAGCCCAAATGAGGCAGTTGTTCCACAAAATATAAGAAAAGTACACAAAATTGCGAGCTCGCTGAGGCTCTGAAGATAGCGAAAGGCAGCGTGGGAACAATATAACAGGAACATTTGTCGGAATAATATTACAGGAACATTCGTCGATGAGAAAGCTACTTTCCAAATGGGTGCCGCGTTATCTCATACCGGACCAAAAACAACAACGTGTCGATTATTCGGAGAGGTGTTTGGCACTGTTTACAAAGAATAAACATGAGTTTTTGCGTCGGTATGTGATATTGGATGAAGCATGGATCCACTATTATACACCGGAATCAAAACAGTCGTCAGTTGAGTGGAGAGCAACCGATGAAAGCAGGCCAAAGCAACCAAAAACACAATAGTCGGCTGGAAAGGTTATGGCATCTGTATTTTGGGATGAGCATGGAATGTTGTTCATCGACTATCTCGAAAAGGGAAAAACAATCAACACCGATTATTATATAACGTTGTTGGAGCGTTTGAAGGATTAAATCGCGAAAAATCGGCCCCATTTGAAGAAGAAAAAAATTCTTTTTCACTAAGACAATGCACCGTGTCAGAAATCGATGAAAACGATGGCGAAAATCCACGAATTGGGCTTCGAATTGCTTCCTCATCCACCGTATTCGCCAGATTTGGCACCCAGCGACTACTGGCTCTTTACTGACCTCAAAAAAATGCTTGCCGGCAAGAGATTTGGATCCAATGAATATGATGGCTGAAACTGAAGCGTATTTCACGACTATTTTCGAGTATATTCACAACGTATTTCACGACACAACTTTGTGCGTTCGTTCTGATTAGACGTGTTTTTATCATGCTGTGCGCGAAGTGTAAATTTTGCATTACAAGTGATTGACTTGTTATCTGTAAGCTTTGCTGCAATGTGTTTCATAATAATTGCCTCAATATATCTAATGGTGAATTTATCGTGATCTTAAATCACCCAAATATATTTTTTTTTTGTTGTGATAATTGCTTGGGAGTACCTGAAAATTGTGCCTCTTCAATAATGCGATTTTCAAAAAGTTTGTGATCTTAAATCAATGCTGTTGCAGTCAGTGCGTAATGTGGTCATTGACCCGCGTTCTGTCTTGCAAACCGATACAGTGGACGCCTCTCTGCCTTCGATCAGTTCTCAACAGTTGGCTGAGCATAAGCTCGATCATGTATTTCCATATAACGATCATTCATCTATCACTGTGTCTGCTGCCCACGACTCTGCAGTCTCACACTCGTGCTCTCCTTCGATTACTGTGCCTCCTCGTGCTGATGCTGCACATAATAATCTTTCTTCTCGTTCTGCCACTGCTGCCGCCAAGAATGAATATGCTTGCACTCAATCTCCGTCAATTGCTGAGCCTCCTCGCTCTGATGCTGTTGTTACAAGGCAGCGCTCTCGGAAATTGGCTAACACCGCTACTGCTGCTCTTATTCCTACTGCTGCTTTAAACACAATCGACACTCAACCTGTTGCTGTGAATTGCTCTTAGCCAGGCCGTGTTGTTGTTGCTCCTGCAGCTTACACTGCTACTGCTGCTCTAAATACTCCTACTGCTTTGAACTCAATCCACGTTCAACCTGTTGGTGTTAATTTCTCTTCACCAGGCCTTGTTGTTGCTGCTTTGCCAGCTACTGGTGTTTCTGGTGCTGGTTCTCTTATGTATGCAGATGTGCTTAAATCCAAAGCAAAATCAGCTGATCGTGCCACTCCTCAAGCAAGAGAGTCTATCTCGGTTAAACCAAAGCTAACTAGAAATGGATTTTTGGGAGTTAATTAGAGTCATGAACTAGATATTATCTCTGAAAAAAAAATTTGTTCGTCTATAATCATTCAAAGTGTCTGTGTCTGAGAATGATATTATTGAATATGTGTTGAAACACACGGCGATTGATAGAAGTCATTTCTCATGCCATAAACTAGTAAAAAGAGATGCTTTAATCTTAGTAGCATTTCATTTTAATTGGGAGTTTCTGCAAACTTGTTTGAACATATTATAAAACCATCTCTATGGCCAGCCAATGTGAGAGTGCGACCATTTAAAAATTTTCAAAAGCCGGGCTCTGTGATTTTGACATTCACAAATTTAGTGAATGTGAGTACTGCTAATAGTTCTAGCCAAAAACTTAATCTGTATTTCCAAAATATATCTGGGATTAGAACCAAAACTGATTCCATTTATCAATGGTCTTCGCAAGGCGAGTATGATCTGATTGTTTTTATTGAAACTTGATTAAACTCTGATTTTTTTGAATTTGTCATGTGTATCGCAAAGACAGAGACCCATTAAAAACAGGGCTCTCTCGTGGCGGTGGGGTTATAATTGCTGCAAAACGTACTCTGCGCTCTTCTTTATTTATCTTGTCGAACGCAGATTCCATCCTAGATCAACTATGTATAACCATTGATGGACCAGATTGTTCTCTGTATCTATACGCATCATATATCCCGCCTAATAGCTCGAATGTAATTTATGATGCTCACGTCAATAATATTATTTCTCTTCACTCTTCGCTGGATCCTCGTAATCATCTTTTCGCATTAGATGACTTTAACTTAAGCAAAATTCACTGGATGCGTATTGCTGGTGATTTCGCTCCAACTAATGTAAATCAACTACACGAAATTAATTTTATTGATGGTATTTTTAGCATTGACTTTGCTCAAATCAATTATTTTGAAAATAAATTAAATAGAATCCTAGATTTAATTTTTGTTTCTAGCGATATTAAATTTAATTTATCAGAGTGTGTTTTTCCAGTTAGTCCTGCTAGTATTCATCATTGTCCACTACTTCTAGAAATTGAATTTTTTGAATTTATTTCGTGCCATTAAAATAAAAACATATTTAATTTTAATTTTTGTAATTTCGGGATTTTAAGCAATCTTTTGAATGAAATTAACTGGACTAACTTGTTTAATGGAAAAAGCACCGCAATATGTTTTGATATCTTTAAAAATAATATTTTAAATATTTGCGAAAATAATGTTCCACATATTGTGCAGATAAGCCACAAGCTGCACGGATAGAAAAATATACGCAAATTCAGTGGGGATTAAGAAAATTGCGGCCACAGATAGCACACAGCGAATATAAGCTTAAATCAAGTAAATTATTTTCTCATGTATCAAAATAAATATTCCAGCCAAAATCTACTTAAATCAAATGGATATTTTTGCTGCGCTATCAAAATTCACTTTGGGAAGCTTTGTGGATGCAGTTAACTTCGTAAACGACAAATGAAGATGCAAAAAAATTGTACTTTCTGTCACACGCAGGGATTGAACTCGGACTGCTAGCATTACAATCGAATGACTTAACGCTCTGCTATTTGCCCGCTTGATTATTTGAGAACAAAATGTATATAAAAATATGAGCTCCACAAATCTGAACTCTGAAGACCGCATCCTTAAAGCATACCTAAACTGCGTATAAAATGCTGTGTTTCTAGGAGCGCTTTTTATTTTCCCGCTGGGTTAGGCATGTCTTGCAGGGAAGTGTTTGCAACAGTGAACTGCTTCGACTTGGCAATAAGAAAATAATTTCTTAGATTCTGCATAATGTATATAGTACTGGAAAAATTTCTTGAAAACTGAGTAAATTATTTTCTTGTTGCAAGAAACTCAAATTTCTGATTTCCACTGAAATAAAGTGAAATTCCACTTGTTGCTAGTAGAAATCAGTTGAGCTTTTCTTCTTCTTAATAATAGTAAATTTTTTCCTTCCGTGTGCCGTGGTACACTAGTGGTCTCAAAAAATTAAAAAATTTGCTCAACAAGTTCTTTAAACTATTCAAGTCCACTGACATTAATAGTTATAAACTCAAATTTGAGTATTATTCTAGAGTTTAATTTTTTAAACATATTTTTGTAGAAGCAATATATACTTGGTGTGGAAAGTAATATAATTTCAAATCCAAAAACATTTTGGAATTATATACAATCGAAAAAAATTGGATCCCAGATTCCCTCATCAATGGTCTTTAATGGCTTTAAGTCTTCCACAACAGTTGACATTGTGAACCTTTTTGCTGATTTTTTTAAATCAAATTATGTTGATGATGACTCGTGGTATGACAGCGCTCTGCTAGAAAATGTTGATTTAGGCTTCGATATTGGTTCTATTTCAGTGTCTGTTGAAGATGTTTTCAGCTCTTTGTCTGACTTAAAATGCTCAAAAAAATCCCATATCGATGGGTTGGCCTCTATTTTATTAATTTAGTGTGCATCTGTACTAGCTAAGCCGCTTTGTCTGACTTTTAATAAATCTTTGTCGTCAGGATCTTTTATAGATCCTTGGAAAATTGCAGCTATTACTCCAATCTTTAAAAGCGGTCAAAAGAACGATATAACTAACTATAGGCCTATTTCTAAATTAAGCAATGTATCAAAGCTGTTTGAGGCAGTTATCAAGCCTAAATTTTATTTCCTTGTTAAGCGACACATCTGCATTGAGCAGCATGGGTTCGTAACAGGGAAGTCCACAGTGTCTAATCTCTCGCTTTTTTCAAATTATTGTATATCTACTCTTGAATCTGGCTCTCAGGTTGATGTCCTTTACACAGATCTATCGAAAGCTTTCGACAAAGTATGCCATAAGGTTTTAATAGCAAAGCTTGGGAAAATGTGGTGTCACTCCACGTTTCTGGAATAGATTAAGTCTTACCTAAATGGTAGATTTTGCTATGTCTCAATCAATAATATTGATTCGTACTGTTTTAAAGTGTCTTCTGGTGTTCCGCAAGATAGCATATTGGGCCCTTTCTTATTTGTACTTTATATTAATGACATAAGTAAATATTCTCACTTCTCAAAATTCCTACTTTATGCTGATGATTTGAAATTTTTTAGTAAGGTAAATAATCTCGAAGACTCAGCACTATTGCAAGTCGACTTAAATAATGTCTTTGATTGGAGTGTCCGAAACGGGTTGCCACTTAATATTAGTAAATGTTCTTATGTTACCTTTAATAAATCAAACAACTCAGTAACGACTTCTTATACAATGGCCGATTTCCCACTTAAAAAAGTTTTTACAATTCGTGACCTAGGCGTGGTTTTTGATTCCAAATTTACCTTTGTAGATCACTTAAACTTTTTGCTCCCTAAAGCTTATTCCCTTCTTGCCTTTATTCGTCGGAATAGTCAAGAATTTCTTTACCCCTATACTATAAAAGCTCTTTATAGCTCTCTTGTAAGATCGAGACTTGAATATGTCGGAATATGTCAATTATTTGGAATCCTTCAGCTGCAATTCATGCTTTTAGGCTACAAAAAGTTAAAAAAGGGCTACTAAGTATTGTACTACTTTTAATTCAAATTTACCCACGTATAATGTTCGTTGCCTGCTATTGGGATTAAAGAATCTTGAATGTAGGAGGAAAATAAGTTCATTAATGTTTATATGTATATGATATCATATCCTGTAACATTGATGACTCATCCTTATTAAATCTTTTTAATTTCAATATACCTCCAAGGCAGTTGCGGTTTTAAACTTTGGTTTTAAATGAACCAATTACAAGATCTTTGTGTTTATATAATGAATTATCCATAAAATATCTTTTCGATTTCTCTATATCAAAATCTGCTTTCAAAAATTTTGTTAATAGCTTATTTTAATAACTTGGAAGTTTCATGTTTCTCTTATTTGTTATTTACATTTTATTGTTTTGTTTTAATATTATTATAACAAAATGTATTACTCTCTCTAGTCTGCAAGGATTTGTATCCATAGACTCAATAAACTAAACTAAACTAGTATTTTGAGGTGAAGCACAAATCGTTCTACAAAACCGGTATTGAAAAGTTCGAAAAGGGGTAGAATGAATGTGTTGCTCTTTAAGGAACCTGTATTGATGAATAAAGAAGAATATTTTAAAAAAAAAAGTTTTTTTATTACTTAGTCTCGGGACTTATTGCACCATGTGTTATGTATTATAAAAATATGTGATATGCAGTAGTTTGTACCAAAAACATAAAGATATAAGGAAAATAAATGCGATACAGAATTATACTGTTTTTCCTTTTGTTACTCTCAAAAGTTAGAAATATACTTTAAAATGTTTTACATTAGAACTCTATTATTTAGCAGCAGTCAGTGTTTGCCTTTTTGTTTAAGGTTGATGGTTTCAATATGAATATCAAAGACATGCTTTATATGCTTCGAATTTTTTTGGCAATATTATAATTACTCGAAGTATGAACCATGCAGTTGAAAAACTACTGTGTCCATACTATTTTATAATTATTTAATGTTGCCAAACACTATGTTAAAAACACGAAGAAGCGTTTCACGGCGAAGTGTTTCATCGGCGAATTGATTCATCGGGTTTACTCCCCATCGCGGGTAAAGAAGTTTCTCTTCAATAAATAAAACTAACGGTAATCTAAATATTACACTGATCAATATTGAAGCGAAGGAAGTAACTGTGTTACAGCTTTTGTAGTTCATTGTATTATCCATGTGAATTATGTTATAAATAAAGGGAATGTTTATATTGATTCCGATATAGAAATATTTTTTGTTGTATTAACCAAAATAGCGTAAACATAGATTCGTTAACATAAACTAACGTTAATATGCTGATTAAAAAGTAAATATTATTTTGCACGATTTATTAAAAAAACAAAAAAAAAAAAACAAAAAATATGCTAAACTTATGAGGATGATGTTAAAATTGTTAATCCCATACAATTTTGCTTTAAAATGTCTAAATGTTGGCGAATATGCCCTAACCTAGCCTAATAGTTCTATTAACTTCATCATGTTTTAATTATTTATGTTGTTTTCTTATCTTCTCTTTTATTTTTTCTATGTTTCTCGGTTGACAACGTCTTGGCTCGCAGTTATTCATGATCGATAATTGTGCGGACGATTGGAGGATCGCAATGACATGGCAACGAATTAGTCAAATAAGCTTAGAACTTTTTATATGTGCTATACATCCAATTCCTGGCGAATATTATTTCCAGTGGACGACTAAACTGGCAAATAAAAATAAGACCATTGGTACAGAAATGGTGCCGTACGACGTAGCTTTATCACTACCCATGTTCCTGCGATTATATCTAATATGCCGCGTAATGCTATTACACTCAAAGTTATTTACGGATGCATCATCACGAAGTATAGGCGCTTTAAATAGAATAAATTTTAATACACGGTAAGAGTTATCTCAATATTTATATACTCATATCATATAGTCGATTATATTGCAATACTGTCTAATAATGCTGCGAACATAGTGAACGCTGGTAGTTGAGCCGAGCCCATTGATGACGAAAAATGCATTGGAGCAAAAGCGATGCATTACTTGCGTTCTTAATTGCTCTTATATCGGCGCCGGTCTGCTAATAAGTCGGCTCTCGCGTTCACTCTGCACGCAATCTTAGTGCAAATTGCAATAGCACCTATCCACAGTAGACATGGCTAACGCCGCTACACTAAACCAAGCGCAGTTAACTGTATCAGCGAAATGCGCTAACTCAAATGCGCCATGAAGCAGTTTGGAATGCTATGAAGACTCATATTGCTCTAAATTCATTTAAAAGTACTTAAACTTAGTAAAAGTTTCATTAATTATTATGAAATTACTGAAGAAAGAGTGTATCTTTAGCATTAACCAAAAATGAACAATTTTTGTAATTCAAGCATGCTGTCAAACTATATTCCATTCAAGACTAGTGCTAGCTATCAAACAATTTGTGCAAACACATTTTTGATACGCAAGACAAGTTGGAATTTGAATGCTAGTTTGATTATTTGTACCTAAAAAGCATGCAAATCAATAGAAAAAACTGAGCATAAGGCAAATAAAATTGTCTGCGATTTTGCATTACTGCGTTATTTTTTCGCTATTAGCGCAATATTTAGCTTTAACGCAAAACAAAAAATAGCGCCGCTTAACATTAAGCACGAAAATGTGCTCAGCGCAGTTTGAACAGAAATAATGTTTGCAGATAAAATAAATGATGTTCATTAAAAAAGAGAAAAAAATTTAAATTTCATCCAAATATTTTTATTAAAATCGTATTTAAGAAAATAATGTTTGCAGATAACATAAATTATGTTCATTAAATAACATATAAACGTTAACTTTTAAATTAAGTAGTGAATAAATTAATATTGAATTGCTCCGGGTCCTTCCTTTGCATTTTTTCAAAATTCAGAGCATAAAACCCTTCCACGTCCCTTGCTAAATTCAGCTCCCGAATGGGCTTCATAGGCAGCATACCCAATCATTCCAAGCAATGCAAGGTCCAAGAAGTCTTCCATATCTTCAAAATCCATTTTAAATATTTTTAAGCGCGTTTCTTGCTCAACAAATTAATAGCTTTAATCTCAAAATTATATGCTGCCACACCTTTTAAAAAATTATTTACATCTATTTTCTGTACAAATAACATTAAAAAAGAGCACTTTTTCAAAATAACAAGGATGACTCCGAACACGTTTGAGCTTCTACGTGCTCTTATTGAACCGCATTTAGAGAAATCGTCATGGAGGGAGCCAATTTCACCATCTAGTAGGATTTTCCTGGTTTTGTTGTAAGTTGAAATTGAAAACAAAGTCAAACTTATGTTTACTTTAAGTTTCTGTTAAGGTACCTTGCGCAAGGAGTTCCAAAACAAGTCCTAGCTTGGATATTCCGCCTAGGATATTCAACAGTGCACACAATAATATACGAAACTTGCGACGTTGTTTGGAAAATATTAATGCTTTTGTATATGCAACCACTTTCAGAAAATAATTGGTTTTCTGGCATAGTGGAACTCCTGTAATGCCTACTTTATTCGCTTTTTACTTATATTAATTTTATCTTTATATCATACTTGCGTTTTGGTGGTTTTGTTATTTCGTAAATGCTATATCTTCAAAAGTAATGTGTCCATTTTGATGGTTAATAGCTCATTGAATAGGTAACAGCAAAACTTTTTTATATCCATAATACTTAGTTTTGTAGAAAAATTAAAAGAAAATAAAATTTTTTTCAGGCCCTTTTTTAAAAATTTCGATACATACAACTTCTAAAACACTTGAGAGTGGACTTAGAAGGTCTTAATGCATATATTCCACAAATAAATAAAGTAAAATTTGATTTTTCGTTCCTCTTCAATTATGCCAAAAAGAGTTACAGTGTACACGATTTCGAAACAAATTCAATCAATCACATACAGTAGTGGACTTAAGTGTGGACACTTTTTGAAATTTCTTGCATTTCATAGTTTAAGTGACAAAAATAGTACTTTTTTAATGTAGAACCTTACGAAGTTAATTTTTTCTTGTTCTCTATGCTATGGTTTATTATTAAACTGCCATTATATCATTAAAAAATTTTAATACCATTCAATATCAATAAAAAAAATGCCTTGCGAACTATGACATTTCGGTAATATTTTCTTTCGAGTTGTGGCAACACTGAACTACCACGTGTTCAGTATAAACCAATCACATGATCCAATCAGGTTACTTTAAAATGTAACATGGCACATGTTTGGCAATTTGTGTTAGTCATCCACTGCTCATTTTCAACTGAGGTTGTTTTTAAGCAATTTTGAAGTAAAATTAGTGTTTTTTTAACGAAAATGGCTCCAACGACGTCCAAACGTGCCGATTGGTCACCCGGAAAGAGATCTAGAGCTGTTACACTTCGTGAAGAAGGCTACACGTATGAAGACATAGCAAAACGATTGGGTGGAGGAGCTACCAAGTCTGGGGTAAGAAAGGTGTGCCAACGCTACAAGGAGACAAAATCAACCAAAACTGCCCCAAAATGTGGCCGAAAGCCAAAAGTTACGCCACAGGATGAAAGGAGGATATGTCGACTTGCGCTGCAGGATCGGCGTCAAACATCCAAAGATATTAATAAGGTCCTTAAAGCTACCGGACTTGATATAACCGATAGAACAGTTAAGAAGAAATTGTGCAAGAATGGATTACGAGCAAGAATACCTCGAAAAAAGCCTTACCTCAATATTAAACAAAGGCAAAAACGGTTGGAATGGGCTGCAGCACACAAGGGGTGGACCTCTGAAGACTGGGCAAAAGTGGTATGGAGTGATGAGACCAAAATTTCGATTTTCGGGAGTGATGGGATCAGATTCGTTCGTCGTCGTAAAGGCGAGGACATGCTACCGGAATGCACAACCGCCACAATGAAGCATCCTGTCAGTGTAATGGTGTGGGGTTGCATGACTAGAGATGGTGTTGGGCGACTGGCAGTAGTAGACGGCACAATCACGGCTAAAAGGTACCAAGATGTTATTCTGGAGCCAAAATTATTGCCTAGTATCCAGGATTTGTTCGAAGGTGACCGTAGTAGATGCATCTTTCAGCAGGATGGGGCTCCATGCCACACAGCCAAAACCAGCATGAAATGGTTACAGGATCACCACATTGAAGTTCTGCCTTGGCCAGGGAATAGCCCGGACCTGAATCCTATTGAAAATCTCTGGTCAAGGCTGAAAGTACTGGTTTCTCGACGCAATCCAAGCAACAAAAGAGAATTAATCGAAGCGATTCTTCAAGCATGGTTCCATGTAATCACAGCTGAAGATTTGCGACGTCTGGTTGATTCCATGCCTCGAAGGATTGAGCAAGTAATCAAACTCAAAGGATTTCCGACGAAATATTAATTTTTATTATTAATTTTTAAAGTCTTTGTAGAGAATAAACTCTTTGCTTTTTTGCCATTTTGATGTTTTATTCGGAATTTGTTTTTTTTTTTATGAAAATAGTTCAAAAGTACTATAATATAATAGTAAAATACATTCCCGAAATCATTACATAGCAAAATAACAATAAAGACTAATATAATTATAAAATTGATTAATGAATATAACATACGAGCAATTTTATTAAAAGTGTCCACACTTAAGTCCACTACTGTAGATACATTAAACAATTTAGTAATAACATAAATATTAAAAATTTAGTAATTCTTGCATACAATTTTCAAAGAGCTTTTAAAAATATAGACTGCAAGTCGGAATCCAAATGCGATTTGTATATTGGAAAAAAAATAGCAAATTGAATGACCAATTAAAGTTTTACTTACAATACATAAATAAAAAGTTCTTCCAGTTTTTTTCATTTGTTTACTTATTATAAATAATTACAGAAAAATAATTTAACTATGTAAAATAATATAAAATTCATTAAAACTTGCATTTCTTTACTTTAATAACGTAATAACGTAATAAAAATAATAAAAGATTTCATTTGATTTCATCAATAAAAATTAATTTATCAATGTTATATAATATAAAATGCATCAAAAATTGTATTCTATTACTCTAATGTCATAAATCAAATAATTTATAAACTGTGTCATGGGCTAATATAACAAATCCCATGAAACTCAAAAACACCCTCATATTGAGCTATCTCAAAGTAAATGCAACCCTTCCATAGCACAAAATGTTAATACCCAAATCGCAAAGGCGCGTTATACTCAAATCGCAAAGGCGCGTTAGGTTGGTCGCGCTTTGACAGCTAAACTAGAAACAACGAGTTGTTATGAAGCAATCCATAATTCGACCTCAAGCTTTGATCGTACTTTGTATCGTAAATATCGTCGAATCTCGTAAGAAGGGGTAGAGTACGATCAAAGCGCGAGCTGCTGAAGCATGGTATAATAATACAAGGTAGTATTGACAGTTGCTTGGGCAACGACCATCTGTCAAAAAAAATGTCTAGAAAGAGAGTGTTCAATTATTGTTGATGTTTTACGCCATTGTTTGCATTAACCAAACATTTGCTTGTAAAATATTTTCTATTTTATGTAATAATAAATAGTGAGCGTTGTAATAATAGTGATTTATTATTACTTTAGCGAAAATAATTTGTCAACTTAATGTGATTTAGTGCAAACATAAAAAAAAATGTGGAAAACATTCAAATCAGCAGCTGCATATTCATATGGACGAAATGCAGACGAAATAAAATAAGTTTTCAATTAAAATTGTGCATAATTGAATAAAATTTAACGCTTCCGACTGGTGCTGAAGAAAGTTGAGAAGTGTTCAACTTGGTCGCGCGTTTGACATTTGCCGATAGCGCAGGGTTGTATTTTCATTGAGTTAGTTAAATATATGAGCATTGTTGAGTTGCAGTAGTAAAGACATGTTTGCATGGGATTTGTTGTTTCATGTAAATATTTTGTATTGAATGTAATTTTATTTTGACTTTTTTACAAGATAAATCATTCATAACATCAGTGGCTGTTTATGTTACGGTTGTTGCTTTGTTTGAAGCGAATATTTTTCAGTACCTGCTTGTGTTGTTGTTGATGCTGTTGTTGGTGTTTATATGTATGTAATCTTGTACGTGTTTTGTTGATGCTACTGTTGTTTATATGTATGTAAATTTGTATGCATATAAATAGATCTCAGTTGCTTTAGTTTTCTTCGTTTGTTATTGTTTTTGTTAAACTTCAGCAATGTAATACAACATATAACACAGATGTTTATTTATTATATAAATAATATAACCTCTACGCTGGTTTAATATGCAGAAACATTTTTTTATTTAACATAATAAATTATAATTATTTTCTTTATTATGTTAATAATAAAGCATATAACAGCACATAATTTATTTATTAATAGCGACGGCTATTAAAATATGAATAGCTAAAATGAATAAAGAAATACAGCCACTTCTACCACATACATTGTGATTTGGGGATTTCAGACTTTGTGGGATTTTTTTGGTTTGACTGCGTACTGTGGCATCATCTAAGTGACAAACGCACGACATGCTAACGCGAAATTATGATTTCAAAATTATAAGGTCGGGCGTTTTGACAGTTCATCCCGTAAAGTTGACCAAAGTACGATCAAAGTACGGTCAAAGCGCGACCGGCCTAACGCGCCTTTGTGACTTAGCCTTAAATCTCACAGAAAATGCAACCCTTCATAACACGAAATGTCAAACGCACGACCGAGTGGACATTTTCTCTACTCATCTCGTTATATCGTGCTTTGATCGTACTTTACCCCTTCGTATGATATTTACGATCAAAGTACGAGCAAAGTTTGAGGTCGAATTGTGAATTGCTGCATAAGAACACGTGAGTTTCTACTCTAGCTGCCAGAGGCCGACCGACTAAACGCAGTATTGTGAATTATGTCGTTCCGTTCCTTGTATGTGTGATGGAATTTTTGGATCATTAAACGGTGGATCATCTTGATTTAAATATTCTTTCAATGTATCGTACGGAATGCTTCGCGTGAATGGTGGTTCAAATACGTTATTTATGTCATTCATATTGATCATTTCCGTGTAACTTGTGCAATTAAACTTTATATCTGGTTTTTTATAAGCTCTAAGTTGCGTTGGGTCGTCAACATCTGTTCGATAGCGTAGAATTATGTTGATAGCACAGTCGCGCTTTTCTTTGCTATCATCAAACAACATTGATAACAAGATGTTTTCCGAATGCGCATAATATGAATTATCCGTAATTACTTGATTGACAATTTTGCGTAAACGAGGTTCTAGAAATCGTGACCAACTAATGAAGTTGAAAAATAATGCACTGCCGTACACGACAGAGCTGTAATACTTGATATTGAAGTTCATTGGCACATAACATTTAATTATAAATTCAACCAGAATTCTTAAATTTGCATCTGGATTTTCCGTTGTCACATACATATAATCGTAATAATCTAGCGGCCTTGGTGAGCCACCGAGAATGTACAATTTTCCCTGGTTTGATGTTAGCCGAACGTTTCGATGAACAGTTCTCATCGTAACGTTGCATCAATCGGCTGTATATTAGCTGTCTTCATCGATTTGTTTTTCATACGTGCCGTATTCGTTGTAACTTTCGTGGAATTCAAGCTATAGTTGAATATCTATTTCTTTTATTTCTAACCTTCAATTATTTTCTTTTATTTTAAATCGCATAAAACAATTAAACAATAATGATTTGTTCATGCTGTAATAAAAAAATATAACGATCTGAGTTAAATAAAATTAACTGTTCATCATGTGCACACTCTTATCATGCTTCGTGCGCCAAAATAAACAAAAACGACATCGACTACATGCGTGCCAATGATGTCCCGTTCTGTTGCGAGAAATGCGTCTCAGTGCGGCGAAATTCTCTAATTAATTCAAATGTCCGCGATTTACACGGGAAAGAGACACACAAAAACGTGAGATCACAACAACAACCTGCACCGGCTCCTGCCCTCGTAGCTGCCGCAAACCAGGCTTCGGCGAGTTCTCCCTTTCATCTTTCGGCACCTGTGACTTTGGAATTAGTTTACAAAGAGCTAATTGAGCTAAAAAACATTAATGCTTTTTATCTTAACAACATCAAGGAGCTGCAAGAGGCTAACCACCAATTAAGTATAAAAGTCATAAAGCTAGAAGAAAAAGTAAACAAACTAGAACAAAATAAACTGGCGAATTCAATTGATATCGTTGGCATCCCCAACGTCAACAATAGCAACGCTCGCGATCTCTCACGAAAATTTCTTCTAGATGCTCTGCATGTAGACATACCCGAAGTCGAAATAACTGATTGCTACGTCAAGCGAAGTTTCAACCGGTCAGGTGATAAGGTTAACAGCAGCAACAATGGAAACAGTGGAATCAATAATAATCTTACCGGCGGCAAATCTATCATATCTATCTCCTTCTCTTCTCCTATCTTCAAAAAAAGTATTTTGGCTGGAAAGAAAGCAGAATATAAAAGTCTCAATGCCAATCTTATCGACAAAAATTATAATAATAAAATATTTATTAATGAGAGCTTAACTGGTTATTTCCGGGCCTTACTATCTGCAGCTAAGAAATTAAAAATTGAAAAGAATTATGCAACAGTAAAGTGGTGGTTGTTCAATCGTTTGACGACTTAAATAAAATATAAAAATATATAAATTTTTAATTACACACTTTGTTGGAATATGATTAATGATCTTTTCAACGACCACTTTACTGTTAATACTATTAATAATGTTTGCAGCTGCTCCCATATTAAGTATAGTGTAGAAAATTCAGTAGTTATTGTTCATCAAAACATTAGAAGCATGAGAAAGAATTTCATTAGTCTAGTCTCTAATTTACAAGTTTTCAGCAGGCTTCCGGATCTAATTTTTCTCTCTGAAATCTGGATATATTCGGATGAAGTTGATAATTTTTCTATACCTAACTATAATTTTTTTGCTTTTCCAAATAACCCGCTGCGGGCGGGGTAGGAGTCTTTGTCAAGAATTCCATAAATTGTCGTGTTCTTAGCGGAAAATTGATCAGTGCTGACGTACTTAAATTAGTATGTATTATTGGCTCAGAAACTTTATGCTTCATTTGCTGCTACAGAAGGCATTCCTTTGATATTAACTTCTATCTTCCCGAATTCGATAACTTGCTCAGTGATATAAAATATGATAATCTTGTAGTGATCGGTGATTTTAATATCGACTTGTTGGCGGATGATGACTCCGTTGACAATTATAATACTTTAATTGCAAAACATGGGTTGTATTCGTTCTTAAGAGAAACAACTAGACCCACCTCTGGTGCGTGCATCGATCACGTTATGGGCCGATTTAAAATTATGCAAGACTCGTTTGATTGCTTTAACTTTGATCTAGCCATAACTGATCATTGCATGACTGGTCTTTGCTTAAACATCAACCATGAAATTATTGAGCAAGCCGTTTGTTACAGTGAATCTTACATGAATTTTAATGAATTAAGTTCTTTTTTGCGTTTTGAATCATGGCAAGAAGTATACGCGTTTGACAACATTTCTCAAGCTTATACAGTCTTCTTACAAAAATTTAAATCTTATATAAACTTTGCCACTCATACTAAGCCAGTACCCAGAAAAAAAGATAAAAAAATCAAACCATGGTTTAGTACTGAACTAGTTCAAAAAATAAAACTGAAGAACAAGCTAGGCTTAAAACTCCGTAAACATCCGCTAAATTTGTCTCTTAAAACCCGGTACAAAAATCTAAGTAAAGCTATTAATCTCGAAATACCTAAGGTGCGCGAAAATTACTACCGCTCTAAACTTCAAACTTGTACCGACGATGTAAAGAAGCAGTGGTCTCTGATAAACGAAATAACTAATAAACATACCATACATAATAAACCAGTGAAGTTAAAAATCAATGATAAAATCTGCACGGACAGTGAAATCGTTGCTAGCGAATTTAATCAATAGCTGCGTTCGATTCGCCAGTGCTCAACTCAACTACGAAAAAAACGGCTACTCACTTAGCTGTTACTTACTGCATAGTTGGCAACACTTTTGTTTTTACAGATCACATAAAGTCTGCCAATTAAATAAATTAATTTTGTTTTTGTACTCACATTACATTTTGACAGAATCTATTACTTTTATCTTATTCCGTACACAAACCAACTAAAAAATAAGAAACTGGCAACGCAACTTTACTCAACTCAACTGATAATTGACCTACTCTATACTCAACTAGCTGTAGACTTTGTTGTTGTTTTCCCATACAAATTTTGAAATAAGCGACATGAATTGAGTATAGGCTGGCGAATCGAACGCAGCTAATATTTCAGCTCAATTGCTTCTTCTTACAACACTGAAGCACCTTCTTGTAGCTGCTCTCACACAGTTGAATGTATTTCATCTTCAAGGAGTTTTTTCTTAGACCAAATATCATCCCTGGAGGTTATAAAAACTATTAATTCACTTAAAAACTCCAATTCTTGTGGCTATGACCAAATCTCAAATAATCTTTTGAAGAGCATTGTTTATAATATTTCTGATATACTGTTTACATTTGTTTAATTTAAGTGTTCTGACCGGGGTCTTCCCAGATAACTTAAAAAGCGCTACAGTTATTCCTCTGTTTAAAAAAGGTGACAGAGAAAACAAAGTAAATTATAGGCCAATATCTCTGCTTCCCACAATTTCAAAAGTATTTGAAAAGGCTCTTAAGAGAAGAATTGTAACATTTCTTGTTAAAAATAAGTTTTTCAGTCCCAAACAATTTGGTTTTCGCACTGGTTTATCAACTGAGGACGCGTTGTTGGACTTCTGCTCCTATTTATTAAAAGGTCTAGATGACAAAAATTCTTGCTCCTGCTTATTTGTTGACATTACCAAAGCGTTCGACATGGTTAATCACGAAATTCTTTTGAAGAAGTTATTTGCTGCTGGATTTAGAGGTCAGTTTCATAATTGGTTTGCCTCTTATTTGCATCACAGAACTCAAAGAGTAAAAATTGGCAGTTCCTTTAGCAGCCCAACTGCGATTGGTCTTGGTGTCCCACAAGGTTCAGTATTAGGCCCGATTCTGTTCCTCATTTACATTAACTCCATATTTTCATGGCCGGATAACAGCTTTTGCGGACGACTTAGGTATAACGTACCAGTCAAACTCCCACTTCGAACTAATTTGTGATATAAACTCTGATATTCATACCTTAAGAGAATGGTTTGCTAAACACAAATTAATAATAAGCAATAAGACGAGGCTAATGTTTGTCAATCTCTCTAGTTCTGAATCTCCAAATGTTGATATTGTTTATCATTCCCCCATATGTCAAAAATTCAATCTGTGTGCAAATTCGATAACACCTTACAAAGAATCTACGAACTGCAGTGACGATTGTTTCAAAATTGAAATCGTCAACCATTTCAGATACTTGGGTGTTATAATGGATAGCAATATGAATTGGCGGGAACATACTAACAGTTTGAAAATTTATTTTCGCTCAATACTAAGAAAATTTTATATGCTTAATAAACTTTGTTCTTCCAATCTTCTTAAAATGTTTTACTTCGGACTTTTTCACTCTAAGCTTAATTATGGAATTTCTTGCTGGGGTGGCTCGTATGCGAATAAGATAAGGCCTTTATTAGTTCTGCAAAAAAACACTATTCGTAAAATCTGCAATGTCGATAACCGTTGCCCTAGTCATGAGCTTTTTAAATATCTTCAAGTCTTACCTGTTCGCCATCTCTTTTATTTTAAGGTACTAAAACAATTCTTCAATGTTAAGGAGCAAGCACAATACAACTTAGTATCGCCGTATTATTTAAGACATGCCAATAATGTTGTCGTGCCTGCCTTTCTACCTTTCTACTACTACTACGTGCCTGCCTTTCTACTACTTACAGAAATAATTACTCAATACTGTCCCGTAGATTATTCAACAGTCTTCCGTCATCAATTAAGTGCTTGGAATCAGAATATACCTTTTTAAAACAAGTTAAATCATGGCTTCTCGGTTTTAGCCCCAAGGACATAGAATTTCTTCTTCATCCGAATACGTAATCTTGTCTCATTGAAATCTCCAGTAAAATTTATTAACATCATACTATACTATTCTATACTAAAATCTCTTTTTCGTTTTTTTCTTTTTTCTACGCTATCCACTTTCTTCTTCTTTTGCTTCTTTCTCTCTTAACTTTGGCTTGCTTTCCTTTGCATAAGAAATCCCAAAATTGCATATCATGTGACATTTAACACAGTATTTATATATACTATTAATGTCACTACTTTCTCCATTAGGGCTATGTTAAATTTATGTACTTTAACTTTAATTTTATGTACTTTAACTTAATTTTAAATTTTAAATATTGAATTTTAAACATGTATTATTGCATGGCCATGTCGTATAAGTACTTCGAATCGGTGGAAAATTCAATTTTTTTCTGGAGCGGGGGCATATTTTGCAACTCAATTTTCTAGAAGCCGTCCACCACCTGAAAATATATAATAATAAAATAATTAAAAATGGTTGACAATTATAATTAATGAGTGATAGCAATAACTAACCGGAAGAGTTTCACAAGTTTCGATTTGACGGCTCAGTTTTCCGGTTGCCGATCTTGGTCCAGTGCTGGTTGATTTATCCAAAGCTTCAAACAAATGCCGAAACGGAAATTCGTTGAAGTGTAGAAGGCAAACGAACCAATGCAATGGTCTTTTTAACAGCAATTCGAATCGTCGTATAATTCCACCGTGTGGGCCAGTGTTTGTTGGCTCACCGTCAGTGCATATTCCAATTAATACATCCAGTGATATATTCTTATCGTTGAAAAAATCATTTAATTTGGTTGTTTTGTATTCAGCGGTTTCATGTTCCAGTCTTACGTAACCAATCAATTCAGAATTGGGTTCTCTCAAAATAACAAGATGAGGTTCTTTTACCATCCTAGTATGATACTTCTCATCACCTTTAGCTGTCGTTAAAGTATCATCTTTTCTGCCATCGAATGAAAACGCTAACAAATTGTTATGATCTAACCGGTTGCGAACCACTTCTTGTCTGCATTTCTCTTTTTCTCTGCGAACTTTCGATTTATCCATGATGAGAGGTTTGCCATGCTTATCTTTCATTTTAAAATCTTGGAAAAGAGCGGTTTCCAATGCCGATGCTACTCTATCAGGTACATCAAATCTGTCACATACCAAGGCAAAGTTAAAACAATCGTATCTCTCTGCGTATTGTGAACTTGTGTTTCTATCCATATCTTCTTGAACCGGTGGCGGTGCGTATGTTGAATCATCGGGATCTTGGTATGTTGGCATTGATGACATAGACGTTGCTCCTTGCTCTTCAGTTTCCATCACAACTGCATCCATTGTTAGTCTTCTCTGATTATGTTGATCGTGCATGAACTCTTTGAGGCGTTCGGGAACCCAGCCGCATGCACATGGAGCTGCCTTCAAATCGAATTTACATGTTTCAATGTAAAAAATTGTTTCCAGAGATTTTACATACTCTGTAAATTGTTGGGTTTTGTTTCTTCTCTTGATTTCCTCTTGATACTTGTCAAGCAATTTATTCAATTTATTAAATACACTTTTTTTCAGCATTATTTCCATACCAAGTTTTTCCCAAATTCCATTCAACTTATCTTGTACTTGAATAGTGAATGATTTATGGGAAAACTTTTATTGTTCTGTTTTAGCACGTTCGCTTAAGTAAAAATAATATCTCAAGATATCCAGATGGGTTGGTAAATTAAGATCAGTCAAATTAGTAGACACACCAAAAACAGTAATCGTGCTTGGGTATGTGACTCATTGGGTTTTCGATAGTTGTTGTTGCTTCATCTTGCGGTGTAGAGGATGGTGGATTCATTGTAAACTTTTTGATTTGGAATGGTCAACTTCACTTATTATTTTTTTTTAAACATTTTTTTATCTGAAATTAGCACTTCACACTTTGAGTTCTTCACAACGACTTAATGCATTCACAAAAACTGAATACGAGACGAGGTAATAAGAATGAAATGGTAATTTCAATTCTACCTGCTGTGTCTTGTGGTGGCTTAAAAACACACACAAGCAATTTTAGGATCTGCAATTGTGTCACAGTGATACCTTAATTTTTTAAAAGGGTTGCGGTGCATTCCAGTGATACCTTAATTGTTAAAATGGTTGCATAAAACACGCATTTCTTAAGAAGGTGCCATAAAATACCCACAAAAAGGGTTGTAAAAACAACCTTCATTTCTAAAGCAGTTGCTATAAAAAAACTACACAAGTAAGTTTACGACATGCAGCTGTGTCTTGTGGTGCCTTAAAAAACGCACACAAGCAATTTTCCGATTTGCAATTGTGTCACAGTGATACCTTAATTATTTAAAAGGGTTGAATAAATTTCTAAAGAGAAAAAAACTCCAAAAAGAAAAAAAACATAGGCATTTCGCTGATTTTTTCATGTAAAGTGCCAAAACTGGCGATTTTTTTAAATGTTTGTATGGGGAACCCCACAGGGGGGTTCCAGGGGGTGTGCCACTGGCATAGGTGGGTCGGGCCTCCAAAGTTAGTGGGGGTCGGTCATTCATTTGGACTCGATTGGAGCACTCTAAATGGGTCAAAGTGGGATTTTTCAAAATTTGCCCCTACCCAAAAGTTCGACCAAAATTGGGGGACATCAGAATTCGTTTTAGAGGTATGGTTCCTTCGGCGAAGTTTCTTATTTTGGTCCCTAGAATACGATTTTCACAGAGCATTGAGCGATTTTTAAATCGACCCGCCCTAATATATATATATATAAAACAAAGTCGGGTATGTTACACCATTTATAACTCAACAACGGCTGGACCGATTTTAATGATCTTTTATTTGTTGGATTTGTGTTCATTCCGAATGGCAGAATAACTATTCAATTATTGGAAAAACTAACGGGGCGTGGCACCTCCCATACAAATCAAATCTTCTACATCGAATAGCTTTAGAATTATAGGTCGCACATCAACGGAATTCGGTATTCAACCTTAGTTTTCACTTGCCGTTCTACTGGTAAAATGTTATGGGCGTTGAACGTAGGGCGTGGCACTTTTCAGCAGCCCAAATTTTCAGTATAACTTTCAAGCTATAAGTCACACATTAATGAAACTCGGTTAGAACGTACTATTTAGTCGTGTCTTTTGACTGGCAAAATTGTGCAAGTATAGGCCAAAGGGGTGTGGCACCGCCCATACAATTCAAATTTATGATATCGAATAGCTTTGGAATTAAATGCCGTATAACAATGAAATTCAGTATGGAGTTGCCACTTGGTGATATCCTTCTACTGGAAAACTGGGAAGGGCTTTGGAAAAGGGGGTGTGGCTCCGCCCATACTCTTTAAATTTTTTTATATCAGATAGCTTTGGAACTAAATGTCGTATAACAACGAAATTCAGTATGGAATTACTATTGGGTGATATACTTCTACTAGAAAACTGAGACTGTCATTGAACAAATGGGTGTGGTTCCGCCCATACAAGCCAAATTTTTGATATCGTATAGCTTTGGAAATAAATATCGTAAGTATAACAATGAAATTCAGTATGCAGTAACTTATTGCTCAGGCATTTCTACTGGAAAACTGGCACGGGCATTGGAAACTTGGCGTGGATTCGCCCAAAAGAGCTAAATTCAATGTAATATACTTTACTGCAAATACTAACTTTTTTCTGGCATTTAATAATCAAAATCAAATCTTCTAAACGAATAAAATTTCTTCATTTTTAATTTTTTAATTTTAAAAAAAAAATTGAAAATAAAAAAAAATTAAAAATAAAATCATTTGTTCCGCTCATTGTGGGAATCGATCCCACTACCTCATGGCTTCCAAACTGATGGCTGAGCCGACTGAGCTATCGAAAGTACATTTATTCAAGTTGAAATGTACTAAAATAATTTCCTGATAGAATTTGCTATAAAATTAAATGACAACAGGGAAATGATAATGACAGCAGTGTACTATATTTTTTTTAGACACAAACCAAGCGTGTTTGTCATATGCATACATTTTAATAAAAATAATTTTCTGTAAAATAAAAACAAGAACTTCTCGGAATATTTCGGTGCCGCTGCCTGTCAGTAAATAGCTGTAAGTCGCGAAAGTGTACATTTTTTTGTTTCATGTTGTCAGTGGTTTGTTTTGAAAAAAGCATATTTAAGGTTACCGGTCGATTTGTTTGAATCAATCTATTGAAGAAGAACGAGAAATTGCACAAGAAAAGCGCAGCGCAAGTATGGCCCGACATCGGGCTTCTCAAACACAAGAGCACAAAGAAGCAGCCCGTAAAACGGCTCGGTTGGCAAGTAGAAATCGTCGAGCTTATCGCACAGATCAACAACGAGATAATTTCCGCCACGAAAGAAGAAATGATTCAAGTGTTGATTTGAATCGAGCAGCATTTCTATACGAGGGCACAATTGATTTCTGTCGCTGCTGGTGTTCGAACCCGGTTCTACAGGTTCGTTGACATAGCGGCCACGCACTTTAACCAACTAAGCCACGGACGCCAGTGCAAATGTAGCATCGAAAAAAATGTGCAATGTAACTGCTCCAATTTTGATAAGATTCCCAAATACGCCCAAGGTTTTTATATTGATCAATGCGGAGCAAGGTTGTTGTCTATTGATAACAATGAGTTACAAAATGACACTTTATACAAGGTGCAGAGTTCTCGATAGTCAATCTAATTTCTTTGAAAAAATGTAAGATAATAAAAGAAAACTAAGATGTTTATTAAAATTGGAGAGATTTTCTATCAAATAAAAACAAAGGTTTTTGCAGATCCGTTGAAAAATATTAAAGATACACTGTTTTAAAAGCGCAGCCTACGTAAAATTGTGACATTTTTTCCACTTTGAACGTCGATATCTTCAAAACCGTCAAAGATATTGTAATTTTATGTGAAAAAATTGAAAATTCTAATATTTTTTCATTGAAATTCGTCATCGTAATACAAATCGGTAGATCAATGTAATAGATATAGCAAAATTATCAGAAAAAGAACTGATTTTCATGTTTTTACCTATAACTCAAAAACTCGAACTGATGGAGAACAACGGAGTCCATATTTGAAATCAAGAAACCAAACTAGTCTATAATCAGCTGAAAAATCTCCGGCACCAAAATGTCTGTCGGGCTGTGTAATGTACAAGAGCATGTAAAAGATGTTGAAATGGGTTATGTATCTGATAAAATGTTGGACATGCCTCTAATATCCAACTATTCCATCGGATATATTCCGTGCTCAAGCGAAAAAGATAATTGCGAGTTAAGTGATGTGAAAATTTCGAACGTTATCGAAGAAAAACTAAAAGTATCGGACATTTCACTTAAAAATTATTCGTTGTCTTTGGATAGGACTGGTACTTTAGATCGTTTTGGGTCGTTAACGTTATTAACTCGTTTTTATACATAAATATCTTGAGAAAAATATTTTATTTTAATTTCATAACTTAATTTTTAAAAATAATTCAGTTAATTTTCAATTTTGTTTGAATTAAAAAAAGTATTTCATACATAATAAAAAAAGCATTGTACCAAATATTTGAACCATTATAACTTCTTTGTTTTTAAAGTTATTGAATAACTTTTTTGGTCACAATGTAAACAAATTCTTAGTACTTTAATTTTATGAGAAAAAAAAAACAATTTTAGGGGGGGTAAATTGGGCTAACGAGGTTTACTAGTCAAATATGACCTTGGAAGTAAAAATGTTCCGAAAAGAAAATGTGGTACTCGCAAAGCACTTTTAAACGACATATTTTTTTAAGATCGGATATGTTATGCTCAAGTTATAGAAAAAATACCATTTCGGCTGTTTTTCCGATGGTCCAAAAAAATTTTTCTTTTTTATTTTGGAATCCATTCGAGGTCAGCTTTGAAATAGGGGGTGGTTTTTTCAAACTTTTTTTTTCGACCCACTCCATTGTATATGTTTTGATAGTGAAACTTGATATGTAGATGCTATGGGCCCAAGAGGCCCAAGAGGCTCTCCAAAGAGGAGAGGTTACTATATATTTGAGCGAACGTTAGACAAGGGGGAATTTGGTCACACAGGCCAAATTTATGATATCGAATTGCTTTGGAACTAAATGTCGTATAACAATGAAGGTCTTTCTACTGAAAAACTAGCACGGGCATTCGAAAACGGGACGTGGCTCCACCCATGTAAGCCAAATTTACAATACAGAATAGCTATAGAAGTAAAAGTCACAGAACATTGAAACTCAGAATGTAGATACCATTTGGTGATGTCCTTCTACTAGAAAAGGTGACATGCATTGGACAAGGGGGTGTTTCTCAACCCATACAAGCCAAATTTATAATACAGAAAAGCTATGGAAGTAAAAGACAAAGAACATAGAAGTAAGAGTGAAGTTACTACTTGGTAATATCCTGCTACTGCGAAATGAAAAATGCAAACAAATTTACAATAGAGAACGCTGCTATAGACTCCAAAACTACTGAGCCGATTAAGCTCAATTTTGCGCAGTCACTATGGGGTCATTCATAAATTACGTTACCAATTTAGTAGAGAGAGAGAGGTTTTAAAATGTACTGCGATTAGTAACGAATGAGGGGAGGGGATCTCAGATATAGTAATGTGACCAAAAATAAAAAAAAAATCGAAAAAATTGAAATTAATACAACCCAAACTTTTCAAACCATTTTCATCCTTACATCTTCATTTTTGACCGTCTAAATTGACTGTTGACTATTGGCAAGTGTAGTAAGGGCATAATTTTTCTTTGCTTGCTTTTCGACGGTTATTTTTTCTATTTTCGAATATTTTTTAATTAATTAATTTTTTTATTTCAAATACTACGTTACTTTATGGGGTGGAGGGAAGTGTTTTTGAAATGCACTACAAAGAGTACCGAGGAGAGTAAAAAAAAATTTAAAATCGGTCACATAATTTATGAACGACCCCTATGTTTCGAGTACGAGATAGTTTAGAAATAATAACGCTGAAGGCATTGCAACATTTTCCGGTACGTATCTAGATAAGGTGCAACAAAGCGCACCGGGAAAAAGCTAGTCTTAATATAAGTGTCAAATAAATGGTTAACAAGAGTATGGCTTAAAAATTATCTTTATAATAAAAGCTATCAGTCTAAAAAAACAGCTGCGAAAACATTTTCTGGAACGTTGTGACATTACCCCTGCCTAAATGCCACCCTTTACATGCAATGACTTAAGGCCAGCTTAAGGCCACGATTTTTTTTTTCTATTTTGATACTTAAAAAAATATACCGTTACATGAAATATAACAATTTCATCAAAAAATATCAAAGTAGAAAATAAAATTGTGTTCTAAAGCTGGTATTTTAAATGAGAACATTTAGACAGGGTGTTGTTCAGAAATATTTGAAGAATCCAAATTGAGAAAATTACCGTCGGTACCATTTCTAATACCCGATATAGAAAATCTTATATTAACTTTTTTGAAAAAGTTAAAAAATTGCATTCAAGTACACTTTTCTCAAAAATAGGAAAATGCATATGCACAAATCATGATAATTATTAATACACCAAATTTAAGGAATACGTTAACACTATAATTATTACCACCAAAGTTTAGACTATTGGGTAACAATCAAAAGTTCTGTACTATCTCGATTACAACTTTAGCTTCGAATATCCTTTACACAGGAAAAATCGTGAGTGGCATCGTGTTTAGCAATATATTGTTTAAACCTATACCTACTTTTGCTTTAAGACATACGTAGTTTTTTTATAAAAGTCAAAGCATTTTAAGGTCGTTATTTTTTACTGTTTTCCTCAAAAAACAACTTTGTCCTTGCGGGACAGGAAGACATCCTTTTTTTTTCCTTAACATTTTTTTTTGGGTGATCTTGACAAACCCATGCAACTTTTTATACTTCTTAGAATACGATATAAATTTTTCGATGCGCTCTAATGCGCATCATTCACGGCGCCAGCAATAACAGCGGTAGAGAGACCAGAATCGTAAGAAGCCACTTTCAAAGTAGGAATATTTGTAGCATGAGCAACAAAAATACCTGCATCATCCACAGCATCAACAACAGCAGGAGAGCCCACAAAAGGGATCGCAGAGAAGTCATCCGCAACAGAGGCTGCGCTCCCATTAGAAACCGGTTTTCCAGATCGAGTACGAGATTGAGCATTACTGACTGCATTATTGATTGCAGCATGATACAATAAATACAGGTAGATTCGCTATATGACAGCGTACTGCCACGAATGTCAACACGAAGAAAAAGTTCATAGAAATTAAATGAAAGCAAACAATTTTTTTACATGGATTTTGACAGTTATGGCAGTATGGAAAGAGAGCACAGTCAGGTCTGCATCTACCTCTATTTTGTGCATGGTATAATAATACAAGGTAGCATTGACAGTTGCTTGGGAAAACATATTCTGTCAAAAAATATACTCAAAAAGAGTGCGTTCGCTGGTCGGCCATTGTTAATAAATGAAAACACAAACAATGTTGAAAACGTTGAAGTGAAAAAAAAACAACAACCACAGCAGCTGCAGATGCATATACACAAAAAGCTGTTTTTGACAGTTTATGTTTTCCTGTTGAAGAGAAAATAAGCAGTTGTCAATGCTACCATGTATTATTATACCATGTATTTTTTGTATCATGGATGGCAGTAGCGGGCTTACGGGATCGGAGACAAGGCAATTCTAGAGAGGGAACAATAGAATTAGGAGAGTTAGAGCACACATCTGACTTGTTAACATCACTTCGCGGGGATTCAACGACCTTACTGCCAAGTGACTGTATTAGCAGAGCTTTTATCTCGCTTACTTTATCTCTTAATTTATTAATATTTAGCACAAGATTAGCGCGTTCAATTAAACATTTATCACATATAAACGAAATATAAACGAAATGTTCAAGTGATTGGCAATTAAACCATATTGGGTATCATGTACATTAACACATTGTTTATGAAAATTTGTGTTGCAAGACTTACACACAATTTTATTGTCAGCAATTGCAACAGACTTATTACACTTAATGCACACCATATCAAAGAATGTTTGATCAGACTTGTGACTAAACACAGACTGAAAGGTGTTAGTGAGTTTGACACTTCTCTCTCAAAAGATAAATTTATTTCGCCCCGCTCCTGTCAAAAACAGCTGATGGTTAATTGCAGAAGCGCAACCAAAGGGGGGTTTTGGGGTTTAAACCCCCACAAATTATTGCTACAAAAAGAAAAGCATGATAAGTAATAACATGTTTTTATCAAAAGCGCGAAAAACCCAAATTTAAATTTCAAATCGATTGCGGTTGAGGCATAACACTTCGCGACAGACATTTTGGTGCCGGAGATTTTTTAGCTGATTATAGACAAATTGGGTTGCCTAATTTCAGATATAGACTCCGTTTTTCTCCATCAGCTCGAGTTTTTGAGCTATAGTTAAAAACATGAAAATCAGTTTTTTTTCTGATAATTTTCCTATATCTATTGCACTGATTTACAGATTTGTATTACGATGATGAATTTCAATAAAGAAATACTAGACCTTTCAATTTTTGCACATGGTTTTGCAAGTAGTTTTGCAAGTGGTTTTGAAACAGTGCCTCGAAGAGTTAAATATTTGTAGTCATCAAAAACTGAAGAAAATGCGTCCTACTAGATGAATTGAGAGATACAACTCGGTGACGGTTTTTGTGAATTTTTTCGATGCCATAATATTGGCATTAGACAAAATTTCCTGTTGGGAGGATAGAAACACATCCAGCCAAGCAAATTTACTGAATTGTACATTACAAAAGACAGAATTTCTTTGAAGTATTTGTATTCATATATTTTATGCAAATTTCTTCAAACTCGAAACATTGATTTGACACAAGCAGTAGATTTCAGGCGCGGATACAAGGGGGGGGGGAGGGGTAAAGGGGGTAATTAAAAACCCCCCAAGAACTTTTAAATACTTTACTTTTTAATACTTTATTTGAAATAAATAATTGTGCCCACAGCTTAAGGGTACTTTTATATATACATAAGCGATTTTGAAAGCGTTTTTTGAAAGAATGCTACAAAAAACAGGTCAGAGATATTGCTATAATTAAGTTTTTTTTTTATTAATTCCAACAATCATTAAAGTATATAAAATAAAATTGTATTTTCTTTTTTTTTTGTTTTGTGACGTCATTTCCGTTTAGGTAACGTTTTTATGAAGCGATGCGAGAATGGTAGGACCATTTTGCTTGTAGAATAACATGATCTGTAGTCATCTGAAAAAAACAAAATATAATTATAAAACACTCTTACGTCGAGGTAGTGACTTCGAGTTTTTTTAAAGTTTTAAGTAGCATCCTACAAAAAACAAACATCTATAAGAATGCAGCAGAACGTTCAATAATAACTTAAAGATCACTGCTTGATGAAAAAGAGAAAACGCAGAATCATATTTTAAGACAATAGGTCTGTTCCCGTACTTTTGTAGCAAAAACTTGCAAGTTGCAAAATTCAAGAGAGTAAGCAGAAAAATTGTCTCTGAGCAATAAAAATGCTAAAAAGTACGGGAACGCTCTTTAGTAAAAACTTGCAACTATTGATCAAACATATGTTGGACAAACATTTGGTTAATTAAACGAAAAAATATTTTTGAAGATTTCGACAATGTCTGATAAATTAGCTGCACTAATTGATTTAATATATATGCTATATGTGCCTGGCGAACAATTAATTTGAATATTTGTCTTTTTATTTTTCATTTTTAGTGCAAATATTTACTTGATGCACTTGTCGGCCTGTTTTTTTTTTATTCTAGCGCAAATTTTGACATTTCTGCCAACACATGACAACTTGCAAGTTTTTACTACACGAAATTTGTGTAGAAGAAACTTGCAACTTATCGCAAGGAGAGGAAATGTTTTACTCTCTCATTGTCGCTCTCTTTTGCAAGTTTTTGGTGTACGGGAACGCAATTTAGTAAAAACTTGTGCAAGTTTTCGAAAGTTTTCACAAACTTGCAAGTACGGGAACAGACCTAATATTTGCAGATGTGCAAGAATTACACGAGAGGTTAGGTATGTCAATTAATATACCTCGTATTGCTGGAAGACAAGTTCATCGTAGTAATGTCAGCGCTTCAACACCAGAAGACTACTTTCGAATTTCCATATTTGTACCATTACTAGATGATAACATTGCTGATATGGAGGCTCGTTTCAGCGAAAAAATTTTCCAAAAACTATATGACGCGCTGAAAGCAAAAGTAAGCAATATTTTTTATGCGAGCAAAACGCGAAAAGAAAAAGGTTCAGCGCAAAAGTGAGCACAACTTGGTTGCACGGCGCATCAAACAGAAGTTGCATGTGGATGATGATTGCAAGCGAACATTGAAAGTTTGCATGATGATTGGAAAAGGGGTTGCGGGGTACATGCTGAAGAGCATAAATGCTTGGTGTTTGGTTGATCTTGTTCATGATTCAATAATATAAGGTTATTCGTATTTTTTGTCGTATGCTTAATTTGACAATTAAAAAGGTTTTTACAATCGGCCAACAGTGTTTGTGATGTTGGAGAAAAAGGGTATGTTTCAGTGTTTCGTTGTGTAGCTTTTTAGTGAAAAAAGTAGTTTTCAATGGTTTCTTGCCAGGCTAAAATGAAAAAAATTAAAAATAAAAACTGAGAAAAAGAAATGTCTGAAGTTGGAGAAGATGGAGAGAAGAAAACTTATAGCATCATTTTATAAATCCCTGCACATCACTTCACGCTGTGTTGTTGAAATTCGCAATTTATAAAACGCAACGCTTCACGACGTGATCTTCAGCGTTGAGTTACGCAATAGCGTAGTGAAAACAGTACAAAGTTAGCATTTTATAAAACGCGGCACTTGAAATTCGTTCACTTGAACTGTCACTTTCATCACTTGCTCTTGAGCTGCCGTTAGAACGAATAAGTTGGCATTGAAAGGGTAATAAGTGTTTGTTTCACTCATATATTCTTAAATGTTTACATATATCGTTTGAATATAGGTTAAAGACAGCAACAACGAACCAACAGTTCGAAATGTTGCTAAAAGAAATAAAAAAACTACCGCAGGTAGCAAATGGTACGACAGTGTTTGGCGTTTATATTGCAATTTCAATCATGGTATAATAATACATGGTAGCATTGACAACTGCTTATTTTCTCTTCAACAGGAAAACATAAACTGTCAAAAACAGCTGTTTTGTGGAAATACATCAGCAGCTGCTGTGGTTGTTGTTTTTTTTTTTCACTTCAACGTTTTCAACATTGCTTGTGTTTTCAATGGCAGATTGTGAGCGCTCTCTTTTTGAGTATATTTTTTGACAGTATATGTTTTCCCAAGCAACTGTCAATGCTACCTTGTATTATTATACCATGATTTCAATTTAATGATGGCTGAAGAGAACAGCTGATATGGTTGCCAACAAGTCCAAATTTGGTGAATCTTAAATATTTCAAAGATTTGCAATAATGATGCTAGTTTTATTTCACATGTGACAACCCTAAACTGCTGTTGGCTGACAGTTCACCGTGGTAACGTAACATAGCTAACGCAATAACGTAGTGATTAATAAAATGCAAATTTTAAATCAAAGTGATGCGCCGCGTTAGCGTTGCGTTTCATCACGGTGATTTATAAAATGATGCCATTAATCTCGGTGAAGAATTCGGGTCTATAGGACTTTTTTGTTCATTCACTTGGGTTGATCAAGTTTCGCGAGGCAGCTTGTATAAACGAAAGCTACAAGTTTTAAACGGAATAAAAGAATTTGAAGATATTTTCAGAAAATACAACGGTACGAAAATTTTACCAATTTTAACCATTTAGCTTTAGCAATGCTAAAGGTTCTATATAACGTTCAGCTATCCGAAATTTATCAAAATGTTTTTTAAATTCCGTATTAACAACCGAATACGTAACCTTAACAAAAGAACATTGCAACAAAAAATAAGGCAAGGCACTTAATATACCGCCTTGCATTGGTACGTATAGGGGTATAAAAATAGTATTTTATTCATGCAAAAATTCGGTATTTCGACGTACTGTGTAACGAGTGATGAAAACAAAATAGAAGGAATTGTCGAACCGAGCCGAATTGAAACATAAAAACACATTGGACCAAATGAGATGCGTTTGCTACGCCCAAAAGGCATAGAAAATTAAAATGAATAAAAATATCAAAATATGATAAAAAATATGTCTACGTTTTTGACTAACTTACACCTAAACCTTACACCTTAAGTGAATTAATTTTTGACTTAGATTAATACCGTCTATAAATTATTTTATATCTTCTTCTCCTTTAACCCCTCGGGGGGCATAGGGCGACAATATGCATACATAAAATTAGCCGGCTAGCGGGCTTAATACAAATTCTAGATGTTTTATAGATTTTCTGATGAAGCCCTTTAGCAAGGTCGAAATCGCAATAAAAATTTAGCTAGTGATGATTCTTATAAGTTCTAATGGAACTTAGGAAATAAGTTCTTTGGATGTTGGAATACGTAATAATTAAGTATAGCCACATTTTGTAAAACGCACGCAATCACGTCACTTCGTGTTTTCTTATCTGGCAATATATTTTAGTAGAAAATTTCTGAGTAAGAATAAGACTTTGTTTTACTTCATACGAAAAAGGTATTGCCAGACTGAAAATCTTAACGCAAGTGACTGCGTTCGTTTTACAAAATATGGGTATAATTAATAAAAGAACGTAATAAAATCTTCATTAGTTCCCTAGTTTTCGAGAAATCGTCTTGGACCTTAGCATATACATTTCTCTTTTTAAAATAAAGGTCATCAACGAAAATGAGTCGAACGAAAGAATCGCGCCTACCTCCTTTATAAAGTTAAATCATCATCCTGGTAAGACTTAAATAAATCCCGTTTTGTTTTCTTATGTAATGAATTGTTATGAAAACGAATACTTTTTTAAGTTTCATTGTTTTCAAAAATAAAAATGTAATTAAAATTGATTTATAAAAATAATTATATATTCATATTATTTGCTGGCAATCAATAATCTAGAACCATTGCTCATAAAAAAGTAAAAATAAAATAATTCCCTTTAAGAACCTTTAAATTTATAATTTATAATTTCATTCAAAACTGGGCGATTTTATTTATTAAAATATCAAAACGCAGAAAATGCTGAAAATTGAGATTTTGCATTGATGACACACACACTACTTTCATAACAAAGCATAAACAAGATCAAACAAACACCAAGCATTTATCCTCTTCAGCATGTACCCCGCAACCCCTTTTCTAATCTTCACGCAAACTTTCAATGTTCGCTTGCAACCGTCATCCACATGCAACTTCTGTTTGATGCGCCGTGCAACCAAGTTGTGCTCACTTTTGCGCTGAACCTTTTTCTTTTCGATTTTTGCTCGCATAAAAAATATTGCTTACTTTTGCTTTGAACGCGTCATATGTAAACGAAATCCTGCCAAACAAAATTGATAAACACAACAATGAAAAGTTAAACAATTTGTGTGTTAACTTTTCAAAGATAATAATTCCATTTTGTGACGGTAATAAGGAACTAATTCCAATTCAATTATTTCATGAACTTCAAATTGGCAGTGTAAACGGGCGAGCGAAACTAAGGTTAACGATATCAACACCGTTTTTACTCTTTGTGATAATGACATTTTTCCACTAATTTCTAAAACGTTTGCTATCTTTGCCACGCTTCTTATCAGTGTAGCAACAGCTGAGCGAAGTTTCAACGATTAATGATATTAAAAATGCTAATATATTGATGATGATAAAACAAATTAGAAAACATGGAAATTACAAGATTCCTAATATTATAATACATATAAATAACTTTGAAAATTTGACTAAGAAATTAATGGGAGAAGTTATTTAAAATTATTTTTTACTTTGTAGGGATTTTGAAATCGGTATTTTTTTTTTTTTGTTAAAAAGTTTTTATTTCTTCCTTTTTAGAGAATATTTATGTCATAGTATTTTTGAGGAAAATTTGAAATATGAAACTTTTTCCATACAAAGTTTGTTTTATTAATTCCTGAAAATTTGTTGGGTATTTTCCATTTCTGTCTACAATTTTTATTAAATTGCCACGCCCTTTTTATAATCCCGCGCACTTTTGTAATGATTCTATCTACCCACTTACCTGCATACAAAATATTAGTACGCTAGTGTCAATATTAACTGTGATATAATATTTTTATAATATTACCACACCCCTTTGTTGAATAACGCCCACCTTTTTGACCGAAATTTGTAGTAACTGTGCCTACCCATGTACTAAATTTCAGCTCTCTAGTATCAATATTATTTATTTATTTATTGGCCAAGCAAGGCAATTTACTTATTCTAACAGGTTTTATTTTATTTTTTATTTTTTTTCTCTCCCCTTTCCTTGTTTTGGTGTTCGAAGATATGCAATTCGATGTGGGCGTAATCCGCCCACCTAAATGACATGATTTTACGAACACGTCAAAAAGAAAAGGCAAGAAGAAAAGAACAAATAAAAGTTAAAGCTACTTACTTACATACTAGTTAGCTACTTACTTACATACTAGTTAGCTACTTACTTAAATACTAGTATATTTTATGCATTAGTATTAGAGAAGGAAAGAGGAGAGGGAAAGTAAATAGAATGAAAGTTCAAGGATTGGGTTGATTAGGAAGAGAAAGAGACTTCGATAGAGATCGCTTGAATGATGATTTAGACATGGAAGGTGAGTAGTGGTCGGAAATACTATTAAATTCTCTACCGCAACGGCTGATGGGTTCATTACTTGCATATGCAGTATGATGCCGATATTCAGTTAACAGCCGAGTATGTCTAGTACGTCTTATAGGGTCATTGAGGGTAATCTTGCTAGAGATGTATTCGCAATTAGTTACACCGTTCAGAACATCGAAAGTAAAGCATGAATCCAAGACCGTTCTTCTTATTGATAGCGGCATCAAATTTAATAGGCTGAGTCTGTGTTCATACGGTGGAAGGTTACAATATTCGCGGGGGTTATAAGTCTCTCTCAGAGCGAATAGGACAAATTGCTTTTGTATCGTTTATGGTTTGTATGGTTTTATATGGTCGATTCTATCACAATGGGATTCAAAAGCTGGATTCCAAATAATGCAGCCATATTCGAGTATTGGGCGCACTAGCGCACAGTACAGGGATGTGGTGACCCATACATTCTTGAATTCATGTGCTCGTCTTTTAATAAATCCGAGCTGTTTGCTGGTCCTGGATACAATCTTATCATAGTGTAGATTAAAACGCAGTTTGTTGTCCGAGACCACTCCAAGATCAACTATATAATCGTAACTTGGTTTCTACGGGAAAAACTTATCACGTTACACTTATTTACATTGAGGTAAAGTTTGTTTTTGAGAAGCACGAATTTGGATGCGGATTCGTGGTTGGCAAGCGACTACGACATCATGTTCTGCGATTCACACCTGTGAACGAACGACTTGCCATAATCCGTGTCAAGGCAAGATTTTTCAACATAAGCCTGATTTGTGCGCACGCTCCGACAGAAGATAAGGACGATGAGACCAAAGACAGCTTCTACGAGCGCCTTGAAGAGGCCTATGAGCGCAGCCCCCGCCACGACATAAAAATCGTGCTTGGTGACTTTAACGCCAAGGTGGGAAAAGAAAATATCTTTGGTCCAACAGTCGGAAAGTTCAGCCTCCACGACAATACCTCCGATAACGGAATGAGGCTGATTGACTTTGCCGCAGCGCGAAACATGGTCGTTAGTAGCACTAGATTCAAGCATCTCAATATTCATAAAGCAACTTGGCTGTCTCCTGATCAAAAGACGCGCAACCAAATTGATCACGTTTTGATTGACGGAAGGCACTCTTCTAGTGTTTTAGATGTACGCACGATCCGTGGTGCCAATATAGACTCGGATCATTATCTTGTCGCAGCCAAGATCCGTACACGCCTGTGCGCAACCAAGAATGCGCGCAATCCAGCACAGAGAAAGCTAGACGTCGAAAAGCTGCAATCAAAGCAAACAGCCGAAGACTTCGCTACTCGACTCTCACTCCTGCTTCAAGAAAGCACTCCTCCGATCGACGATATATGCGCGCAGTGGAATCATATTTCCCACTCCATGCGTACGGCTGCCGAAGAGGTGATTGGCTATCACCACCCTCGCCGAAACCAGTGGCACGACCAAGAGTGTCACGACGCCACTGCAGAAAAAGATGCCGCCTACAAAGCCACCCTGCAGTCGGTTGTAACGCCTGCTGCTAAGGAGCGATACAAAGAGAAGAGGAGGGAAGAGAGACGCATTTTCAGGCGAAAGAAAAGGGAAGCGGAAATGCGTGAGTGCGAGAAAATTGAGATGCATGGTGACAGGAATGAGGTCCGAAAATTTTTCGAAAAAATAAGACGCCTGGCCGATGGTTTCAAGACCGGGGCCTCTTCCTGCAAGGATGAAAATGGGAATCTAGTGACAGATATCCAGAGTACACTGATGATGTGGAGGGAACACTTCTCTAGGCTTCTGAATGGCGACGACGACAACAATCCCGCCAATAGAGATGATATCCCGGAAACCCTAATTTCAGACGACTGCGTTGAAGTTCCGCTGCCCGACCATAGTGAAGTCTTGAAAGCTATAGCTCGGCTTAAAAACAACAAAGCCGCAGGAGCCGATGGCTTACCTGCTGAGCTCTTCAAGAATGGAGGCGAAGCTCTATTTAAATGCATTCATGAGCTTCTATGCAGAATATGGTCGGAAGAATGCATTCCAAACGATTGGAACCTCAGTGTGCTCTGCCCAATCCACAAGAAAGGCGATCCCACAATTTGCGCCAACTACCGTGGGATAAGCCTTCTGAATATCGCATATAAGGTCCTGTCGAGCGTACTATGTGAAAGACTGAAGCCCATCGTAAACCAGCTGATTGGACCTTATCAGTGTGGCTTCAGACCTGGCAAATCCACCATAGACCAGATATTTACGCTACGACAAATCTTGGAGAAGACCCTAGAAAAACAAATCGACACACACCATCTTTTTGTCGATTACAAAGCCGCCTTCGACAGTCCAATAAGGAATCATCTATATTCCACCATGTCTGAATTTGGTATTCCTGCAAAGCTCATCCGCCTTTGCAGAATGACACTGAGCAACACCAGCAGCATAGTTAAAATTGGAAAGGACCTCACTCCTCCATTCGATACCAAACGAGGTTTCAGACAAGGTGATTCCTTATCGTGCGACTTTTTCAACCTAATGATGGAGAAGATCATCCGAGCTGCTGATTTGAGATGCAGTGGCACGATATTCTACAAAAGTATTATGCTGCTGGCGTATGCTGATGATATCGATATCATTGGCCATAATACGCGCGAAGTCAGCGCAGCATTCTCCAGGTTAGCGAAAGAGTCGAGTCGAATGGGTCTTGTAGTGAACGCAGATAAGACGAAATACCTAGTGTCAACAAATAAACAGTCCCAGCGTCTTGGAAACCACGTCACTGTTGACAACATCTCCTTCGATGTTGTTAAGGACTTCGTCTACCTGGGATCCAGCGTAAACTCTTTCAACGATGTCAGTATTGAGATAAAGCGAAGGATAACTCTTGCCAACAGGTGTTACTTTGGGTTGAGTAGGCAATTGAGAAGCAGAGCCCTCTCTCGACGAACAAAACTCACGCTCTATAAGTCACTAATCATGCCCGTCCTATTATATGCAGCACAAACCTGGACGTTGAGCAGTTCTGATGAAAAGACTTTGGGAGCCTTCGAGAGAAAGATCCTTCGTAAGATCTTCGGTCCAATCTGCGTCAATGGCGAGTACCGAATTCGATGGAACCACGAGCTGTATGAGCTGTACGCTGACATCGACATAGTTAAGCGTATTAAAATCGAGCGGCTCCGCTGGCTAGGTCATGTTGAGCGAATGGAAAACGACGCTCCAGCGAAAAAAATATTCGATTCGGTGCCCGGTGGTGGTCAACGCAGAAGAGGACGCCCACATCTTCGTTGGAAGGATCAGGTGTTGGATAACCTGACTACACTTGGTGTTTCCAACTGGCGCCAGCAAGCGCAGAACAGAAATGGCTGGCGCAATTTCTTATACGAGGCCAAAACCGACTTACGGTTGTAAGCGCCAGATAAGTAAGTAAGTAAGTAAAGTTTGTTTTGGGTATACCATGTCTCAAGAGTTAAGAGGTTTAACTGTAAGAAGTTTAAATCTTCCTGCGATTTAATTACGTGGTACATTTTTAGGTCGTTCGCATACATAAGATGTGGAATATCCTTCAACACTATGGACAAGTCGGATATGAAGATATTGAAGAGAAGAGGACCAAGGTGGCTACCTTGCGGTACTCCAGAGGAGACTTTGATTTTCTTCGACAAGATTCCTTGGAATTTAATATATTGGGATCTACCATGGAGATAAGTTGATAGCCAACTAAGTAAAGATCCAGAGAAACCGAATTTTTCTAATTTATTTATTAAGATGCCATGATCAACACGATCGAAGGCTTTACTGAAATCAGTATAAATAGCATATATTTGGTCTCTTTTCTCCATCTTGCTTAAAACGTCAGAAACCATGATCATGAGGTTAGTGGTGGTGGATCGACCTTTTCGAAGCCCGTGCTGCTGCTCGTTTAGTCGAGGGTTGGCAAGGTGTGTTAGCTATTCGCATATAATTTTTGGAATAGCTTTGGGATGGCTGACAAAATTGCTATGCCTCTATTATCCGATATATAGTGTGTTTCTAATATTGCCACACCCCATTGGTGAAAATCGCCCACTTTCTTGACCCTAATTTTTAATAACTGTGCCTACTCATGTACTAAATTTCAGTACCCTAGTGTCAATATTATTCGACATACAGTGTTTTTCTAATAGTGACGCGCCCCTTAGTCGAATATCGCCGAATTTTTAAAAAAGGACCTCCGCGTTAATGGTATCTATCTGTTGACAAAAAATTAGGAAAATCGGACAAGTGCTTTAGAAGTTATCGATGTACATACATTTAAAAAAAAAAAACGGACAAACCAACGAACTTGAGAACCTCCTCCTTTTTGAAGTTGGTTAAAAAAGAAGCGCTGCGATGATTTTGTCATGTAATTTTTTCTCTATCTAATGACTATCTAATAATCAGTATACATTTTGTAGTTCATTTATTTTTCAAAGTGTACCATATTATAGTCGTAACGTCAGAACAATAAGTTTCATATTCCTTTAATTTTTTTTTTTATTGAAAAGTACTATGTTTGTTTTTTGATTGCACATACTTGAAAATATAATTGTGCAATTTTTTTACAATGGAATAAACGTGAAAAATTTTAATAAATCGCCCTTAATTCCAAAATTAGTTAAATTTAAAGTTTTTATTTACTTTCCGTTAAGATATTATTCCAGAAAAAGGGAGAAACAAATAAATACGGAAATGTGCGTGCATATGTCTGGGAAAAATGCTTCTTAAAAAATTCGATAACTTCAATTCAAAAAAGTACAATTTGTCTTTGATAATTTATAAAAGTACAAAATATGTGTCTTTGATAATATCGTTCTCAAATTTTGCACACATATTTATTAACATTTAAAGAATACAAAAAAGTTTGTTTCAGAATTTTTGAAGCGGCTTTTGACGTTATTTGATTTTTTTTTTTTTAAATGCCAAAAATATGACGGTGTGCAGGATATCACCCATCTGGAACATCTGAGGAAAAATTAAAAAAAATCAAATTTATCCTTGTTTAAGTGGCTATCGCCTGAACTAGGATAATTTTTTTCCGCCGAAAAAAAAAAATGGCTGCCATTTGAAAAAAAAATCGATTTTCGAAGTTACAAAATCGGTCGGTTTTTTTTAAATTTGTAACCTATATGCCCCCTATGTTTGCTGCCATTGTGGTAGAATTAACGTTTTGAGTGCAATATTTGGACTCATTACACCATAGCTGCTATAGTTACGTATATTTTCTTTTATATACATATATTTATAAAACCGCCCCCAAAAAAAATTCCTGGTTGCGCCTCTGGTGAATTGGAATGAAAATAAATCAGTTAACGTGTAGTCGATCGAAACTCAATGCCATGTCTACTTTTTTTGATGGCTATTATCAGTTGAATGTTGGTATTGAACATTCTTTCTTCGCATTCGATATTTTCTTGAAGCAGTCGAAGTGAATGCAAGACAATTTGCATACTGACCAAAGCTTCATGTCGGTGGCACCTTCCAGCGCACGTTTTTGATAAAATGACAAAACCTTCAATGACGAACTTGGTTAATGGGCGAAGACAACTACAATAAGTTTTTGTCAATACAGCACGGCGCTGTATTTAATTAATTGCATTAAATATTAATTTATAGTTAATTCGCACAATAACCTATAAAACAATAAAACATCATCATCTAGCAACTCAAACAAATAATACAATTTAACAACTATCAACAGTTCCACTCTTTCGTTCACAATTTTTCGACAGAAAGAAAGCTATTCATGGTGTTGTCAAAAACTCACTAACTCACCATGATAGAATTATAAGGTAGGACCGACTCGGAGAAGAATGGTTTAGAAAGCAGAGAAAAGCGGGCTAGTTCTCAAAATCAGTTATTCATCTCTAGTTTCTTTATGTTCATTTTTCGCAGTTGATTTTAGGTTAAACTTTTTACAAGCTTTTCTGCAAATTGAACACTTCCTCGGCATTTTATAGATTTATTTACAATGTTTTTACAATATTTTCACTCAAATTACCACAAACTTAACACACGTGTCCGCACTTTTTACAACTTGAAAACTTAATATTTTTATTTCATTTGAGGTTTCTACGAACTTCGCCTTGTTGACAATTAGCCAACCTTTTTATTATCCACTCTTCGTTGACGCATGAGCGTACTGAGCGACTCGGCCCTATCTTGTAAATCTGCCATGCTCTGTACCGTAAATTTTTTTGGAAACTTGTTGTATTCCTTTTGTGTTTTTCGCTGTTTTGACGAAGCGCTTCACATTATTTTTCGTTTGATTGCGTGCGTTTGGTGTTCTCCCAGGTAGCATTTGGAAGATTGTATGACGAGCGCGATCATTTCGCGATTCTTTTTTAATCGTCCAGACGATTGTTATAGTAGAATTTTATTTTGCTCTTCCAAATGATGCTATTGCGAGTTGTTGTAACGATTGTTGGACGAGTGAATCGTAGTTCACGCATTTTGGCGAGCATTTAAAGAGTGCTAGCAAGAATGCGACTCATTTTGATGATTGATTGACGAGTGTTTTTTTTTTTTTGTTACTCTACAATAGTCGTTTAATCGTTCTGACGACCATTCGTGTATTTTGTGTAACTCTAAAATCGGCGCTTATGCATTCTCGCGATCGTTTGGCGAATTTAACCTTTATGTTTAGATATCGCCGCTTACGCATTCCCGCGATCGTTTGGCGAACTTAACCGTTGTGTTTAGAAAAGTTTACAAAGAACAACTGATGTTTGCTTTCTTTCAACAACTGTTTTTTGTTTCATTTTAACTCAGTTGTTAGCTAGTGAACACGTGCCCAAGAATTATAGCAAGTAAGTACTTTTTATTTCATGCTTTTACAGTTTCCTAATTTGTTTTTCTTTTTTAAGATGTATGTCATTCTAAATTCAAAGCTGACGACGTTTTGTCCATGCTGGTGACCGACTCAGAAAGGGTGATCGGACCAAAAAGGATGACGAAACAAATTAGGGGGATTTGGCTCCATAATTTATTTTTTTATATGTTTTATTTTTCTATGACTGAATTTTGTTTTTTTTTTTAATTAAAAATTGAATTAATTTTATTTTATATACACGAGTTTAAACTTATTACATATATTACAATTAAAAAATTAACAATACAGAACAATGCTTTTTATTTTGAAGCATTTAGGGTCAATTAAAGATCGTATTGGCAATAGTTTCAAGACCCTTCAGTGATTCTTTCCTGAGCATCGTAGACGACTCAATTAGGCGATTGATTCAAGGGTCGTTTGAAGTAGGAATAAAAGCGTCTTACGCGATTCTTTTTTGAGCATCGTAGACGACTCAATTAGGCGGTTGATTCAAGGATCGTTTGAAATAGGAATAAAAGCGTCTTACACGATTCTTTTCTGAGCATCGTAGACGACTCGAATGGAAGAGTCGCCGGCTTGACACAGTTTCTCCCGTTGGACTGAACTTGCGCGATCGGAATACGACATCGTCGACGATTTATTTAATCGCCCGGTCCAATCGTGGAAGAGTCGCCTACGATTGAAAATGCTAGCTGGGCTGTAGCTGAAAATTGTAAGGCTGCGAACATAGTGCATGTGTATGAGCAGAGCAAACATATTGCATCTTTGTTGCACCAGAATTCAATTCTTGACTAATGTAGAAGCTCTTGTCAAGTACAAAAGAGAACGTCAAAAAGGGGCGTCTTACATTTAGCAGCATTCTGCTATCAACATACTTACATATGTGATTACAAAGCTAGGATATCTAATATTCGCCGGATGGGGCGAAAACGATGCTAACTTCACACCGGTGTATTCACTGGTTGACGCGAATTGCAAGAATGCGTAAATACAAGATGTGTATATAAGCTTAAAAAACACAAATCGATCGATATCAAGTTGTAAACGAAAAATGGGTGTGATCCGCGCACTTTCCAATCATGGGAACAAGGAGGCGTAGGGTATTTCAGAGTCTGTTCAAACCGATTATTACCTTTCCTTACTGTTTGATATGTAATATCTTACCGATCGGTTTCCAGCATGTGGGAGCTATGTCGTGAAATGCGACGGATATCCGTAACAGGAAGTCGGGGAAGCAAACGCCATTTGATTTATCACACAATTAATTGCAGCTTTTAAGGCTCGAATAGCTGCTACACAAACCACATTAATATCTGTTTTAAATCACAGTAAACTGAACGAAGCCACAATTTCCTTTCAATTTTATTTAACTACAGCGCATGCTACTATTTAGTTTAGACACAAACCTGTGTAGCCTTCATGTAAAAGAAAAATAATAACCTTATTTTTTCCAACATCCAAAGTAAAAGTTAACAAGACCAAACAGCTGTTTTTGGCATACACGGTTAATATTTTAAATATATGTATATAAATCGAATTGATTATAATAATTTTGTGATTTGCAGAGATGGGTAAATCCAGAGCAGAGTATAAGCAGAGCGAGATTACCGGCAGAAAAAAGTGAGGAAAAATTTAAAGTTGAAAAGGTAAAGCCAAAAAAAATTGAGAATAATTCAACTCAGCGTAACAGGGACTTTTTGTTCAAACATTTCGCAAAAAGCACAACAAAATTGGTCGTAAGAAGCTCGGTCAAAGGCCTTTCAAGGGCTGAAACGGCCATTTCGTTTGTTTTTTTTATTACCAAGGTGAAGTGTCAGATGTTACATATCATATGCGACTACTGTAAGGCTCGCTCGATTTTTTTTTTTAATTTTTTGTTGGGACTCCAAAATAGGCAAAGAGCTGTTTGGGGTGCAATAAAAAAATAAATAAGTTATTTCAAAGTAATACGGAAATTATGCAAAGTAGTGAAACAAAATTATTTTTATAATTCAATATACGATATTAATTTTAAGATATTTACAGATAAATCATTTATAATGCTGTTTCTTAATTAAAGGTTGTTTTTTTTTTACATTTTCAGATTTGTTTTAAAGACACTAATGACAATATGCCCTGGTACAGTGTTACTCGTTTTTATGGTATCTCTGTGGATAATAGCATCATGGACGCTGAGGCAGTGTGAAAGGTAAAAATTATTTATACTGAATATATGTTTTTATTCTAATAATGGATATATATGTATATATATTTATATGAAAATATGAATATACATATGTATATATACACATGTTATGTTATTTTATGTATATGAGCGAATCCATTAATTATCGGCCATTTTTAGAGATCATCATCTGGGCTCAACTTATTGAGCTAAAAGACAATGTTGAAAAATAAATACAGAAATTTTGTAAAGGTTTTATTTTTTTTTTACTTTAAAATTTTTACTTGACGATAATAACAAATATCCCATTTTATTTAATGTATAAGCTTTTCGCAGAAATATTGCCGGGTCTTTAAAGTTTCTAGAATTCTCTCAAAATCAAATTCAAAAGCTTCATTTAAGTTTATTTACCCTTTTTCATACCATTTAAAAAAAATTATAAAATTGTGGATCCATCCATTAAAAATCCCTGAATAAAGTTAAATAGCTTGCACTGATCATAGGCTTCTGTTTCGAATCCCAGTTCGGTTTATTTCATATATATTACTTGCAGTTGAATATGTATATTATTTGACTTAATTGTTGTAATTGATGGTAGAAAATTTGTGGAGAGGATCCTTTATTAACTTGCATTGACTGAGAAAAATGCATAATACTTGTCTCAGATTTCTCCTCCACTCTTCGAATATCGTACACATGCTTGACGTGATTGGCCGACCTTTCCAACTAATCTTTCATATACTTTTGAACCATGGCAGTCATGTTTAGATAGTTGTAACACCTGAATTCGTTGGTTCAAATTAAAAAAAATAATCCAGTAAAGTAAATACTCGTACGATAAAAAAGGCGTTTTTTCTTGTGTAGAACCAAACAAAATACGCAAAAGTTAAAAACGATCGTAAACGTAAGAGCACAAGCCTGAAATGGTATTTTTACCGTGAATCCTCCATTCTTTTATTTATACTTGCAATGTTTACAATGATCCTAACATGAAAATGATCAAATCTATACGCAAGCAGCGTGGTGGCCATGGCCAAGTGCGTGTAACAGTCTGCGGGCCACTCAAAGCCAACACTAGCAAGCCCAGGTTCAAACCCAGCTGAAATAACAAATTTTTTATTATATTAAAATTAATTTTTCTTATCGGTCGTCACCTCTATAAAGACAACTGCAAACCTCAGAGAGTAAATAATGCCATGTAAAGCTTCATGAGAATATGCACATTAGCCGTTGGGAGTCGGCATAAAACTAATAGGTCCCGTTCTCGATCATTTGTGCACAAACATTTTATAACACGCACAACAGAATTTGATCATAAGAAGCTCAGTCAAAGACCTTTCAAGGGCTGAAAAGGCCAATTTATTATATTTTATATTTTTTATAACCAAATAGCACACATTTGAATACTTTTATAGCAGTCCAGTTAATTTCATATGTTATGTTGCCTAAAATTGTTGGGTGTTTAAAAGTTAAAAACTCATGTTGAATTCATACATTCAGAGAAAATACCCAGAGTTAAAATTGTTTTCAGCAAAACAGCAAAAGCAACGAAAATTTTGCTGCATAGAGCTACCTAAACTTTTTCAAGACATTATTTTATCTAAGAAATAAAATTAATTTCTGCGATCTCTTTTAAATTGCTTTCGTAGTGCTGCGACAAATAAGAAAAGCAAAATGAAAAACAAAGCACTAAAATAATTTCATATGCTTTCGTTGCACTACGCAGCAAAACAAATTCTTTTTAGTGCTGTTGCTTTTGCTTAGCCGTTCGTAGATTCAGAAAGCAAAGACCCCTTTTACATTGATCAAGACTTGAAATCAACTTTTTTTTTACGTTCTCTTTTAGACTTGACGAAACATTTTACATTGGTCAAGAATTGAATTCTGGTGCAAAAGAGATGCGTTCTTTCCCAGCCAGCATTTTCAATCGTAGACGACACTACCGCGATCGGACCGGGCGATTAAATAAATCGTCGACGAAGCCTATTCCATCCGAAGAATGGGCAACTCTTCCACTTGAGTCGTCTACGATACTCAGAAAAGAATCGTGTAAGACGCTTTAGTTCCTACTTCAAACGATCCTTGAATCAATCACTTAATTGAGTCGTCTACTATGCACCAAAAAGAATCGCTGAAGAGTCTTGAAACTATTGCCAATCATAAATCTTTAATTGATCATAAATGCTTCAAAATAAAAAGGATTTTTTTTTATTGTTCTTTTTTTATTGTAATATTATATGTAAAACTAATTAAATTATTAAATAAAAAAAATGCAGTTATAGAAAAAAATAATTAAAAAATAAATTATTTGGTAGCCAAATCCCTCTACTTTGTTCCGTCATCCTTCTTGGTCCAATCACTCTTCCTGAGTCGGTCACCAGCATGGACGAACAATTGGTGCAGCACTTTATTAATTCCTACGTCATCAGCTTTGAATTTTGAATGACATACATCTTAAAAAAGAAAAACAAATTAGGAAACTGTAAGAGCATGAAATAAAAAGTACTTACTTGCTATAATTGCAGAAATACCAAATTCCTGGATACTGGGCTTATTATTTGCTAACTAAAAACTGAGTTAAAATGAAGCAAAAATCAGTTGTTGAAAGAAAACAAACATCAATTGTTCTTTGTAATCTTTTCTAAACATAACGGCTAAATTCGCCAAACGATCGAAGCGTAAGCGGCACACACAAAATACACGAATGGTCGTCAGAACGATTGAACGATTGTAGGGTAACAAAAAAAAAAAAACTCGTCAATCAATCATCAAAATGAGCACTCTTTAAATGCTCGCCAAAATGCGTGAACTACGATTCACTCGTCCAACAATCGTCACAAGGACTCGCAATAGCATCATTCGGAAGAGAAAAACAAAATTCTACTTCAACAATCGTCTGGACGATTAAAGAAAGAATCGCGGAATGATCGCGCTCGTCATACAATCTTCCAAATGCTAGCTGGGTTATTTCTTTCATATGTTTGCTCTGCTCATACACATGCATTATGTTCGCAGCTTTACAATTTTCAGCTACAGAAAACCAAACGCACGCAAGCAAACGAAAAATAATGTGAAGCGCTTTGTCAAAACAGCGAAAAGCACAAAAGGAATACAAAAAATTGCCAAAAAATTTACGGTACAGCGCAAGTGTTCTCTTACCCTTTCGTAGCTTCCGATGTGCCTACAAACTAACAGACTTGAATTCAAGTCTTGACCCATGTAAAATGGGTCAAAGCAATATGAACAGAATTTGTTTTTTTTAAGATAGTGGCTGTTGCTGTTTGATTTTCAATAAGCACAGCAAAGTAAAAGCAAAAGCAATTGAACGGTTTTAAGTTTCTGAAACACTGAAAATACCTTTAAAAAAATTAAGAACATAGCTCAAATCTGAAACCTACCAAGAATATATAGAAAGGATTATTCGCTCTCATGTTTGATTTATATGTACAAAGTTTCCCTTTTCATTCGGCATCTTGGATCCGTCATTTTGAATTTATTTCGATGAAGTTGAATATATGCACTTATTTATAATGAACTTGGCAGCAAATCCATATGCCTGCAAATATCTGATAACCATTTGATCCTTACATCCGATGTCAACATTTTATTTTAGGATGAAAATTTCGACTCCAGAATCGAAAAGCTCCGAAAACGATTATTTTTATGGTGAATTTCAACATTTTGAAAAATAGAAATACAAAAACAAAAAAAAAAAAAAAAAAAAAACAATCAACATTTAGTCACTTGGGACTTAATCGGTTAGTACTAAAATAATTTAAGAACAAAATACATTGTGTGATTGAATTTATAAGACAGTAATAGTTATATTTTTTCAAGTTTCCAAATTATGTTTAAATAATTGTCTTTACTACGGTGAACCGTGAATTAAAGCTTCTAGCCTTATTTTGTATAAAGGGTCTTACAATATGGACGCTCGATGTTTGCAAGGTTACAGCGATCATGCTGCTAAAACAACAACTGTCAAATTTATCATAATTGTTAAGTAGTGTATGGCAAACCACCGCGAAAAGTCACAGTGATGTAGGATGTTTGCAAATCATCAAATTTCATTTTTAAAAGTATTCCACACATTGCTTGATTTCATCCTCGACTTGGCAAATTTTGCTATGTTGGGTCCAAAAAATCCAAATGCGACCGCATAAATCCATATGATTCAAGAACTGAACGCAAACGACCATAGATAATGCCGGTGTTCGCTGATTCGACCCCCAACACAAATTTCCAAAAATCATCTTTTGCCATTCATCTAAAAGATATTCTAAGCAAGGGCGGACATTTAGGCGACCCCATACTTGATCCCATAAAATATTCTTTAAAATAAAAAATATTTGAGTGAATATCTCACACACAACTTGTTTTATTTACTTACATTTAAAAATCGAGCGTCCTTATTTGAAGATCCAAGGTTCTTTGGAAATGATTTATTTATTCTGTATTTATTGAATATTAGATGATTAAATGACAACACGAATTATTCCTCACATTCGTATACTAACAGCCTTCAAGCTCAAATTCGCTTATAAATCAGAAGTTTTAAAAGTAAATCAAATTAAAATATTAAAGCTTACTTTATCTTATCTATTAACGATTATTTTATTGAATTAAAGGATGACATTTAATTGCATTTTTACATTTTACAATAATTGCTTAAAAAGAAAATGCTTTTACATATATAAAGTGTGTACCAACAAGAGGTGTAGAGTTGCAAAGTCGTATTAATTAGTTCTAAAAAAGATGATGTTTGAAACATTTCAATCTGTTTACTTTATAATTCAATAGAAATTCAAAAGACATCCAAACAATTGTTAGTTTTATTCAAAAAACAATTCTCATCTCTTGTTAGTACACTCATTATTATTTGAGCGAATGTGATATTTTCTAATCTATTCTAACGCCAATCAATTAAAAAAAAATAAGTAAAAATTAATAAATTAGTATAAATGTTGCAAAGATACTGTAAATATCTATGGGTTTATGGTAACAATATCACATAAATTGTGTCCGCGTAGTGTCTGCGTTGTGCCCGCAGGAGTCAAGTGGTCCTAGGAGCTCAATAAGGCAATTCTACTCTAGTTCATTATAGCTAATATAAAAGATAAAAAAAAGAAATTCATAGAAATTTCTGTACTTTTTTTTCAACATTGTCTTCAAGCTGATTAAGTGTTACAAAACAATAAAAAATCACAAACTTGCCACGAGGCCTAGTGCAGGTCATAAAATTTTTGGCATTAAGCCTCAAAATCTGGATTGGGGTCAAGAAAACCGTTTTTTGGGTAGATGTACGCATGTATTGCAAATACGTCTTCAATACAATACAATTTACAAAAACAAAATGAATTGTATAAAAGATGATAGAAATTTCCAACGATGCATCGTTTCATTATAACGCCAAAGTAAAATTCGCAGTAATTGATAATTTTTTGAATTGCTTTCAATTTTTGTCGTTTTGATACACTCAGAAAAAAAACATTGGTAAAATCAAAATTTTTCATTGGTATATCTGCCAATTTTACATTTTGTTTCATGCTCAAAAGTTAATTCTTTTGTATTGAAATGGCTGAAGCTATTGTTTTAAAAAATTTCCCCTTTTAAATCAATATGTAAAAGTTTGGAAAAAAATGTTCAAATATTCATTTAAGACATTAAAAGCTTGTTTTCAAAGCTTTTATTTTAACAATTTTTAACATTTTGAATCAACATTTTATAGTTTTTGAGAAAACATTTTTATTTGTTATTTCATAATTTTTATTTCTTGAAACAAAAGTTTTTACTTTAATTCCAAAATTTTTATGGTAAAATCAAAAGTTTTTATGTCAAAATGCTAAAATGTTGATTTCAAATGCGGATTTTTTTCAGAGTGTAGTATCCAATTATGATTTTAAAATATTCCAAACCTAGTTACTTGAGTTATTGAATTTAAAACAATAGCGCTTCTGTTCAATCAGTCCAAAAGATAGTTGTTCTCTTGTTGTTTCAGCAGAATGATGGAATTTGCTTCTAAAAAAAGCTAGCAAAATATAATTATTTTCGCTATTTTATAGATGAAATTGCGAAAATTTAAGATTGTTGCGTCTGTTTCTTTTTTGTTATCTGGAGGAAAAAGTAATAGGAATAATACGTACATCTACCAAAATCTGGGTTTTGAGCCAAAATCCACAGTTTGAGGGTAAATTCGAACATACAAGCTTACAGTAATTTGTTGTATGATTCGCTCATTTACATATATCAGGGTGGTTCAAAATGCAACTTTTTTTAATTTCACCAGATATTCATAACTCTAATCCTTCCCCGTGCTCTAAAGAACACCCGTAAAAAAACGTAAAAAAAATTGGTTAAGGTAACGAGGTAACGCTTTTTGTTTTTCCATACGATTTTTCTTTTATTATCTGTCCGTTTTGTAGTTAAATTATTTTTTTTTTATTTTGGGTTATTAGAAAAAAAAAAAAAACATTATCACTCAAAATATTTTCGCAGTTGTGACGTTTGTAACGATCTCACCATGCGATGCATATTTTCTTCACTACAAGTTTACTAAAGAAAGTAATTTACATTCCCAAGTAATGCTATTTGCGATGTCTTCCGATTTATTCCATCTTTTTCATTGTTTCTATTTGAAATAATAAAAATTTTATCGTTTTAATTTTTCGACAACCAAGCATATACTTTGATATACATATATTTGATTTCACCCATATCCGAATAAGGCAAAATGTAAAGTAAATAATTTTAAATTTTCATTCCAGCCGTTTCTCCATTTCGGGTCTCACAATTGTACTTCTTTTAAGAAGGCAAATATATTGCTATTGAACATAAGGAAGTATGTTAATCTTCAATAGTAATGGAAAATGTCATACTTCTCAGTAGAAAAATAATGTACATATCTTGAAATGCTTTCTACCTCAACGGGTTTATTAATATTATTGTGTTTGGTATTAAAATTTGGATAATGGCGACTCCATTGTGTGAAGACATACAAATTAAAGGTTCTTACAACTTCAATGTACCTACTAGAATTATTATTATTATATTTATTTGACAAGTACATTAATTACAAAATCATAATCTTAAAGAATAAGCTATAGCGACTAAGGCTTTCAGCTTTAGAAAAAAATAAATCAGGTAAGCATACATAATAGTTTTTAAATTTCAAAATATAGGTTTAGCTTACAAACAAGTTGTATGAATGTTTTGAAAGACTTCAGCTAGGTTTGGGTTACCGAGTTCTTGCCGGATGTGGGTTAAAGCTTCGCAATCGTAGAGGATATGGTGCACTGTTAGGTAGTTTGAGTTGTAGAAGTGGCATGTAGGAAGGCTGCTGCGCTCGAAGATATGTTTGTGTTATTCTTGTGTGCCCAAGTCAAAAGCGAGTGTAAATGACTATGTGTCTTCTAGGGATTGCCACTAAGAAGAGGGGAGTTATTTGGATCAGGTTAATGAATTTGTAATTGTGTTCGTATTCGTACTTACTAGAATTGTTTTGGGAATTTATATATATTATATATACATATATATATGTAAATAAAATTATACTAAGTAATTACTTCTATTAAAAATTACTTGTAGTATTAAAAAATCAGTCGAACTTTAACGTAACGTATCTAATATATTAATTTGGGGCAAATATTTACCTTGCAAGTGTTTTAATGTACATATTACGAGGGCAAAGTGAAGTCTCTGAAAAATTAAACAGATGACGCCACAATCGCAAACCTATGTAGCATATGTGAATTACCACCTTTAACTAGAACGCATTGAAATGATCAGATTGAAAGTTTTTTTCAGATCTGTTTTGATACGCATCGTAAGCAAGCAACCCTGAAGCAACCCTGAAGCTTTAGAATTCATCTTTTGATAAGTCTTAAGCAGCAGCCGATGAAACAAAAATTCAACTAAAAGACAATAAAACAAAGTTTCAAAAACTGCTGCTTAAGTTACAAAGATCAAGTCAGAACAATGTTCTCATCAGGGTTGCAAATTACACGTACAAAATATTTGTTAATATTTTCCAAACATTAAAAAAGTAGTTAATTGCGCAAACAAAGCCTTTCTTAAAAAGTAAACATTTTTAGGAAATTCAATGATAATCTATATCACTGGTATATAATCTATATCACTAGCAGCGATCTTGGCTCAACAGGGAACGTGATAAAGAAGGATGAAAAGATTATAGTGAGTTTGTTTTCGCGGAATTTTGGCTTAAGCTTACGTCAAGGGCATGCGAAATTGGGGCAAAAAGTTCTAAATATATCTCACGTAACTATTAGTAACCATTTTCGTGCAAGAAATTTGAAATGGCGAAGCACAATGAAGAAACCACTGTTGTCCGAAAAACAAGTTCCTAAAAGAATGGCTTGGGCAACAGAAAACATTGATCGCGATTGGAGTAACATACTCTTCTCCGACGAATCTTCTATTTGGGGCTATTCGATCGTACCGCGGGCTTGGTCTTCGTCGTCAAGTAATTTCGTACAGCGCACCGTTAAACATCCCATTAAAATTCATCTTTGGGGATTCTTCTCAAAAAAGGAGAATTCTTCTTTGCACCTCTTTACCGAGAACCTTAATACTGCCAGAATAGTCAAAATTTCAAGAAGGCTTTTTTACCGACAGCCAAATGCCAATTTATAATCAAAAACGAAGACTGGATTCTGCAGGAGGACAATGCAGCCACCCAAACATCGCAGCCACCTCTGCGCCGACTGGAAACGCGGAAAAGGTATCGTGGCCTGCACAATCGTCTGGGGCTACATCAAGCAGAAGCTTCGAGGGAGAGCCACTATACTTTAAAACAGCTTTCCCGAGAAATTCGACGCATTTGGAGAGCTCTTCCTGTCGAATATGCCGAAAATTTAGTGGAAAGAATGCCGCGGAGATGTCAAGCGATTATTAACGGTGGTGGTGATTGGACGTCTTATTAATATGATTGCATCGTTCTTCGGAACATGTATAATGAATGTATGTAAAAAAAATTTTCTCGCTCTTACTAAACAGGCTGTAAGTAGATTATGTAGTAAAAATATAAATTAAAACGAAAAGAATGTAGCAAAAAAATCCACAAAAGATGTAATAAAAAAATCTTTAATTCTAGGTCAATAAACAATAATAGCTTAAATCGGAATTCAATGTTTTATAAATCTTAGTTCAAAGTTTTTAACCGCCATATAGGTTCTATTAAAACTTCATTGGTTTTCGTGTCATAACTTTGGTTTGATTTACGCTAGAAGTTACGGATTTTGTGTGTATGTGACGATATATTCAAGGAATACAGAAATATAAATAAATCAGTTCCGACTTAAGTCGGCTTAAGCTATAATTGCTTGTGGACACAAAAATGTTTATGTCTTTACGTATTTGAGCAGGCATTGTCCGAATTTTAATAACAAACACAATATTATAAATCAAATATTTTGAGGGATATATGATATTATTTTGATATAACTGTATCATAATAGAATTTTCAAAAATATTGAATGAAAAACAAAAAGCTCCACCTGTAAACCTTAACCAATTTATTGACGCTTCACAGAGGGTGTGTTTTAGATCAACAAGAAGAATTAAAGCTGCGAATATAAAATACTTTTTTCTGATCCACCCTTATATATAGATACATTCATAAAGAACTGTACCCAGTATATATGCAAAGTATTTCAAACATATACCTAAGCGTATTTAAACAAACATTTTTAATTACCTTTTATTTCCTCATTAATATTTTTAAGAACACATTTTAAAGTACACACTAATTTGTTCAATATAATTCAATTCAATGAACCATAAAGCAATTGAGTTCCTGCCACACTCGTAGCACCAACACTGCATGCTTCACTCTTCCACAACAAGATCGACAGTAAAAACATATATTAAGACTTTGAATATGAGCTCTAAATCTTTTTAAGCCAGTTAAGTTCTTTTCTTCTTATTCTTTCTGTAATGTATGTAGTTGCTGTTAGGCTTTCTTTTTATCGCAATTTCTATATGTTGCATCAATCGTAAATTGTGCCTTACAGTTTTCGTGTGTATGTTTGCTTTATGCTTATGCTTTTTTATATTGAACTCAATCTGCCTGTTGACCTCTTTTATTTTTTTATTTTTTTTTTTTTTTCAAAACTTTCTTGGTTTCTTATGTTGAAAACTTTTTTTGTAAACAAAATCGATAATTTTTTGCCAATAAATTTTTCTTAACAAGAACTCATAACAATCTTGAGAGGATCGAACATTATGAGCATCGCCATAGTTTTTGTTCTGTTTTCTTTTGTTTAATTCAGTAGTTGTTCCTACCGCCAGTTTTGTTAAGGGAGCAGATACCCTGAGTGCCACACGCATAAAAATTTTTCGTTCACCGCAACTGAAAAACTCGCCAACTAAACTTCGTTTGCGAGTTTTATTTGCCACAAACGAATGTCAACTTAAAAATATAAAATACTTAAATACTTAATATATGCAGTATTGTTCGGAACCTAAGCAACTTTATTCATTGAAGTGGTCAAAGTAATGTATATCCTTTAAAACCCAATTTATTCAAAATAATTTGTTTTATTTTTATTAGATTATGTTTGCACTTTTTTAAAACAACAACAAAACTTAAATTCGAATTCATAGCAATTAACAGAAACCAAAAAAAAAACAAACTCAATATTTATCTGTTCGAAACTTGAGCAACTTTCAATATTTAGTATAGCCCTTCTTATGACTTGCGCACATCGTTTCGGCATAGATTCTATGTGATTTGCTAGAATTGCTGTTGGAATTAAGTCCCACGTTGCTTTTAAGCAGGTCATTAGCAACTTGTACTTTTAAACCGCCGAGTCCAGACTCTACGCTTCAAAACGCCAAAATCTACTCCAAAAAGATTCTTAATGGGATTCAAGTCTGGAGATTGAGGTGGCCAATCCAAGACTTGAAAACAATTAGAAGACAACCAATCTTTTTGATCAACCGACTGTGATGTGTGTTTTGAATCTATGTCGTGTTGGAACACCCATCGAAGTGGCATTTCCCATTCGGCATATGGAAGCATATGGTTCGCTAAAATGTCCCTATACACAAAACGATCCATTTTTTTAATTTATTTGAATAAATGGGCCAACCCCTCTCGCTGAAAAACAGGTCCACACCATTAGGTTTCCTCCTCAATGTTTTTTTGGGCCCTTACAATAACGTGGATCAAGTCTCTTATTTTTGGGTCTTCGAACGTGCCATATTCCATCTGAATTTAACAGATAAAATTTGGATTCATCACTCCATAAAACTGTTTTCCATTTTTCTAGAGTCCAATTAATATGGGTTTTCGCGAAATCCGAACTTAATTTTATAGAAACATTAAAACTTATAAAAAAACTTTAACTTCTTAGACACACCTATCTTTCAAATGTTTTTTTGTAAGAAAAGGTTTCTTAGATGGCTTGAAATATCTTAAGCCAATTTCCAATGAGCGTTTTCGAACAGTGCTCGGACTAATATTAAGGTTTAGCTCTTGTACAACGTTTTTGGACGAAATAAACGGATCCTTTTTAAATAAACAAACAATTTATTTATCTGTTTGGTATGAAGTTCTTCGGGGTCGTCCGCCAGAAATGACGCTCTGCACTGTACCAGTAGCTTTATATTTTTGAATCAGTCGTGAAACTCTTGATTTATTAATTTTCAGTTTATTAGCTATCGAAATTTGTAATCGCCGTTATTAAAAGATTCAATTATTTTTAACTTGAAGTCTTCCCCGTAATGTGAACCAGAGATAAAGGAGTTGGAAACTTCGGCAAAAAAGAGATAGCCGTATGCTAAAATGCAGTCAATACTAATGCAAATATTATAAATGTGTGAGTAAAATTTGATGACAAACTCAACCCTCTCGTTGGATTCTCGATGAATTCACCCCTCTGGATGGACATAAGCGCTGGTGAATATCTCACTTTTGATAGCTAAACCACCAGTATGCACATAGGGAAAAACAAGCTTACAATTTTTGTTCAAACAAATTCATGCATTTCAAAATTAGAACAGAGTTTTTAAAACAAAGATATAGCTGTTCTTGAAAAAAATTGAACTATGTTTTTCTTCTAGCAACAGCACTTGTAAATAGAACAAGTGTTTTTATTTGAAATTCAAATTTTTTCTATCAAATATATTTTTGTGTATTATCAAAGAAACCCCATAAATAAGATTGACAATACTGACATTTCTATACTAACAAAAGTTCTTTATCGACTTTTATTAACAATATTCTTGCTCAGCTAAAAACACTTTTCTTTTAAATATGCAAGACTTTTTTGGGTGTAGTACCTATTTTTGACAAATATAAGGTGAACTCACATACACAATACGTGATTGCATAAAAAATTGGAGAAGAAGCATTTTAAGCTGTAAAAATCAACAGAATTCACAATAGAAACGAAGTTTCCCATCTCTTTATGTCTGATGTGAACGCGCCATTGTCAGACTAACGAGTGAATGTTACAAAATGTGCAGAAACAACTAGAATTAGATTTTGTTTGTGAAAGCAAATGAGACTATTGCAGCAACAACAAAAATTAAATTCTAATTTATAGCAACTAGTGAAGAAACGAAAACAACTTAATATTTAACTGTTCGAAAATTAAGCAACTTTTTTGGTGTTGCAATTCTTTACAGTTAATACATAAACAAGGAGCGAATATTTGACAAACAAGTTTCTTACAGCCCTATTCTGACATCTTAACAAAGCTCACCACATTAACAAAATAGTTAATATTAACAAATTGTTAAGGTTTCGTATTCTGGTGATAATTTAAAAGCTCCTTTCTTTACCATTTTGTTAATGTCAGAAAACACCTTAACAACGAAAGATAGTTCAGTGTTAAACCAAACAAAAGCAGTGCAAGGAAAATAAAATATAAAAAATGGATGAATTCATACTTCTTACTTCTTTTAAGCATTGATACTGAAGAAGATAAAAGAAAAACATGAATCTTAAAGACTGCAAAACACTCGAACATTGTTTGGCTATTGAATTAATTAATTTTGAAACTTAAAACAATTGTAAACAATCCGTAAATTATTTATTTCTAACGTTTTCCATCTTACTTGAAGAAAAATAAACATAAGCAATCAAAATAAGCAAGAAATAAGCTATAAAAAAACAGCTGACGCTTCATATCTATGGCATTTACATTTTCACCATGAGTGGTGAACTTTAACAGCTTTTGAGAGCTTTCAAATTGTTAATGATTTGCCAGAATACGAAAATATACTTTACATAACAAGAACATTAACAAGAACTTCTTTACAATTCCTTGTTAAGTTAACAAGCAGAATAGGGCTGAAACAGCCCTATTCTGACAGCTAAACAAACCTCACCACATTAACAAAATAGTTAATATTAACAAATTGTTAAAGTTTCGTATTCTGGTGATAATTAAAAAGCTCCTTTCTTTACTATTTTGTTAATGTCAGAAAACTTTTCAACAGCGAAAGATAGTTCAGTGTTAAACCAAACAAATGATGTGTAAAGAAAATAAAATATAAAAAATGGATGAATTCTTACTTCTTACTTCTTTTAAGCATTGATACTGAAGAATATAAAAGAAAAAATAAATCTTAAGGACTGCAAAACACTCAAACATTGTTTGGCTATTTAACAAACTAATTTTGAAACTCAAAACTATTGAAACTATTTATTTCTAAAGTTTTCCATCTTACTTGAAGAAAAATAAACATAAGCAATTAAAATAAGCAAGAAATCAGCAATAAAAAAACAGCTGACGCTTTATATCTAAGGCATTTACATTTTCACCATGCGTGGTGAACTTAAATAGCTTTTGAGAGCTTTCAAATTGTTAATGATTTGCCAGAATACGAAAATTTACTTTATATAACAAGAACATTAACAAGAGCTTCTTTACAATTTCTTGTTATGTTAACAAGCAGAATAGAGCTGAAAGTCCGCCCCTAATATGAAAGCTTTCCTCGGGAGTGTTTCATTGCTATAAAAATTTTTTTCGTAGGCACCCTGTAAAAACCGCCACAATCGTTTTTTAACCATAACTTTGTATTTTTTGCCCGATCTTCAAATGCAATATGTTGTTAAAAAGGTATTGATGAGTACTACAATTCTTCTATAGGTGCCATCGACCTACAACATCAAATTCGTTTGGTGATATTAGTTACCCAAATTTCTACCCCCCTAAATTAAAAAAAAAATTATACGAAAATTAAGCTCACAAGAAACTAAGAAAGTTTGACCTTGAAAGTATTTACATAAGTTAATAAACAAAAAAGTTACGGTCGATCAAAGTTTAGAATAGAATTTTATTAAACCATTTTCTGAAATTTCAGAAAAATCGTAAATACAAGGTGGCGCAAAAATAACCTTCCGATGTTTTTTGGCTGTAATTAAAAAATAAAATGAAAAACTTTGATTCTTCTTGTGGATTATTTTTATTTGGTCTTTTAATTTTTTTTACATCAAGTCGAGAATATGATGTCATGTAAATGGCCGCCGCCACAGTTGATTGTCATTTGAGCCCTTTTTATGGCATTTTCCATCACTTCGGCCAAAACTTCCGGCGATAGGTCCTCACATTCTTGACGGATATTGTCTTTAAGAGCTGCAAGAGTCTGAGGCTTGTTGATATAAACCCGCGACTTCAAAAAGCCCCACAAAAAGAAGTCTGGAGCGGTCAAATCAGGCGCTCTTGCTGGCCAGTGCAAATCGCCAAATTGGGAGATTAGGCGCCCGGGAAATGCATCCTTCAGCATATCGGTTGTGGCACGTGCAGTGTGTGCCGTTGCACCGTCCTGTTGGAACCACATGTTTTCCAATCCCAATTCATCAAGTTACGGCAAAAAGAACTCGTTGATCATTGCTCTGTAGCGCTCACCATTCACAGCCCGCGACGTCTTCGAAGAAAAAAGGTCCGATGACTCCTCCAGCGAAAACAGCACACCATACAGTGACTTTGAGCGGGTGTAATGGCTCTTCGTGGTTTATACGCGGATTTTCAGTGCCCCAGAAGCGTAAATTTTGCTTATTTACGTACCCGCTAAGATGGAAATGGGCCTCATCACTATGATTATTTTTGATGAAAAATCATCTTCCTCTTGGTGGTAGTGATATTCCGCGTTCTGGAGCAGTGTAGCGTAACATTGTTTATTAACGTGTATTTCGCATGTGTTTACTACACAAATGTCAAAACAGAACTGACATTAGGGGCCAATCGCAAAATTTATAGCATTTTCTGATAGGAGGATTACTTTTGCGCCACCTTGTACTTATTAAACTCATATAATCAAATAAAATGTTTGCGAGATTCGAGTTGGCTTTAACGCTCACGGCTTTCTAGTTTAGCAAAAATGTGACCCATTCGCTTTTCATCAGTGACAGCGAGTGCTGATTCACTCACAACACGCACGAAACGTTCAGTACTTTGCGAATGGCATGGAAACTCTGAAAATCATAAAACATGAGTAAAATACTCGTATTATTTTTGGTAAGAAAATTTTGTTAATTTTACCCGGTATTTGTATAATTGCATTGGCTGAATATTCAATTACCGCTAATTGGTTGTCAGTCAAGAATTGTAAGCAAGGTGGTCAGTTATTTTGAATTTATCCCAATCAATTATTTTTGTGTATGAATCGCTGCCGGAATTTATAATGCCTCGTTTTGGGATATCGAATTCACGAAGCGTTGCAGGTGGATCATATCGCGCTGCTCTTATTATTGCAAAGCCTTCAGATCGTATTAACTGGTTCGGGTCAGTTATCATTGATAAAAAAATATTTTCCGGGTGGCAATAATTCGCATTGTATTCTACAGTAGAGCGAATGATAAATTGTATGTCTACTGGCAACTGATCCAACTATCCAGCAAATGTAGTTGAAAACATGCCGACTTCCGTGGATGGCTTGTGGTTGGCTCTTGACGAGGAGCCAGAATGGTGCATAGACTTTCTCAATGAATGCGGTTTTTACAGAGTGCCTACGAAAAAAATTTGTATAGCAATGAAACACTCTCGAGGTAAGCTTTCATATAAAGGACGGACTTTTCAAACTTTTTTATTCGACCCACTCTAATGTATATTCAGTACTTTGCTTACTTCAGTGAAAATAGTTGCTTAGATTTCAAAGAATACTGTATATATATATGTACCGTAAGCTATTTCGGTCATTATTATTTATTATATTAATTGTCTTTCCCATTATGTCCGTCCGTCTTCTTATGGATTGTACTCATCGCACCTCTGTTGCTATCTCCGTCCGCGTATTATATAGAACAGTTTGACCATACAGTAACTCTGAATTATAAGCGTTGTGTGTATACAACGAAGGGAAAAACAAAAGACAGAAGAAAAACAAATTTTCCAATTGCTGCAATTTGAAATAAATTTGATTTTTGAATTTGGTATTCACAAAAACAAAACACATTCAGTGCTTAATACACAAATTGATCAAGTATACAACGATGGTATCGTAATAAATACTTTATTGACAAAAAAGGTTGCATACTTTTTTTTAACAAGAAAATTTACTTGACAAAGCGAAAATAAATGAACAAATCCCAAAAATACAACAATTTGTTACGAATATGATCACAGTAAAGAAACTGTGATGCATATTTTTCAAAAATCTATTAAATTGGAGAATTGGCACTTCAATGAAAAGTTAAGTGCTTTAATTTCGAAATAGGTATGATTAGATGGAAAAATCAAAATTTATTTTTTAATAGTCGCAATAATTATATTTTAATAAAAAGTAAAAAACTCTAAGACGATCTGGTAAATGTCTCCAAACACACTCAATATACCTCAATTACACACATGAATTGCACAGTAGAGTTCATAAAAAAGTTTAAAAAACCACTTTCTATTTCAAAGCTAACCTCGAGAGGATTAAAAAACAAAATAAATTTTTTTGGACCACCGGAAAAACAGCCACTTAACCACTGGAATATATTGTCACGTTTCGTAGGCAATTTTGTTTTAATAACGTTATTGTTTCATTCTTGTACCTGAATATTTTCAGAAATATTTTTTAATTTAATTTCTTTAATTTCTAAAAATAATTCAGTTAACCCTTCGCGTGATACATGGTTTTAAGTTACTCGGCGTAACAAATGTGGTTTTTCGTGTCCACCGGTTTTTAATGGTGAAAATGATGTAAGAAAAAATCTAAAAATTTTTTAAATGCAAAATTTTGACATTCTTCTTGATATTCAAAGAGTAATACGTTAAAACAATTTATAATAAAAATATAAAAATTAATATTAAATGTTGCTGTTTAGCTTTTTTACAAGCCTGTCTAAAAACAAAAATTATAACTTTCTGTATAAAAAATATAACTCAAGACAACCACGGGTTTTAAAAATCTAAGCTTCAAGCAATAAAAAAAAAAAATTGACAAAAAAAATTATCTTAATTGCTTAATTTGTTTCATACAATAGTTATGCAACAAAGTTTTTATTGTTAAAATATTAAAAAATTAATTATAAAAAAGGATTTTTTACATTAAAAATATGCAAATCAAAATTCATTGGCTACACATTGAAAGTACAAATTCAAGCGATACTTTTCACAAACGGGGTTTTAACATGAATAATCCAGTATTATTTGATAAATATATTCATTTAGAACTATAATTTTAATGATAAAAAAAATTATTTACTTGCCGTGACACGTGGGGCCTTTCATGTCGAGAAAAAATTTCAATAGCTCCGTATTACAACACAGCTAAAAACAGACTGTTCAATTCTTGCCAAAAAGACCCATTATGTCACGCGAAGCGTTAATTTTTCACTTTGTTTGAATTAAAAAAATATTAGAAATGTTACCCTTGAGATCTTTTATAATAAATAAAGCATTATAGTAAATATTTGAAATCTTAAAACTTCTTGGTTTCTAAATTTATTAAATATTTATTTATTATTTTCAGACAAAAACTAAACAATTGTAAGGACTTTAATTTTATGAGAAAAAAAAAATTTAGGAAGGGGTGAATCGGGCTAACTGGACTTACCGATCACACATGACTTCGGAAGTACAAATGCTCTGAAGATAAAATGTGGTACTTCTTAAGCCGTATGTTACGCTTAAGTTATAAAAAAAAAATTTGTTTTTAATCCTCTCGAGATCAGCTTTGAAATAGGAGGTGGTTTTTTCAAACTTTTTTTCGACACACTATTATTTTGCAATATTATTGCAAAGTCAGATTGCAAAAAGTATGTATATTAAACCATTGCTTAATTGAAACAATTAGGAAAATGAGAAATTTCAAAACTTTAAACTATTGAATTAAATTAAAATTGCACTAGAAAACAAGCTTTTTCAATGATTTTTTAATAATTAGAAAATAATTTGAGAATAAGATTAATTTCCTCTTAGTTAAAAACAAACGAAAAGCATTTTCGTCCGTCATTAATTCAAAAATATAAAAATATTGCAATACTATCAAAAGAATGCATAGATGCATAGATATTTTTTATTATAACATATTGAAATAGGTACAAAAAGTTTTATTATTATTTTCTTCGGATTTTTTTCTGATGTTTTTTTAAAATTTAATTAAAATGTAGAAAAGTTTAACTAAAAATTATTATGTAAAATCCTTTTTTAACATGAATTGTACTTTACTAAATTTGTACATTATATAAGGATGTTGAAGAATAGAGCATTGTCTGTTCCCACATAATAAAAATAGTTCGATTACTATATATTTTCAGGAATATATACAGAGACCGACTTTTTTTGTCTATTGTTTTCGAAATATCCTCCTTTATGATTAATATATTATTGCATCCGTTTGAACCATTTGTCATAACATTTTTCCCATTCTGCTTGAGATACCTACAAAATATAGTTTTAGATGGCATCAACGGCTTCTTCTGGCGTCAAAAATTGTTCTCCACGCAGTTTGTCCTGGATGTGCGGGAACAAAAATAAGTCAGGATCAGTAAAGTACAGAATCAGGATGGTACGGCGATGACCGTCTCAAGCTCGCATTGTCTTGATGATGAATAATTCTTCGGCAAAACATAAAAAATGTTTGCCTTTTTTTTCAAAATGAAATAAATTCGGTCTTTATGTTTATTTCCGAAATATATGTAGTAACCCCCGTAATTATTAATTATGTGGGGAGAAATGTCCTTCAAGTGTGGGAAATTGAATCTCTATAAGCATATTTTTTTAATTATGTCTCCAATTTATTTCAAAAGAGCTCCACATCGTTAACTAAAATCCAAGATGACATAAAAACAAAAAAAGAAATTAAATAGATTTTAATCAATTATGATGATGTCCCAACAAAATTTTTACCTCATCTTCCCAAAAATAGCTATGTTTATTAAAAAAATCGAAAGAAATAATAGCTTTTAAGTCTTAAATATTTGTCAAATTATAAAAAATATATAAAATAAAAATTGTTGTATTTCAAGTAACGATATTATTTATCAGGTCTGACACATTTAGAGACTAGTAATGCAATATTTGGAAAATATTAACTGCATGTTTTTTTTTTGTGTTCATCATAAAAATATTTTAAAAATTGACAGCATTTTTAAGGAAAATTTATAAGATATGACAAACAAGAATATAATCACAAACTCACAGTTAAATTGACTAGAACGTTTGTTGTTAAATAAGTCGAAGATATAAGTTTGTCTTATAATAAATATAATAAATCAAATTTATTAAACATGTAGGAGTGAGTAACGGACAGCGGACCACCAGAAGCGGACTAACGTACTAAGGATGCAACACTGACGGCTGAACGAACGAACGGACAAACAAAGGGAACGGACAGAAAACGACGCGGACAATTCAGACAAAAGACAGAAGTACTTGAGAAACAGATGAAAAAGGTTGTGCGCCTCTAAGCGGCATCCGTAATTCAAAAATTCAAATTTGTCAAAATTTAAATAGTATAAACAAAATTATAATAAAAGTAAAGTATAATAAAACTAATATAATAAAAGTCTTTTAAATGTGAAAATTACCAACAAGTTTGTTTGTTCTTTTTAATAAAGTTCCACAAACATATATATTAGAATGTTATTAAAATTAAAAAAAAAACTGGAAATTATTGGACCATTTGTAAATAAACTACAAACATAAATAATATGACATTTGTGCTAAGAGTTCATATCCTCAAAATCGGCTTGATAAAAAATAAATTTTACACATTTTTTTATTTTTTTTTTTTTTGTCGCAATGTACGCGTATATATTTTTTGATATCTAGATTACCATCCACACAAATAAAAACCGAGTTTTGGACATAAAACACCCTACTTCAAAATTATAGATCCACTTAAGGATTGAGTTACACAGTGCAACACGAAAAAAAAATAACCATATACGGACACCACTACGTGATAAAAGACTACAAAAAGAGACCCGTGTCTCCCAATTTTTCCCAAAGTCATGCACTTTTTTGTTTATGGGCCGCCAAAGATTTGGGGCCTCGGTATCATTTTCGCAAAAAAGTGATAATTTTCTCGGGCTCATATCTTGCAAACCGTTCAGAATTTCGATTTACTCTCTGAGGCAAAGTTGTAGCTCTTGTCATAAAGAACAAAAATTACCAACATATAAAATCAAAAAAACTTCACCTTCCAGATCAAAATCGCAAAAAACTTAAAAAAATTCGATTTTTTTTACCTTTTTTCCCGTGTTCAGGTCCAAAGGTAGCAAACCGTTCAAAATTCAAGGAAACAATCAACTACAAAAATTTACCTAAGATCTCAATAAACAAATTTCTAGAACATATAAACTTCCTAGAGATGATTCCAGTGTTATTATTGCCACTGAAATGATCATAAACCTCTTCCATAAAAGTTTCACAAAAAAAAAAATTATATAATTAAAAAGAAACAACACTGAGACCGCATTCATAAGATTTGTTATGAACTTGTTAAATACTGTTTTAGTTAAAACACAATTTATCTCTTAACCCTTAAATGCATAAGGCACCCGATTTTGACCGAAAAAATATATTTTATGTAAAATTGAGTAAAAATAAAAACTGCGTTTTTAGTTTTGAATTTTTTTTTTTTAAAAAAAGTGGTTGTATCTATAAAGATTCAATGTGAATTTACCCACATCAAAAATCCCTATTAAAATATATCAAAATAAAAGAAATGTGTTATGAAATTATTATTAATTCATTAATTTTAAAAAGTTAAAATTATCAAAAACTGCAGGGAGTGCACACTGTATCTTTAAAGATACAACCGACTAAAGTGACCCTCACTGGGTCACTAAAGAACATGTTTTGAAAACAGTCAGCATTTTTTCCTAATCAAAATTATTTATCTCTTCCTAGAAGTTAAAATATAAAAAATAGTGTTTATTTAATTTTTAAAAAAAAATTTTTTTTTGACTTTGTACATCATTTCTAAAAAAAGTATGACAAATAGAATTAAAAACTATTTTTTTATTTAAGACTTATAATATTCTAAATAATATAGAACCAATTTGAAAAAATCAAACAAAAAATATAGCCGTAGGAATTTCTTGAATGGTTGTATCTTTAAAGATACACGGTGCATTTAAGGGTTAAAATGCTGTTTATGTATAAACGTATTTAAAGAACATTTTTAGCAGAAATAGGTATTAAAAAAGCAAGATTTTGACGGTCTTGAAGACCGGCAAGATATGTTCTTGAAATTTTTATGCTATAATACGTTTATGCATAACAAAAAGTTTTTCAATGCATAACTACCGCTAAAACAGGAATATGAATACGAGGGATAGAACATATTTAACATGGAAACTTTTTTGTTGTCTAATATTGCCTTTCAAGTTATATAAACTTCTGTGTCCAAAGAAAAATGGACTCGTCGATGAGATTAAAGAGCTTTCATTCATTACTCGCAAAGAAATCTTTCGTTCACCGCAACTGAAAAATTCGCCAACTACACTTCGTTTGCGAGTTGTTTTTGCCACAAACAAATCTTCAGTTGTCAACTTAAAAATATATCTTATATATATTATATATATACCGCAAATTATTTCGGTCATTTTTATTTATTATATTAATAATTCTCCCTATATCCGTCCGTCTTCTTATGAATTGCACTCATCGCACCTCTACACAGTGTGTAATTTAAATAATCTAGCGGAACTTAATTAAAAAAATCAAAACCACCAGAAATAAAATTTTTTGCCTTGAAAACTATGTCAATACTCTACGCGTTTTTGCCTCATTAAAAATGTTTTTCGTTACATCACCAGTGGCGAAAAATCAGCGTTGAAAGTGACACAAAACAGAAATGAAAAATTTTTAAAAATATAATTTTGTTAATACGCTATTTTTATCAGTGGAAAAAAACAGATTTACCACTTTTAAATTAAGAAAAACAACTTTACCTATAATATTTATTAAATATTGAATCGCTGAAGGTAAGAATAAAGCTAATGTGAGTTTGAATAATATTAAAAAAATCCATTTAGAAAATATGTAAAAAAGTAGATTTTAGTTTGTTAATATTATAAGTAAAGTTACTTTTCTAAGATGTACCCTCTTGTACAACTTTTAAAATTTGGCTTAATCGCTTCTTCAGCTTTTTAACTTATACAATCAGTTAAATGTAGCTCCACGTTTTTCCAGCGCACAAACAACTTTTTTCCAAAAAGCAAAGGGTTATAATTTTTTTTTTTTTTTATTTAGGCAAAATGAAAAGTCAAGAATTTTTTTGTATGGTATAGATCCTAGAAGGAAGACCGCATAAAAAAATATTTGTACACATATTAGCAAGCTTTAATATGGTTGAGGTTGAGTACATACCCAGGGAGTTACAATTATTTGTAAGCGAGTATTGTGTTAAAGTTAACACTAAATGGAAAAAAGTCATTCTTTTTTGGCGAGGTTTTTAAAACCTAATAAGATCTTGTCGATATGCCAAAACAGATAAGCTGTAACACAAACGACGGAAATACCGCGCGCAGATTTTTTAAAAATACTGCATTGTCTGCAAACATTATTAGACTCAACGAAGATCTTATACATCGTTTTCGAATATTACTCGAAGCACTTTCCAGTGAGTCTGAGATAGATGCAATAAAGTTTTCCACCTATGCACGCGAAACAAAAGAAATATATTTTAATCATTACTCCTGGTACTATATGCCTGCAAGCATTCATAAAATACTACCCCGTTCTTAAGTGATAATAAATGCTTGCATTTTACCTCTGGGACAGTTATAAGATGCTCAGGAAGCAAGCAACAAAGAATACTGGTGAATACTCGTGAAAATTTCAGCCGATAAACTTGCCGAAAAGATTGCAATAGAGACATTCTCGACCACCAACTAGCATCAGATCCACTTCTATCTAGTCGCAATATATTCAAGCCAATAAATTGAAGAAGATATCCCACTCACGAATGAGACATTATTATTACTGAAGACTCCTGAACTGCTTCAATCTAGTTCCGACGATGACGATGACGACGATTACGAAGACTATGACGACAACTAATTATGAAAATGTTGAAATTCAATATAAAATTTACACTTTCTATTTCATTCTCAAATCAATAAAATTGTTGTAGGTAGGCATTGCAGGTAAAATACCTTTAATTGGGTTATTTCCACTAATAATTTAACCTATTACTAATTAATTTGCATTCATTAATTTGAAAATATAACAAAAGGTTTATTTTATTCTTCGCTTATATGGTAGGTGGGCGTGATAATGCTCCGACCACTCCCATTTTTTCTTAAGAATTGTATTACTTCTTAGAGAATTATCAAAACAAATTTCAAGTCATTATCTTAACATTTAGAATTAAGTTCCGCTAGATCATTCAAATTACTCACTGTGCTCTGCTGTCATGAGTGGAAAAACAAACGAAGTTTTCAGTTGGGAAAACAAATTTTTTAATTACTGCAATTTAAAAATAACTCGCGCTTATGACAAACGAAATTAATTTCCTGCAACTAAATGACGCGCTTCTCGCAATTAACTATTATTATGACAATTGTTGAAACGTTTGAAAATAACGATTTCAAGCACGACAAACGAAGTTAGTTTGCGGCAAACTAGCAATAAACGTTTTTTTTTTTATTTGTGCGTAGGAGTTGCAAATCAAAACATGCGATTTAATAAAACGATGTTTTGATACACATCCAAATACTGCATAAACAAACAAGCATTAGAACTCCTAAGAAAACTGAGTAAGATCTCAACTGTAGTAAAATATAGAACAATATCATACATTAGAGCCCGAACAGAATCAAATATCGTTGCGATTTGCGATATCGCAAAGCAATAGAATGCATGCAAATGTATGAACACGTTCAGAATGAAATCGCAGGTCAGCAGCCGCAACGATATATCGCACAATTAGAATCTATTCTATTTTTTCTCTTGCGGCCGACGATTCTCTCTCTGAGTGCCATTAGTGTAGCCATATTTTTGCTAAGAATTGGCTGTGTTTCATGAAATTTGCTTGGTTTTTTGTAATCTTCTGACATTTCTTGTTTGTGTGTGTTGTATTAACACAATTGAAGATACCAATACATTGAAATGAAATAGAAAAAATAAATAAAAAAATACTAAATAAAAGCAACTTTGAGTCGTCAGTCGCAATCGCATCATTCTGGACGTGTTCTCTGCGATCGACGACCAGAGAGGATCGGCGGTCGCAACGATATTTGATTCTGTTCGGGCTCTTATGTCGATTTATTCTACATGTTTTGAATTTGTTTTTTTTATTGGTTTCACATTGGCCTTCAGAAAAACCGTAAAAGTGGTTTTTTCGGGTCTTGCTTCATATTCGAAATATGAAAATTTTTTCTCACTTTTTTTCGTTTTGTTTTGGTAAAAGAATAGAACAAAATATTCTTTTTTAAAAAATTAAGGACTGTGCAATAAATTCAGTATCTGGTTGATGACCAGCCACCTGTTTGTTTTTACTACTTTTCCACATTTTCGGTGTTTTAAACTTAACAAGTTGACACAAGCACTTGATAAAAAAGAAGACTGTGAATCTGGTCTGTACCGTCCGTGGCGTAGTTGGTTAAAGTGCGTGGCCGCTATGTCAACGAACCTGGCGACCCGGGTTCGAACCCCAGCAGCGACAGAAAGTTATTTGAATTAAAATAATTTTTCTGTACGGCCGCCACCTCTCTGCAGACAATGGCAAACCTCAGAGAGTAATCAAAATGCCATGTAAAGCTTCTTGAGAACAAGAACATTCCGTTCATCGCCGTTCGGAGTTGGCGTTAAGCCTATAGGTACGGATCTCGGTCAATTGTAGACAAACTTGATAACACGCACAACACAATTGATCATAAGAAGCTAGGTCAAAGTCTTTTCAAGGGCTGAAATGGCCAGTTATTTATTTTTTTTTTTTATTTTTTTTTTTGCGTGAATCTGGCCTTCACAGTTAGTCTTGTGAAGATGTTAAATTAAATTAGTACCCCATAAGGGTAAATTTGATGGGTCGACGGTGGATTCATTCCCATTGGACACAATGGATAAAGTTTGTCCTATAATGAAGACTGTCATTTTGAAATTTGAAGCAACGCAGTGTTTTCTGAAAAAGTTCTGATATTTTCATTATAATCAAGAATGCAGCATGGAGGTAATGCATGGAACACAATATTCTTTTTGAGAAGCTTTCGACGACATTTTGGCATAGTGCCAGATCAATTTCATCAATGGCACGACGATCACCCCACCAGCCCATAACGACGAACACAAAACAGTGGATCACAGCGAATGCATTGGGTGTTGAAGGATCGTTCTTGGATTCTCATTTTCACAAATCTTACATTTCGGTTTGTTTACATGACAATTAAGTTCAAAATCGTCCCACCATCTCACCATTTTGGATGTGAATTTTCGCAATTTGTATGCATTGTACGTCCGTGTAATTCTGTTTAACTAAACCTCTGAGTTCATGCCAGCTGTCAAATAAGAACGCTGTACGACTGAAACAAAAAAACATTGTGCTCAATTTAAAATAAATTATGAAAGTTATTTTCTAGAAGTTAAACAAGTTGTATAAGACAAAGGACGAATTTGTAGAATATTGTCCATTTACACTCAAAATTCAATTTTTGGAAAAATCCGACCAGTGATTTTCACTTCTACTTCACGATAATATATAATTATTTTTACTTTGTTTATTTACATCGTTTCTTCTATGTTGCAGCTATTTTTATATAGATATATATATATAAGTAAATAGAAACATATAAATATAGGTTTCGAATAAGCATTAACTCATTTACTGGTGATCTGACATTCTACAGTTTTCTATCTGCTCTTTATCATGCACATTTTATTAACCAAATTAATTATTAACAACTTTCTTCCTAATAAAAATCACTGTAAATATTTTAGTTTTCTACAATATTCATTTTTGTTTCTTATCTATGATTAATATTTTTGCATCCAATTAATACTCGCAATTTTTAATTGATTCTAAAGTGTCTCAAATGACTTTTGAAATTTTTAGTTTGCTTAAAGGTTAATTTTGTCAAAAAAAAACAGAAAAAAATTGGTGTTAACATGGCTGTTCATTTTGTTGTATTAAAAACTCGAAAGTTGTAGCCTTTATTTTAAATTTATACAAGTATAAACTATGATTTGTTTTAGCCAATTTAACTTAATATAAAGCTTGAAATGTGGATTGAACTACGCCTGCAACGTTTTCCAAATAAACAGATAAATAAATATATACATATTTATTGTAAAACTATATAGAAGTACAAAACAACCAACCAGAGCAACCGTATTCAATAAATTTAAATGGAGTTTAGCCAAAACACGTGCTCCAGTATTCTTACCATCTATAATTATATAAACTCTTTATCGATATTGTTCCTATGTTTTTATATTTCTTTAGTGGAATTCAATTCATTTTAAAGTAATCGTATTTCTACATATGAATGTCAATATTATTTAATTGATTTTATTGGTGTTAAAGTTTCATACTTTTCTAATTTAAACAACAAAAAAATACTTATTTCTTTTCATTTAAATGGATTTCATTTTGGCCGAAAAATGCATTTTTACGATTCAGTTTCTTATACCCCCTTAATATGGGTTTTCTGTTGCCACTGTTTCCATTTATGTATTAGTTCTCTTTGTATATACATATATATATTCAAAATAAACTGTGTTCTTAATTGGAATTACGTACCTGAGCGAATATGTTTCATATTTCCTGTCATTCGATTTTAATTTTGGACATTTTGGCTTTAATTCTGGCATGATCATTGTTGAAAACGTTACCATAAATCCATTTAAATTCTTTAAAATAAATTAAAAAACTAGTCGTAATTTCGAAATACATAATTGTTAAAGTCTTTTTGTCGATATGTTCTCACACAACATCAACAAATTAAAACACGCTGCTAAATATCAAAGAAATTTTGAAAAAATTAGGCAAAATGAAGTTTCCGTAATATTTTTAATAAAACAAAATATGTATTGATATTTTCTCATAATTAATTTTATTAAAGCTAAATTACATTAAGACTTTTCGCCCACTCACACAATCCCTTCTTTACTTATCTATTAAAAAATAAGTGCTTTTATTTTCAAAATATACAGCTTCACCACATTTTCCCAATATCACAAGAATCATATTTCATTGCGATAATAAGCACAAGGTAACAGTTGAAAAAGCGCTATTAATTTTTTTTTATGAAATTTGAGCCTATTCCTACATACATTTTTGCTAAAGATCTCTGTTGCATAGCATCTTTTATTTTGAGCTAATTTAAACACGAATCTGCCCGAGATCGTATTCCAAATGTGAAAACCTTTGAGGAATTTTAATGTAGTAGAAGCTTAATAATGTGTCATAAAACCAAATTATATTTTTGTTATAATTTTATATTATTCTGTATACATACATATATCATATATAAAAAAAATTAGAGAAAATAATAAAACATTAGGATCCTACCTCATTTAAATTGATTTCATTAATTTTTTTTTTTTTTTTTTTTGGAAAATGTTCACAAAATTTCACATCTGTTTATTTATTTGTTCCACTTTCCACCTATCCTCCTGCGCTGTATAAGGTTCCATGATGAGGAGCACGCGAATTTGCTAAACTCCATGTGGCTTACAGCCATCACCTTTTTGTGTGTGGGCTATGGTGATATTGTGCCAAACACATATTGCGGACGTGGTATTACCCTAACCTGTGGCATGGTGGTAAGTATATAAAAAATAATGAACCAAAATTAAATATAAAGTTAAATCTAACTTGGGTGCTAAAAAATCTCAGTGTGAATGATGAAAATTATAGAGATTCACAGAGAAGTTACAAATTGACTCATATTAAATCCGTTGACTTTGAAGGAGTCTTGATTAAAAGATCGTAAGAGATTCTTCAAAATGAAGTTAAGAGTTTAATTAAGAATTTTAAAACAAAAATGGATATTAAAACTGAATTTAAATAAGTTACTGTTGGTAATGATTTATCCCAAATATAACTAAACTGACCATAATACCCGATGTTTTAGGCGATCGAAAGTTCAATCCATTGCTCAACAATGAATCATAGTACGTAGCTTTTCCTTCACTGCTGGCATAAAAACTATCACATCTGTGTATTTATACTATATATAAACTCTTTTCTAAGTATTTGTAGTATTTAGACTTGTTTAACTACTACTACTACCTTCTTCATATTACCATAACAAATTACTACACTCCCCAATATTCTACGCTAACCTGAGCTCTCCTACTCTATCTACTACTTTCTACTGCTCTATAGATAAATTGATGTGTTTTATTATTATTTTCTTTCCAACCATATATTGTGTGTCTCAACCCGTACAGGTTTCATGACGAAGAACATGCAAATCTTTTGAATGCTATGTGGCTGATAGCAATAACGTTTTTAAGTGTTGGGTTTGGTGATATTGTTCCTAACACATATTGTGGACGTGGTATTGCCGTTAGTACTGGAATTATGGTGAGTTAATAATCGTTCAATAACATGACAGCAGAAAACTAGAAAAAAAAAATTAAAAACTGAGCTATAGGGACTGATTATATCGACCATGAAATTTTTATACTTAAGTGAAATATTGTATGGTCGAAACATATTCCATGATCAAACGCAAAGGAGGCTTACTAAAGCAATTCAAATAAAACCGTTACTACCCATAAAATCTTGTTTAGAAAAGCCTGTAGGTATAAATGTTTTAAACATTATAAAATTATAAACATAAATAAAATCTGAATTCTTTTCAGAATTGTATTTTGCATATATATATATAAATATATTTATATTTAATTCGTTTATATTTGTTACCTTTGTCCTCTTCTGAAAAAATTTTAAGCCACGTTTGCTAATCCTATGAAGGGTATATTGGCATTGGTATATTTTTTTCGAAATAACATTTTTAATATATTCTGGTTAACCACTCTTAAATACACCTCCCTTAAAAACATCAATGTGCTTTTTTGTTTTTGTTGTTGCCTATTGTAAATAAAAACTGTATTACAAAAGTTTTTATATTCAAAGTTTTCCAGATTTTATTCAGTTCTTTTCTTCTCCTGTAAAGTAACAACAAATCGATTACGCCTTTTCTATATTAAGCCATCGATATAATTATTTGTTAAAAATCATTTAGGTAGGAATTTATTTAAAAAAATATATTGAATTAAATAAAAATAAATAAACATCATCAGTAAAATATACATCATATAAAAACTTTTTTACAAATTACGATTTCTTTAACAAATTTGATGGAACTTACAACGAATTAGGTGAATCAATCTCATCGGTAATGAGCTAATTAGGAAAATAAAATTTTCTTTTTTGGAGACTTTAATCATCCAAATTTAATGTGGCGGTCGTGACCGAGTGAGTTAAACAGTGCGAAACCAGGTTCGAACCCCAGCTGCAACAACAGAAAGTTTTTTTAATCGAAATGAATTTTTCGGATCGGTCTGCACTTCTCTGCAGACAATGTCAAACCTCAGAGAGTAAATAATGCCATATAAAGCTTCTTGAGAACATGCACATTAGTCGATCGGCTAACACGCACAACACAATTTGATCATAAGAAGTTCGGTCAAAGTCCTTTCAAGGGCTGAAATGACCACTTTATTTATTTATTTATTTTATCTTCCAAATATTTATTTTATTACTGATGAAAGAGATAATTATCTCTACCGTAAACCTTTTTTATTCCACCGCCTTCACATTATTCAGTACGCTTATCACCAACATGTACGCTTATCATAATTGTAATGCGGATTACAATTGAATATGCAATTTCGAAAAGGGCACATCTCGCATATTTTCACAAATACACAGAAAAAAAAGTTTTAAAATTGACGACATTTGCTATTAATTTGACAAATTTTGTGTTTAAAAATTGCTTGCAACAAATTTCGTCAAAGTAAGAGCAAATGTGCTTAAAATTTTTGAAAAACATATGAAAAAAAAGTCAAATTTTGAACACATTTTTTGAACACATTGTGTTCAATTTTAAGCTAATCTTTTTTTCAGTGTACGTTTTTTTCAAATCAATGAATTCTAAATGCTTCCCTCTACAAAATTTCAACAAAATCCCCTACAAAATTTGGTACACATAGTTTGTTTGGAGTTATAAACAGCTAGTGTGAAAATTAACTCAATCTATTGACCAATATGACCACCTCTCCTATAACTGTAATCGGTAATTAGATATATTTACACAAAAAATTATTCCAGATCATTTAAATTTACTACACATAGTTCTTTTGTAGCTATGAATAGCTGTTGTGAAAATTAACCAAATCGGCCGACTAGCACCCACCTCCCATATAACTTACCATCCAGTATGAGCGTGAAGGGCATTTTAGCGAAAACAAGATTCAGATAATTTGGCATTACTCCTTCTTTTTGCTTTCAAAATAAAAAAAAATAAATAACTGGCCATTTCAGCCCTTGAAAGGACTTTGACCTAGCTTCTTATGATCAATTGTGTTATGCGTGTTATTAAGTTTGTACACAATTGACCGAGAAATGGACCTACAGGCTTAACGCCGACTCCGAACGGCGATGAACGGAATGTTCTTATTCTCAAGAAGCTTTACATGGCATTTTTTTACTCTCTGAGGTTTGCCATTGTCTGCAAAGAGGTCAACCAAAATTCAACCAAATCAGGTGAAAAACACGCCTATCTCCCATACAAAGTGACTTTACCTAAAATGTAAAATTTCTTTAAATTCCCCAAAACTTAATATATGGACTTAAAATTTTGCAAATGAACTTTGATATATAACCTGTACTCTGTGTACAAAATTCAACCAAATCGAGTGAAAACCACACCCACCTCCCATAAAAAGTGACTTTATCAAAAAACAAAAGAGAAGATTTTCTGTTAAAACTATGACGAAAATGTTTTTACAAATAAACATTTTTTTGACTGCTTAAGACTTTGAATATACTTTGGTTCGGACGTGGGGGTATTTTAACTTCGACCCAGTCGAAGATCATTTCTTACTAGTTTCATATAAAATTGCTTATTTTCGACAAAACATGCTTCAGAAAAGTGGGCGCGGATTAATTTTTCAAAATTTTTCGAATTTTTCAAAATTTTCATCCTGCCTACGCCCTTGTTAGTCGATACAGATACTTCACATCTGTAGAACGACCGTGTTCGTCTTTAGTATTTAACGGTAGAGGCATATTTCCAAACAAAATGGGTTGAAAATCAGATACAATCTATAACAAAAAGTGGGTTGACTTAAAATAAAGCCCAATTATTTTAAAATTAGTATAAAACTACCTGTAACGTTCACAGGTTTCAATTAATTTTGTAAAATCCCCGCTAGCAGTTCTAGGTCCGCTTGTAGTTGACTTTTCCAATGCACCAAACAAGTGGTGAAAAGGTAGTTCATTAAAATGCAGCAAGCAAACAAACCAATGTAATATTTTTCTAGAGCAATTTCGAACCTTCGTAGAATACCATTACGGTACCAGTATTTCTTACTTCTCCATCGCAACAAATTCCAACCAAATCGTCAAGAGATTTTTTTGTATGAAAGAACTAGTATAGCTGAGGTTATTACTTCCAGTTTTGTTTACTTTTTAAATACTAAAATGTGAAGAATGTAATAAAATAGTAAAAATGAAGAATTCAAATTTTTTACATTTTTGGCAATTTTTAAATATCAGGCTGGCAAAATTTCGTTTAAAAGCCAAAATATTTTTCAAATAAATTCAGATTCGGATAGCTGGCAAAATTTCCTTTTTAACCAGCCCAAAATCAATGATATACGCTGCCATTTCTGGACTATTCTACAGTATTTTTATATAAAACTATGAAATCCATACACAAATTTTGACCTCAATATGCGCGATATTGGGATTGATTTAAGACCTATGGTTTCTTGGGGAAGTTTTCTCAGAATTCATCATTGATTACGTTTCTACTATACGCTTAATCGATAAAAAATTTGACCCGCCCTAATGTAAACACCTGAAAATGTTATATTTTTGTTCTGGTTTTTACAAATTCTTATTGTTTGTCATATGTTGTTTGTTTTTTTCTCGGAGAAGATAAAGATCTTAATCTCATCGAATTGGTTTTTTTTTTGCATTTAGATATTTTTTATAGGGGTGACACCATGAGTATCCGCCCCGGGTGTCACCAAGGCTAGGAACGCCACTGTAATAAGGTAAAACATATGTATATGCATGATACAATTACAAGGTAAGCTCATTTTAAGATGGCTGCTCAATTGAGAAATTTTGCAACAACAAAGCTGTAGGAGCTACAAACGTCAAACGAAAAAGCAACAACAACAATTAGAAAAACTAAAAATTACCAGCTGATTTTGACAACTAGCGCACCCTGCGCTCCAATATGAGCCTACCTTATAATTGTATCATGTGTATATGTAATACTTTTGTATTCCAACTCCGAAATCGAAGAGAGACAGCCATAACAACATAAGATGTTGTTGTTTGTATTAGTTTATTTGAACCCAGTGGGAAAGAGAGCGCTTCCAAAGGCATCTGCTGTGGTAACAGCAAGCGCTTGCATCCTCCTTGCCAAACGTGCTTCTTTTAACAATGTCATGCCCTAGGAAGGAAGCAGAAATCGTTGATTTCGAAAAAGAGAGAGAGAGAGAGTGGACAAAATTATATTGAGAGATGGAGTGAGCGGGGGATGCCCACTTTTGTGTAATGGAATGGATTAACACCCCTATTCTGGCAGCTTAACTAAGCTCACCACATTAACAAAATAGTTAATATTAACAAATTGTTCAGGTTTCGTATTCTGGTGATAATTTGAAAGCTCCTTTCTTTACTATTTTGTTAATGACAGAAAACAACTTAAGAACGAAAGATAGTTCAGTATTAAGTCAAACAAATGCTGTGTAAATAAAATATAATAAAAAAAATGGATGAATTCTTACTTTTTACTTCTTTTTAGCATTGATACTGGAGAATATAAAAGAAAAAAAAATTTTAAAGACTGCAAAACACTCGAAAATTGCTTGACTATTAAAAAAATTCATTTTGAAACTTAAAACAATTGAAAACAATTAGTAAATTATTTATTTCTTAACATTTTCCATCTTACTTGTAGAAAAACAAACATAAGCAATCAAAATAAGCTAGAAACGAGCAATATAAAAACAGCTGACTCTTTATATCTAAGTCATTTACATTATCACCATGCGTGATGAACTTTAATAGCTTTTAAGAGCTTTCAAATTGTAAATGATTTGCCAGAATACGAAAATATACTTTACATAACAAGAACATTAACAAGAACTTCTTTACAATTCCTTGTTAAGTTAACAAGCAGAATAGGGCTGTAAAGCTGTGCATAAGGAGCGAGAGGTAGAGCAATGAGTGAACTACGCTCTATCGCCAATTTTTTCTACTCATTAATAATTTTTTTTGTCTATGCTCAAAGCACACTGCATAGTTAACTAGAAAAATAGCCAAAATTTGAACAGTTGCGTGTTTACTCGTTTTTTTTTTTTTTTTTAAGCTATTACCGCTTAGCGTGCCATATGACTTTTAACTTTGAAAACTGAATCGCAACTGAACAACAAATAGGCATGCACTAAACAACAATGTAGAAAACCTCAAAACTTTGTCTCTGTGCTTGCTTGCTTTGAGAGAAACGCAAAGAAAATAAATATTCGAAGAGTGTGCTTCTTTCCTGCTGGACCAGCAACAGTGATGAAGCGCTTCGATCGTGATACTATAGGAGCTGCTGCCATTTCGGACCGCTGGGAATATATGAAAATTACTACTCACAAAAGAAAATGCCAAATCGTTACAGGGGCGGTTGTTATGAAAACGTTTACCACAAACATATAAGAAAACAAATCATATTTGTTTTGCCTAAATCACAGGTACGCACCATTATAAAACAATTATAACAACGCCTGAAATATGATTAAACTTAAACAAACAAAATTTTAACCATAAAAATTCAAACAACAAAAGCACCGCTCCTGAGTTTTTTATTGTGAAATTTTATTTCCTTTATATATTTTCTCACTCATATAACAATATATCTGCACTCTAATGTTGGCGAATATATGAGATAGAACAATATGTCAAAATCGCTTTGAGACAAAAGCTCTATTTTCAAACTCTTTTTGAGCATCATAAATAAAAGTCAATAACCCACCGGGAAAATGAGAATTGATTCTAAAAAAAATCGTAAATGGAATGGATTCTTTTGCTTACATTTTAGAACGTACCCAAAGAATATATAAATTTAAAGCAAAACCTATAAATTGGAATCTATCAACCAAAAGTTCACTGATTCCTTTTTATTCCAGCCAGAATCGATTACGACCTATGTATATAATAATTTTTACTATAGAAATGTTTTTAGATTCCTTGCTTGCTTTTTTGGTAAGTAAACAAAGAATTAATTTTAAAACAAATTCTGGTATAAGCGAGGAAAGCATCAGTCTATTTTGATTTGTTTTCTTATTTTCGAAAATTAATACTTTTTATTTAAAAGAATCCATTTAAAAAGTGAATAAAAGAATCGATTTCTGTAGCGATTCATATGGAAGCGAGAAAAGAATGTACTATTTCTTGTAGGACATCAACATGTTTAAAATAGTCAATTCTAGAATATATATTGGAGAAGAGAATTGATTCTTTTTTCATACACAAAAAAGAAAAAAAAAACAGCAACATGTATTGTGTGCGGTACCAATGCTGCCACATTTTGAATGTAAAAAAACTGCCACTTTCATAAAAGCATCAACGAAAATTCCATCTCGATGTTTTGTTAAAATGTTTTGCCGAAATTTTTCAGCTTAAACGAAAGATATATTTAATTTTAAAACAACAATTATCTATAAGGCCGTCATATATTTTTCTTGCATCAGAGCTGATTTTTTTACGTATAAACGAGATTTTCATATAGCCACAGTGCTAGATAAAGTCGACTCATAACCGCCAAAATATCTTAAGCGCCAAAAAGAAAATTTTACAGGAGAAGGTTTTTTTAATTATCTTTGCTATTAATTTTATCTTTTATCTCTTATCTCTTTGCTATTAATTTTATTTTAATAATTTTATCTCTTATATTGATTAATTTCTTTTAGAGAATTTCATCTTAAGCGACACTTTGCTGTCATGAAAAATGTAAACAAACATGTAGTGTGTACTTAAGCTAAAATTGCTTTTGGTTTAAATTCATAATCTAATTTCGTACACCTATGAAATTTTGACAGACGATGTAAACCATCGCAAATTATCGATTTTCATCAAAAAACATAAATCGGATATTGTGTCGCTTAAGATATTTTGGCGGTTATGAGTCGAAGTGTACCAATGCATGAAAAAAATAAATGGTAAGATCAGGAAGATACAGAAAGTTTATTATTTAAGTTATTTTTTTTATTACTTTAGTTAGCTGGTTACTTTATTAGGATGGAACTACTAAGTCGCTCCAACACAAATATACAATTTTACCATATTTCTAACGGCTGTATTCATAAAAAATTATGAACCTCTCATAAGAAAAAAATCGAAAAAATTTAAAAACATTATTCATAAACGTTCAACAGCGTTCAAAATCTCTTTTAAATGCTTGAGAAATGAGAGAATTAAAAATGGTTGAAACCTTTAATAAACCCTCGAAAAAGTATTTTCGAGAGCAACAACTATTGTCAAAAATGTATCAAATTATTACAAAATGTATCAAAATAAACAAAATGTCAAAAAGTGTTTGAAAATGTTTGTTTATAAATTAGAGGAATTTTAAAAATGGCTGAAACGTGCTATAAAGCAATTTTACAATTATTTGCTTTCATTTGAGCACAAATATTGTCAGAAATAATTAAAATTATTCAAAATAATTCAAACATTTGCAAATTATGTCAAAAAAATTCAAAATATAAAAAATTTCCAAAAAAAGAAAATGAAAACAAGAAAATTTGTCAAAGATTTCAAAATATTTACAAAAAAAAAAAAAAAAAAAAATATGACATTTATTTTAGTGCAAAACTTTTGATGTTTAAATATAAAAATGTTGACGAAAATGTGACAAATAAATAAGAAGTCACTGAATTTATCACAAACTATACACAAACCATTATTTACACTCTTCTCATTTCAATATGAATACGGCTGTTAAGTTTTAAGATTTAAATTTTTTAATGATATTTAATATTTTTGTCGCCGGCGAAGCAGCGGGTATTTGCTAGTATCAAATATTACAATTAAACAAAAAGATATTGTACAAATAAAATACCAAGCAAGGAAAATAATAACATAATAAATTAATGCATGCTAAGCATTTTTAGCGACTATGAAAGGTTTAAATGTTTTTAGCTTACACTGCATAAACTTCATTAATAGGTTGCGCGCTCTACTAAAGACTTGCGCTACATTAATCGTTGAGACCCTGTTGGTTCTTAACATGTTGTTTTTTCAAGAAGGCTTGAGGTCTAGGACTCCTTCTAGAATTTAAGTTGCACTGGTTAATTCCAGACCCAAAAATTGGTCTTTTATCTCGTTATCTTTGCTTTTTTTTACTTGCTTGGCCTTTTACTTTTTTTACGTCTTTACTTACTACATTATGCGAAAAGATTTTGGCATTAATCATGCTGATTGTGGAATCCGGCGGATCAGTTGCGGCGGGAAAATGATTCGATCTCGTTGATTTAGCTATTGTAGAAACCGGCGAGTAAGTTCAATGCGGATCGATAGTTAAGTTTGGGGATTTGGAGCGATTGTTGAAAACGCAACCGATCCGCACTTCATACAAATTTGTTCACTTTTCATCCGCAATAAATTTAGTGCGGATCAGTGCGGATTTAAAGAAAAATATTCAAAACAAAGAATGCGATTCATGATTTCAGTGTAATTTGAGGTCGTTAAACTTGAATTCAATTTAAAAATTATTACTACACTTCAATATTTTTCTTTTTGCTAAAAACAATATTTAAAAATTTTGAAAAATTTTCAAAAATGTTTTCTGTGTTCAAAACAAATTTTAATTTTTTTATATTTCAATTTATTTTTAAATTTATCAGAACAAATGCAAACATTTTTTGCAGCATACTAAGCCGTGGTAAGAAAATTAATGCCGCTCCAAAAAAGTCAGAAATACCATCGGCATCTGTACCAGAAGCCGCAGAGCTAGAGCTGTAATGTTTTGGTTTAGAGCCAGATGATTTAGGACCCACGTAACACTTAAAAAACATCATCACCAACAAGAGATACTGCGATGTGTCTTGACAGCTCCATTATGAAGGAACAATGTTGCACTCATGTTGTTTAAGCAATAGATTTCTTTTAAGTTTACTTTTAATTGTCTTTTTGTTTATTAAAACGACTTTATTTGCACTTCACTCCCATTCGCACGGATTCAACAATGGAAAAGTAAGGGGAATGCGGATCGAATCAACTCCCGCCGCAACTGGTCCGCCGGATTCCACAATCATCACGAGTATTTACGCAATGAACTTAATTTCCAAAGTAAAATCACGTCACGCTTAATCGGTTTCGGCCCAAAGTGGTATAGATTTTCATATTTTTTGGCCAATGTATTTGACATGGTAAATCTTGGTAAAAATTTGAGAGAAATATGTCTTTTATGCTCAAAGGTGCTCCTTCCGATTCTTTGATCATGGTTCGATTTTTTTGCACGGCTTTTATTAACAAGAAGTAAATATATTTTATACAAAATAATGCAAAATAAATTTTTGCTACAGACCTTGAAGTACACCTCTTCAGAAGAGACATAACTCAAAATTTTTCAATTTTGACTTTTTAATATAAATCAATTTGTAATACACATCTCCATCAAAAATAATAAATACAAGATTATGCCATGCGCATGTCTGCCTACGTCATGATCGACCCATTGTCAAAATCAGCGAGACTGTCATTGAACAAGGGGGTGTGGCTCCGCCCATGCAAGCCAAATTTTTGATATCGAATAGCTTTGGAAATAAATATCATATAACAATTAATTTCAAAATGGAGTTACTTATTGTTCATGCATTTCTACTGGAAAACTAGCACGGGCATTGGAAACTTGGCGTGGCTTCACCCACACAAGCTAAATTTAATTCAATATACTTTACTGCAAAAACTAACTTTTTTCTGGCATTTAATAATCAAAATCAAATCTTCGAAACGAATAAAAATTTCTTCATTTTTAATTTAAAACCCGTAACTTTGGCAACTGAAAGTGATTTTTGTCTTCATTACTTTTTGGAAAAGTTGGTTTTGTTGCATTTTCCCCAAAATAAAAAAAAAAATTAAAAATAAATATATTTATAAATTAAAAATATATATTCATTTAAATCTATTGACTACGTAACAAACGAAGACGAAACCACCAATTATCCATCTGAATTTTTAAACTCCTTGGATGTGCCTGGTTTACCACCGCACAATTTACAACCGAAGGTTGGCTCGGTAGTCATCATGCTTTGAAATCTAAACCAACCAAAACTATGCAATGGAACGTGTTTGGTGATAAGAAAACTGATGATCAATGTCATTCACGCGATAATACTCAAAAGAAATTCAAAGGTGAGGAAGTTCTCATTCCGAGGATTCCGATGATCCCAACTGATATGCCCTTTGAGTTTAAACGATTTCAATTCCCGATTCGTCTTGCATTCGACATGACGATTAACAAATCACAAGACCAATCCCTTAGTGTTTGTGGTCTGAATTTAGAAAATGCATGTTTTTCTCATGGTCAATTGTACGGGGCATGTTCACGTGTTCGCAAACCATCCGCTTTATTTCTTCTTGCACCTGATAACAAAACGAAAAATCTATATATATATATATATATAAATAACTTGCATTGTATATGAAATTGATGTTCTCTGTAAGGCGTGAACCGATTGTGTTTCTGGATATGAAGGTTTTTTTGTATAAACGGTCTTTGTATGTGTATTGGTTCATGAATTATAGGCATTTTAGTGAACTTATACAACAATACAGGTGTGAACAAATACAGGTGCGCACATATGGTGCATATGGGAAATATGCAAGGGAAATTGGAAATAAATGGAATATTAGAATAATTTGGCAAGTCTCACTTTAGTTTGCATTTGTGCGGAAAATATAGGCATAGTAAAAATTGTCCATACCTCTTTTTTTCCATACCCCCTTTTACCGCCCACAAATCAATAAAAATGCTATATTTAAGACGGTTTTGGTCGTATTTGACTAAAATTAAGTAAATAAGTTCGTATGATTACTGTCGGCAACTACACTAAAACTGGGCGTGGTCTAACTATATATATACGCCAACTTTTTAGAAATCATTATTATTCCTGAGTTGTACATGTTTTGATAGTGAAACTTGATATGTAGATGCTATGGGCCCAAGAGGCAGTTACTATATATTTGAGCGAACATTAGACAAGGGGAATTTGGCCACACAGGCCAAATTTATGATATTGAATTGCTTTGGAATTAAATGTCGTATAACAATGAAGGTCTTTCTACTGAAAAACTGGCATGGTCATTCGAAAACGGGGTGTGGCTCCACCCATATAAGCCAAATTTACGATACAGAATAGCTATAGAAGTAAAAGTCACAGAACATTGAAATGTAAATACCATTTGGTGATGTCCTTCTACTAGAAAAGGTGACATGCATTGGACAAGGGGGTGTGTCTCCACCCATACAAGCCAAATTTATGACAGAAAAGCTATGGAAGTAAAAGACAAAGAACATAGAAGTAAGAATGAAGTTACTACTTGGTAATATCATGCTACTGGGAAATGAAAAATGCAAACAATTTACAATATAGAACGCTGCTATAGACTCCAAAACTACTGACCCGATTGAGCTCAAATTTTCGCAGTAACTTATTTATGACTGACCCCATCTATATATATATATATATATAAAAGGAGCTTATGTTTGTAACTATGCAATAGACTCCTAAACTACTCATCCTAATAGCATGAAAATTTGTGAACAGAAGTTTTTTGGTACGGTGCGTGTTTGTGGGCTATCAATTTTTGTCCATCTTGAACACCAGAGGACTCTGTATTACAAATTTTTTGTAAAACCACCTAAAACTCCCAAACCGCTCATGCGATTAGAATGAAAATTGGTATATAGTAGTTTTCAGGTACGATGAGTGTTTTTGACAGTATCTTCTTTGAACCACCTTGGACACCAGATGGTGCTGGAGTACAAATTTTTTACAAAATCGCATATTTTTAGTTGTTTTCTTAGGTTACATTTGCAAAGATTTCAAAAAAGCTCTGAAATTGTGGAGTTTTCCTCAAAAAAAGGCTCAAAATTTGTTTTTGTTGTAAAAATAATTTAAATTCAAATTGGCAAATTTTCAACTCTATTTAAAAACTATAACATTTATAACATTTTACACAAAAATTAAAAACCATTTTTGTGATTCAAAAAGCAAAGCCTAACCCTTGATTTTTTCAAACAAAATTTTTTTTTTCCAATAATGTGTTTTATATTTTTGAAAAAAATATACAAGCTAAAAAATTAATTTTTTAAAAAAAATTATCTTAGTATCTCTTACTAATCAAAAGTTATAGCCAATAATCTATATATACAAAAAGCAAAACGCTGACTGTGTGATGGCTGGAAACTTCAAAATTACTGAGCCGATTGAGTTGAAATTAAGGCAGTACATTTTTTTCATGTACGAGGTTGCTTAAAATTCTGTCACACCCCCTTTTACCCCCAAAAATCAATAAAAATTCTATATATCAGATGATTTTGGTGGTATTATACCAAAATTTGGTAATTCATTTTGTTTGCTAGCTGTCGGAAACTGTACCAAATATAGGTTGCCACACCTCCTTTTATCGCCCACAAATCAATAAAAATGCTATATTTCCGATGGTTTTGGCCGTATTAGGCCGTTTGCTCACTGTCGTCAACTGTACTAAAACTGGATAATGTCCATCTACTAGAAAACTGGAATGGGCATTATATAAGAGTGTGTGGCTCCGCCCATACAATTAAAATTTGTACTATCGAATAGCTTTGAAAGTAAAAGTAGCAGTATTTACATACAAACTCAAAATGGAGTTACTATTTGGTGATCTCCTGCTACTGGGAAACTGTAACAGGCAGTGGAAAATGGCAGTGGTGTTAAACAATGGGTCTTAGAAAAGTTTCGAATATAATTATTATATTGCGATATAATTGCTGGGTGCAGCAACGCGCCGGGAAAAAGCTAGTGTCGTATATCACAAGGTGCTTCACTGAAAACAATCAACCCGAGTGCACTTCATGCAGCAAAATATAAAGGCTGAAAAAATATTTTTGTATTATGGAATATGATTTTTCGACAGTTTATTATTCAGATTATGTTATTTTATTAGGATTTGATATGAAATAGCTGATAAACCCGATTTTTAAAATTTTTGACTTATACCACTTTCAAAATCATGGGCTCATGTTTCCATACGCTTTACGTCAAAAGCTTATGTTTTTATGGCTAAAAATCGTTATCTTCTGAACGAATAAAACCTAAACATCAAAATTATACGTTTTTTCCCCCGAATAAAACCGGGTAAATCAGCTAGTTGTAAATATTTGAAAGATATTTAAAAGAATTCGTGCATAATTTTAATATATTTTTTATTAATTCTGTTTAAATATTTTAATATTTTATTTAATTAAACAAGTATTTAAATAAGTTTTAAATATTTACGTGGTCTATTAAAGCAAATGCGTTATCGGTGCAAAAATGACTCGCTTTTTGGATAAATTAAAAAAGTTTTTGGATAAATTTAATATTTTTTTTCTTAGTGTAGCTGTCAAACTAACAGTTGCCAGTCTGCCGTTTCGGAGAACACTACCGAGAGATTTGAGTCGACTGGAGACAATTTCGACATGGATAATATTGGCTTCGCAAAATTGATACAGTCCGACACGTTGCCATAAAAAGATCGCCCCATAGCCCTATAGGGGCTATAACGCGATAGGGCCGCGTTGCCTTGTGAAGAGCGTCCTCCTCCTGAAATGAGCATTAATGTTTCGTGAATAGTGAGTTAGAAATAGTTGAAGATAAGGTCATCGCCCTCATGGCGTTGCCTTGCGAAGACAGTCCTCCTCCTGAAGTGAGCATTTAAGTTTCTTTAATAGTAAGTTAAGACAGTGTTGCCAAGTAGTCTGATTAATAAGATTTGTTAAGATTTTCCGGCTTGAGTCCGATGATGCCATATTTTGCAAAAATTCTTCGAAAAAAATCCGACATTGTATTTTACTTTTAATTTAAAATAAACTTACATTGATTTCTGAAAAAATAATTTCGGTATGTCCTAAATTCATGTAGGTTGGGTTTCGTAAATTCGTAGTATCGATTAAAAATAAAAAGTTATCGAGCTGGATATCAATAGCAATTGAATAAATGCTCTTCATTTTAGTCCTATTGTATTTTTTATTTTTTTTTTTTTTATGTTACAAATGACCGGAAAAATTCCTTTTTTCTGACTTACTGAGGGAAAAAAAGTAACAATTTAAATAATGTTCACGGTGACTCTGGTCGGAGGACACATTGGATTGTATTAAAATAGCTTGAACTCTATTTATAAGAAGCCAATTGAAATGCGCTTCTGAAATATTAGATGTAGTAAACAATTTTATAAATAAAAAAATTGAAATTTTAAACACTTAAAATTGTTTTACAGGGTGCTGGCTGTACAGCTTTGCTTGTGGCGGTTGTCTCAAGAAAACTGGAGCTGACCCGGGCGGAAAAACATGTGCACAACTTCATGATGGATACGCAGTTAACTAAAAGGGTATTTTCCTACATTTTTACTTTTGATTTTTATTTTCATGCTGCTCTTGATTTTCCTTATATTTTTTCGCTTTTATTAGACTGTTTTTTTCTGTTTTAAAAAAAAAAGTTTTACAAAAAACTATATTTTTCCGTATTTTATTTTTTGCAATTTTAGCGTGATTATCTTATTTGTTTGGCTTTTCAAATGATTTAACTTTTCTTTATTCCATTTCTTCTTACTTCATGAATTTAGCTGAAAAATGCTGCGGCGAATGTTCTTCGTGAAACTTGGCTCATTTACAAACATACAAGACTAGTAAAACGGGTTAATCCCGGCCGTGTAAGAACCCACCAAAGAAAGTTCCTTCTAGCTATATATGCGTGAGTATTAGAGACAACTTGTCAGATGCGTATCTTTGTATATACCAACAGTATCATAGCGTCTTTAATGCTTTGAGTAATGCGTTATGCAAGACGCAGGTTGTTCGTTTAGTTGAACCCTGAATCTTACTTTATTTTAACAATATCTTATTGTGTCTTGTCCTTTCTTGTTCAGTAATATGACATTTGCACCTGTCCTTTGTATTATTTGTTATAACCCCATATCCATTAAAGAGAGATTTTGAGAAACATTCATTAAAGCAATAACTATTAAATTTAAAAGTGTAACATACGATATATTTGACTAATATGCAACATACTAATGAAACTAACTCTTGCTTCTTGATTGGCTTCTGCCAAACACTTGGCCTTTCACATAACCTTAACCTTATCAATTATTCAATGCAGTACCGCTCTTCTAAAGAGCGGTTAATCACAAATTGATCCAAATTTTGAATTTATTGGCCCATTTTTTCGTTTTATCTTGCCACGACCTCTTCAGCACTTATTAATACAACTCGTTTTACTAGCCTGTAACTAGGTTGTAAAGCCCTGTTTACATGTTCAGCGTCTGTATTGGATTTAAACAAATTGTGCCCTTTAAGAGAAAATCTTACGCACGACGTTAACTTTTCAGAAATTCGTATCTCAAAATACCCACATATAGACCAATTGTGTTTGAATTATCAAAATACAAGACAAAAACAAACCTTGTATTGCTTCCTTTCAATAGTTTCTTGAGCTTTTTTACCATACGCCATACCCTGTCTATATAGAGCAGAAGAAATTCGGTGTTGTTGGTGGACTTACACATGAATGTAAACTCCAATTTTCACTTTGAATATTAGTTTCACAAATTTCGTTAGAGTTAAGATTGCAGAAGAACCTTATTCATCTTCGCACATTATCTTGCCATCATCTTGATTTGTATCATTCAGAAGAAGCATTACGCTGCGATTTTATCGCAAACAATGTTTCATTTTTAATATTCAATAATTTTCATACATTAATTTGCTAGGGCACAACCTGCGAAGTCTGGAATTCTTAAAATGTTATGGGGGACTCCAAACTTGTGTTTAGTTGTAGTTATAGATTTATTTTGAGATACGATTTTCTGCAATCTTAACGACGAAATTGATTTTCCTCATCGCTAAGTATTTTTCAAGGATGGATTTAACACATTAAACACCAGGTTAATTAAAAAAATTTCATTAAATAACTTACACCGATAACACTCAAAACAAAAATTTCGTAAATGACACAACAGGAACTGTTTACTTTTATATCGATTGATACCTTCAGTAACACAAATGACATCGCTCAATTCGAATGGGACTGTCACAGCTCAAAATTTATAAATATTGAAATAAACATTAATCAATATAATTCCTGAGAATCCCAGTTATAAATCCCAAACAAATTCATTAACACTATTAAGACATCCTGTCTATCATTGGCATCTTTATAAATTTCAAACTATGAGTTTTGACAGTCTTGTACGAAAAAGCGATATATTTAGTTCTCATGTTAAATGTTGTATTAATAAATCTTTAATTAACAATTTTTTTATTTCTGTTCGGATAAAAAAATGTTGATATATTTTTATTTTAATTCAATGTTCAGCATATTTTCTTTTTTTCACTTTTGTAAGGGGTAAGTAATGAACTGCTATGTTTGAGAATTAAAAACTTTAGCTCATAACATGTTTGTTTGAAAAATACAAAAAAATATGTGTTGTTTTGATTCAAAAAGCTTTATTTTGTTAATTATGTATTTATTTTATAATTTTTACATAAATATAAAATTATCAGGAAAATACGAGGTTCAGACAAATAAATATATAAATAAAATTAAAAAATCAAAGAGTTTCTATGTATCTTGTTATGAGGTCTAGGGCTTAAAATGATTAATGTTTTATTTTATTGTTGTTATTATGTAACTGATCTAAAGATTTCAATCTGGTTTAAAACAGTTACAATACACTTCGTTACAATATAAAAAAAACCCCACTTATTCCATCTATTGCCTAGGGATCTTCCATACCTTGAAAATATTAAGGAATTAGATGATTTTTGTTACAATATTTTTTTTAATTTGAGTCGAGTGAAAAATTGACTAAATGATAGAAAAGAGTATCGATTGCATTTTTAATAATCAGTTCGAACATTGTCGTCTAAGCAGAGAAGTTGGCCAAAAACTTAATAATGCTGGCAGTTTTTAGGTCAAAGTTTCCAAACATCAAGAAAATTTCCGATTTCCATACAAAACAAGGTATATAAGAAAATGTTACATATATGAAAATCAAAGTTTTATTTCTATATTTCTATATTATTTTAGAGCAAAACATTTTATGTTCTTAATTTTATGTTTTTAATTATCATATTTGCACTGTTAACGTGCTTATGGGGTCGTGCTTATAAATAAAAAGATGTACAAGGTGGGGCAAAAGTAATCACCCAATGTTCTTTTGCTGTAATTTGTTTCTTTGATGAAAAACTTTGGCTTTGCTTGTGAAATTTATTTAATCTATTAGAATTTATTCCATCAAGTTGAGAAAATGATATCACCAAGTGGCCATCACCAGAGTTGATGACCATACGGGCTCGTTTTATGACATTTTCCATCACTCTGGCCAGAACTTTAGGCGACAAAAAATCGCCCGATGACTCCTCCAGCGTAAACAACACACCACGCAGTAACTGGTTAAATTTAAGCTGGTTAAATGATTCTTCGTGGGTGATACACGGATTTTCGGTGCCACAGAAATGATTATTTTGTTTATTCACTATATGGAATTTAGCCTCATCGCTCATGATAATTTTCGATGAAAAAGCGTCCACCTCTTCGTTGAGATTCAAGATGGCTTCAGCGTAAGTAACACGCGGTTGGTGGTCAACAGCTAACAGCTGATGCACTTTGTAAGGGAACATCATCAAATCTTTCACCAAAATTCTACATAGGGACCGCCAGCTAATGCCCAATTGTGTGGCAAGTCGTCTGGTCGATGTTCTGGGCTCTTCTTCGACATCTTGGGTAACAGCAGCGATATTCTCAGCAGAACGGCTGCTCCGGGGCTGGCCAGCCTTGAGAAGATTTCGTGTTGTCCCAGTCTCTTCAAGGCGAGTGGCCAAGCGCCGCAGTGTTTGTTCAGTTGGTGTCGGACGGCCAGGAAATCTGCGACGAAATTCACGCTGCGCCAACACAACCGACAAATTGTTGCGCAAAAAAATGGAAACAATTATTCCGTGTTCTTGCGGAGTAAACCGATTTATAGCTTGTCGATTTGTATTTTGCGTTTGTTTACTTCACAAATGTCAAAACCGAATTGACATTTGGCACCATTTGCAAAAGTTATAGGATGTTCCAGTAGTGTGATTACTTTTTCCCCACCTTGTAATTCTGTAGATGCACAAAAGAAATTTTTTTATGGTTAGCGTAAACTGGCCACCTGTTAAAGAATGAAACATTTCTTTAGGGTCGCCTTAATTCTCGAACTACAAAATGTTACTGATTGAGGCTACATGGAGAGAAATAATATCTTTATCTTGATCTAAGAAAATTTAATATTAGGCCTCATTTGCTCAAATCAAGCACAAAGAACTAAAATTAAAAAAAGTTAACTTCTAATGAGCATTTATTTCTAAAATTGAGTAAAATAAATGATTGCTTGAAATAAGATTAAAATACTTGATTTTAGAACCTAGAACAAGACTTGAATCAAGAAAATATTTTCTTAAATTAAGCAATCGCAGAGAATTATTTCAGTTTTCATCAAATTGTTTACTTAATCAAGCAAATTTTTCGCACTTCAACTTATATTGGCGTGCTTATCATTCACAACATGTTAACATGAAAACATATTTAAGATGGTGTGGATTGACAAACTATGGCATGGCAGTGTCGTATCTATTACTTTATTTAGAAACATGTAAGTCCAAGTCAAGATCGATTGAGTAAGGCTAACGCAAAAGGCTGCTCAACAATTGCCTCTCTCTGCGCATGACGTCATTTGTTGCTTGTTTTAAGAGTACACTAAGAGACCGAACAGAATCAAAGCGATTGGCGATCGTCTCTTCTCGCCAATCGCTGAGAACACGTCCAGAATGAAAGCGATAGCGATTGACGAATTATTCAGACTGAACTGTCAAACTGTTTTGTTGCAGTTTCTTTTGCAGAAAATAATGTTGAAGTAAAAGTAAATATGTTACAAAAATTGAAGCCAATTTTGATAGTATTAAAAATAATATTCATAACATGCAGAAAACATGTACATGTGCATGTACATGTGATGCATAATTGACATGCAGAAAACATAAACACAGACAACAAATGTCAGAAGATAATAAAACTTAAGAAAAGAGCACTGAACGTACCTCATCATTAGGAAAAATACGGCAACACTTATAGCTAAAACGCAATACTGCGTTAGAGCCCGAACAGAACCAAAGCGGCTGTTGGTTGGCGGACCTCTCTCGGAGAAATCCGCTGAGAACACGTCCAGAATAGGAGCGGTTATCGGATCAGCGTTGCTTTTCGTTGTGTAAATGCTACAAATTCAACACACACACACACACACACAAAACGAAATGCCAGCTCATAGAATGCAACACACACACACAAAACAAAACGTCAGCTCATGGTAAAAACTAAGAAAATAGTACTGAACACATCCAATTCTTAGCTAAAATATGGCAACACTTACGCCACTCAAAGAGAGATCCGCCAGCCGTCGGAGAAAAAATAGAATTGATTCTATTCTGGCGGTTTTCCGTCGCGGATTTCTACGGCCATTTAAATTTTAGCGGCTGCATATATTTTCATGTATTTTGTAGCACAGCGCATCCGACAACCGACAGCCGCTTTGGTTCTGTTCGGGCTCTTAGGTCGGTTGTCCTTTGACAGCTAGACTAGAAACAATGAATTCTTATGAAGCAACACTAAATACGACCTCATACCTTGCGTCGACCTCATCCCGTAAAAAAAAATTGTATGGGTAAAGTACGATCAACGCAATGAGCTCAAGTAGCTCGTGCGTTTGACATTCCATACCAATGCAGGGTTGCATTTTCGTTGAGAAATGCTAATATGTTGGTGTATTTGGATTCCGATGGAAAGCAAAGATTTTCATAGGATTATCGTGGGAATTTATAATTGATGCGACTTTTTTTAAAATTGATAAAGTTTTTTAAATTAACATGCTGCTTAAGTAGAATAATAATGATTTTGATGAATTTAGCATAACATTGATATTATTCAATTGCATATCCTATTAAAATTTATGCATTTTTTAGTATATTATAAATAATATAAAGGTACTCATGCAAAGTGGCAAACTTATATATTGGGCAATTCGTTATTTTTTTGAGGTAGGTTGTAGGTTTTTTTGAGGTAGGTAGGTTGTATAAGTTTATTATAAGCGTATAAAGTATATAATAAACAGAGGATTGTTTATTTTTACTTTGGAAAAATAATAGTACATACAAATTGATTGCTGCTAGCTAGTTTTGTATATAGATAACAAAATGTGAAATGATAAATACAAAAACATAATAAATGGGCATTACACATTTGGACTGCGCTGTCAAAGAATAAGAAAATTAGAGGATCGATTTCCTCACATTAAAATCAAATATTTATACTCTCAAATTTTTATTAGCAGTAGTTGTCAAATAAAAAAATAGCACGAAGTCGGCAATGCTATTTCATTTCAAACAAATGTTTAGAACCCAAACAGAATCAAAGCGATTAGTGATCGACGATCCTTTCTTCGCGCCAATCCTCCCTTCTCGCCAATTGCTCAGAACACGTCCAGAATATAAAGGAATTAGCTATTGGCGAACTATTCAGACTGAATTGTCAGATCTGTTTTGTTTTGTGCATGCATAATTGACATGAAGAAAACAGAAACACAGACAACAAATGTCAGAAGATAATAAAACTTAAGAAAATAGCACTGAACGTACCCCATCATTAGGAAAAATACGGCAACACTTATCATGCGTGAGAGCACTCAAAAAGAAGAAGACCAGCGATTTGATTAAGGACGTCTTCATACGTTTTCATGCATTCTATTGCTTGAAAATGTCGCCGATCGCTAATCGCTTTGATTCTTTTCAGGCTCTTAATTGTTGATTTTTGTGTGAAGTGAGCACCAAATTTATTTCTGCGATCTCTTTAAAACGCACGCAATAACAAAACCGTTACACACAACAAAAACAACACTTAGCATTCGTGACTGCGCACAAGTGCGCATATTATGCAAACGACAACGTACAAAAAGACATGCGTCTCTGAAAAACAGCATAAAAACGATGACAAGTAATTACCGAAAAGGCCTAACCAAAATAGACGATTTGCTCCGTAACGAGTGAAGACGAAAATGTTCGCAAACGTTAACTTATCGAAACTGAACGAAACGGTTTGACGAGACGTTCTGTTCCGTAACAACCGAACTTTTAGCGTTTCAACTCGTCAACAACAGCTGTGCAGGTAGTCTTCTTCTTTTTTCAAACGATTGGAGGAACTCGTTTCATTTTGGGTTTAATGTCAAAACAGACGTTATGAATGCAAACGTTCGGCAAGATGCAATCGTCTCGTTTCGTCTATTTTGGTAAGGGCTAAGGCCAAACGAATGAAAATAAAATGCTTCCGAAAGCAAAACGAAGTAAAGCGCATAATTATTGCTTTCGTAGTGCTGCGACAAATTAGAAAAGCAAAATGAAAAACAAAGCATTAAGGGGTCGTCCATAAATTACGTTACCAATTTAGGGGGGTGTAGGGGTTTTAAAATGTACTACAATAAGTAACGATAGGGGGGGAGGGGGTCTCCTATATAGCATCGTGACCAAAACTAAAAAAAAACTTGAAAAACTTGAAAAAATTGAAATCCTGAAATCAGAAAATTTAAAATTTAAAATTAAAATTAAAATTAAAATTAAAATTAAAATTAAAATTAAAATTAAAATTAAAATTAAAATTAAAATTAAAATTAAAATTAAAATTAAAATTGAAATTAAAATTAAAATTAAAATTAAAATTAAAATTAAAATTAAAATTAAAATTAAAATTAAAATTAAAATTAAAATTAAAATTAAAATTAAAATTAAAATTAAAAATAAAATTAAAATTAAAATTAAAATTAAAATTAAAATTAAAATTAAAATTAAAATTAAAATTAAAATTTAAATTAAAATTAAAATTAAAATTAAAATTAAAATAAAAATTAAAATTAAAATTTAAATTTAAATTTAAATTAAAATTAAAATTAAAATTAAAATTGAAATTAAAATTAAAATTAAAATTAAAATTAAAATTAAAATTAAAATTAAAATTAAAATTAAAATTAAAATTAAAATTAAAATTAAAATTAAAATTAAAATTAAAATTAAAATTAAAATTAAAATTAAAATTAAAATTAAAATTAAAATTAAAATTAAAATTAAAATTAAAATTAAAATTAAAATTAAAATTAAAATTCAAAATTAAAATTAAAATTAAAATTAAAATTAAAATTAAAATTAAAATTAAAATTAAAATGAAAATTAAAATTAAAATTAAAATTAAAATTAAAATTAAAATTAAAATTAAAATTAAAATTAAAATTAAAATTAAAATTAAAATTAAAATTAAAATTAAAATTAAAATTAAAATTAAAATTAAAATTAAAATTAAAATTAAAATTAAAATTAAAATTAAAATTAAAATTAAAATTAAAATTAAAATTAAAATTAAAATTAAAATTAAAATTAAAATTAAAATTAAAATTAAAATTAAAATTAAAATTAAAATTAAAATTAAAATTAAAATTAAAATTAAAATTAAAATTAAAATTAAAATTAAAATTAAAATTAAAATTAAAATTAAAATTAAAATTAAAATTAAAATTAAAATTAAAATTAAAATTAAAATTAAAATTAAAATTAAAATTAAAATTAAAATTAAAATTAAAATTAAAATTAAAATTAAAATTAAAATTAAAATTAAAATTAAAATTAAAATTAAAATTAAAATTAAAATTAAAATTAAAATTAAAATTAAAATTAACATTAAAATTAAAATTAAAATTAAAATTAAAATTAAAATTAAAATTAAAATTAAAATTAAAATTAAAATTAAAATTAAAATTAAAATTAAAATTGAAATTAAAATTAAAATTAAAATTAAAATTAAAATTAAAATTAAAATTAAAATTAAAATTAAAATTAAAATTAAAATTAAATTTAAAATTAAAATTAAAATTAAAATTAAAATTAAAATTAAAATTAAAATTAAAATTAAAATTAAAATTAAAATTGAAATTAAAATTAAAATTAAAATTAAAATTAAAATTAAAATTAAAATTAAAATTAAAATTAAAATTAAAATTAAAATTAAAATTAAAATTAAAATTAAAATTAAAATTAAAAATTAAAAATTAAAAATTAAAAATTAAAATTTTAAATATTAAATTTAAAATTTAAAATTTAAAATTTAAAATTTAAAATTGAAAATTTAAAATTTAAAATTTAAAATTTAAAATTTAAAATAAAAAATAAAAAATAAAAAATTAAAAATTAAAAATTAAAAATTAAAAATTAAAAATTGAAAATTAAAAATTAAAAATTAAAAATTAAAAATTAAAAATTAAAAATTAAAAATTAAAAATTAAAAATTAAAAATTAAAAATTTTAAATTAAAAATTAAAAACTAAAAATTAAAAATCAAAAATTGAAAATTAAAAATTAAAAATTAAAAATTCAAAATTAAAAATTAAAAATTAAAAACTAAAAATTAAACATTAAGAATTAAAAATTAAAAATTTTTCAGGCGTAGGAAAATGTTGACTTTGAACTGTAGGTGCCGAATTAGGGCTATGCTACGGATGGCCCATCAATTCGAAGTTTTGAATACTCAAAAAGTCACTTCTTTTTACCGATGGTTGAGAGTTCGCAAAGATGTGATGGGAAAATCACCCTCCTGATTTCTCCAAGCACTTCTGACAAAAAAAAAGGGTGTTTTATTACTAAAAGTCGAATCAAGTTGATCGGCACTCTGGTGTAGAGTTTATACACGTAAAAGATTACAATAAATCATCGGAAGAAAATGTTCACGATTCTATTCCATTTTTTTTTTTTTTTTTCAACATTAACGAAAGTTATGCCCCTCAAACGCTTTGAGTTTTGAGCATATTCTATTAAAAATGTCACACTGTACGATGCTGAGTGCAGATTTGACGTTTTCACACTTTTGCTACCTATATCTTTCATCTCAAATGGCAACATACGTAATGAGTTAAGTGGTTGGTAAAAACAATCAAAACTGAAGTATGACTAAAAGCAGTTATGATATTTTCAAGAATAGTATTAAATTTAAACCTTATACCTTTTTTTGCATTCAGAGGTTGTGCCTTCTGAAGATGAAGAATTTTTTAAATTTTGACTCAAACTCACAAAATGTTGATCTGTTCTTAGCCGAGAATGGATCAGCACGAATGTAACATGTTTTTCAATTATGTTGCGTTGGCTAACCTTTGTTTATTTTTAAGATATTTCAAAATCATTCGACTTGCATTTCTGCATCTTTCAACACTTGGGTGTAAAGAAAAAAATGGAAAAACAAAATTTTGAATGGCATATTAATGAACATCAAAATTACAAATCTGAAAGCGAACACAACTTTTAGCGTGAGCCTTGGTGATGACACGCGTTTTAGTGGTTTTTTTTAGTTTTTACCCTATAGTATAAGAACTAGTGCCCCGATTTTGATATTATGGGTATCAAATGGTTCGTATGGATTCCAGAAAATAGAATTTCATTATATTTTGACAAATTTTTCATTGAAAAATTGTTCACTTTTACCATTTACGGGATATGGAAGGTTCACTAATACTATCAGTATGCTCCTTACCAAATTTCATGGTCAACTTCTTAAAATTGTGTTATACTGGATTTTCGATGTGCCAAAGAAAAAAGTGATATATTTTTATGTTTTTCGTCTAAAATTAACATTTTTGAAGAGTTGATCTGTGGCAACCCATCTCAAATTTTTGAAATTTCATAGAATTTATCAAAATTAATTTAAAATATCACATTACTAATAGGCCGCGCTTTCTATATACAAAAAACTACGAAAAAATTAAAAAAAAAACAAAAAAGTGATATGACGCCTTCAATGTGTTAAATCTTTTGTTAGCTTCATGGATGATAAATGAAAAAATTACAGGTTTTTCAAGTAGATATTTTCGTACAAACACCTTTAAAATTTTGGCTGACTCGTTTTTATATAGCTTAGAAGACAAAAATCTGTATGTAAATCAACTCAGTTTTTAGCGTTTTTTTTTTTTAACTTCCCAGAAGCATCCTAAGGTAGCAACTTATGAAACTTAAATCACGGGGGAAATTTTCTCTATGTATTCTGCGTGGACGCTCATTTAAAACTTGTATTTAACTTAAGTAACATGACAGTTATTAACACGGTTATACCAAAACCATAGATGATATGAGGGTTACTACATATATTTCGGGAATAAATATAAAGACCGAATTTTTTTTGACTTTCAGCCTACAAAATTATGGCTCTATAGTTCTCCCCGTTGACCAAAATGGCATTTTCAGCAACATTTAAAAAAAAAAAAAAACAAATATTCCAATGATGTCACCATTCCAAAATTCACTACAAGCAGCACTCTCTATTCAAGTGCGGCTTTTCCGATCCCCAGATGGTGTCAATTTTTTAATAAAATATGATTTTTAGGTTAAATTTCGAATCGGACGTCCATCTGAAGAACAATAACGAAGTTGGGCGTTTGATTTCAATTGATAATTCAATTGGGTCTTGTAAGCTGTAAAATTCGAGATCTTTAGCAATATTTGAAACAAAATTTCTTATCAGGCTAGTGCGTGAAATGCTGAGTTGATTAGATCGATGGCGAATCAATGTTTCGGTCAGCCACATTCTTATCGTAGAAGGACCGTGAGTGTTGTCCAGAAGCAAGTCAGTGACACGAATTTTTAACAAAAAAACAGGCGTATAGCACGCTTGGTGGTTGCTTCATTTGGGCCAAATGTACTTTTTACTGATAATAAAAGCACTGATGGGGTTTTCATCGCACTCTCTTTGAAAATAAGTTTGCAATATTTCTCAACTTTTTTAAAACGCTTAGCGACTCATTTTATCTCGCGGAGGTATGATTCTGACACAGCTGGAAAAATATGTCAGCATTCAAAATAGCATATGAATCAAAAGATAAATCAAAGATTTTGTTCAAATCGAATTTTTTATAATTTTAAAGCAATAAATAGTTGGTTTGAAAATAAATCAATTCGGCCGACTAATACGCTTACCTCCCATACAACCAAAATTGGTAATATTTCCGCAAAAAATTATAAAATTATTTTTTATTGTTAAAAATTTATTGTTAAAAATTTTATATTTAATTCGTAATTGCTGTTGCTAGAATGTTCACATTCTGACATTGAGAAGTTGCAAACAGAGTGATCTAAATCTATCTCCGACAAAAAGTCGATGGCTTCTATAAAAAAACGGTTGACAAGTGTTTGTAAGTAGATATATCTCCTCACAGATAAGTTCAAAATCTCCAGCTGTAAAGATTTTTAGTAGAGCCTCAGTGCTAGATATATTGAGAAGCTTTTTGATTTTATATCTTCTAAATTTTGTTCCTCAGGTCTGTAGACATTACGATCTGATTGCTAGAGAGGTATTAATTAATTGTTGAACTATCCGACGCTTAGTTTTATCACAGGAATAATCAAACTGTACTTTATGTCTTCCTCTACTAGTACTTGGTCTCTAAAATTTTCTGTCAACTTAGAAAAAGTCAATATTTTTTTTTTCATTACACGGTAAAAAATCTTGACTTAAATTAATAAATTTTTTGACTACAATTTATATCATATGACAAAACTAAAAAGAGGTATTCATTTTAAACCTTCCAAAAACTTGAAATTTCAAGACCAAAAAAATAAATATTATAAAATCACTACTTTCCAGTATAAAAAAGTTTAAATATTTTTAAATAATAAGAGAAAAAGATTGAAAAATATTTCTTAAAGGTTAGAAAATTAAATTGAAGCTTTAAATTATTCCTAGATTTTTTACCATTAAACCTCATTAAGTGGCTACATTTTATAAGCGTTACACTCTTTAGCACTATCGTTAAACTCAGCAAATGATTTCAACCACGAAATGTGCATATTTTCAAATTAAAGACATAATTTTCATTATTTAATTTTCAAATTTAATTTTCAAAAATGATTTCCACAAGCCGACCATTTTTATTTTTCCTTTTTTTTTACTTTTCCGGAATCCAATGGAGTTGAAATTCTATTAGAAACGAAACAACCAACTCAGACTTTGTGGTGTTGTGATTAGCATACTTTGCTATCAGCTTTGATTCAAAACTTCCCTCATTTTCATTATATATGCCACTGAAAAATTCGACTTATTTCAAGACGTTGCAGTTTTTTGTTCTTGAATTTTTTATAATTTATCAGTAGTTACTCTCAGCAATAGATATCTCCTTGTGGGAATGCGGGGAATTTTTTATCAAATATACACTAATCAAGTATTGACTGTTTTTAAAAGTAACCGTATAAAGAATAAACAAGGCAAAATACAACAAATGAAACTTCCGTAGAGTTGCCAGATACCATATCTTAAAACTCAAAGTTTCATTGCAAACTATTTTATTATAAATCTCCAACTTGCATTCAAAAAACAACATTTTCTTCTACAAAATACCTTTGAAAAGTGATACTTTGATGGATTGCCAAAAGTATAAAAATGAGATTTTCGTAAAACTTGTTCGTATTTGATTAAATTTAAGGATTAAGCCAAAAAAAATTTAATGATTTTTATATAATTCCAACTTTCACCTTTTGCTTTTATCCTGAATATTTTCCGTACATATAACTCTTTTTTTTTGTCAGTAGGTAGCATTTGAGGGCAGAATTTTACAAACCGTCGGAGTTGAGCCAGAAAAAGTTCCCTCTTAAGATCAACCTTTTCGAGAAAAGAACATGATTCCATTTCAGAGTTTGAAATTTTATTTAGAACAGAATGAAAAAAAATTAGAATTATTAATTAGAGAAGAAAAAATTTAGAATTTTTTGTAAAAAGAAAACGTTTTTATACTTGTAATTTAAGAAGTTTTAAAAATATTTACTAATTTCTAAGCAAGCGAAATAAAGTGGCTCAAGCGCCGGCCAATTACAGCCCTTGGTCCTTAACAAAAATATCGGACGGATTAACAAAAACTTAATATATATGTATTAACAAATTTAAAATGCACCACATACAATGCAAGCATATCATATTTCTGTGTTTAGTTATTATTTATATTTGGCTAATATTTTTTTGTTTTTATAATAATTAACTGCTTCATAGGTTGCGAAAGGTAAAAATGGATCAACGTAAATTAATGGACAACGCAAATACGATAACTGATATGGCAAAGGTAAGAAGATTTTGTTAAATTATATAACGTAGTATCTTATCTCTATTTGTAAAATAGGTCGCCTTGCGCGAATTGGTTAAATGGGATGATTAAAGATTGGGTAAAATTCAATTTTCTAAATTTTTCAGATGTTTAATGATATGAAAACGCTCTGAGGGAGGGAGGCCTTGTGTACAAAGCAAAAATTCTATGCGGCTTATATACATATTGAAATTTTATTCAGCTCTAGTTTTTTCATCCCTTACAAACAAACTTAACGAAACTCTATTGAACTCAAAACGAATTCGTGTTTGTGATCGATTTTTCGCAACGAACTTTGTCAAAGAATTACTATTTGTTAGATAGTAGTATAGTGTTAGATGCAACAATCAAAGACAATTTTGAACAATTTCAGTTAAATTAATTCATTTAAGTTAATTAAGACATACAAAAAACCATCTCATTCAAGAGCTTACTAATTTTATTGATAAAAATGCTTAATACTTAAAAATATAATTTTAGCATTTCCTCAAGACATTGTTCAAAAATTGTGACATGCTGGAAAAAACTGTTAGTGTCATCGTGTCAGTGTTCTCAAATTATACAGAAATCATTTTTAGACCTTTTGTACTTTCTTCGTTGCAATTATTCTACTGTGTATATATTCAATTGTGTACAAACATTTAATAACACTCACATTTCAAGAGCGGAAATGGCCAGTTTATTTTATTTTTTTAAAGTCGGTGTCAATTTTCTTAGGAAAAATTTTTTTTAATTTCAGTGAAAGACATTTGCTACGCAAGCAGTATTATCACATGTTTTTAAAAAACTTGTAATAATCAGAAAAGGACCCTGTTTTTTTTTCTTTATTTTGGAAAAAAAACTGGAACTATAACAGGACTAAAAAGCTGTTATTTAAAACGTGTGTATTATAAAAATTTTATAATGTTTTTGAAGTAAATTATGATTAAGCAAAAAAATAATACATTCCTGAATGTATTAAATTTAATAATAATAAATAAAATAATTAATTAAATTTTTTAAATAAAATAATTAATACACCTTCTGTTCAATATTCAAGCGGACTGTGCACATAAAACAATACGGCTAATTATAGTTCAATATTTATTTTATCATCTTCAAAATAATAACCATTGGAGGTGATACACATATTCCACCGTTTTTTCCATTCTAGAATGTATTTTTGGTTGGCCGGTTTCGGAATGGCCTTAAGCTCACATGCTTATTCTTTTTGATGACCTCAACCGTCTCAAAATGTTTTCTACGAAGCGACAATTTGAGTTTGGGGAATAGGAAAGAGTCACACGGGACCATATCTGGCGATATTGACATTGTTTTTGGTAAAATAATCGCGTACAATGCGTGGTGTGTGAGCTGGTGCATTAGCGGTGCAAAACCATGAATGCTTCGAGAATTTTGACCTCTTTCGCCAAATATTCGCGTGCAAATGCTTTCAAACGCTCAAATAGTATTGAGCGTTGAGTGATTAACCTTGCGGAAGGAATTCCGAGTACACGACACCTCGAGAATCGAAGAAGACTTTGTAGTGGTTTTATGGGTTTCGGTTCATTTGGATAGCGCCACTCTGCAGATTGTTAAGCTTTAACGACTTCATACTCGTACACCCAAGTCTTATTACCAGAAATGATTTACTGAATGTCCGTATCGTCCATTAAAAGCATATCCTGATCGACTGTTTTGCGAAACTCTTTTTGAAGGAATTCAGGAACTTTGGTACAAGTCGCGCTGCTACCCGTCGCATGCCTAAGGCTGCGAACATAGTGAACGCGAGTTGCTGAGCCGAGCCGAAAAACATATTAGAGCAATACAGTACGCAAGTCATGCATCTCTTTTACCCGAATGCGTTTTTGAGTTTCAATCGGCTCGGATCAGCAACTCGCGTCTACTATGTTCGCAGCCTAAATCATCACGTAAAGTGGTGTACGCCGATCCAGTCGATATATCAAGCTCGGCAGCTATATCTCTCACGGTCACACGACGGTTTTCGAGCATAAATTCCTTTGCTGAACGAGAATCTTGAGGCAAGTTGTCAACTTATGTACTACCCTCTTTAAACAATTTGTACCACTTAAATGCCTTTGTACGTGATAGAGCAGACTCTACATAGGTTTTCTGCAACATTTTCAATGCATCCGAATAAGAAATTCCGTTGGTAAAACACATTTACTCAACTTTTTTCCATTATGAAATTCGCAGATCAAACTCGAGGTGAATTTGTTTACAAAGTAATAAGAAAGAAACTACGTGACAGATCGCGCTAAAAATAAACGCCCAAGCCTATAACAATATTACCAGCCTTAAAAAAACAAATTGAGAACTTTATGACAGCTATTGTTGTTTCATTCGCATAGCCCGGTTCAATGTTAAACAGAAGGTATAAAGCAAATTCATATTTTGCCAAACTTCTTTAATAATTTCTGATTTTTTGATTTCTTGTTCGAAGAATCCCATACAAGATGAGAATTTCTAATTTTTGAAATGATGTAAAAAGTAGTAGCAGCTTCATTTGTTACTTATACGTAGGTTGACTTTTAAGTCTTGAGATATGGCAACACTAATGTGAATATGTCAAATTTGACTTTGTCATCGTAAAGTTTAGCATTTTTAATAGCGAACGTACTCAGAACATTTTGTCATACAAGTGCTATTTGTGCTGTTTACAGTTACTTTGAACATTCATATTGGTAAAAAAATGGAAATAAATCGTGAACATTATCGGGGGATGATTTTCGAAGTGGATTAAACCAACAGCAGTGTGCCGATTAACTTGCTTCGACATTTTGTGTTGTAGCACCATCTTGAGCCACCGTGTTGGTTTTCCGAATTCAATCCTGGTCGCACTTTGGTACACTCTAAAAACTAATTGTTAAATCACTACAATAAATGTTGTGCAATTTTACGCATTTATTGTCGTTTAATAAAAAATATCACGCCACGCAGCGTCAGTGGCTGATCTACATACGTGCTGAAAGGGCTTAAGCCCCCCCCTTGGAGAATTTTTCGTGTGGGAAAATCATGAAAAAAGTCCAAAAAGACGTTTTTATAAAACACCAATAAATGCGTTAAATTGCACAACATTTATTGTAGTGAATTAACAATAAGTTTTAAGAGTATAATTTATTGTAGGCAAGCCAGTTGTATTTTTGTTACAGTATACAGGGTGAATTTTTTTGAAGGTCGTTCAAAATCGACTCTTGTGCCAAAAATATCGATGCTGTGCATGAACTGATATTGCAAGACCATCATGTAACATTCCGTGAGATAGAGGCATCTTTGGGGATTAGTGGGGCCAGCAAACATTCAATATTGCATAAATATTTGGCCGTCAAAAAGATTTGTTCGCTTTGGATTCCGCATAATTTGACAATCTCTCAAAGACTCGCTTCGGTTGTACGAAAGAAATGACAAAAAATACCATTGCGCTACTTCAAAACATGTCTATGATATCGTAACATGTGACGAATCATGAATTTATGCATATGAATCCGAAACTAAACAACAATCGACTGTATGGGTCTTTCAAGTCGAGCCAAATGCAACGCGCACGAAGAACTTCGAAGCAAATGTGCTTCCTCCTCTCAATTCTAAATGATACACCACCATTTGTTTGTCAGAAATGTTCGGAAAAATCAGGGAAACCAATCGCAGAAGCAAATCATTCTCCACCACTATAATGCAAGCTCGCACACATCAGCTCAAACAAAAACGATTTTGAGCATTCAAAACATCGAATTGATGGATCATCCGCCTCGCAGTCCAGACTTGGCACCCAATGATTTCTTCTTATTCCCGCAGATCAAAATTAAATTGCGATGTCAACGTTTTTCGACGCTTGAAGAAGCAGTTGACGCGTTCAAATCACATGTTTTGGAGCTACCTCAATCGGAGTGGAAAAAATGCTTCGAAAATTCGTTCAAGCTCATGCAAAGGTGTATCAATCTTCGGGGAGAATATTGTGAAAATCAATAAATCCATTTCCGATTGTAAGTATTTGTTTTTATTTGTCTATCTCAAGACTTAAAAGTCAACTCTCGTAAACATATTGGGCCTTACCAATAGTCAAGAGCTGGTATTAAGAAAAAGCTGGCACGAACAAGTATAAGCTTTTCTTTAGTAGTCAACTTTTTATTTCTCTGTACCTATAATATAGGTTAGGATTATAATCGTAATCAGTATTTGCTTTGAAAGTATTAGCTTAACAGCTGTATTCTGCGTTTTCTTGACAAGCAATTAATCAAAAAAATTTGTAAAGATCTTTATCAAGCGAAAGCTTCATTAGTATTTTGCAGCAATCTTGACAATTGAAAAGCTTTCGAAATTCACCAGAGGAGGTGAATTCCTTTTGATAGCTAATTGTTCTCATGAATAGCATGAAAAAGAGAGAATATCGTGAGCATGTTACGATTACAACGTAGGCTCATATGGAAGAGCAGGGTGTGCTAGTTGTCAAATCAGCTGGTCATTTTGAGTTTTATTAATTCTTGTTGTTGCTTTTTTCGTTTGACGTTTGTAGCTCCTACAGCTTTGTTGTTGCAAATCATCTACCTGGTAATTGTATCATGAACGTGAAAAGTAGCTTTAGGAGTTTGAGAGCAAAGAGAGGAGTGTGAAAAGAAGCAAAACTCGGTACGCAACAACAACAGCAGCAATAATAAAACTATTTCTTCTATTTCCATTTTCCTGATTTTCCACAAAAGTTATATATATATGCAGAAAATAATTATTATTATTGACATTATTATGTAAATATTAACCTTAATATTACTTGCTACAAGCGACCACAATTACCTTGATAAATTTACCATAGCAATTGAGATATTAAGATCCTTAGCATCAGCTGAAGCCGACACTAACAGCTCTATTATGCGTTTTCTTGATGAAGAATTTTATCAGGCGAAAGCTTAATTAGTATTCTGCAACACCCTTGATATATAAAAAGCTTTAAAAATTCACCAGAGGAGATGAATTCCTGCTAACAGCTAATTTTTCTCATATATAGCAGGAAACAGAGAGAAAAACGTGAGGATGATACAATTACCAGGTAGCCTCATTTTAAAATGGCTGCTCAAATGTGAAATTTTGCAACAACAACAATTAGTAAAACTCAAAATTACCAGCTGACAACTAGCGCACCCTGCTCTCCAATATGAGCTTACCTTGTAATTGTATCATGAGCAGTTATGGGCAGAGAGTGCTCTATGAGCGTTGAGACTAAAAATGCAATAATAAATCAAAGACAAACACAGAAACAACACAGAAGCTTTAAATCTGTGGTGCTCACTAGATGGTTTCACATAGCCCGCGGGCATCGTGTGTTGTTGAGCTTTTGCACACGACCCAATAAACATTTTGGCGAGGGGTGGTTCGTTAACGACTGCATCATAGGTTGGCTTGATGCTTAAAAAAAGCACCGATTGAAATTATGACTTTGTTAAATTCCATTGAAGATGTTTTTAGCCCAATCTAAACAAAGAAACAATTTTTTTCTAATTAAATATTTTTTTTCAGTCTCAATGATTCGCTATCGAATCGCCTTTCAACAATTTTATAACTCGTTAGTGAATCAATTCTTTAAATTTAAGCGATTCGTTAGCAATTTGCTTCTCTAATTCTTAGCAATTCATTTACGAACCATTACTTTTATTTTTAGCGACTATTTTCAGTTTTACCGTTACAGCGTGACTTCAGTTATATTTAACGATTCGTGAACTAATTCTTATGTCCCCAATTATTACCGATATTTAGTTTATGTTTCTTATTTAATAAACAAAAAAGATACAGTATACCGTGTATACAGTAAAGAAGTGAAACTTCTTCTGTGTATACACTCTTTCTCTTCTAGAATAAGAACCATTTTAGTGTAAAGGCACGAATTTGCAATCGTAAAGTTACGCAAGGTAACGTGGCGTAGAGTTCTATCTGGAATAGAACCCATCGCTGCGCTAGGTTACGTTACGATTTCACTAACCACTTACACGTATTTTTCATAAGATAGAACTCTACGTCACGTTACGTTGCGTTGCTTTACGATTGCATAATCGAACCTTAAAGGCAAAGAGAGAGCTTTTTAAACAAAAGAAATACAATAAAAAGTTTTTATAAAAAAATATTCTGTTTATTTAATATTCATTGGTATGGACCTATGGCCGAAAAGCAATTAATTCGATAACCAATTTGCGTCGTATTTACATATAGATGTGAATACAGAATACAACTTGATATATTTTTAATTCAACATATGTAAGTATTATTATTAATAATATTTCGATATAAAATTATATAACTACAATACGTATGAAATAGTTATCTATTGAAAGAACTTATTCCAACTTTTCTTGCGCACAGTCTTAAGTTGGCGTCTCATGGGCGATAGCATATGCTTCATGAATTTGGGTTTCTATATAATTTTATATCGCAATATTATGAATATAATAATATAATATGTGTAATATGAGCAAAATTCATAGAGGTTATATTAATATATTGAATTAAAGATATACCAACGTTGGTATTCTAAAAAAATATTGGCATGGCATGAGAGTCTACTTTCCGAAAATCATAATGCACTCAGGGCAACTCTCTTATTCACTTCTGCTTCGCTGAATCTTTCTCTTTTCTACCCGAGTCATGGCAACCCCCCTGTCTACCACACATACAACGCAATCAGCACACAATCTGCGGCTTTTGCCACCCAGCGGTAATCGAAGCGCTTCAAAAGCACTAAACAAGCGCTTCTGCCATAGCGCTTCACACATCTGGAGCGCTTTTTGAGTAAACCAAATTCATATTAAAATTTATATTGGATGTCCTAGGATGAAAGCGCTTCTTAACAAACAAATACTTAAAAAGGCTTTTTAAAAAAAAACAAAAACCAAAGCGAGAAAATTTTATATTTCGCTGGCATCACAATCAAGTGCCTTATCGCTCTGCTATTTCAACCCTGGTTCATTTATGAACCAAATGTGTAGAAAAATATGAGCTCCACAACTCTACACTCTGAAAAGCACATCCTCAAAGCATACCAAAAATGCGCATAAAAAGCGCTATTTCTAGGAACGCTTTTTATTTTCCCGCTGGGCATCTACAGCAAAAGTAGTTTGATTAATTGGTACGTATAGAATAGTTTTATATATAGTTTAGCTCGTTGGATATAGCGTTGTCTTGGCAATCTTGAGTTAGCAGGTTTGATACTCAGCAGAGACGAAAATGTTCTTTCAGTCTTTTATACAATGTGTAGCTCTCTCATTCTCTCTACTATAAAACATATCTTTCTACTCTATCGTGTAACGAAATGAAGTAAATTGACTTTGAAATTTCACTCCTCAATATTCTCGTTCAAATTTCGAAGCGCCGCCTAAGAAGTTTCACTTCAAAAATTTGTTATTGCTATCTTATATATTAATACGATAACACAAATTTTACTTTCCTTTATACCCCTTTTAAAGACAACAAATTCGAATGAAACTTATATCATTTGAAAGTTCTGGTTCATACCAAGTGCACAATACAATTTTTATTCAAAATTTCTGTCATTAAGATAAGATAAGATTCGTCTCGGTGAATCGTTATCGAATTGCTTTCTTTATTTTTGGAGACTCGTTAACGAATTGCTTCTTATAGTTTTGGCGAATCATTAATGAATTCCTTTTTTCGGATTTGACGATTCGTTAACGAAGGAGGAATTTCTCCCGCTCGCGATATTATAAGTGAATCGCTTCTAATAATTGCTAATGAATGAAATGTACGAGAATGCGATTCGTAAACGATAACATTAGTGAATCATTTAGTTTGTTGGGGAAGTAGCTACACATGTAGAGACACATGTATATTCTGCACAATAACGCAGCGCTGTAAGTAGTCATCAAAATAAATAACCAACATACAAACTCGAAATTTATTTATTCATTTAAAATAAGACTGTAAGTGAAAGTGAGACAAAAGAATTCATAATTTGAAACAATGCTGCTTCGCCAACTCGATTCGAAAACAACAAGAGCAGCAATAATTAAACGATTTCTTCTTTCATTTTGTTATATTTCGACAAAAGTTTATGAATTTTTAGAAAGCAATTAATATTATTAATATTAACCTCAATATTGCCTGCTTCGAGCGACCACAACTGTCTTGATAAATTTATCAATAGCAAATGAGAAGTTAACAAATTTATCAATTAAAAAGCTTTTTTTCTGTGACTGAATATCAAATATTGATAAATAGTCAATACTTGATAAATATTCAATATGGTGAATTTATCAAGTACACAGAATCTGGCTGTAATTTGAAGTATGATATTAGACATGTGCCGATACTTTCCCGTTTTATACGCTTTCCATGAAAGTAGCAAACTATTAGTAAGGCCCATTATTTATAAACATACAATTTTTTTTTTCTTTATTTTATGTATCGAAAATTAAAAACTGGATAAAAAAAAACCTTCTCAAAAAACTGACAAAAACAGGATTTACTGCCTATATGCCAACACTAGACGCATGTCTCATGCAACGATTCGAACAAAGATAACAAACAATATCAAATTGAAAGACGGACGTCCATCTAGTGAGATTGAAGGAGAAAATAAAAAAGCGAAAACATGCGTATGTGAAAATTTTGTGATTGTCAGCGTTTGAAATTAGCACTTCATAGCCACTTATTCGGCTATTTCTTAAATGAAAGTAATATGAGGTATTGGTGTCATAGAGTTTCAACAAAGTCGTTTCGAATGCTTTAATAAAATCACGTACATATTTCGCTGGTTTGCTGGGTTATGTTCTGGTGGAAGTTTTGAGAGTCTGTTTGCATGACATTCCAAGTAATTTAATACTTTTAACAAAGCATTCCCTCTGGGTAGTCATTTGATGAACTGATCAACAGCTGCTCTTGTAGCTTAGGACTTGCTTGTGAGAAAATGTCTTTTATGGAAAAAATAGCTGTTTTTTTTTTATTTTGCTTACGATCAGTGTCAGTTGTATAGGCTCTCAGCTGACTTTATATCTAAAGTATCGCTACCTCTCGGAATATTAGGAAATTAGACAAATTTCGACTTCATTGTTGTAAACGATTGTTATTTGCTTTTTATAATCTTCCTATTATTTTTTTTATAGACACAAAACACCGTATATGAAATAATTTCAGACATGTCTAGTCGTCAGGATGCCATAGAGGAGCGTTTGACAAACCTGGAGGAAAAACTACAAACTCTGCAGGTATCATTTGATTACTTTTTTAAATTTATTTCTTATCAGAAATTAGATACTTAAACAACACTTGGCTCTTTAAGGAGAACATGGAAAGTCTGCCTGACATTATATCTCGATGCTTAAGTCAGCATCAGGAACGCATGGAACAGCGAAGAAACTTTCTGCATCCTGATGCAGCGGCGACATCAATGCAGTCATCTCCACAACCAATGTTTAACGCTCCGCCAATACTATTTCCGCATTCGAGGTTTGTTAACCCAACCTTTTTTGAATTAAGAGAGAGCTCCCAACCCTACCACATCCATTAAAAACACTTTCATGCAAAAAAAAAAAAAGAACAAAAAAACAACCAACAAAATACCATCTCATTATATGTATGTCGGTCCGACAAACAGTAGCTTTCGGATTCACTTGCAACAAGCGATTTGCGGGCAAAATATCATCTAATAAAAAGTTTTCATTTTCAATTATTTCTTGCTTTATCACACTCAATCACTGCATTGTTCATTAAGAAAATGTCAAGTATGACATTTTAGTACTCCAAATGATGCTCTTCTCTTTCACACATTTCTCAATTTTAATTAAGATCAAACTGCTTTTTGCATAGAAGTGTTCCCTCACCCAATAATGTTGCTGCTGCATACCATTGGCCAACAAGTCCTATTTTGCCACCTATATCTAGTAGAACTCCACATTTAGTGCCTGATACTCACATGTCATCGAATGGATCCGCTGTTAATAATTACGCATCTTCCAATAAGTTTGGTAGCTGAATAGGAAAAGACAAGCGTACAGCGTCCGTCATAAGCATTGAAATGACGATAAAGTCAGTCGCCACGTCAAATCCTCACAAAGACAACGTTGTAGACAACCATACTAAGTCTAAGATTTATGCCGAAAATACAACAACAATAAATGAAAGAGCTGAAAGCAATTTCAGTTTTCTTAAATCCTCAAACGCAATTCCATCAACTCCACTACCATCAACATCACCAGTAAAGACCACTACGAATAAATTTACCAGAAAACGAGAACGCGTGAGCAACAACTCGACCGATCTCATTTCGAAGATGGCCTATTGCAAGGCTTTTTCGAAGTGAGAGACACCGAGTTTAGATTAAGAACTATTTTAGCGAATTTTATTACATTCGTTTAAGAACACGTCAAATTAAGGGAACTACCTTGTAAATTATTGATCGGCTCATGTTTAATATATTTACGATTGTTATGTATAAAATGTTAATAATACTAATTTTTAGTAGAATTATAAAAACATGCGTGCTTTTAAAAAACCGTTTCTTTTAATTGCTTCATTATGTAGATCGAAAATAACGTGGTAACAATTAATCGTATATTTGCAACATTAGAATTGTAGAAGGGTTTTGATGGATGTCAGCCATCACTGATACCAGCACTCATTTATCTACTTTATCTATCCAATTTAATTTAGTCGACATAAAATTGAAAGCCTTCAAAAACCTCTTTAAAAATTTGTTTTAAAGAACCTATTGGTAACCATATGACTATTTTTAATGCTATTTTGGACCGAAAGAGGTTAAGGTGAAGCGAGACATTTCACCTACAAATATCTAATATATATGCATAACAATTAAAACCACAATTAAAAATATTAGACTTAAACAATTCTTAAAACATGTTAAAACATGTTCTCTCTACCTGCCTTGATCTTAAAACTAAAATAAATACGTTACGTTTGTATAAATTTAAAAAGAAAAAAATAATTAATTACAATTTATTTTTCAAAATTCAGCTCAACAACAGGTAAATAAAGCAAAAAGCGAAAAAAGAGTTTGCAACGATTAAGACTTACCTCTATGGCCAGAGACGAAAGAGATGAAGAGTTAAGATTCTTAATATTCACGATCAAATAATGGTCTTTACATTCAGATAGCCTCTTACAATAAATTTTCGTTTAAACAAACTAGTGTACCCGGCGAACTTCGTCTCGCCCAAAATCGATTTTTACATTTAATTAATTTCGAGTCATTCACGATTTCACCCGAAATTAATTATTTTTCGAAATTCAATTATTGATTGAATGAAACTCTTTTTGGATTCAATTGAATTCAGATTTATTGATTGTCAAACGAGCGCAAGACGAAACGGAAATTGAATGCGTTTGAACTTGAAAGATAAATCGGTTCAAATCAATAGAGTTCTTGGAATGAGCACTTCCTCGCCCTTGGTTGGTCGCGTCTGGAGTCATGGAGGTGACGCCAAGGAGATGGTTGGATGGACGTTGTATTTGTATTAGCATGGTACTAACGTCCTGAAGATATATCTTTTTTGCATCATTTCCATGAACCTCGACTCCATTGCCATGAGGCAATGTGAAATTGGAAATGTCAACTGATACGTCTCCACTGCCAATCTTCAACAATTTATTCGAAAAAATCTAGGCAGAAGGATCGTTTTCCAGCGCTTCTTCACAACACCATAAACTTAAAAGCTTGAGACGAGCGTTGATTTTATCGGCTGCCATTGATCATGGAATGATAGGAAGCTTTTTTCGAAAATCGCATGCCTACAGAATCATTGCGAATCCAAAATGTCTTGTGTTATTACTCAAATCCTTCATAGTCCCATCGAGTGCCTCCAATGCTCGTTAGTCTGCCATTATGCATTCGTCCCAGATGATAATCTTACAACTCTGCAACACTTGCCATTGCGGAATTCTTTGCAATGTGGCATTCCTGTTTGTCAATCAGTTGGAGATTTAACGGTAACTTCAACGCAGAATGAACCGTTCAACCACTTTTCAACAATCCCAGAAGAGACAACCACCAGAGCTATTTGTGACCTCGAACGAACCGAAACTTACAGTAATGAAATAACAAACACTGTGCCAGTTCCCCCATTCACATCGAGAAGGAAAATGCCTCCGTTTCGATCATCAACCGCTTTCATCAAAGTGTCGTTAACGTCCTTTTGCTGACGAGTTAACAACGGAACGTTTCTTCAAACTACCTGTCGTTCATTTCACCGTTCATTTCCAGTTCGTTATTCAAGTGGCTGTGCGAACTTGATGCAAAATATCGTCAGCCAAGTCGTCCTTGTTCCATTTGTTCCACAGTTCGACTTTATTTGATATAAACATATGATGATCGCAAACAGCGTAAGAATTTGATTCGCAAGTGCAGTAACAATGGCATTGGCGAGTATTGAATCTCAAAGAGTGTCGTTTTCAAGCAATTGCAACCGATGATTGGCCTCTCGATATGTCTATTCTTGACAAACTAGGCGTCTTGATAATCTATGCTGCAGATTGAATGAAGACCTCAGTAGTATCAATCAGTGGACCAAAAACAATGTTCTTCAACTAAATTCAGCTTTTATACATCTACATATACAGCTTTTATATGTGATGTCCCTGATTTGTTTAATGGAGCAAACAAGCGAATTGTTGCGTCAAAAATTGTGAATCTAGGTTTCAATATAAATTCTTCTCTATCTTCAGTTGATCATGCTAACAGTCTAGTCAGTTTATTGATTTTACCTGAGATAACTTACTCTGAAAAGTCTACAGCTAGCTTGACTCATCCCCCTAGTTAAAACTTCAAATAGCTTATAATAATATCACGCGCTTGTGTATGGCCTTTGATTTTTTAACATCTGTCTTGTTTCCGAAATGTTATACTTGGATGTGACTTTACAACCTATCTTAATGCTAGAAACTGTATATATCCGCAATAACTAATTCATCTATCTTATCTTTTTTCTTCTTTTATATATAGTGTCCTTAATGTCATTCACTCTTCTTTTTTGTTTCTGACATTTTATAAAAATCTTATTTGCTTTGTTAGCTATTTAACTAACTTACATATATATATATATATATATATATATATATGCAGGTATATATTAGGCTGTGTCGATTTGCAAACCGATGTGACTGGGCGATTTTCAATTCAGATATGAAAAGTTATTAAAAAAAAGGGGTGTGCTGCTTCTCTTTAACCTATCACACCTTCAATTTTGTGAATTTATTCTTTAGGAATTTTTTCTTTTTGTATAAAAAAGTGCACAGCAACAGCAAAACTGATGTCAGAAATTAAATCCTCGCACCCGATTCATCCTAAAAACTCCTTCAAAAATTGAGCCGTAAAAAAATTCCTATATTACGATAATTAAATTTTATTGAACGCAGTATAATATCTCCGAGGTACGAAATTAATCATTAAAAGGAAATGATCACCCGCTTCGATATCACTTCTCTGTTTTAGCTTTGGAGTATCAGGAAAATTTCCGCGATTTTTCTCAAAATCATCTTTGCGAATTAGGCGCATTTGCTTCCCGCGACTATTTGACACCGTTTGACTTTTTTTTGCACATTTCGTTATTGTGTTGTTCAGAGCGACAAAAAATAATAACTTTTAAAACATTCTTTGGAATTAAGAGTAGATTCTTAAGCGTATAGTAATATATTTTTGAAACTTTGTCCAGTCCTGGAAAGATGCCTTCAATCGCTTTTTATAAGGAAGAAGTTATATTTCATGGAGATGGCGACCGAGTTTTTTTAAGCTTTTAAGTGTGTTTCAGCTTTTTTCTGTCCGATTTTTCCTGCTGTATCAATAACATCAATAAAAATTGGTGTGCTTCCACAACTGTTTTCTTACATTGTTCAAGTGAAGGCAGCAAAGGATTCAATCTATCTTTATCACATCAGCTAATTCATGTATTACGATTCCCTGCCAAAACAAACCAATATTCATTTTTAAATCCTACGATCTAAGCTACTCTACGGCATTGGATAAAGGCATTTAACCCCACTTAAATAATTATGAGCTTGTAGGAAGTTAACGATCGAATTGAATGTTGCTAATATTATCACATTTATCTCCTCAGTGACGGCCTATGTTGCCAGAAAAGCACGATAAATAGTACTTATGGTATTTTTCAACGATAGTGGGATGTGGGAATTCCCATGGTATTTTGTGGCAAAAATATCTCGCGTGGGAAAAAAATACCACATGTGAGATATTTACCACGCGTGGGAAAGATGCCTCAAATTACCACAAAATACCTCAAAATACCTCAAAATACCATAGAATACCTCAAATTACCACAAAATACCTTAAAATACCTCAAAAGAAAATTTGAGGGATTTTGTGGTATTTTGTGGTAATTTGAGGTATTGTGGTATTTTATGGTAATTTGGGGTATTTTGTGGTATTTTGGGGTATTTTGCGAATGTGGTAATTTGTGGGAATTAAGTGTGAGAAAAAGAGAATTTTGGTGGTAATTTCATCTGGCGACACTGGTGACGGCTGTGGCGCAATAGGCAGCGTACGTGGCCCATACGCCAGAGAACCCTGGTTAAATTTTCACCTGACACTGATAGTTTTTTCAATTGAATTAATTTTTCTGTTCGGTCGTCACTCAGAGAGTTATTAATGCCATGTAAAGCTTCTTGAGAACATGCACATAAGCCGTTCGGAATCGGCATCAACTAGTAGGCCCAGTTCTCGATCAATTATATATAAACATTTAATAACACGCACAACACAATTTGATCATAAGAAGTTCGGTCAAAGTCATTTCAAGGGCTGAAAAGGCCAGTTTATTATTTATTATAATATTATTATTTGTTCATTTTTGTATTCATAGTCGAGTTGTTATTTAAGATGCTAACCAGCATAATGAATATTTAATTTTATGCGATAGGTCTGAATTCAGAAACCCATTGGACCTTGCTCGACCAATATAAACACATTTTTTTGCATTGTTTTCTTTTTTTAATTTGCAAAGCACTATAATTAACAAAACAGTACCTATTCATATGCAGTTCATCACAGATAACATCACAGAGATTACATTCTCCAAATTGATATTTACGTTAATGATGAACTGAAAATCATAACCGCAAACTTAGTTTACCGCCTCTTCATAGAATTTATTTATAAAACAAAAATTCAATTATTAAAGTTCAGTGATCAGACTAAGATAAAAATATCAGTTTTGTAAAAACTAAATAAAATTACAAAAAAAAAATAAAAATTCAATAAAAATAAAAATTTATTGAAAACTCTTTCTCATAACAGTATAAAAAACGTTTATGCATATATTCCTAAAAGCTATTTAGCTATAGGAAAATATAAGGAAAATATTGGCTTCAGAAAACTTAAACTATCAAGAGCGGTTCTATCAATTTTGATCAACAATTTTGTTGATTAAATAAAATTTGTCATGCAATTATTTTCCAAAAGTGTTTTCAACATAATGATAGAACAAAAATAACCCAGCAGTTATTTTGGAGTCAATTGAAAAAGTGAACTAGTTCATTTCTAGCGCAGTTCGCAGTAGCTCTGAAAAGGTACAAAAGGCGTTCAGCGTAGAACAGTTATCTTTGCTTTTATTTTCAAAAGTATTGCTGATAAAAATAAACGCGTTCTGGCTACTTTTTAAAATTTGCTGCGCACAAGAAAAAATAATAAAAAAAAAAATGTTTATAGACAAAATGTTTTCTGGATTGTGGATGGAAAAGATGGTACAAATGAGATCTTTAGGACCTTTCCATTGCACAAAATTCTTACACTTTTGATATGTTCACTTTAAAACTAGTTAAAAAAGAACCACTTTCAGGCTACTGCGAAAGCAACCAGTTTAAAAATGCTCCTAAAGCAACTAGTTCAAATATAGGGGAAAAGGAGTGTTTCTGGGGACAATTGTCTTTTCCTATGCCATCAACCCGCAAAAAGCGTCATTTCGTTCAATGTTAAAGGGTATTGTAGTGGAACTAGTACTGGTCCTTTTTGGAACTAGTTTAGAACTATTTCAAATCTGGTCCACTTTTCTGCTGGGAATATACACAAGATTCTGCCTACGTTATGATCGACGACTCATTTTCAAAGTCATCTGTTTTTCTCTGAGCAAAACATAAACAAACAGAACTGTAGCTGAAAAATAAATCGCACAGAACTATTTCGGACTATATTTCGCCTCTTCTTGCACGAACATAAAATCAGTGGGAAAAACAGAGAAACTGTATTTTCCTATCTACGTCACGAAAAACCAAAAGTCTTGCGCAGAACGGTGCAAATTTTTTTGCCTCTTTTGGCGTAATCTGATTTCTATTATTTTTGATGGCAGACGTGTGCTTATAAGCGACATTTTGTTAAATAAACCCGTTGCGTATACGCAACGATAAGCAATTATGTTAGGCCGTTGTTATGCAGACGCTCACGGGCTCATCACGGGCACGCATTGTTGTTGTTTCAATGTAAAAGGGAAATTTGAGAGAGTGAGCGTGGGAATTTATTTTGCCCAGAATGGTCAACAAGGCCCATATAACACGATGATCGTTGATCGGTGTCCAATGAACACTTTTTTACGCTCTTTTACATTTTGATCGTTGGTAGGTCACACGATGATTGTTGATCGGCGATCAACTTCGACATTTCAATAATATTGAGTACTTTTGCTGCTCTAGTTATTTCGTATCATTTCATGCAACTTTTTATATAAGGATTTCATGCTACTTTTTTTATAATACCTTTCAGTCGAAAAGTAGTACTTTTAGTACTTTTTAGCTGCTAAAAGTCAACGCAGCTAAAATTTTGCTACCCAGCAACACTGTTTTGATCGTGATTGCTGGCATGTAAAGCGTTCAAAAATAAACATAGTTTGATCGCCCTAACAATTGTTCATCCGATCTGGCTCTCAGTGTTTTTTGACAGTTTCGCATTGAAAGCAACAACAAAAATATTTTAACCGCGATCAAATGATCATCGTGTAATATGGGCCCAAATGATTCGAAAATAATATGGAATCACGAGATCAAAACAGTGTTGCACTGTGCAGTTATTCACAACATTTGTATTTTTGCATGAAAATAGTACACTTTTAGTACGAAATGTATCAAAGCAGTAATGAAACCTGCTTAATAGCAACACGCACCATACTCATACTCGTGATACTTTTTTGCATAAAGTATTGAAAGTAGCAAAAAGTGTACTAGTGTTCAGGGATCAATTGACCCTCAGCATAACATACTTTCATTACAGAGCTCATCAAACGAAAAAATAGCGTAAAAAGACATGATCGGGGATCATATGAGCGTTTGCATAACAACGGCCTTATAGGTTAATATCACTAATACGCCCCGATTTTTTTCTTTTTTTTTTCATTAAAAACACTGTATATAAGAAACTTTAAGTAATAAGTAGTTCTTATTTGACTATTCGAAAGATTGACAGCTTAAATAAACGATACTGGAAGAAAGTAGTTGGTTGTGTCGTGAACACATCCGTAGGTTTTTACGAGACTGCGTCAGGTTTGTCCTTATCCTTTCCTTTGTAACCTTGCCTTTCCTGAACTCAATTATTGTTCTTATATTTTTCCTAACAATAATGTTCAAATTTATCTTTGAATTCATATCCAAATTTTTGACATTATCCTTGATCGAATCCCTTTTGTAATCCTTTTCCCACTTCTTTTACGAATCTTTGTTCTAAAACTTGTCCTTGCGGTTCGCGGAGAAGCCTCATGACGCCATTAATTTCAAAACGTCTTTATTAGCTTCACTTCATTTATCTGTCCCGTACAAATACGGGAATCCATTTTTAACCAACTTTCCGATGAGTTAGAGTTTTGAAACTTAAAATGTAGCTCAGTGCCCTATTTCACCAAACACAAATAACAATCACAAAATTGTACTTCTTAATCACAATTACAAATTTGTGAAGCGTCAAATTCATTACACGAATCACAAATCAATATTTCACAAAATAATGAACAATTTCACAAGTTTGTTATTAACAAGCTACAATTGTAAAAATAAAATTGCGAATTACAATTCAACAATTTTAACCGTTTCTCCAAAATTAAGAGAAACATGTCAGCAAAAGCAGTTTTCACAAAGTTGTGGAAGTCAGTGGGTATGTATTTTGCATGAGCCGACAAAATAAAGTATACTAAAAACAGTATAGAAATATTTTTTGGAAAATTTTCTGATAAAATTAGATTTTTTTTTTTCGAAGATATCGAATTTTGTGATGATAGCTTGAAAATTGCGGCCATAGTCGTGATCACAGACAGATGGACATGACTTAATCGACTTGGGTGGTAATGCTGATCAAGAATATGTATATATACTTTACTATACCTACCACGCCTCTTTGTGGGCGTTACAAACGGAGTGACAAATTTTACATACCACTTTTACAATTTTTAAACGTGGGGGTATAAAAATGGCCCAAAATTGAAACAAGGTCTTCTTCTTTTGAATCACATAAACGAAACTTTTCATTAAACTGGAAAAAATTATTAATTAAGACATTTATTCGAGGTCTATAAACTTTTATATTGGATATTTGGGTCTTCTCTTCACTGCTATTACTCGAGCTGCTATGTATTCGCCAGCGCAACTAACTTGTAAATAATTTACACACGATTTTTTCTTGTAAAAAATGCATACAAATTGTATAAATACAAATCTTATCTTATATATATTACGCAAACCCAAATTTTGTCCGGCATAAGGCTTTTTAAGTACAAGTCCAATTTTAATAAATTTAGTATGGTTTGATAGGTTTAGACCTGTAGATGTGCAAACTGGACTTTTTATTTCTTAAAAATTTATATTTTTGAAGTTATAGCTTATTAAAGTTTGCATATAATTGCATATAATTGTTGTTGTTATGTTGGTTTTTCTTTCATTAACAGAGCAGCTGAGAACAACGTTATCAAACTCAGAGCAAAACAATTCGCTGCTCACATTTCGCTCTCTTCTGCCTCTTCTTAATAGAGCGTCTGTTAACCACAAAATGAAAGTCAGAAAATATATAAAGCTTTCACAAGTCGCTCGCGCTGAACGCTAGCAGCCAAGATACATACAAGTATTTTTATTGCAATTTTCCGCTCACATTTCACTTAATTCTGCCTCTTCTTTATATAGATTATGTTATTATAGTTGCTGGGGGCAGCAACGCGCACCGGTGGTCACTAGTTGTATAAATTTGTGATCAAATAACAGTTTGGTGAAACGGGAAACTAAAAATGTGTAAACAATTTACATATTTGTGAGTTGTAATCTACAACTTCAAGTCGCATTTGGTGAAACAAATATCAACAAATTTGTTATAAAACAAAAATTTTTGATTTGTATTTTACAACTTTAATTCACAATTTTTACAATAGTGGTGATACGAAAATTATTGATTTTTTTAAAATTTTGTTGGAATTTTCTTACAATTCACAAATTTGTAGCATGGTGAAATAGGGCACAGGACTGGATGACACCACAATATTAACTTGTTTTCTTGTCTGTGCATTCATTTGTTTGGCTTAAATGCGAATTACATATTAAAAACACTGTGTGATCGATTCGACCTTTAAAAAGGTTTCAGCCAAATTTCAGCCAAACATGCCATATATGAGCAAAATCCGTTATCATATGGTTAAATGGCAGCAGTTTGTACGCTGTGAACGCATATAAGAAAAATCTATGATTGTCTATTTAAAAAACACCTTAAAACTTCTGCCATTTTTGCAATTTTCAACTGAATTCAGTTATCTTAGACTTTTTGGAAAAGTACTAAGTAGTTTTAACGAAAAAAAAAAAATGATCCTGTAAAAAAAAATCCTGTAACAAAATTAAGGATTTCTTTTTTGTTGGTTACTATTTTTAAAAAAATAAAGAAGAGCTAACATTTGTACATTATTTTTGAAAAATTGACTTCTCCATTGCGATAAGCCCACTTTATGCATTTTTTTCAAAAACCGTTTAATTCTGTTGAACAAAAGTGCATTTTGTTGTTAACCCTTCGAGCCACACCCTCATTCCAGAAACATAGAGCCACATGGGGGTATGTAATCACTCCACGTCAGAAAATCGTTGTAAAATCCCGAATTTTGGATATATAAGCTTAAAACTTTACATGGTTACCATTTTTGGTCTTGTTCAACATTTTGTATAGTTATTTTCTAATATTTTAAAAATGGCTGACTTTAGGAGCGCGGCCAAGTTAAAAAAACGTGAAAAATTAGCCCTTTTACTAAAAAATTCATAACTTTTACAGTTTTTCATTTAAGAACTAAAAAATTTATGTTTGAAGGGATCAAATACGTTTCTAGAAAGAAAAAATATTAGTCATAGCTTTAGTTACAAAAAACATATTTATTCTGCCAAAAAACTGCACCCACTTTTTCAAAAAACGAAAAAAGAAATTTTTACCAATAACATTCGAATAAACTCGTTCAGTGTTGATTTTAAGACGTGAAAATATATATTTTTAAGTAATTTAATAATATATTTAGAGAAAAAAGTAGTCAAACAGTCAAATTTAGTTAAAATCCAAATTCAATAGTTCAGACACTAAACTTATAAATTTTTACACAAAAATACATTTTTTTATTTTAATTTATCAATTTATATTCATACATACCTACAACAATAAACAATTAAAATCAAATAATTAAATTCAATAAAATGAAATATTTCAGTATCTTCAAAAATATACACTAAGCCACACGTGGGGTATATGAGAGCACCAGTCGATTTTAAACGAATGCCAACGACACACTAACGTATCCCTGACCTTCTAAATTGCTTGAAAGTAAAGCTAGTTAAGTTGTGAACACCCAGGTGGCGTAAGGAGTATGCATAAAAAGTTTTTGATTTAAAAAAATAGGTTTTTTTAAGGCATGGGGCGATGAAAAGCACCAGTGTGGCCCGAAGGGTTAAATTCTCACAACCTAAGCATATGTAAAAAATTGTTAAAAGCCGGACCACCAGAGTTCCTATATGTTAACTTTAAAAATTTTTAAAAAAAAATTGTGATGGAATGAGAGGTCGGACTGGTCGCGATATAATCACAAGATGTCCTCTCTCGGAATTTCTGAGAATTTTGGCTGAAACTTTTTAGCGGTCTCACCGTGAAATCAAACAAAAAAAATTAAAAGCTCATTGAAATTTTTAAATTTCAAAAATTCACAACTGAAGTAAATTTATTACCTAATTTAGAAAATATTTTCGTGTGAGTTCTGTAGCTCAGAGCGTAAAGCGATCGCTTTATAAACGCTAGGTAGTAAGTTCGAGCCTCGACAATGTTAAAGAATTTTTTGTTTTTTTATTAAACAAATTCAAATTTTCAAAAATTCACCACAGAATGTAAAAAAAAAAAAATTGTAAAAAGTAATTTGTTTAATTTATTGCTATTTAGATGATATCTTTAAATGGGTTTTGTAGCTCAGAGTGCACGACGATTGCTTTATAATCGGGAGGTTGAGTGTTCGAGCCGCGACAATGTCAAAGAATTTCTTCAGTTGTTTTTTTTTTTAATATTTGCGAACCCATTTCGGGTTTTAAAACAAATTTTGTACTGATAAAAATATAAAACCTTCAAAATCTATTGTAAAATTTTACACGAGACTAAAAACCAGAAAATAAAGCTTTCTGCTAGAGTGTAGCTTTTAGTTCTCATAAAAACGTGGGCGCATGATATAGCGAATATTAAGGAGTCAAGAAAACCTTGGTTAAGAAAGCATTTGTCCACTAATATATTAAAATTTTTTATTGCTAACAAATAATTTCTCAATACTTCATCAAAGTAAGGCATAGATAGGAAAGAAAATTTTTAACTCGTCAGCCTTGATAACTTCAATAACATTAAAATTGAAGAACTGAACGCAAAAGATGTCTGCAAACTTGAATCTGCCATACATGCAAAGAGTTCTATCCTAACAGTCAAGGGACCTGAGTTAAGAAATCATTTGTTCACTAACGTACTAGAATTGTTAATAACACTCCTTACTATTCTCCATAACATGCGCCCCATGTTTACTAAAATCCCCAGTCAGTAGAAATTATTTTATTCCTTTTAGTTCATTTTAAAAACGTACATTAAAAATTTTTTTGTTGCTTAAATTATTATTTTTATTTTATTATTTTTATCATGTCGAAAATCTCAACTCTACTGATGCGCCATAAAATTTACCGTAACGCTAATAGTGGCGGAGTTATTATTTTATGTAACGTTATTTTATTGTTGTTGCATGTTTACTGCCTTAAGAGGTTGCCTTCGTGGTGTCGCACATTGGTTGAAGTTCATAGAACGAGCGGCTAAAAATAGAAAAAGTTGTCGAAGGACAATGAAACTTGGTACATATGCATTTTTTGTTTGAATCAAGAAAAAAATGGAAAAATCAAAATGTTCCGCTCACTTTTACGCCCACCTCCCATACAAAGAGAAAATTAAATTTTGACCTACGACATTGTTTTTTGGCACATATCATTTTTAAACACTCAGAATCATTTGTGTGAAATTTGAAAAATATCCGCCCACTTTTACGCCCACTTCCCATACAACTTGTATTGAAAAAGTGGCATAACTTCCTTGATTTTTACTGCATCAACTCAATTTTCACAAAAAATATATATTATAATTGTAGAATGGGCTCCTAAAAATATATACCTGATCCGCCCACTTTTACGCCCACCTCCCATAGAAAAAAACAAATAGAACAAACATGAATAAGTAATTTGAGCATAGCAAATTCATGTTTTGTTACTTTATCACTTTATAGTTTTTACTGTTTTTTTTTGGAAAGGAGCAAGTAGGAGCAGCTGAATTTTTTTTTACTTTTAGCTGAGACTTGAAGCTGTAACTTGACATCTTTCGTTAAACAGGGCTCCACAGGGCTAAAAAGATGCAGTACACTAAAGTTGATGAACATAGAAACTGTGATGTTGTTTATATTTCGTTCTACGAAATTTTTTATATGGCACTTTTTCCAACTTTTTTTAATGCAAATGTCATCTATGACAATTGTCACTTGCGAAAATATACAACAAAGTCAGTTGAACTGTGACTGTCCCAAAAGATTGAATATACAGTAAATTTGCATGCCATTTTAAACAAGCGAACATATATGAACTTCGAGCATGTCTGTCCAAACAAATAATGAATATATCAGCCTAATATTAAGGAATCATAATATTCAGATATCTGACAACAAAATACCAAAAAATTATCCAAATCGGCGAACATGAAAAAAAATTAATTTCGGCCACTCTTCAACCAATGTGTGTCGTGGCTACAAAACCAAAAATTGGTGTTTATTTCATTATACATACAATAGAACCCAACGAAAAATTTAAATAAGACTCAATGAAATGTCCCCTAAAAAAATTAAATAGCACAAAAAAAAAGGTTGAAACTTAAAATGAAATTATTTCCAAAATAAATGTAACAACCCCCAATTAATACACTTCATGATATTGTTTTAAACGACTGAAATTCAGAAAACATCAATTAAAATTCAGAAATTCCATTTGAAATTCAGATAAAAATCAGTTGAAATTGAGAAATTTCATTTGATATTCTGCAAATGTGTAAATTTGTGTCTACGCATGGTAGAATTAAGGTATAAAAAAATAAAAATAAATAAATAACTGGCCATTTCAGCCCTTGAAAGGACTTTGACCTAGCTTCTTATGATCAATTGTGTTGTGCGTGTTATTAAGTTTGTACACAATTGACCGAGAAATGGACCTACAGGCTTAACGCCGACTCCGAACGGCGATGAACGGAATGTTCTTATTCTCAAGACGCTTTACATGGCATTTTTATTACTCTCTGAGGTTTGCCATTGTCTGCAGAGAGGTGGCGCCCGTACAGAAAAATTATTTTAATTCAAATAATTTTCTGTCGCTGCTGGGATTCGAACCTGGGTCTCCAGGTTCTTTGACATAGCGGCCACGCACTTTAACCAACTACGCCACGGACGCCACAGAATTAAGGTATATACGTGTAAATTTTTCGAAAAAATTTTTTTTTGGTTAATGTGTTTATATGTGTTTTATGTAAATAGTTTTAGGAATATACATAAGAGTGGAACGAAATGTATGGAAGCAAAAAATATTCATGGGCTTCATATAGTTTTGAAAACTACGCTTAAAAAAATTAATTTCTGCGACATAACTTTTGACTGTGCCCAAGGGTTTATATATTTCATTGTCAGACTTTTTTTTCTGAAATCCAAAAAAATTAAGAGCTAATTTTTTTGATGCAAACCTCTTCATTTACTCATTAATAACAACTTGTCTTGTATGTGCTAGAAGATATTCCGGTGCAAAGATCTTCAAAATCGGTCATTTGCTTATTTCTCCGCTCTGCTCAAAGTTAATGTGAAATTTCTACTTGGCGTTATTCAAACATATCTAGTCGCATAGCGTCGAAACTGTTTGTTTTATGTTAAAACTGTTAACGGAATTTTTGTAGAGAATTATCTGATATACAATTTTGTTCTGAGCATATTTTCTGTCATACAAAGAGGAACGGAGATATAAGCGAATGACCGATTTCGATGATCTTTGATCCTAAATATCTTCAAACGCCTACATGGTATCATAGGGATCTCTTGACAAGTTATCATTTATGCGTTAATGAAGAGGCTTGCATCAAAATTTAGGAACTAATTTTCAAACTAAACTTTGGATTTGAAAAAAAAAAAGAAAAATAAGTCTGGCATGAAATATATAAACCCTCGGGCGCAGTCAAAAGTTATGTCGCAGAAAAAAACTAAAGATGCAGAAATTAATTTTTTTAAATATAGTTTTCAAAAATATATGAAGCGCATGAGGTTAAAAATTCGTTTCACTCTAATATACATACACATTTTTTAATCGATATTTAAAAAAAAAAAGAAGTTATAACGGTTTTCGTTAACCTATGTCTAAGCTCCATACAAAGAAATAAACACTTTAAACGCGATTTCCTCGAAACTAGTTTTTTTAAAACGGTTCGATAGATAACTCGAAATCTATTAGTTCAATTTCAATGATTTTTTTTGCATTTTGTTTGTTATTTTGTCCTTTTAGCATCCCTCTTAAATGCAAGTATCTATTTTTTTTTTTTGTTTTTTTTTTATTTAAACAAAAACGCGCGAAAATGTATCCATTTTTCGAACTTTTTACTTCAACTTCCGCCATAATTAAAAAAAACCCCGGGGGTCTTTCGTAGGGGGAGATGCTTAATATAAGGTCTATGCTTTAAAATGTCATTTGATTTTTTGTTTCCGATACAATGGAAAGGCCATATTCATCGAACCGTTTTGGATGTTTTTTTTTTCAATGCCATTTTCAGAGCCCTCTATATAAAAACCAGAACTGTATTTAAAAAAAAAAATATTTTTATAAAGTAACCTGTATAAATTAAAAACAAAAAATAATATCTTATAACTAAAAAAATTTTTTGAAAACAGCTACGGTTTTTGGTTGCTACACGTATACTTATTATACCTTAACACTATTTCTTCAATTATAATGCTGATTATATCATCCCTTAAAGTGCTCGTCAACATTTTGTTCTGCTTATATAATAATAATATTAATATTTGCTCCTCTGGATGTATACCCCAACAAAGCAGTCAAACCCTTTATTGGTTTAAAAAAAAAACTGTTATACTTTGATGTCAACTTTAGATGGCATCGACATTGTTTCATCAACCCCAAACTTCAAAATTGCATATTAATCATTATTAAAATTATTTCTTTTCTAAATCTTCCTTTTCTTCCACGCGGACAATTTTTCATGAAATTCCACGCGGAATCCAATTGGTGAGACCTCTTCTTATGGCAAATATTTCAAGCTTCTATACGAAACTTTTGAAGCTAAACACATTTTTATCGTAAGAGAATAGCCTTTCTACCAATATTGTATAACAAATTCTTACCCTTTGAATAATTCAAAACGCTTTCCAAATCAAATTCTTTCGGCAAATTCTTAAGATTTGCCTAATCCATATCCACAGAGGTTTCATTTTGTGGCGGTCTTTGTAACCCTATTTCAGACCATTCAAATGTGGATGTTTTATTATGGAAAGATTTTAATTTTCATTGCCTTCCACAATTACCACGTTAGGATTTTCATCCAAGTTTGGTAGATCCTGATATGATTCAGTTGAAATTAAAAAATAATTGCTGACTAAGCCGCTGTCATCATTTATATCACTATCTTCATTTAAATCTTCCATTTTTAATGAATTCAATGGAACTTATAAAATTTATTAAAACTGGAATATACACATACGGAAGAAAATCAGAATGACAAAATTTCACAGCGTGTTCTGCTGTTTTGATTTTTATGATGTAAATTTAAGAATATTTTCTAATGTTAAGATTGATCCGGAATAAAATCAAGAACAAATTCTTAATATAAGATCACAAAATCTTAAAATAAGATTTCATAATCTTTAAACAAGAATTTCGTGAGATTTTTAAGAATTTCGGATTTGATTTAAGATTGTCATTACTATATTAAGGGGGTATATAGGCTACAAATTTTTAAAAAAAGTTTTTTTCGGGAATTTTTTTCATAGAAGGAAAAAAGAAATCATTTTCAAATTTTGCACATATAATAACTAACATTTATAAAATACAAAAAAATTTGTCTCAGAATTTTTGAAGTGTTTTTTGACGTTATTAGATTTTTTTTTAAAAATGCCAAAAAATTAACAGTTTGCAGGATATCACCAGTCTGGAACATATGAGGAAAAAAAGAAAAAAACCATATTAATCCTTATTGAAGTGGTTATCGCCTGAACTAGGATAATTTTTTCCGCCGAAAAAAAATAAAAAATTTTTTTTTGCAAAATTTGAAAACGATATCTTTTCCTTCCATGAAAAAAAATTCCCGAAAAAAATTTTTTTTTTAAAATTTGTAATCTAAATGCCCTTAAGATTTTTGTCTTATATTAAGACCGTTCTCATTAAGAAACTACTAGGGTGTGGAAAAACTCGCTAACAAACGATTAAAAATGCAATCTTCTAGTGGAAACTCATTTTGCGATTGTATTTTATTATAATGAATTCTTTTGAATGCGATCAATATTCATTATTGCAGCAGATGCATTTAAGGGGCCTCGCTAGTCGAGGTAGTAGCGTACTTGACTGCCACTCCAGAGGTCCCAGGATCGAATCACGGCCAGGCCATGGTCCTATGCTTTAAGCTTTCTGCATTTTCGTTCCTCATTTCTATTCAACTGGAATTGAGAATTCATCAATATTTACGACTTGAAGTTGTAATTGGTGGTAGTAAAGTGAAAGAGGTTGCCTTATAACTTTAATTAACTGAAGTAAAAGCATAACACTCACCTCAGATTCAAATTCACATGTTTCTATAACTTTTCGTCACGCTAACAACATCCTACACATGTTTCACTTGATTGCTCCTATCTTTCCCACCAATCTATCTCCTATCTATCACCAATCTATCTTGACTAAACCGATATTATACCTATATATTTTGGGTTACAAGGACATATCTACAAATTTGCATGCGAGGTACCCTGGGTGGCAGATAGTGTAGTTTTTTTTTTTTTTGATGGCAACAGAAGGGTTAAAGATTATTTCATGTCAATTTTGCCCGCGGTTACGTCTGAGGTGGTCTATCCGTAAGCTCCAAGTTTAGCATACAGCATTTCGGTCGGTATCTCACCGATGTCATCTGTAATGTTGTCTTCCAGGGCTACAATTATGGCTGGCTTGTGCCTGTACACAAGAGACTTCACGTAGTCCCACAAAAAAAAATCTAGTGGAGTCAAATCGCATAATCTTGGCAGCCATTGACTGCTCCAAAACGTAAGATTAATTACTCACCAATCTCGCCTCTCAATAGATTCATGGGATCGCGTGCCGTGTGGCATCTGGCACCGTCCTTGTTGAAACCATATGTTAACCAAGTGCAATTCTTCCATTTTAGGCAAGAAAAAAATTTCGGTAATCATCGCACGGTACCTTGCTCCATTGACTGTAACCTTGCGATTTTTATTATTTTAAAAAAGAACGATCCAATGATGCCGCCGACCCACAAACCGCACCAAACAGTACATTTTTCAGAGTGCATTAGCAGCTCTTCAGACCAAATTCGGCAATTCTATTTGTTGACGTACTCATTGTGCAAAAAATGAGCTTTGTCACTGAAGACAATTTTTCCATAAAAAAGTGGATCTTCATCCAACTTTTTCTAATGCCGATTCACCAAATAAACGACGTTGTGATAAATCACCCGACTTCAGTTCTTGCACCAGCTGTATTTTGTATGGTTTCATACCGAGGTCCTGTATAATAAATAAAAAAAAATTAAACTGGTGTAAAATTTGGTCACAATTCCTGTAATAGCCCGTTCAGTGGGTCGATTATGACGACCATAAAACGGACGTAATTTGCGAAACACATTTCTCACAGCTCTGTTATAATTGATAATTATATTCAATGATTTGGCGCTGTTCGTTTGTAAGTCTAATCATGGTGAAATGGCAAACCTTACAGAGCATTTTTGGCATTGCCACATGTTACTGAAAAGAAAAAATAGCAAAAAGAAAGTGTGTGCCTATGACCACGCGATAGAAGTGATTAATTCTCTTTTTCCAATTCTAAAAGATATATCTATGCACATAAATAATAACTTTTATGTTATATAAAATATTACAGTACAGACTCGATAATCTCAACCCTTGATACACGCAATTCCTCGATTTTTGCAACAGAACGAGACATTTATAAGTGCAACTATTGTAAAAAAGTTACTTCAATAACTGCAACTGACTACGCTTTAAATTTTAATATGTTTGTATTTTTATTTTTTCTTGATTTATTCGAGAAAAGTTGTTAGCACGATTATAAGTGCTCAGGTCCACATTCACGAAAAAAAAACAAGATGCAGTTCTATAAGATATAAGATAAGGGCCACTCAGCCCATGCCACAATCGATCTTTTGCGCACCAAATTCCCAAATCGTGTCTTCAGCCGTCTTGTCAATGTCAATTGGCCGCCTCGGAGCTGCGATTTTACGCCTTTGGACTTTTTTTTGTGGAGAACCTTAAAGGACCGATGTTATCAATCCGGAAACGATTCAAGCACTCATATTCCATGCTATAATACATGGAAAAAATTTAATTTTGTTCATTTTATAAAAAACTCATAAAAAACTTTTATTTGATCCACCATGTATGTACGTACACACTGTAAAAAGAACATACCTACACACGCATGATAAAAATGTTGACACAAACAACTGACGATTGAATCGAGAAAGTCACTGATCAGAAATTGCCAAACGCGCCTAACGAAGTTATCACTTCAAAAAGTCACCCTTTATTTACAAGATTGTTTAAAATACACGTAACAACAATGATGTTAATAACACTGATAACTTTCCGCACCATCTCCGTGAAATGTTTATCATTTTAGTTGTGAATTTTCACTATTTCAATGAATTGTACGAGCATATATCAATCCATATCTAAAAACATTGTGGCGTCCGTGGCGTAGTTGTTTAAAGTGCGTGGCCTCTAGGTCAACGAACCTGGAGACCCGGGTTCGAACCCCAGCAGCGACAGACAATTATTTGAATAAAAATAATTTTACTGTACGGCCGCCACCTCTCTCTTGAGAACAAGAACTTCCGTTCATCGCCGTTCGGAGTCGGCGCTAAATCTGTAGGTCCGGTTCTCGGAATTGTGTACAAACTTAATAAGATTATAAGAAGCTAGGTCTAAGTCCTTTCAAGGGCTGAAATGGCAAGTTATTTCTTTTTTTTATTTTATTTATTTTATCTAAAAATATCCCAGTTTTTACATGTTAATTGGCATATCACTGACAGTTTTATGTTGGTGGTTTAAAAATGGCGCCAAATTTAAAATAAAACCTCTTGTTGAAAGACTCTGTAGAATATTTGTAACGTTTTTCTACACCATTGGCCTCTTTTAAAAGTAATAAGTAAATTCAAAACTTTTATTTGACCCTAAGTCTAACACAGTGGTTCCTAAAGTGTATTCCGTGGATCCCTGGGGTTCCACGAAAAAATTTAGGGGTTCCGCGTGACAAATTTAGTTTCATTAAAAAGAAAAATAAGAATGGTGTTTAATTTATTCACATTTTAGTTGGAAAGTTTACAACAGGTTTCGTATCAGAGATCTGCATGAATGGATTCATTTGCTGTTTCAAGTTCCTTTAATTTTTCAAGTCCCTGCAAGTCAAGGCAGGCAAGCAACAAGTTTGCGCGAATCATAGGCAGCAAAAATCAAGTCGCCAAATGTAGAAAACTTGAAATGTAGGGAAAAAGCAATTATTTTGCCTACAAACCGTTTATTTTCAAGTCTGTTTACGAAGTTCGTGGAATTAACTTCGTGTCGTCAATGCAAACTTCGTTTCTCGAGTTGAGAAAAAAGTTTAACTTTAAAGAAGTGTCGACCACAACAATAGGTTAGGTTAGGTTAGACCGGTCGCCTCTTGCAGAGGTCTCACATAGACCATACAGGTCCTTAGTGGTACCGGTTAGGTGGAGGCTGAGTGGGTCAGGAGAATTTATTAAGAATTTGCGTCGTGTTCACGAATTTTAGAAGGGATTCAAGAGGGATTTTGGCTACTTCTTTTAGTGACGAGAACGTCGGAGAGCCTAAGAGTTTATGTCTTGTTCTGAGTATTGCGGGGCATGTGCATAGTAGGTGTTCCAGGGTCTCTACGGTGCCTGGTTCCATACACTTCCTGCAGCTTTCATCCATGGTGATGCCCATCTTCTTTGCGTGGGCTCCCACCATGCAGTGGCCAGTGAGTATACCTACTAGTGTTCTGCAGACACTCCGTGGGTGTGCAAGGATGTATGTAGTTCGTTTTCCACAGCGTGCCTCGCACATGGTTCTGGCGATTTTGCAGGTTGTCGTGTTTTTCCACCTGTGGCTCACTGTTAGTGCGGTTCGTTTTTCTAGGTTGTTGTATAGTTCTTGTAGTGGGATCGGTATATGCTCAGTGAGCTCTGCTCCCAGCCCGGCGCCCTCCTTTGCTAGCTCGTCTGCCATCTCGTTGCCTTCGATGCCCTGGTGGCTCGGAACCCAGTAGATACGCACTTCCTTTCTGTCGGACAGAGCGTCTAGTGCTTCCCTGCTCGCCAGGGCATTTCTGAACTTGATGGTATCGGAACTCATGGATTTAATCGCCGCTTGGCTGTCTACGAATATGTTGATTCGAGAGTGATGAGTGTTAATTCCGAGGGCTAATTCTGCGGCCTTCCTTATAGCATATACCTCTGCTTGGAAGATGCTGCAGTGGTCTGGCAGTTTGTACGGCTGCCTTATGTCCACAACAATAGCTTTTGTCTCATTTACTCTTTCGTATACGCAAAAAGACAAAGTGTTGCTCCACACTCGTGTGTACTACGCGATCGACACTGCTTTATAGCCTAAACAGATTGAGCATAGCCAACAGAAGAAATGTCAACGTAGAAGTTGGTTGCCTTGCAACCCTATGAAATGAACAGAATGAAAATAACCAACAGGTAGTGAACGCAGCCAACATGCAAATGTTGACGAACTTTTAACTTTTGCCGTAGCCAACGGTAGTCAAGTGTCAAAATAAATAGTTTCCAATTAGAAAACTTGAAATTCATTACAAAATAAATTGAAAATGAGTTTTAAAGAATAATTAATAAATTTTTTTTGTAGAAATCTTTCATTAAATTGAGCAAGACGTCGTAGAGGGTCTTTTTCATCCTAGTGTGCTTGAAAAAATCTTCAAGATCCACGTTTTGTACCTTCTTATAACACGTCTTGAAATATCCATCAACATCCCTGGATAAATTCGCCTCTCGTACCCACCATCGCCTCTTGTTTTTTAAATAAATACATATTATCAAAAACATTGCTAAGCAAATTTCAAAATTATCCATTTCAAAAAAATTTTAAATTTACACATCAACGTTATCAACACAAATTCTAATATGTTCACAGCGTTTCGTTGATTACGTTTTCGACAGCTTGCTATGTGTTGGCTATGTTCAATCTGGGCTATTAAAGCATTGGATTGAAGTATGTTTGTTTGTTTTTTTGTTGTTGTTGTTTATTTTTTATTTTGTCACTTTGTATAGAAAAGTATAAGTAGACGCTCGTCAGTGGCTTTCTACGGCAGCGCAGTCGCACAGACTTGAAAACAGAATTAAAAAGTAGAAAGCTTGATTTTTTCTACCAATTAATGTAGGGTAGAAACAAAATAGAATCAAGTTTGACTTATGATTCGTTTTTCAGAAGCAAGTCGTGGCTTATAGGGTAGAAACATATCAAGTTTCTACAAGTGAAGTCAAAACTTGATTATTTTCAAGTTACTTGATTTTCAACTGACTTGTTGCAGATCTCTGGTTCGTATATGTTTAAAAATAAGGAACTCGTAAGTTAACCAAATTTTCGTGCTTATTAAATATGTTGCTCTGCGTTCTAAGCAACAATGTTGCCTCAAACTTGTCGAATGTTTGGCTGACTACGTCAGAACAGCTAGCCTGCTGAAAAATTAAGCAACTCAAAAATTTAGCTGCTTACGCGGTAAGCAACAGACATGTTCTGACACTTACAATCAGAGTAATAAAAACATGCTGATAAGGCCGGAACACATAGAAAGCACTAATGTATCGTTGCTTTTGAAGCATGCTTTTTGAAACACATAGCAACCATTTAAAACATATCGTCGTTGCGCATACAAAAAAGTTTATGTGTAAAATTTCGATTTTTTTATTTTACCATTGAACAGTATTGAAATTGTTCAAAAATACATAACCCTTTTTGAATGTGCAACGACGACATGTTGTCTCTCAAAATTGGTTTGTTTGTTGAAATTACTTGTCAATGCCATGATACAATAAATAGAGGTAGATGCAGACCTGACTGTGCTCTCTTTTAATACTGCCGTAACTGTCAAAATCCATATAAAAAAAGTTGTTTGCTTACATTTAATTTCTATGAACTTTTTTATAACTTTGAGATTTTATATGCGTTGTCAACTTCGTGTTTGACATTCGCGGCAGTACGCTGTCATCTAGCGAATCTACCTGTATTTATTGTATCATGGTCAATGCCTTGATACTTGAAAAAAGTTGAAAGCATATTGATGCTTCATGCGCGCATGCTTCTTTATGAGCGTCACCCCATAAGCTTACTTGTTTTCAACATAAACGTCAGATGCTTTAATGCGTGCTTCTATGTGTTCCGGCCTATATTGCGTTGCGGTAAAACAAAACAAAGCAAACGAAAATAAAGGTTACAAAAGTGTAGAAACGATATTCATTGATAGATTCTTCATAATTTTTATTTTTTTTTTCTATGTTCACAAATACGAGATGTATTCGATGAATATCCAAATTTATCAAAAGAGACATTCGAATTCTATTGCCGTTTGCAACCAATTATTTGTGTGAACCTGGGTTTTCAAAATATGTTGCGACAAAAACGAAATATCGTAACAAACTTGATGCTGCACCAAATGTACGAGTTCAGTTGTCAAACATAACGCCCAATTTTAAGAGAATCGTGGAGTCAAAGAAGCAGTTGCATTCTTCACACTTAGGGTATGCAACTATTCGACATTATAAAAAAACCGGTCTCGAATAGTACAATTTTTACAAAACCGGTTTTCGAATTATTCGACCAAAAATAAATTAAATAAATTTTGGACTTTTTTACCTACATAATCTTATAGTTTTTATTTAACAAAAATAGCAACTATTTTTTAATAAAATAAATAAAGGTACTTATGCTGTACTACTCACTGAACCACAAGCGAAGGTTTTGCGTAAGGCGAGAGTTTTGCGAACGATTTTTGGCAGATTTTTTTATTTTTGATTTTTTATTTTGTTGCTAGAAGTGCTTGCTATAGAAGATTAAACTTGTAAAAACTTTTCCCATAAATAAAAACTGAACTTCTTTTTCGAAATTTATAAAAAACTTATTTATGAGTTCAATCATAATAATTTCTATTTATGTATACAAGCTATCGATATGCAAGAACAAATAATATTATGCAATAATAGAATTTATAATTCAGAAATGTTCATTTTTTAACTCATTTCTGAACAGAAAAAGGTTCGTTTTCTAAAGGCAATTCAGTCCGGCGATTGATTCAAAAAGGGTTGATTTCCGAGTGCCGAAAAATAACTTTTCTAGGGCTCTTTTTTTAAGTAATTTCCGAACAAAAAAGTAAAATATATAGTTCTTTATTGAACTCATTTCCGAACACAATAAGGTTAATTTTTGAGAGGCATTTTAGTCCGACGAATGATACAAAAAAAGGTTCATTTATGAGTGCCAAAATTTAACGTTTCTACCCGAAATGGTTCATAAATGAATTCGTTTTGGTTCACTTAGTGGAATTATGTTTCGAGTTTTTCTTTCAGTCTTTTTAACACATGTTTTATATCTTTTAATGATTATTTCTATATTTGTACTTAATGCTTTTAATTTTTTTTGTGCCTTTCGTGCAAGAAGCCTCGTTGAATTTCGTATCTTTTTTAAAACACTTCCAGACTTCGGAGTTCATGTCAAGCAGTTGATAATTCAATATATTTTTTTTTAAAAAGGATGCATTCTTAAATAAAAATCATGTTTAACTTACATTAAATACGCCAGCCGCTTGTAAATGCTGTTTTAACAAAAGAAAGCAAAATGACCAAAGCATATAAAGGGTGATTTTTTTGAGGTTATGATTTTCATGCATTAGTATTTGACAGATCACGTGGGATTTCAGACATGGTGTCAAAGAGAAAGATGCTCAGTATGCTTTGACATTTCATCATGAATAGACTTACTAACGAGCAACGCTTGCAAATCATTGAATTTTATTACCAAAATCAGTGTTCGGTTCGAAATGTGTTTCGCGCTTTACGTCCGATTTATGGTCTACATAATCGACCAAGTGAGCAAACAATTAATGCGATTGTGACCAAGTTTCGCACTCAGTTTACTTTATTGGACATTAAACCAACCACACGAATGCGTACAGTGCGTACAGAAGAGAATATTGCATCTGTTTCTGAGAGTGTTGCTGAAGACCGTGAAATGTCGATTCGTCGCCGTTCGCAGCAATTGGGTTTGTGTTATTCGACCACATGGAAGGTTTTACGCAAAGATCTTGGTGTAAAACCGTATAAAATACAGCTCGTGCAAGAACTGAAGCCGAACGATCTGCCACAACGTCGAATTTTCAGTGAATGGGCCCTAGAAAAGTTGGCAGAAAATCCGCTTTTTTATCGACAAATTTTGTTCAGCGATGAGGCTCATTTCTGGTTGAATGGCTACGTAAATAAGCAAAATTGCCGCATTTGGAGTGAAGAGCAACCAGAAGCCGTTCAAGAACTGGCCATGCATCCCGAAAAATGCACTGTTTGGTGTGGTTTGTACGCTGGTGGAATCATTGGACCGTATTTTTTCAAAGATGCTGTTGGACGCAACGTTACGGTGAATGGTGATCGCTATCGTTCGATGCTAACAAACTTTTTGTTGCCAAAAATGGAAGAACTGAACTTGGTTGACATGTGGTTTCAACAAGATGGCGCTACATGCCACACATCTCGCGATTCTATGGCCATTTTGAGGGAAAACTTCGGAGAACAATTAATCTCAAGAAATGGACCGGTAAGTTGGCCACCAAGATCATGCGATTTGACGCTTTTAGACTATTTTTTGTGGGGCTACGTCAAGTCTAAAGTCTACAGAAATAAGCCAGCAACTATTCCAGCTTTGGAAGACAACATTTCCGAAGAAATTCGGGCTATTCCGGCCGAAATGCTCGAAAAAGTTGCCCAAAATTGGACTTTCCGAATGGACCACCTAAGACGCAGCCGCGGTCAACATTTAAATGAAATTATCTTCAAAAAGTAAATGTCATGGACCAATCTAACGTTTCAAATAAAGAACCGATGAGATTTTGCAAATTTTATGCGTTTTTTTTAAAAAAAAAGTTATCAGGCACTTAAAAAATCACTCTTTATTTAAACGAGCTCAAATAAAGCAAAATGAAATAGAAGTCAGAGATAAGAAATCTTGGAAAAGTTAGTAAAATGTAAAAACGTAAGTAGAAAAAAAGGGTCGCTCAAATGCAATAAAAAAGTGGTTTGAAGAATTTTACAATTTCAAATTGGAGATTTATATATTTCATAACTATTCGAGCCAAAAAAAACTGGTTTTCGAATTATTCGAAAATTGCGATTTTTAAAAAAACTGGTGCGATTTTTAAAAAAACTCGAATAGTAAAAAAAAACCGAAACGCCGAATAACTCGAACCGGTTTTGCATACCCTATTCACACTTGAGTTTTTTCATTTATTTAAGTTTACGTTTTGTATATTTATTAATTACACTGTGCCACAATGAACAAAATAACAGCATTCCACTATATAGGTCGATACTATGATCAGTGGTGAGTATAACCCTAGCGCGGTTTGCGAGTTTGGCGCGCGTTTCATTTTTATGGCCCATTTTATATTGTGGGTTTTAGTGATTTTGCCAAAAAAAGGTAACCTCAGTTTTTCTTCAATAACTCCGTCAGAAATAGATACATATATCGGTTTATTGTCTTTGGAAAAGTTGTATCTAACAATCCAATAAACAAACATATAAACAAAACATACTTGTAAAATAATTTGTTGATTTTTTTTTAATTTAAATGTCAAAAAAATGTCAATTTTTTTTTCGGTTTTTTGGGCATAACTTGAAGGGAATCCAAATTTTTCCTCCGGAAATGGGCGATAAACTCGCGAAACCGCGCTAGGGTTATATTCACCACTGATCACAGTATCGAACCTATACAGTGGCATGCTGTTATTTTGCCAAAAGGGTTTTTTTGTGTCATAGCGTTATTTTTATGATGAATTGTTTTTTAATTTTTGTTAAATCAATCAAATCTGAAATATCAAATAATACTTGCTTCATTTAATATCTTATTAAATTTTTAAAAGTCATAGTTTCAAAAATATTCACGGTTCCGCGATAAGTGGCAAAAAATTTGAGGGTTCCACGACTACAATAGTTTGGGAAGCACTGGTCTAACACCACGATCATGGCCCACTGTCCGTTACAGTTTCCCAGTAGCAGGACATCACTGGCAGGTGGAAATTCTGTTATGAGTTTCAATGTTCTGTGACTTTTACTTCCATAGCTATTCTGTATCGAAAATCGGGCCACACCCCCTTTTCCAATGCCCGTCCCAGTTGTGTTGTAGAAGGACATAGCAAGTGGTAACTCCATTCTGAGTTACAATGTTCTGTTACTTTTACACTCATAGCTTTCTGAATCCAAAATTTGGCTAGTAATATGGATATAGATTATTGGCTATAACTTTTGATTGGTAAGAAATACTAAAATAAATGTTGAAATAAATTATTTTCTTAGCTTGTGTATTTATTTAAAAATATAAAACCTCAATATTGCAAAAAAAATTTTCTTAAAAAAATCAAAGCCTTGTTCTTTGAATCACAAAAACGATTTTGAATTTTTGCGTAAACAGCTTTTAAATAACTTTTGCCTGTGTTATCGCTTTTAAAAAAAAATTTAAATTTGCAAATTTGAATTTAAATTATTTTTACAACAAAACAATTTTGTGCCTTTTTTTGAGGAAAACTGCAATATATCAGAACCTTTTTGAAAAAATATTTAAAATGTATATACAGTACTCTCTCACAAATTAGAACACACACAAATTGGAATTTTCCAGAAATTAGAACTTGCCATTTCAGTATATTGAACGATCTGAAATTAGAACTTGTGGTTCTAATTTCTGGACGTTTTTTATTTATTAAATTCATAAGTGATCGTTGCTCATTGATTTGTAATGACATTGTTGTTTCTAAATTGAATAAATAAAAATAAAACAAATAATCATTACAGATTATATGTTAAAAAAGCATTGAATAGTTATTAAAAAAAAAAAAATAATGGGGTAGAAAAGATTTTGAGTTAGAGTTAAGGCCTAACCAAAATAGACGATTTGCTCCGTAACGAGTGAAGACGAAAATGTTCGCTTAAATGTATTTCAATGTTGTAACCCAATGAACATAACTTATCAAAACTAAACGAAACAGTTTGACGAGACGTTCTGTTCCGTAACAACCGAACTTTTAGCGTCTCAACTCATCAACAACTCTGCAGAGTAGTCTTCTTGTTTCAGACGATTGGAGGAACTCGTTTCATTTTGGGTTAAATGTCAAAACAGCCGTAACAATTGCAAACGTTCAGCAAATTGCAATCGCCTGTTAATTTTAATCAGACCTTTATCATTTTTTGTCTATGAATTTTATGTTAAAAAAACATTAAATATTAATAAATTAAAATTCTTTTGTGATAACAGATATTTTTTTTAACCAGTTTCATTCTTTTTCCTTTAAATTTCTTTGAAAAAAAGCGTCCAGAAATTAGAACATTTCAGAAATTAGAACCATCCATGGAACAAATTGATTCTAATTTGTGAGAGTCTACTGTACTCAACTTACGGTATTTTTGCAATAAGGTTTTCAGCATATTTTGATGAAGTTTTAAGACAAAAAACAAAAATTCGACAAAATGTATAAACAAACAGCAAATGTATAACAAACTCGAAAGTCACAAAATTGAATTTCTGATTGTTTTTTCTCATTTTTGAGCATTAAATAAATATTAATATTGAGCATTAAATAAATATATCGTTGTACTAAAATTTTTCATAGTTTTCAAGGCATGTTCATGTTTTTGGGGTCAAATTGACGGAATTTTTTTTGTTATTTAAACATAAAATCTTTATTCATCAAATCTCGGTGCACCGGTTTTGCTAAGGTAGAGATCTCGATTCTAAAATTTCATTGTAATAAAGATTTTCGCGGTATTGAAGAAATGTAAGTGTTTTTGGTATCAAAATAACGGAAATTTATTTTAATTTAAGTAAATTTAAGAAAAATTCTATATTTTGTAAATATTTGCATATGTAACCTAAAAAAATAACTAAAAATATGCATATTGCAGTTTTAGGCGATTTTGTAACAAATTTTTACTACAACGCCATCTGGTGTTCAAGGTGGATCAAAAAAGATATCGCAAAAACACTCATTGTACATTGTGAAAACCACTATATAACCATTTTTATTCTAATCGCATGAGTGGTTTGTGAGATTTTGGTGGTTTCGTAAAAAATTTGTACTACAGCGCCATCTGATGTTCAAGGTGGATCAAAGGAGATAGCGGCAAAATACTCATCGTACCCGAAAACTACTATATACCAATTTTCATTCTAATCGCTTAAGCGGTTTGGGATTTTTAGGCGGTTTTGTAAAAACTTTGTGCTACAGCGCCCTCTTGTGTTAAAAATGAATTAAAATGGATAGCCCAAAAACACGCACCGTGTCTAAAAACTGCATGATGCATGCTAATTGCATGATGGACTTAGGATTTATTAGCAGTTTCGTAAAAAATTTTTACTACAACGCCCTCTGGTGTTCAAGGTGGATGAAAACTGATAGGCCCAAAACACATTAGATGATTGACTTGGAGCTATTGGTGGTTTTGTAAAAAATGTGTACTACAGCGCCATCTGGTGTTCAAGGTGGATCAAAATGTATAGGTCTAAAACATACACCGTACCAAAAAACTTCTATACACAAATTTTCATGCTAATCGAATGAGTAGTTTAGGAGTCTATTACGTATTTACACACAAAAACTCTTTTTTAGATATAGGTATAGATTTGTGAATGATTAATAGACATGAACCAAGAAAAAAAGATCATGCAAACAAAAGAGCCGCCATATTGTAAACAAAACAAAGATGATAGGTCTGACGTCATCGGTCACAAATTCTTTTGTTTACGTGTAGCAATTGGATGTGAAAAATTATTTCTTGAAGTTTCAAAGAATTATTAGTGTTTATAATTTAGTAATTGTTTGTGTTTTTATAAAAATTAAGTGTGCTGTAGCGACGTGCAATAATTCCAAAAGCAAAAAAAAAGTTGCTTTAAATTTCGTGAAAATGAAAATATAAACAAACAAAGTATTCAAACACTTTTTCGCGAATTAAACTTGTTAATTTTATAATTTTCAACTTTTATCTAAGTTTTTACATGTTTTGCATGAAAAACGTATGCAATATAGCTTTTTTTGTGACCGATGACGTAGCACGAAAAAATATACTTTTTTCTCGCACTGCTGATTGCTTGATCTTGTCTTGTTAGTTCATGATTAATAGACTTGTTTCGTTTTAAGGGTACTCTTGTTTGAGTATTTTTGTTATTGTCAACAGAAAGTGAACTGCCTGCCATCGCTTTGAACCAAACAGTGCTGCCTATAACTTTTTTTTATTTTTAATGAAATCTTTATGACAAAATGTACACCCCTAACAATTACATAAAAAATTGAGTGGTCAATATCGGTTCCAAATCTGTCTTTTTTCATATAACCAACTAATATTCTTAATAGGTCAATTTTTTGTATGCTGAACAGATTGAAACTAGCTTAAAACTAGTAGGTTTAGCATAAGCTGCGTTTTTTTCATGGGAGACCAGGATCATATCATCACTTTTCCACTTAAACCAAAAAAAACGAATGATGCAGCAGTGAGCTGGATCATTTTAATTGATCTAATTCGATGTTTTTAAGTGTTGAGGCCGCAACTGTTAGCAAATAAAAAGAAGTCAGCACTTAGTCGTAATTGACGGCAAGATGGCGCTGGGTGTCCGGCAAATTGGCAGTACTGGTTTATTTGACATTTATAAAGTTTGGCAGCACTGGTATTGCTAGCAAAAAAGTTAATGAGGCAAACATAAATTTTGAGCTTGAGGCAATGTAAACAAATAAAGTTAAGTAAGTTAAGTTCAAATTTGTTAAAATTTGTTTTATTTAATCTTGAAACAAAAAATTTACAATTAGTTTGACAATTTTTGAGCACACCATTCTTTGGTTTACAATACAATTTTTGTTTTGAGCTGTTTATCTTATGTATAGTATAGCGCCATCTGTTGTGATTAAAAAAACCTCGCACAATTGATCTGAATGGTTTTTTTCATAAATGATCTGATCTCCCATGACAAAAACGCCGCTATAGTGGTCTAAATACCTAGATCAGTATTCAATGTACAATGAACACTCCAAATTTTATTCTCTTCGTGGCCCAGTTGGCAACGTAGTTTTGTTGTGTAGTTTTGATAATTTGTTTCTCACCGAGGTTATTTTTTTATAGTTCAAAATTGTTGTTTTTTTTTATTATATTTTTAAATTCTGTACTAACATACGTTCAGCATTTTATTACTAACCCTCCCGGCACAAAGTCCGATTTCGATATCGAAAAATGTAAATTTCTCGAAGAATTAGCGAAGAAAACTCTCGTATTCGATCTCATTAAAGATACGATAACGATCCGTTTGGCGTTCTTAACGGAGAGTTCGTAAGCGAGTGATGGTTTTGTATAAAAAAAAACCCGTTTACGATGTCGTAAGCGATAAATTTAATATAAAATGAATGTAGAAAATTATCGTATTTTTAATATTATACGAATCGAAAGCGATATATTTAGCGCAGTAATATTTACTCGAAAACGAGTGTTCGTTTATGCTTCGAAAAAGGAGCCATATTTGATGTCGTCAGCGATAAATTGTGTGTAAAATTATCGAAGGAATTATCGTTTTTCTACTCTTATATGAATCGAAAACGATCTATTTGGCGTAAGTAATGATTATTCGAAAAAGAGTGTTCGTTTATGTTCTAAAAAAAAAAAACAATTTGCAGTCCTGAAAATGTTCATCCTCTGCTGAGTATTCTTCTGTGCGCTCCATCCAATCTGCCGTAGTCGCGCTGCTGCAGTCTGGATTGTACGCTTCCATTGCACGCTCCAAAGTGCAGTCTGGATTGTGCATTTACACCGCAGGCTTCAAACAGCTTTCCAAATCAGAAGCTGCTCTTGAAACAGTTTCTCTACTTACAAGAGCTTTGAGCGCATGTTTGCATTTACCTCCAATTTTATACCGCTGCATTTTTTGTTTACCGGCTGTTTTCTTTTCTGTTTCTTTTTAAAAATTAAATTCCTTTTTAAAGTTCACTTTTCTTACTTACAAACTTTTCAATTCTATGCAATTAAATTTAACATTTTTTTCATTTAAGACTTCTTCTTAACCACACTTTTTGATTTAATGCAAAGGCCATTATTTTTCACGATACGTGGTTGCCATGACTTCTCAAAAATCATTACAAAAATCATTTAAGACTTCTTCTTAACCACACTTTTTGATTTAATGCAAACGCCATTATTTTTATTTTTTCACGATACGTGGTTGCCATGAGTTCTCAAAAATCATGACAAAAAGTGTGATGTGTGTAAGCCGACGACAAATCTGAATGCAAACTTGTATATTCTTCGTAAATGTAAATTGTACGCCATATCGTTCGTAAGAGTTCATAAGAGACGAACATTCGTTTTTAGAGAAATATGTGCCGGGTGGGAACATACATTCACTAAATGCGCTAGTATTAGTGTGTTAGCTCAACATTTTTTGCTACGTTCCCCAACAAGATCAGATACTCGTCGAAAAGGTTTCCAGAAAATTTAATATTTATTAAAGAGCTGCATGAATGTATTTGATACAATAAATCTACAATAAATCTTGTTCTCTATTTACTTTATTCTTACAAGTATAAGTAAACATAATACAGCATTCACTTACAAAAAAGTGCTCACTCTACAGCATTTGTTTGCCTTTCACCAAGATAAGTACATTCTCATTATTTTTAAATGCTTTATATATTCGTTACGATAAAATCGAGACAATCAAATCAATGCAAAAAACAACGAGCACACCGAGTAAAACAAATATGTTATAGAGAAATATCAACATTCGATGATATTTTCTTTGCACTGATATGAAGCAGAAAACCCTTTTTAACACAAAACAATAACAACACACATTATTTGTGTGAAGGTTGTTGTTTTTTTTCGTTAATTTTATGTTCGTTTTATGCTTTTTACTTTTAATTTCATTGTCAAATAATTTTAAAAAGTAAACATAATATACACCAGTACTCAATGTCTAGAAGAAGAAGTTCTCGTTTGTCTTGTTTTCGATATGCTTTATGCTCATTTGTTCTTGGTCTCTATATTGTTGGTGTTTAAACACTTTTATAGATGAGAATTGAATAGAGTGAGCATGCAAACAACAAATAAATGTCTTGCAAGCACACCCGTGCAGCTCTTTAATATTTATTACCTTTTTTTATTCGTTATCGCTATCGCATTTCCGCTTTCATTAACAAAAATCCACATTCTGACATCCGTCACATCCCTTAAGAACATTCTAGAAACTAGTTGAAAATTTGAAAATAATGTAATTATTTTGAAAATATCGAAGCAACAAATTTTTATTAATTTTGATAAATGACTATTAAATTATAATTGATCGTTTTTCTTAACAATGTGACTGAATTGAAAATGTGAAAAACCACCTGAAGTGAAACTGGAGTTCAAACGCAAATATTTATATTCTATTGCTTTTTTTTCAATATGCATCGTTTCTTAAATTAATGAATTCTTCATGCTCAGGGCTTGACTCAACAAACTGTACACAACATTGGTTGAACTACATATATTTGCCTGAGCCAAGCTATTGTCGAACAAGCTTTATTAGAAGCAAAACACACTAAGAAGGGTAGATTCTCACAGCACAGTGCAACAATAAAAATGAAGCAACCTCAGTATTATACAAAGCTTTTTAAATTTGTTAAAAATGTTCTTAAAAAGATTTCAGCTTTTTCGGCTTTTTTATTATTTGAAGCCATTATCTAAATACTCGTAGTTATTAATGAAAAATCTCAACGCAATGTATACCAGTGTACAGTGCATCAAAAGGAGCCAAAACAAAAGTTGTGGTTTAATGAAAAAACTTGCAGAACGATAACTAAACAATAAGGTGATATCACACATCTTTGCTGGTGATCCACCAGGGGCGAAACTAGCGGGGGGTAAGGGAGGTAGACTACTTCCTTTTTTAGTAGCTACCTTACTTTTTTAGTAGGCCTAATTGTTATTTTTTACTGAAATTTGTTTAAAATATTGATTTATATCAACAATAATTATGAACGCAACAAAGTCGTACCTTTTATTGCCATTTTCATAACATAACTATCTTCAGTCGGCCAATTCACTTTTAGTCGTACCTTAAACGAACTTCAGTCGGCCAACTCAATTTAAGTCTTATCTTAAACAAAGTTCAGTCGGACAACTCACTTTCAGTCGTACCTTAAACGAACTTCAGTCGGCCAACTCACTTTAAGTCGTATCTTAAACCAACTTCACTAGGCCAAGTCACTTTAAGTCGTATTAGCGTTGAATTGTTGTAAACGACTCCAGTGTCCAAATGGAACACAGAATACAGAAAATTAGTATAAATTTTGATAAAAAAGTACGGAAAGAGTAATGTAAAAGGGACCAGCTGACCAAATGTCAAAAATATACCATTTTTAGTTCAATTGTGCAACTGTGTCCTTCAAGCAAAAACTTTAAAATCAAAAAATATTGATTAATGCTTAAGTTTTTTGATATTGCTTAATGATAACAGTCCCTGATACAAATATAAAAAAAAAATAAGCTGGCCATTTTAGCCCTTGAAAGGACTTTGACCGAACTTCTTATGATCAAATTGTGTTGTGCGTGTTATTAAATGTTTGAACACAATTGATCGAGAACTGGACCTTCTAGTTTTATGCCGACTTCGAACGGCTAATGTGCATGTTCTCAAGAAGCTTAGCATGGCATTATTTACTCACTGTCTGTCAATTCAATTGAAAAAACTTTCTGGGTCAGATGGAATTGAACCAGGGTTCTCTGGCGTATAGGTCGCACTCTGTTTTCTGGGTTCTCTGGCGCACTCTACCCACTGCGTCACGGCCGCCACTGATACAAATACCTTGTCAAAAAGTTGAAAAAATAAGTGCAATAAAACTAGCCCAATCGGGCAAAAGTGTACTCAGTCGCCACACACATTGACCTTTTTTAAAACCTAATTAATACATTTTTGTTGCACTTTCTGGGATTGAAATTTTTATCCAGAAACAACCAACATTTTAAAAAAAAAAAAATATATGATAATCAAAATCGGTCTACATATTTAAAGAAATTTTCTTAGCTCAAGTACTCTGATGTAAAAGCTTTAATTTCATAGACTAAACATTTTAATATAAATACAATTTTAATAAATCAATAAATAACAAATTTTATGGATTTAGTCAAACTATTAAAAAAAGTCCGTTTTACGAGCTGATGGCAAAAAGGGCACCATTTTTTGTTCTGCGTTCAAAATTAATTTACTTTGATTACTTTTCATCCTGGTGCTCTTTTCTTTTCATTGCTCCTCTGTTTTATTTAGCGATTTTGTTATCTTGTCGTCTGTTTTAAAGTAATGACTTCTACACCGATACGTGCAAGTGATATACATTCTAATGCAATTATAAAAGTATTAACCAATGCAAGCTATTGCAAGATCCATGCGAAAATTATTATTTAGTTCTTAGTTATTATTTATAGTGCGTTGGGATATTTAACCCTAGAACTGTATCGCTATTTTTTTTTTACCTATTCCTGTATCGCGGGGTGAAAAAACACCCCAACTTTCAAGGGCCCGTATTTTAGACACAGTGTGACTTTGATGGTTCCATGGGGGCTCATTTTTTTCGTCTTTTGACCTAGAATCACGTGAACTAAATTGTTTGGCCAAAAGTTTGGAGGGTCCGGGAATATTGACCAAGAAGGGTGAAAAACTAGGAAAAATTTTATTTTTCGTTAAAATAACGATATCTCAGTGAGTTTTTGACTAAATCTAGTAACTCCAACGGGGTTCTAAAGGGGAGATACTATGTTTAAGGGGTATTATAGTGGTTTTGGCCAATTTTCCAAAAATGCTATTTATTTTGAGAAATCAAAGTGCGCAAATAGCAAGAATTTGAAAAAACGATTTTTGCCGCACAGATTTACAATGAATAAGAATTTCGTTCAAATTGGAAAAAACATCTTTATTTGAAATTATAAAGTACTACGTCTCAAAAACACTTGATTAAAAAAATTTCATCATTCAAAGTTAACTTCGTACTGCGTCTAATCTAATGAACGAGCAAGAATTGTAATATTTTTATATCTGTTTAAATACTTGTTAGCAGGTACCGTTTTTTATTTAAAGAGAGTGCACATTTTTGGTTGTTGTTGGTAAGTACACTCAATAAGCATTTATTCCAAGTAGTTGTTGTTGTTATTTTTGTAACCAATATTGAGAGCAGAGCATTTTTTGTTATTAAAACAAGTGCGACTAACCAAGTTGAAGGGAGCGTACAGTTCTAGGGTTAAGAAACTATTCCACTCTGATCACAGTGGTTGTTAGTGCAGAAAATTGAAATAAGTGTTCTCATAACTTTAAACGTTGTGACGCAATGGGAAATCAAAACATATTTCTGAAGCATGCAGCATTGAAATTCAAGCAAAGGAAATTGGTTCAAGATCAAAGAAAAATCAATAAAAAAAATGGTAAACATAAGCTACAATGACGTAGGATTTTTTTTTTCATTCATTATCCACCTCATTCTCTATATTTGGATAAATCAGGGCTTATTATATATATATCGCGTACGTAGCATAACATAACAGCATATTGTTTGTCCAGATATGCGCTGAAAAACTACTGTTTTTTTTATATATTGTATACTATAAGAAAGATTTGCTACTGGGTATTTCTAATGATGAGTGAAACACTCAGGGTCGGTTTCTTCACTGAATGCTAAGTCGAGAATGTATTCTCGCCGCTATTTAGAATAGATGCTCGCAATATTTCGTTTTCTTCAATCCATGCTAACGGCGAGAATGTCAAACTATAAATTCTCGCTGGAGAATGCAATCTTAGCGAGCAAGTCAAAGTTGGGTTGTTAGCAGCCTTAGCATGCAGATTTCCGTAATTTTTTTTTAATTTCGTTTCTTCACGTCATTCTCAAAGTGAAAGTTATAAGGTTTTTTCTGTGCAATTATGGAACATCTGTATTATTTGCATGATTTGCAAAATCGTTTCAATCACATTGAAGACATAGAGAATGAGTATTTGGGACGTGAACGACGACAATATAAAATGCTACCCGGAATAAATATGGATAAATGGGATGACGACGACTTCGTATACCGCTTTCACTTGAAGAAAAGAATAGTCGCTACCGTATTAATTATGATTGAAGATTCTTTGAAATTTCCTGGTAAACAGCGGTCAGTATAGATTACACCTGCTCCACTGCCAATTTATGAATTCGTGTTACTTGTTCAGCAGCTCAGCAGTTTCAGCTTTGATATTGCAAAATTTCCCCGGACCATCGGCTCTTTTGATTGCAAGCACGTACGTATTGAATCGCCAGGCGATCATGAGCCTGAAGTGTTTCCCAATTGAAAAGGGTGGTTTTCCATCAATGTGCAGACGGTTAATCGGCAAATTTAAAAATCATTAGCTTGGTGTGTCGTTGGCCAGGATCCACACATGACCAAACTATTTTTAATGGTTCGCGGTTAAAGCATCGCTTCGAAAGTGGGGATTTTGGTAATTTTATTTTGGTAGGCGATTGTGGCTATCGAAATACGATGTATTTGGCAACTTCTTTTCTCGAAGCAAGCAGCGAGTGGAATGGCTCTATAACGAAAGCCAAATTCGCACTCGGAATGTGGTCGAACGTTCGTATGGGATATTAAAGCGTGGTTTCCCTGTACTAGCCTATGGCATACGACTTAAATTGGAAACGGTAATGCATGATATGCACGTAATAGCGGCGTGTTGTGTTTTGCACAATGTTTCCAAAGATTATTGACTGAAAATCTTTAGATATAAAAACCAAAATAAAATCAGTTTTCAATGTAAAATTTAAATTTCTATTCAATAAATCTAAGTATCCCTTAGGAAGCCGAAAAATAATCAGCGAAACGTAAGAAAATATATGAAATAAATTTATATTTGCATAAAAAAAACACTGACCATTTAGTCTAAGCTTTTTATCAAAAACGAAATTTTTAGTAGAAGAAGTAGTTCTTCTTCGTGTGCCGTTCGGGTCGGATGTATTTGTCTGTCTTGACTGCACCGTTGTTTTTCGATTTCGAGTTGAACTTTCTCAACCTCGCAGATTATATCCATAGATATTTTTCGTGGGCTTTTTTCTGCATTAGCATCTGCCGCTTGCCACGCCAATACACGGTGGCGAATACTCTTCAATGCAGGTGGATTAATTTTTGCAGACGAGAACGGATTCACATTATTGGCAATATCGTTTAATTTTTGGTTTTTCTATGATATTATCTATTATATAGTATCTGCTAAAACAATAACCGAGGTGCAAACAGATTCTGAAGAGCCATCATCATCGTTATTCGAATCAAGGAATTCTTCGAGTAATTGCGAGTCTTTACATTCGTTTAATTCCAATTAATTGTCAGTTACGATGAAGTCTTCATCATAACTTTGCGGAGGCATACCATGTGCTGACAATGCAATCACTTCTTCGATGCATTATGTCGGATAGCAGTGGCGGAGACGAGCACGAAGGACCACCGCCAGTTCTCTTCGCGTACTGTTTTTGTTGAGATGCTCGTTTCCGCAAGTTCAATTTAATTTTCGCATACTTGTTTCTAAGTATATCCATCGTCCGGCATTGGCAAACAAGCAAGCCGAACCAGTGGCGTTCCTAGCCTTGGTGACACCCGGGGCGGATACTCATGGTGTCACCCCTATAAAAAATTTCTAAATGCAAAAAGAAACCAATTCGATGAGATTAAGTATTTTTATTATTATCTTTATGTTTACCGAAAAAAAACAAACAACATATGACAAACAATAAGAATTTGTAAAAACCCAGCAAAACATTTTTCAAATTTTGTAATGCCTTTTAACTTATATTCGCTTATTTAATTCATTACATAATTCCTAAGGCCCAAAATGCTATTACTTTTTGTTTAACGTAATGCAGACTGTAATGCTTCATAACATTTGTTTATCTTTGTTCTTTGTAAGAATCAAGTAAAGCCAACAGTAAAGAGAAATTTAAGGCATGTTGCTACTTGGCTCGCTCGGTATTTGAGTGAAAATTTACAATTTTTTTGAAGGAAAGCGGTAAAAGATAATGAAAAAATTTTTTGGGGTGAATAAATACACTAAAAAATTCTTTACAAAAACTTTTTTTGATTAATTAATATTTCTTATGTATGAAACTTTAATTTGAAGTTGACGTGTCGATATCGGAAAGAGCTGATGGTTACCATAATAACTAAAGTTTGGCAGCACCTGGAAAATAAATAAAAATTGTTCATAAATAATATGAGTTAATATGAGAATAATATGGTTACGTATGAACTGATGATTTTGATTTTGGCAATGATTTTAAGTTTGGCAAAAAAATAAAAATTTTTGCAATATTTTAGTTCACACGGAAACTGCACATGTGGAGAGTATGCTGTTAAAATTTGGAAACAATCGGACAAGACAATTTTGTGTAACGATGGTAACCTGGTATGAAAATGTTCACATTAAAGTTTCATACATAAAAAATGTTAAAAATTGAAAAAAATATGTTTGTTAGAATTTGTTTAACTGTATTAATTCACCCCAAAAAAATATCCATTATCACTAACCGTTTTCCTGTAAAAAATTTTAAATTTTAACTCGAATACCGAGCGCGCCAAGTAGGAACATGCCTTAAAAAATGTTGATTTTTTGGAAGACTAAAAAAATTAATAGTAAGTAAGTGAGTAAGTATCAATTATAAAATGACTTGAGCATAAACAGTGCTTCTCTACTATAAGAAATTGCAATCGCCTACCGCCATTAGAGTGTCTCTTATTTTGCGATTTTGGGAAATGTCAAGGGGCTGAAAGGTTTTTTTTATGCGTTTTTAAATTCTAAGAACAAAACCAAAACAAATTTTTTTTTTTCGACAACGTTTACCCGTGCCAATCGAGCCCGAAAGTTTCGAAAAAATGTTCATATTAGACCATATTTGCACAAATTAAAAAAAAAATCTTTTCTCTGCTTTTTATAAATATTTTGCTTTTTTTGGAACACTCGAAATTTCTCCCGCAGCCTTTTCCCACTTTTTCATTAAATTAGTGCAATTTAGGTATTAAAATGAACAATAAATAAATACATTTTTATTATGCTAAAAATATTATTACATGTCATTAAATTCACATTAGGGGTATTCTCTATGCCAATATAGGCATATATCTATGCAAGAATAGGAAATGTATAATATCTGCAATTGAGAAACAACAATGGCGGATTGTACATTTCCTATTCTTGCACCGTGCAGCGGCATATCCTAGGCATAGAGAATACCCCTATTATGTACTTACAAAAATTTACAATAAATTAAAAAAATAGTATTTTAACCTGCGGCGGGCGCGCAATAAGCTAATACCTACAAGCAGTCTTATTGCGGCTTTTCAACCGAAATCATAGTTTTTTATATATAAAAAATATCAAAAGCCAAAAATGTGTGCCCCTGGAGGGTTTAATTATAATAAGAAATACAAATGCCCGCAGTCTTAAAAACTGTTGGAACAAAAACATTACATTTTCAGATACATATTTGTATATGTAGGTATAAGGTTAAACAAAGAAATCTTATTAAATCTTAAAAACTAACTTTTCTTACTTTAAGAGCTGCAAAATTTGAAATAACCTCATCGAAATCAATATTACTTGCAAGCTCGTTTTCAATGGATAAAATAGCAAGATCGGAAAGACTTGCCTGCCCCATGGAAGACCTTAAATAAGTCTTAATTAATTTTAGCTTGGAAAAACTCCTTTCGCATGAAGCTACTGATACACATTTTTTAACGTAATGTATGTATTTGTACCTTTTTCTTTCTGTTTGAGAAATAAAAACAAATATCGAAATGGTGTCACCCCTAAAATGGTGGTACCCGGGGCGGACCGCCCCCCCCGCCCCCCCCCCCCCTAGGAACGCCACTGAGCCGAACTAGAAACTCCTCATCCGAAATTGAAAAATTTAATTGCCGTGGTCCTTTCGGCTTATTGCTCGTTTTTTCCACCATAGTATATATTAAATTTTTGAAATAAACAAATTAAATTTCAAGCTATTTAGAATTAAAACGTATTTAAAATTGAGAAAACTCTTGTTGTTGGGCATTAGGGCGTATCGAATTACAATTTTTTTTTTGAATTTCACATTCTAAGAGGTCTCAAAAGTTGCATGGAGTTGTCAAGATCACCCAAAAAAAATTTTAAGGAAAAAAATGGATGTCTTCCTGCCCCGCAAGGACAAAGTTGTTTTTTGAGGAAAACAGTAAAAATAACGACCTTAAAATGCTTAGACTTTTTTAAAAAAACTACGTATGTCTTAAAGCAAAAGTAAGTACAGGCTTAAACTAACAATATATTGGTAAACACGATGCCACTCACGATTTTTATCCACAGTGTCCTGTGTGAAGGATATTAGAAGCTAAAGTTGAAATCGGGATAGCACAGAACTTTTGATTGTTACCCAATAGTACCAATTTTTGGTATTAATTATAGTGTTAACATATTCCCAGCACGCACCTCAACAAGAGTTTTCTCAATTTTAATTATACGAGAAATATCAAAAAAACGTTCAAATGTAAGTAATGTTCCAGAATATAAGTTGATTTTCTTTAAGCTTACTAATTTTTTTGTGCATTATAACTTTAATTTCATAAAATAAATGGCTTCATTGCAAATATGCAATATCATGCATTTGAAACATTTTGAAGTTACATTGCAGATATGAGGTTATATTGCAGATGTGCAATTCATGCACTTAAGGGGAGCCACGCAGCCAGAGGCCGAAAAAAAGGTCATGTTTGTGAATTTTTTTAAGGAAACCTATGGGATATTTTTAAATGAGTGTTTTTATACCTAAAAATATATACATTCAAGAGTATTTTTAGTTTTTTTTTATTAAAAAAAATTTAATATTAAGGTCGATACAGCAGTTTTTGTAGAGCGCTCTGAAAAAAAGGTGAAATGCGATGACCAAGATTGCTCCTCCTTAATTCATCTGAAACAAAAAAATGAAATATACTATTAAAGTAGATACTTAAAACTCGTACTTGTCATAGCCGTTTTTGAAAATATTGATTTTTCACAAAATGGCGGACTTTCGAACGTAAAAAAACGATTTTCGACCAAAAATTCGTCATAGTTTTGCCTATAAAAAATGAACGAATCTAAAAAACAAAAAATCCTATGACAAGTACGAGATTATTATGTGTACAATAAACCTGCGAAAAAATCAAAACGATCGGTTCACTGAGCTTCGAGAAATCTTGGTCACCGACTTTGAAAACATGGTTTCGAGAAAAACGCGTTTGAAAATAAGCGCCAGCACTGCGCGCTCTAGAAGGCGGTTCACTCAGTAGGCTATAACTTTGTTATTTTTTGAGATATTGACTTGAAATTTTCACCACATATTCTTGAGACTTAAGGCTTTAAGAAAATGTAAAAAAATTTTTTAAAAAAAAAAAAGTTCTGACTGCGTATCTCCCCTTAACTATATTTAAAGCTAAAATTAAAAATAAGTTCATTTTAAAAATAAATTACTTGAGCCACCATGAAGAAAATGATCTAGGGCTTGTGTAAATATTGTTATAAAAGAGTTTTGCGGATAGTACTTCTCATATGAATTACAAAGTTTTTTTATGATAATCATTATATCAACACTAACACTAATGATTGAACTAGCCAAAAGGGGTATTTAGTGGGTGCAATCCGTCGTAACTGAATTCTGAACTCAAAACTACTGAGTGTTCCCACATTAATAAAAACATCTCGAGGAGAGTCTGTAGAATATGTAGCTCACCATGATGTTGTTATAGTACATTTGATTTCATGGAGATATAATAAAGTTGTTAATTTGATGTCAAACCATTGCGGTAAAAGTCCTCAGACCATAACTGAACGATTTGATAAGAAGTTGTGTAAAGACATATCCATTGAGAGTCCGAATATTGTTTCACAATACAATACATTTATGGGGGAAGTCAATCTGTTCCACTCATTTTTTGGAAGCTACAAGATAAAAATACGCTATACAATTATATTAGCAAATGCATTCTATTGTATAAGCGTGCGGAATAATAAAGCGGTAATCAGAAAACATAATATTTGTCAATTTTCATTTGTAAGTGGTAGAAAGTCTTTACAGGAAGTAGGAAAACTATCCACAAAAAGTGGAAGACCTTCCGAATTATCAAAAAACCTTGCAGCCTTGCAAAAAATGACGAAACATTCGAGAAGTTTACCACTATCTCAAACAGAAGTTCGGTTGGACCATTTTGATCTCTGGCCACAATGGGACAACAAGCGTTTAAAATGTAAACTACCAGGGTGCAATGGATACACTCATGTTAGCTGCTCAATAGTTTAGACAAGAGTATGTTTTAATAATATATCAAAATAGAATCAAAATAGAAAATGTTTTTAACAATTTCGTAATGAATAATGTTAACTTATTTAATGAATAAGTTAATAATTCTTATACAATGAGCTTCAAATTAAGAAACAAAATCCTTGTGTCCTTGCAAATCAGTGTTTTTTATTTTCCTTTGTTTAAAATTGTCAATTAAAATTGACTATATAAAAAACTGGGAAATATATATTAGTTTAAGTTATTAAAAGCATATTATTCCATTTCAAAAATGTAAAATACAAATAAATAAAAATTAATATTTAAAGCATCATATGTGACCCGGTCTATGAAAAGGTGCCTTATGACTCAAAAAATTATTTTTCTTTTTTTGTTTGGTTCGGATAGAGTTTGAGACGCTCTTTCACATGGTGAAAAGCAGAAAGTCCTAACTTGCTTAGAAGTGTACTAAAAATGTAGAGAAAGAAGAGCACAAATGAAAGAAAAACTGAATTTTATTGAATTTTTTATTTTTTAATAGCTGATTTCTCGAAATTTTGTTTTTGAGTCATAAGGCACCTTTTCATAGACCGGGTCACATATACTAATTTTTATTGTCATTGCAGAGCATCCAAATTTTGTTTATACATTCTCTAAACCTATAATAAAAAAATCACAAAAAAAGACAAAACATTTTTATACACAGGGAGAAAAATCATGTAACGAAGGGTTAAAAAAATAAATAACAAAGTGAATAACAAAGTGGAGTAATTATTGTTTTTTGTCTTTTTTTAATCATTTGCTGAGCCCTCAAAATACCGTCCCTGCAATACTGACAAAATACAAATGTTGCAATACTGACCTTCTGAATCGCTTCTGTAAGAAATGTACAAAAAGCACTTATTAAAACCTTTCCCAAAAGTTATCTTAGGCCGTGTGCTATTCGGATACTTTTCACTCGTGGTAGGAAGGAATTAACTGAGTTGAGTAGAAGTTCTGTTTGTTGAAATAAACTTGTAATTTTTGCTGTGCCAAAAGGACGATAAAATTTTGACAACTAGAAAATTTGGCATTTTAGATTTCGGTAGTGTATTAGCGAAAGAATTTAATTTAATGTATACGGAAAACAGTATTTTATGCAAATATTTTCACTTGTGGTTGCTATGCTGCCGGAAGCACTTAATATTGAACTTCTTTACGATTCACGAACTCACAAGTGTTTCGTTTTCTATTTTTCCTTGTGTCAAAAATTCCCTTGCCGATTGTCAAAATTTATACTAGCCCCTGGGCTATATGAATTTTTGACAGTCATATTCACCTCACATGTGCCATATATTCTCATTCAGACTGTCAAAATTTCATCATCCGAGTGAAAAGTTTCCGAATGGCACACGGCCTTAATCATGAAAGTTTATTTGATTATTATAATTCTTTGATTTAAAATTATGGTTGGATTCATTTAATGGCTAAATCAGAGGCTTATGTCACAATCCCAGGACACACACTATATTAGGAATGGAACTTTATCCTTTATTAATTTGCTTAAACGATTTCACACATCAAGACGCTTTTCCTAGTAAACAAAGTATTAAATATAAAATAATTGAAATGCGCAGTAACTTTAAAAATCAAATAAATAGGCTGAACAAATGCATATATACGGAAATGTGCTGTCGGCATTCTCCCAGGCCTAATATAGGTAAAAATATCTACCCTTAACATCTTTCTGTGTGAATGCCATTCAATAAACATATGATTATCTCAGTTGCTCTCATTATAACCCAAAAAATTCAATGTTCTTCAACTTACTTATTATATCTATAACAATTATATGGGCCGTTTAAGCGTACCAACTACAAGAAATTAATTTCTACTGAAAATTTTACGATATGGTTTCCAATCCTATATAAATTTTGAGTTTCATCCAGAGGGTTTCACATATCTTCAAAAGAACCAAATAAAGCTGACTTAATACAAATAAACTTAATTTTGTCCAAATAACAATGCTAACCTCTAATGATCAATTTTTTCCTTGGTTATATTTTTAAGAAAACCGAAATAATGTTTGAAGAGCTGAAAAAAATATAAAAATTTTACACACATTTATAAAAAGCTTTAGTTTTTCCTTATAGTTTAAAAAAAACACAACATGTTAAGTAATTTAAACAAACATTTGAAATAAAAATATGTACAAGTTTTTTGGTTGTATTCCATAGTTCGACGAACAAAGACCAATTTATAGTGAAGTGCGAAAGCATGTACCGATACTTAAACTTAAAAGAGAAATGAATTTTTAGTTTACTAGCAGCTATAGGTAACATGCTAAGAAACAAAAAAAAACATTTAAGGTCATTATTTATAAATAAGGTATAGTTTTTAAGAAAAAACAGAAAGTGTTTTGCAAAAGCTTTAATATTTAGGGTGCCTACATTTGCTAAAATTAGAATTTTATGAAAAAACAAAAAAACAATAAAAATTAAAACTTACATAAATAACAAAGTAATTTACATTTAAAATTTAGAGATACAAGTCATAAAATTATCTTGTGAAATCGTCGATTGTTTATATATACCTATAATGTATAAAATTTAATACAAAAATTCATTTAGTGTTTACAAATATTTTAAGTTAGTTGCTTTTCGTAAATAAATTGAACTGTCATTAGTAAATAAATGAATGGCTTTGTACATAGAAAACGATTATTTAATATATTGCTACAGGTAAATACAACAAAAATAAATAAAAATTAAAATTAATAAAATAGGGTTTATTTAATTTTCATATCATTTAAGTTTTGTTCAATAAAATAATAAATGACACAAGCAAACTTCTTTTGTGGTTTTTCTTATTTCAAATTAAGGGTAAGTAAGTTAGGTTCTATAGTACCGATAACATTGTATGTATATTTAAGGTTTTGCTGAAGAGGTGAGAGTACCGACGAAGGCTTGGAGTTAGGTTAATTTTAACCCTTCGCCATAGATGCATTTCTGCATTATACCGTTTCAACTTAATTATTTCGCAATTTATATTCAAAAACTGTTCTAGCTGCATTTGATGGAATTCGGCATCGTATGTTTTCTAAATTGTTTCAGGTGGCAGCACTAAAATCTCTTCAATACTTAACATATGTTTAATTTTCTCAGAAATTTTTTGTTTAGTGCATTTCTGCTGTGTCGCCAAATTTCTTTAAAACATATATTAGTTATAAACAAAGTGAAATTATTTGATATTTGCATAATTTTAAAGGTAAACATAATATTTGTGTATGATTTATCGCATATTTGTGACTATTGGCATATAGGAGGAGTAAATAGGAAATTTAGTTTTGTTATAGATATGCATCAGAACAGTTCTTTGAGTTGAAAAATAGTAAAATACTTTTGTTCAACATTAATTTATTTGTAGCTTTAATGGCAGAAAAAAGGTCATCTTCATCACAAATTGCTTGAATTATAAACAGTCTGGATAGCGAAGATGAGTTAGACTTTTTCGGAGATGACGAAAGCGAGTATATCCAGACGAGGAAGATGTAAGTGATACCGATTATGAAGGTCCGGAAGGTACAGGCGAAGGCCCAAGCAACTTAGGCGGGAATGCTGAGACCATTGAAGATTCTAATATAAATACCGTGCTACCTTCCGTGCAATGCATCCAACATAAATGAGTTCAGAAGCAAACTCTTATGGAAGAAACGGAATTTAATTTTCAGTGAAAAGCAGCCGATATTCCTAGGCAGCGCCGTCTTGCCTCCTGAAATAATGAAGGAAATATCATTGCCATCACAATTTTTGAAGTAATAACTTCTTAAGGCGCGTTTGGCAATTTCTGATCAGTGATTTTCTCGATTCAATCGTCAGCATACAGTTAGATTCTGCCGCTGCTTTTGTATGTTCGAACCTGTGCGCACTCGCTAGTTTTGTATTGATGAAATAAAAATACTTTGAACTTATTTTTTAATAACCAATATAGTTTATTACGAAACTTTAAACACGTTCCGGAACGTAAGTATATTTTACAACTGACTTAAAATCTAACAATACTGAACTTAAGGGGGGAAATATACCCAGAAGCCGAAAAAAAGGTCATGCTTGTGCATTTTTTTAAGGAAACCTAAGGGATATTTTTAAATGAGGGTTTTTATACCTTAAAATATACACATTCAAGAGTATGTTAAGTATTTTTTTATTAAAAAAATTTAATATTATGGTATATACAGCATTTTTTGTAGAACGCTCTGAAAATGCGGTGACCCAGATTGCTCCTCCTAAATTCAACTGAAATAAAAAAATTAAAAAAATTATTAAACTAGATACTTCAAACTCGTACTTGTCATAGCTGATTTTGAAAATATTGATTTTTCACAAAATGGCGGACTTCCGAACGTAAATTAATGATTTTCGACCAAAAATTCGTCATTATTTTTTGCCTATAAAAAATGAACGAAGCTACGAAAAAAAAGCCTATGACAAATACGAGATTATTATGATTAAAATAAGCCTGCAAAAAAATCAAAACGATCAGTTCACTGAGCTTCGAGAAATCTTGGTCACCGACTTTGAAAACATGGTTTCGAGAAAATCGCGTTTGAAAATAAGGACCAGCACTGCGCGCTCTAGAAGGCGGTTCACTGACTAGGCTATAACTTTGTTATGTTTTGAGATATCGACTTAAAATTTTCACCACATATTCTTGAGACTTAAAACTTTAAGAAAGTATAAAAGTTTGTGAAAAAAAAGTTCTGGGTATATAACTCCCCTTAAGTCTCTAAGATGGAACTCAGAAGGAGTTCCAGCTGGAAACAGATTATTGCAATATCAGCACTTGGCTCAGGCTTATGAAATACTTCCATTCATTGTGAAATGGAATGGAAGCGAAGACTAAAATCTGCAATAAACAAATTGGCAACTGCACAAGCATTCGCCGGATGAATGTTTGTTTTAAATATCATCAAGCTGAAACTTGAAGAGTTTACTTTATTTAAGAAGCTAAAGCCACTATGGTGGGCTCTGCTGAGATGTTCTGACCAAGTTCAGCAGCTTCATTATTTTGACATATAACTCGCCCCCGCTTGAGAGGATTCGAGTCCCTTCGAATCTTTAAATATTTATTTATATATTTTTGAATTTCTATTACAACAAAGTATATTATTATCATAGCAATCAAAAGGTAATAAAACAAACCAAATTACATTATGGTTTGTTTTATTTTTGTATAAAACTTGCTCAATTTCTTCAAGATTTTCAAATTTTGGTAAGTTAATTGTTTCTGTTAAGTTGTCATGCATTACGTTTAAATTTGAAATCACAATATTTAAGTTACTTTCAAAACGTTTAATGTTTAATTTATCGATTTTTATTTCACATTTTTCGAATATTACTAAAAAATTTCCATTTAAAGGGTATTTATATTCATTACATGTACTTTACAAAGTTGAATCAAATTTTATTAATATAATGTTTTCAATATCTATTTCTTGAATAAAGTTTTCTTAAAATCTTTTTTCCATACAATTAGTATAGTTATTATTTATTACTTAACTAGCTTTTTCCCGGTGCGTTTTGCTGCACCTTATCTAGATAAGTACCGGAAAATGTTGCAATGCCTTCAGCGTTATTATTCTAAACCATCTCGTACTCGAAACATAGGGGTCGTTCATACATTACATGACCGATTTTCAATTTTTTTTTGCCCCCCTCCGGTACTCTTCGTAGTGCATTTCAAAAACACTCCCCTCCACCCCCATAAGGTAACGTAGTAAAGAGTGATTTTTTAAGTGCCTGATAACTTTTTTTTTAAAAAAAACGCATAAAATTTGCAAAATCTCATCGGTTCTTTATTTGAAACCTTAGATTGGTCCATGACATTTACTTTTTGAAGATAATTTCATTTAAATGTTGACCGCGGCTGCGTCTTAGGTGGTCCATTCGGAAAGTCCAATTTTGGGCAACTTTTTCGAGCATTTCGGCCGGAATAGCCCGAATTTCTTCGGAAATGTTGTCTTCCAAAGCTGGAATAGTTGCTGGCTTATTTCTGTAGACTTTAGACTTGACGTAGCCCCACAAAAAATAGTCTAAAGGCGTCAAATCGCATGATCTTGGTGGCCAACTTACCGGTCCATTTCTTGAGATTAATTGTTCTCCGAAGTTTTCCCTCAAAATGGCCATAGAATCGCGAGATGTGTGGCATGTAGCGCCATCTTGTTGAAACCACATATCAACCAAGTTCAGTTCTTCCATTTTTGGCAACAAAAAGTTTGTTAGCATCGAACGATAGCGATCACCATTCACCGTAACGTTGCGTCCAACAGCATCTTTGAAAAAATACGGTCCAATGATTCCACCAGCGTACAAACCACACCAAACAGTGCATTTTTCGGGATGCATGGCCAGTTCTTGAACGGCTTCTGGTTGCTCTTCACTCCAAATGCGGCAATTTTGCTTATTTACGTAGCCATTCAACCAGAAATGAGCCTCATCGCTGAACAAAATTTGTCGATAAAAAAGCGGATTTTCGAACACTGATTTTGGTAATAAAATTCAATGATTTGCAAGCGTTGCTCGTTAGTAAGTCTATTCATGATGAAATGTCAAAGCATACTGAGCATCTTTCTCTTTGACACCATGTCTGAAATCCCACGTGATCTGTCAAATACTAATGCATGAAAATCATAACCTCAAAAAAATCACCCTTTATATGAAATAAAAAAATTAATTGATTAAAAAATATTCGAAAATAGAAAAAATAACTGTCGAAAAGCAAGCAAAGAAAAATTATGCCCTTACTACACTTGCTAAAAGTTAAGAGACAATTTAGACGGTCAAACATGAAGATGTAAGGATGAAAATGGTTTGAAATGTGGGGTTGTATTAATTTCAATTTTTTCGAGTTTTTTTTTATTTTTGGTCACATTACTATATCTGAGATCCCCTCCCACCATTCGTTACTTATCGTTATACGTTTTAAAACCTCTCTCTCTACTAAATTGGTAACGTAGTTTATGAATGACCCCATAGTGACTGCGCAAATTTGAGCTCAATCGGCTCAGTAGTTTTGGAGTCTATAGCAGCGTTCTCTATTGTACATTTTTTTGCATTTTTCATTTCCCAGTAGCAGGATATTACCAAGTAGTAACTTCATTCTAACTTCTATGTTCTTTGTCTTTTAATTCCATAGCTTTTCTGTGTCATAAATTTGGCTTGTGTGGGTGGAGACACACCCCCTTGTCCAATGCATGGCACCTTTTCTAGTAGACGGACATCACCAAATGGTATCTATATTCTGAGTTTCAATGTTCTGTGACTTTTACTTCTATAGCTATTCTGTATCGTAAATTTGGCTTATATGGGTGGAGCCACACTCCGTTTTCGAATGCCCATGCCAGTTTTTCAGTAGAAAGACCTTCATTGTTTTACGACATTTAGTTCCAAAGCAATTCAATATCATAAATTTGGCCTGTGTGGCCAAATTCCTCCTTGTCTAATGTTCGCTCAAATATACAGTAACTGCCTCATGGGCTCATTGCATCTCCATATCAAGTTTCACTATCAAAACATGTACAACTCAGGAATAATAATGATTTCTAAAAAGTAGGCGTATATATATAGTAAGATCACGCCCAGTTTTAGTATAGTTGCTGGCTGTAACCATACGAACTTATTTACAAAATTTTAGTCTAATACGACCAGAACCGTCTTAAATATATAATTTTTATTGATTTGTTGGCGGTAAAAGGCGGTTTACCTGTATTTTTGTAAAAGTTCACTGAAATGCCTATAATTCATGAACTAATACACATATAAAGACCGTTTATACATAAAAACCTTCGTATTGACGTCACCTTTCATGGGAAATTTCAGAAACAAAATGGGTTCACGCATTTCAGAGAACATCAATTTCATACACAATGCAACTTATTTTTATATATATAGATTAGCGTGGCCGTTAGTTGTATGGAGAATATTTTTTTTTTGATTCCTTATACTCTCTCCCCCCAAATCGGTTCAGTTTTATGTAAAAAAAAATACAAAAAAGTTTCAAAGCGATAAGTTGTGTTTAAGGAGTGTCGCCCGCCCCTCAAAGTTGGCATTCAAGCCCATTTATTCAAATGTAATTTGTTTGTACATGAGTATCTTTTTAAAAAAACATTTTAAAAGAATATGATGTATGGCAATATTTTAGCTCTTTTAATCAACAACATTAGCCTTAAAGAACGTTTTTTGATAAAATCAATATTTTAGAAAATAATGAAGAAAATAACCAACAAAATACCAAAAATTATATGTACCAAAATTATATTTATATGGAAATTATTTGTTCTAAGCATGTGCGTTAAAAGCTTATGACTATTAAATTATTTCATACATAGCTATACTACGCATAGTCAAAATAAAACCAAACAAAAACAAAATTATTAAGTTATATTCAAATATTTATAACTCTTGACTTACAGTAGATTTCTTAGAGTTCGAAAATTTCTTGTTTGAGAAGAAAAAAACTGCTCAAGCCCACCACTAATGAATTTTGAAACTGTTTGTTTTCCCATTGTGGCGCGGTTAAAGTTAATTTGTTTTTCTTTTTCAATATTCAAAGCAGCGATCATATTTTCTTTTATGAAGTTTTATGAAGCGACCACATTTATGAAGTTGTACTGAGAAGTGTGTTTGAGGAAAAATTTCAAAATCATTCAAGCCTTATCGTAACAATATTTGAAAAATTTAAAAATGCATGGCCAAAATTAAACGTTAACAACTGGCAGCAAGGAATGCAAGATGAAGTGGTAAATAATTATTTGAAAAACAAAAAATCTCGGGTTGTAAGTTTTGTTAACACAATCTTACAAGAAGTACAACCTAGAGAGGATAATAAGGAGTTACTAGAACTTACCTTGCTATTCCTGGGTGAGAACCTAAAAAAACCACCAAACAGTGTAATAATTTGTTCACCGGGTGCTTATCATCATGCGCGTTGGATGGGAAAAGCTATTTACAGCTTGAAAATATATTTGTTCCGTGAAGAGTTTAACTTGACAGAATCTGAAAGCATTGGACTACGTCAAATTTGCATTTTTATTGTCGCCGTATATGTTGAAGCCTGGTTTTCTGCTCCCTTAGCAATGCAAGCACCATACACCGACTTAAATGTTTTGTCAAAATTAAAAGATTTTGAAAATATTGATTTAGGAATCTCGCAGGTTGCCGTCAAAAAATTCAAAAACCAGTTATGGTATTTAAATGGGGAGGCTATTGCATTTACGTTTTTTGACAACAATGTCGTAGATGCAACAAAAGAAAATTGCAACAAAACAAATTAACTTTAACCGCGCCACAATGGGAAAACAAACAGTTTCAAAATTCATTAGTGGTGGGCTTGAGCAGTTTGTTTCTTCTCAAACAAGACATTTTTTCGAGAGATTTCAAATTGATACGTCTTTCATGACATTAACTGGATCAACTTGAGCAGGATCATGGTATAATAATACATGGTAGCATTGACAGTTGCTTGGGAAATCATATAGCGGAATTACAATGCGGCAGTAGCAGCGGCAGTGGCAGTGGCAGTAGCAGTGGCAGTGATCAGCTGTTTCGTGTTCCACTGCTTGCAACTTACAATATAGCAGTAGCAGCGGCAGCAGCAGTAATCGTTTCACTTTTTTTTCTCTTTTAGTTTGACAAATAAAAATGAGTTCTTTTAAAAATTTGATTGATCTTTATGAGATTTACTTAAAATACCTGCAATTAAAACCTACTAGAATATGGACAAGAGAAATATATACGGAGGAAGAAAGGCAAACGCATGGCTTTTTTGAAAAAGCATATCAAATTATAAAAGAGAAAGACCCGCAAGAATTCAGAAAAATCACAAGGATGAGTGTGCAAGTATTCCATACACTTTTAGGATTTCTTAACAAGAAATTGGAAAAAACTTCAATTCGACGGCCAATTGAACCCGAATGCAGACTAGTTTTGACCTTAATGTAATGATTTGCCTTTAATTTTCTTTGATGTAGTGATTTTGTAAGTAATATTTATTTTTAACAGGTTTTTGGCGCAAGGTGACAAATGGCAGTCTCTTGCCTGGATGTTTAGAATGGGGTTGTCGACAGTTCGGTCTATAGCGCTGGAAACTTGTAGTAGCATATGGGAAGAACTCCATTTAATATACCTTGCTCCACCAAATGAATCGGAATGGAAGAGAATATCCATCGATTTTTTTAATATGACTGGACTTACGAACTGCGTAGGAGCTATAGATGGAAAGCACATAAAAATAAAGTGCCCAAGTCATTCTGGATCTTTATATTACAACTATAAGTTGTTCTATAGCATCGTCTTGCTAGCTGCTTGCGACAGCAATTATTGTTTTACTGCTGTGGACATTGGGGCATATGGAAGCCAAAGCGACGGAGGAGTCTTACAAATTAGCGCATTTGGGAAAAAACTATTGAAAAATGAAATCAGCTTGCCGCCCAAATCCAGTGTTAAAAATACAAATATCGAACTGCCATATTTCTTTGTAGCGGATGCAGCTTTCCCGTTAAGGATGAATATAATGCGACCGTATCCGGGACGTTTGCTTCCAGATGACAAGGCAGAATTTAATAAAACGCTCTCCAGGGCGAGGTCAAAAATTGAAAACAGTTTTGGTATTATGACCATGCGCTGGCGCATACTGCAGGATGGTTTGCAATGTTTGCCGGAGAATGCAATAAAAATTGTGCAAGGTGTGGTTCTTTTACACAATTTTGTAAAAATGCATGATGGAGAGTATTGCCCTCAAAATGCTGTAGATCATTTTGATGATAATAATGAAGTAGATGGACTTTGGAGAAAATTCACGAAACCTCTTCCGCAAAGTAAACTTTTTACCCGCTATAATGCACCAAAAGAAGCTTTTGGTGTACGCGACACCTTAAAAAACTACTTAACACAAATAAAATCAACTTAATTTTTCACATTGCTATCAATTTCATTTACTCAAAATAAATTTAAGGGGGACTATATACCCAGAGGGCAAAAAAAAGGTCAAGCTTGTAAATTTTCTTTAAGGAAACCTAATGGATTTTTTTAAATAAGGGTTTTTATACACCTATTAAAAAAATTTTGTATTAAGGTAGATACAGCATCTTTTATAGAGCGCTATGAAAAAAAGGTGAAAAGTGGTGACCAAGATTCCTCCTCCTAAATTCATCTGAAAGAAAAAACCAAAAATATTATTAAACTATATACTTAAAACTTGTACTTGTTAGAGCCGATTTTAAAAATATTAAATTTTCCCAAAATGACGGACTTCCGAACGTAAATGAACGATTTTCGAAGTGCGAGATTATTATGAATATAATAAGCTTGCAAAAAAATCAAAACGATCGGTTCACTGAGTTTTGAGAAATCTTAGTCACCGACTTTGAAAACATGGTTTCGATAAAAAAAATATAAGCGATTTTTTTTCACTCTTCGAAGACGTGCACCCAAAATATACTTACTGCCAAACTTTCAGCTCAATCAACAGATCATTTCCTGAATTGAAACGCTTCAAACAGAAACACATTAATTTTTTCCAAAATTTCACTGAAATCGGTTGGGTAATTTTTATATATTAAGATATATATGCATGTATATATATATTTTATTTGTATTTCAATGTATTAATATATTATTAAATTCAATATCATCATATATGAATTAAAAAAAAACTTAAACAGGAGTAAATAGAAACAAGTATAGTTTAATGAAATCAATGAAATTTCAAAATGTTGTTTGGTACAAGGAACTTTTTTTGTTTGAATTGAATTGTATTGAAAAAAATGGCTGGGAGAGGGGTTTATAAGTTGAAAAAAGGAGTATTTTAAAACTAGTCACATATCTCAAATGTTGATACAAAAGTAATCGATATGGATATGAAATGAAAGGCTGATATTTTAACCATAAAAATCCATTCACAGTTTGCGAAGATATAAGATATTTTGTATGCCTGAGTGGAGTTGCAAACTCTAAACCTATTGAGATATGTGACTAATTTTAAAATACTCCATTTTCAACTTGTAAACCTTACAATATTTCGATCTCAGTGTCACTTACTGCATACCTAACTAAATTTATAATGCCACTTTGCAAATTAAGTAGCCTCTCGGGGCTTAAATTTGCAGCTTCGACTTGAAACGCGACACTCTGCATAAATAGCATAATTGGACTGCTTTTTTTGTCCTTCTCATTGAAGCTTTTTATTGCGTCAAGCATTTCTTTGTGCACCTCCAATTCTGCATTCTTTTTGAACGATCGGGGTGTGGAATTCGATCGGGGTGTGGAATTCGATCGGGGTGTGGAAGACGATCCGGTATTTTCTGAGATATTACAATCCAACAATTGCGAGTTCTCATTATCAAAATCAATCACTTCCATGTTTTCAAAATTTCCAACAGTACTGAAAAAAAGAGAATATTAATATAAATTGTTTTATTACGTTTTGACCGACTTATGTTTTTATGTTCATCCTGCATCAGTCACGGATTTGGTAAATATATCAATTTTAATGATATCCAAAATTTGATTGCATGACAACAATAACTACGGCTAAATCGGTTTTCATGGGTGCAGGCCAGTGCGGTTTATCATTAAATAACAATGTAAGCACTCACCTCGAATTAAAATGTTCGCACTTGCTCAAAAATGACAATTGCTCGAAGTACTTGTACTTCTCACCTGCCGGAACTTTTTGGCCACTTCCTGATGATGAGGCACACTTGTCGTCTTTTAAAATTCGATAGTACCTATCCCGGATCGTCTTCCACCTTTTCTTCACCTTTTCGACTGAAAATATACAAAATTTGATGAAGGTGCTTCCCTTAGCTTATTTTACTATTTACCTGGTTGGTTTACTTCACTTGCAATTTCCTCCCATTTCTTTTCCTTCGAAATTATATTTTTGTAGCCGCCGTGCGTTTTATCGAATAAAATTTTATTATTTCTTACAAATTCTATTATTTTTTCTTCCATTTTCACAAATTTTGTTATTCATTTCATTATTTTAATGTTGCCTCCCTCAATTTTTTTTTGCTTGTTTGGTTGGTAGCACTGCGGCAGTGGCAGTAAATTTAGAAATAGAGCTAAGCGTGGCAGTACTGCTTACTGTCACTGCTCTTATGTAAGTGTCACCATTGAAACACACTGTTTCTAAAAAAACAGCTGATCACTGACACTGCCGCTGCCACTGCCACTGCTGCATTGTAATTCCGCTAATATACTGTCAAAAAATATACTCAAAAAGAGAGCGTTCGCTGGTCGGCCATTGTTAATAAATGAAAACACAAACAACAAACGAATTTTCTGCCATCATCAAGCCACAGGCATCAATCCACCGCTGGCGACGAGTTTCGTTATTAGGCACTGAATAAAATTTAACATCACGGACTGAAAAACTTTTCGCACAAATTACACAAGATCTTTTTATCACTTTCACGATTTTAAATGTTTATTTCTTTATGATTTGTTTATTTAAACGCACAATATTCTTATTAGTTTTTTGTTTGTTTTTGTCACTTGCTTTAATTTTCGCTTCGTTTCGCAAACAGCTGTGTTTGACAATTTATGTTTTCCTGTTGAAGAGAAAATAAGCAGTTGTCAATGCTACCTGGTATAATTATACCATGCGCAGGATTGCTATATGACAGCGGTACAAACATTAAAAAAATTAAGAGTCTTCAATGATACCGCCGAAAGAGGAGTGAAGTTGATGGAGGAGTATAATAAGCTCTTTATAAGAAATGAAGAGCAAAAACAATTTGTACTGCAGGTTGTTAGCGACTATCGTCGCCGGTTTTCGAACTCTAAGAAATCTACTGTAAGTCAAGAGTTATAAATTTTTTAATATAACTCAATAATTTTTTTGTTTAGTTTTCTTTTGACTATACGTAGTATAGCTATGTATGAAATAATTTAATAGACATAAGCTTTTACCGCACATGCTTAGAACAAATAATTTCCATAAAAATTTAATTTTGGTACATATAATTTTTGGTATTTTGTTGGTTATTTTCTAAAATATTAATTTTTGCAAAAAACTTTCTTTGAGGCTAATGTTGTTGACTAAAAGAGCTAAAATATTGCCATACATCATATTCTTGTAAAATGTTTTTTTAAAAAGATACTCATACAAACAAACTACATTTGAATAAATGGGCTTGAAGGCCAACTTTGAGGGGCGGGCGACACCCCTTAAACACAACTTATCGCTTTGAAACTTTTTTGTATTTTTTTTTACATAAAACTGAACCGATTTGGGGGGAGAGAGTACAAGAAATAAAAAAAAATAAATAACGGCCACGCTAATATAGATAATGGATAATATTGATATTATCGATATTGTAGACAATTTTTCTTTTTGTAAAAAACTTTTGTAGACTATTACAAACATTTAAAAAAAAATCAGCGAAGGCGTTCTGCGATTTTAGATATATATATCAAAACAGTGGGCGCAAAAGTGGGCGTGGTCAATTTTTCTTTCAGTAAACACTTTAATTGGATTACTACGAACATTTGAAAAAAAAATTATCCAAATCGGTCCAGCCGTTTTCCGATTTTAGATAAATTGAAAAAAGTGAGCGCAAAAGTGGGCGTGGTCAATTTTTCTTTCCTTAAAAACCTAACTTGGACTAAAAAGAACATTTTAAAAAAAAATTATCCAAATCGGTCCAGCCGTTCTGAAGTGATGCGATTTCAACCAAACGTACACTTCTTTTTATATATATAGATTATTAATGCAAATATTTTAGGTTTAGGAAGTACAAGGTTTAGTTATACTTGACATAATGCAACGTTACAAAAGAAATTTCCTGTGTTTCCTGTCGTTTGTAAGATAAATACAAAAATAAAATGTTTGTTGAGAATAAATCGCAGTATATTTGAAAAAAACCGCAGTGATTTTGCTAAAAAGCACAGTAGGTCTACTGCAATTGCAGTAAAGTCCGAACACTGGTCACAACTAATCGGAGAGGATGGAGGAACAGACGGACACGAAAAACTAACAACAATTACTTACGCAGCGAGGAGCATAGAAAAGCCCCTCGCGTGGTTAACAAAAAAATCTATTTTTTCCAGCGATGTTGTTGCTGTTGGCGGCTGTTGGCAAAACTGGTTTGATGCTTGTTGTTGTTGTTGTAGTTATGCAGTGAAGCTGCATTGGGTGTTTGTTTGTTTGGTTTGTTTTTTAATATTATTTATTTATTTTTTTTTTTTATTTTGTATTTATAATTATTTTTAATTGTTTATATACATATATGTATATGTTTGTATATTAGGTCTGTTCCCGTACTTTTTGGGCTAAAAATGGTAAAACTGTCAAAAACGTGAGAGTAAGGAAAAATCTCTCAAAAATATTGAAAAACACAAAAAAGTACGGGAACGCATGATACAATAAGAAGGTAGGGTAAGGAGCTTTAACAAGACCTACTGCTAATGTCAAAATCATAAAATACAGTGCTACCATATCTAAAGAAAAAATCCCATGGCAAATCCATGTTTCATGGTTTCAGTAGGTAAGCGTTTTATATGAAATGCATTGCTTAAAATTATGATAAACGGGGAAGTACTCATTTTTTTTTTTGGTTTTATGCAGTAAGGTTATGCAATGAGGTAAGTTAAATTTTTATTAGATATCGTATGCACATTCAATTAAAATTTTTAAATAAGAAATCAAGATTTCTAAAAGCTAAGCAAAAAATTATGGACAGCTGTAAATTAGTGAAAATAAAGCTTTAAAATTACTACAAAATTTCATTGTTTCAATTATAGATACATTGATTCAATTTTTTTCTTATTTGCCCTATATATAATTCCTTTTCTAAGTTTTTGTCCCACATTTAAGAAAAATACAGAAAAGTGGCATTGCTAAAATGCTTTTTGACATAAGCAGCAGGTCTTGTCAAAGCTCCTTACCCTACCTTCTTATTGTATCATGCGGGAACGCTTTTTGGACTAAAATTGTGTAAACTGTCAAATAAAATCGTTTGTTTGATGTGGAGAATTGGCAGTGCAAACGACATGTTAAAGATTTTAAACAATATAAAAATTAATTCTCAATTTACCATGTTTTTGGTTTCCATTCCAACAGTTTTTTATTTATTTCAAAGAACTTTTAATGTTTTGCAATTTCTTTGCTAACATGTAAACATATGATTTTAAGCAGTTTGACACTTTCACCATTTTTGCCAGAAGAAATTTCTTGGACTAAAACTTGCAGCTTTTGACAGGGAAGGGAAATTTTTTTCTCTAGCGATTGCACTCTCTTTTACCATTTTTTCGAGTACTGGAACGCTTCTCGAAAACCTGTAAAAATGGTAAATTGGACTAAAACTTTAGAGTACGGGAACCGACCTATTATTATTACTTACTTGTCAAAATATTTTTATTATTTTCAAAACACATTTATAAGTTTAGTTAAAAGTTAATTTTAAACACAAATAATTTTAAACAAAAAACACTCGACGCAGAAGGACAGACGGAACGGAACTACAGCACATAAGCAAGCAAGGGGACGATCGACCGGCACGTCCATGCCCCTTGAATATATGATTCCTCAAGAGAGGAACTGTTGATAGTTGTCAAATTGTATTATTTGTTTAAGTTGCTAGATGATGATGTGTTATAGTTTTTATATGTTATTGTGCAAATTAAGCTTAAATAAATATTTAATTCAATTAATTGTGCCGTGTTGTGTTGACAAAAAGGTATTGCAGTTGTTGCAATAACTTTTTAATTAATTGTGCCGTGTTCTGTTGACAAAAATTTATCGCCCATTTGCCAAGTTCGCCATTGAATGGATTTGCCATTTTATCAAAAACGTGCGCTGGAAGGTGCCACCGACATGAAGCTTTGGCCAGCATGCAAATTGCTTGCATTCACATCGTCTGCTTCAAGAACATATCGAATACCATAAAAGAATGTTCAATGCCTCTTCTGATAATAGCCATCAAAAGAAGTGGACATGGCATTGAGTTCCGATCGACTGCACGTTAGCTGATTTATTTTCATTTTAATTCACCATCAGCTGTTTTTGACAGGAGCGGGGCGAAATAAATTATCATTTTGAGAGAGAAGTGTCAAACTCACTAACACATTATTATTACACCATGCTCTTTGCTATATATTTGTTGCAGCATATTTTAAAAGCAACGATCAAAAAATTTTTGGTAATGGTCCATTTTTCCGCCCATTAATTAGCATTTTTAAATAACTCGAAAAAGCCGGACTAACAATAAGAACAGATTCAGGTAACCACCAAATTCATTTCGTAATGTGCAATATTCTCGGAGATAATTCAGTCTTCGTCTTATCGTTGGCAGAAACACATTCGCCTATCGTTTAGCAATCATGTACGCATGCGCGTCGTTTACTTTTCAATTTGATACATCTGATCATTGTTTTCACTTGTGGTTTTTGCTCTGAAAAACTACATGTCAAGTGCATCAATCTTACTGAAAACCGTTTGGAACTAATAAAAAATAATAATAACATATTTTTTAAATGTGATCAATGCGCAAATAAATCATTTTCTCACATTCTCATTAAAATCGAAAATGCATTAAAATCTGTCCTAGAAGTAAAACACTTGTTTGAATCTGTGGTAAATCTCGCGCCCGATGTAAAGAGTAATACGAAAGGGTCAAAAGCAAAAATCGATACCCAAATTCTCACGCGCTCTAAAGCAAAAAATGCAGAAGTTGGTCGCTTGGTTAACATTTCTAATCGTGGCGGTTCTCTTACTTCTCCAGCTCATTTCGATAAAAATATTAAGTCAGATCGTGCTATGCCGACAAACAATCGCGCTACGAAAGCATCGAATGGCAATTTGCCTTGTTTAAGCAGTAAATCTGCATAACTTACTAACAATGAGGCCGATATTCATGGTAGCGTGAATGCACCGACAGTTCTTCGGTCTGAATTCTCTTATGATGTCGCTATAAATCACTCTGTGGACAATGCTGCTGTTATCGCTAGTGCTGGTAATGCTGTCGCTCTCGATGCTGTTGCTGTTAACGCTAAAGCTAATAATGCTATTCCTGTTATTGCTGGCTCTCTTAGTACTGATACTGCATACGCTCTTAAAAATGCAGTCACAATCACGGTTGCCACTTGAAAATAAAATATGTGACCAAAATTGAAAATTAAAAGTGGCCAAATGCAGTAAAAAGTGACCAAAACATTATAATTTTGAAAATGAAGTACATGCACACAAAATTATAATTTGCTATATTTTTTATTTTATGCAGGTGTAGTTCATGCAGTGGCGTAGATAGGGGGAATTTAGGGGATATATCCCCCCTTTGATGGAATTTTTTGAACTGGTTCACAAAATAGTCTAAAGTGAAAATGGTAAAAAAAAAAAATAAAAAAAAATAAAAGTGAAAATGGTAGATTTTCATTGTGTGGGCAACGCCTTAAAATTATAAATTTCATCTTCTGGCAAAATTTGAAGACTCGCTGTTTAATATTTCCATACAATACAAATGGATGGTTGCATATTTCTGGCTTTATTGCTTGCATATTTTGCATTCCTTGTTATATAGTTATATCGGCTGAAGAAATATTTGAATAAGCAAACAACCCAAGCTAGCTGGATTTTTCGCTTTAAAAACATTAACAAAAAATATAGAAATAATAGTTAAACTTTTTTCAATTCTACAATTTTTTTTTATGTATGTTTGTCACGAAAATAAATTTCATCCCCTTCCATTGCAAAAAGCTATCTACTGCACTGAATTCATGCGTTTAATTTTTGAGAACATCAAATTCTTTTTTCATTTCTTTATAAATTTCTTTTTTTACCATATGTAGAAAAAAATGTAAAAAAAAATGATCAAGCGACCAAGTGAAACAAAAAAGACCAAATTTGGACACAAATGACCAAAGTGGCAACCGTGGTCACAATTTCTAACGCTGATTCTATTGTTGTTGCTGACTCTCTTGTTTCGGATGCTGTGGTCGCTGGTCATAAAGCAAGAGCTGGGGCGAAGGTTGATGAACAGGTTGAAGGTCAGTGTTTCTAACGCTCCCGTCCACTCCAATGACAGTGGGACAAGTCATACATTTTTATCGTCAAAAACTGTCTCAATATATACAAAACCTTCAAACATAAATAATACCATTATTGGATGCAACGACTATGTTGGCGAAAACTTTGATGTTATGAGGCGACATAAGTGGTTTCATATCTCAAACTTAAGATCAACTATAACATATCAGGCAATTCTGGAATATGTGTCTTCGAAAGCGAATATTGCTTCGACGGAAATATCCTGTTTCAGTCTGGCAAAAAAAGATGGTTCAAACTCGAAATTTATAAGTTTTAAATTAGCCATACCCGCAGAACTCGTCAGTATGGTATACAATTAAAATTTTTGGCCCACAGGTGTGCGGGTGAAACCTTTTATTGCTTCAAAAAACTTCATGCGCCCATCCATCCAAACTCAACAGACTTAAAAAACCTATCAACTAAGGTCAATATTTTATCTAAAAATTATGCAATTGTGAGCACTCTTGATAAATTTTTACAACTTTATTATCAAAATTGTGGTGGACTCCGTACAAAGTCCACATAGTTTTCTTTAAATATTATGGATTGCCATTATGATGTTATTGTTTTAACGGAGACCTGTTTACATAATAACATATTTACATCTGAATTCTTTGATGGATCTTTCGAAGTTTTTCGCCGTGATCGATCTTTGACAACGACTGGTTTAACACGAGGTGGTGGTGTGTTAATTGCCGTTCGTGCTGTTTATCGTTGTCAGCAGATATCACTGCTAAACACATCAGATATTCTTGAACAAATATGCGTTCGCGTTGATTGTCCTTGCTATGGCGATGGATCTAAAATGTTTATTAAAAGTATTTATGTATTTGTATCTTATATTCCACCTTGCTCTTCAAGTGAAATTTATTCGATGCACTTTATAAATATTCTGAATGTAATTGATCGGCTTAAAGATAATGAATTCCCTATAATATTAGGTGATTTAAATTTAAGTAATGTAATTTGGTCTTATTCATATGATCTTTTAAGTATGATTCCAAACTCTTTATGCAGTAATTTTGAAACTGACTTCTTAGATTCTTTATATTCTTTGGGATTAATTCAAATGAATTCTATTGAAAACAGCTTCAATAAAATTTTGGATCTTATTTTCATTGATAATGAGCTTAATGCTAATTGTATTGAATCAGATTTTCTTCTTACTAATAATAGCTTTCATCACAAAGCACTCTTAATAAAATTAGAAATTCTTATTAATGATACATCTCCCATAGAAGATGACACTTTTGTTTTTGCATTTAAAAAAGCTGATTACACAGTAATATCTCATTTTTTATCGACAGTGGATTGGCGTGTATGTTTTGGTGATATTTTGTCACTTAATTATGAGTTTTTTATTGAAATAATATATGAAGCATTTACTAGCTTTCAAAAGAAGTAAAGTTAATCCATCTTTTCGTCAAAACTACTTACAAGTACGCAGAGAATACGAATCTCTTAAAGAATTGCTCTATAAATCTCATCTTAAAAAACTGGAATCAGATATCAGAGGGAATCCGAAGAATTTCTGGAATTTCGTGAATAAAAAAAGAAATACGAAATGGTTTCCTAAAAATATGTTTTTCAACGAGAAAACTACTAATACCACTCAAGATGTCGCAAATCTCTTTGCTGCTTTCTTTCAATCAAATTTTTTATTAGATGACAGTGACGACCTTAATGACTCTTTTTACTATAATGGCAACCCTATTACTGATATGGGTTCGCTAGTTCTTTCTGATGAAGATGTCGTACAAGAATTACTCACTCTAGACGTCAACAAAGGAATTGGCCCAGATAATATTCCCCCAATATTTCTTAAAAAGTGCGCAGCTGTGCTAGCCCAGCCATTAGCACTTTTATATAATTTATCACTAAAAACAGGCAAGCTTTTGGATATCTGGAAAGAATCCACTATAGTCCCTATACATAAGTCTGGCTCTAGGCAAAATATCTCAAACTATCGGCCTATATCAAAATTACCTTTGATTCCAAAAGTATTTGAGGCGATTGTCAAAAAGCGCATTTATGCTGGAATTAAAAATTCAATCTCTGATTCTCAACATGGTTTTGTCACCGGGAAATCTACGTCAACTAATCTAACACTGTTTTCTCACTTCATAAGATCTAAAATGGAAAGTGGCAATCAAGTTGATGTAATTTTTACTGATTTTGCCAAAGCTTTTGATAGAGTTCAACACTCTATTCTTGTAAAAAACTTTCTCAAATGGGGTTTCATTCCTCCTTGTTAGCCTGGCTCAGGAATTACCTTTCTGACCGATATCAAGTTGTTCGTATAGGTAACTGTTATTCGAAATCCATTACAAACCATTCTGGAGTGCCACAAGGAAGCCACCTCGGACCACTCTTGTTTGTTTTGTTCATTAATGATCTCCCAAACTTTTTACAGCATACAAATTGCTTAATGTATGCCGATGATGTTAAACTTTTCACTTCAGTTTCATCACACTCAGACCATCTGAGACTTCAAATTGATCTAAATAACATGAATAAATGGTGTTCCATTAATAAACTCAATTTTAATGTGGCCAAGTGCAACATAATGACTTTTTATATGATAAAAAAGCCACATTTTTTTAAATTGTCAGAAAATTGTCTTTTTCCCACCATTACGACGGTATTATTGCCAAGGCTAATGCAATGATTGGATTTTTGAGGCGTAATACGAAGGATTTTAAGGATCCATATACTCTTAGAACTTTATTTCTATCGTTAGTAAGGTCTAACTTGGAATATGGATGTGTGATCTGGGATCCATATTACGAGATAGATTCTTTACTTCTGGAAAAAATACAAAAGCGTTTTACTCGTTATATCATGTTTAAAATTAATTGGAATTTTATGCCAACCTATCAGGCCAGATGTGCTCTTCTAGGTCTGAGTACATTAGCCTCCAGACGCAAATATTTTCTAATTCTATTTGTTCGCGATATAATGATGTCACATATAGACTGCGCGCCACTCCTCGCTCTCTTGCAGATATACGCACCTGAAAGATATTTTCGGCAAAGAGACTTTTTTTATATTCCATATCATAGGACTAATTATGGCCGTAATGATCCTATTAATAGCATGTGCTCAGCATTCAACTCCATAAGTGCTCAAATAGATCTCACATTGAACAGAAATATTTTTAAGCACAATCTTTTAAGAATTCTTTAGTATCTATAATTGTATTAATTTTAATTCTTTTCATATTTATAATGTAAACATATCTTATTTTTTGCTCTTTAAACTATTAAACGATTGTTGTTGATAGTTAAATAAATATAATTTAGGCCTCAATGACGTTCTTGGCTTTGCAACTTCTTTTAACTCAAATTACTACGTGGTTTTTGAAAAGAAATAAAAATAAGATGTCAAATGATTTGTTTGGCCTTGATACAAAAATGTTATAGCAGTTTCAAATTGTAGTATAGAACTTTCTTTATTAAATTTCTTAAAACTAACAGTTTTTTTTATTAATGTTTCTTTTATTCATACATAATGAGTAGAGTAAAAGCGAGAAAACTAATACAATGAGTAATGTTCTCATTTTAGTTGCAAAACACTTCCAACAATAACAGTTAAACTAACAAGTTTGCCTGGTATAACCTGCAAACAGAACTTACATTTTTTTAAAACTTTTTAGTTTATTTTCAAACAAGTTCTCGAGTGCGCGAAAAAATGTTCTTCGAGAAAAGGGAAATTAATAAAACTTAATTACCTACGAAATGCGAAGTTATTGAATATTTATTGTTTTTAAAACAAAACGGTGATTCAAGTGTCCCAAAAAATCATAAACTATGTAATTATATACCAATAGTTATAAAAGTTCTTCATGAGCAGCGTGCAAACCTTTCGATAGTAGAAAAAACAACGACTCGGAGGTACATAAATAGTCTTATACAAGGACATTACGATGTACAAAAGCATCCTTTTAAATACGATGAAGTCGAGTGGAACAAAATTTTTAGAATTTCTTTGTGCAAATGTGGCATCGAAGCAAACTTGCAATATAATTGCACTAGTTTCCATAAAATTCCTCAAAGCGTTCAACATTTTTGTTGATCAATGCGGGCTAAGGTTGTTGTCCCTTGATATTGTACAGGAGCAAGTTGAAGATGTTGATACAGCTATAGCGGAATTCCCAAACGTGTTATCGACGTTTATAGTTATCGTTAACTGTTATTTGCTACAATCATCGTTAACTGGTATTCCCAACATCTATGTTAGCTATTTTTGTCCTTAATTTTGACAGTTCTTTAACGGTTTTGTAGCTAGCTTAACCACAAATATTTTTGCGCAGCTAAGTTAAATACAACGTTAAGCAATTGTTATATGTTAACCATTATGGTTAGAAAATCAAAATAAAAAAAAAAAGCTATAAACTTTATTTTCAGTAGCTTCTACGATTTTATTTATAGCTTAAAAAAATAAAGAAAAGTTTTTAAACTAAATAAAAAAAATTAATGGGTAATAAGCCACATTTCATAGTATCAATAATAAAAAATAATAATAAAAGTAAAAATAATAAAAAAGTTATACTTATAATAAGTTCGTTGAAGGCAATCGCTCAAACGAAATCGATAGCCTCTCGAGCGCAGAAGCAATTCGGTCGCAAGCAATTGCTTGCATTATCGCTGCCTCTGCTAATTGCTGCGATGCAGCTGCTTGCTGCTTGGCTGATTCAGCATGTATCTATCAAAAAGGTCTATATAAGCTGTCAAAAAAGGGCAGTGCTGCCATATTTTTGATTTCTGCTAACGACGTTTGTAGCTTATATTGTGAATGTTACGTTTTAACAATTTTGTCGCTAAGTACTGTTTTAAGAATACAACATTCGTTATTGCAAACAACAAAAGTCGTTAGTTAACCATAACGATTTCGTATCGTTAACTTTTTGAGAATTCCACTACTGATGTTATGTCTGCCATGCCACAAACATCTTTGTATTCTACTGAATACATTCCTTGCTCTAGTGATAATGATGACTGTGATGAAAATTATAAAGAAATTTCGAACTATACCGTCGAGAAATTAAAATTATTGGGCATTTCGCTCAGAAATTATTCTTCGGCTTTGGATCGGACGGATACTTCAGATCGCTTTGGATCATTGCTCGCAACCACGCTTGTTAAAGATTTACGTCTTTCAATTGCTGCAAAAGCAAGAAAATATTTTTCTATTGACGTGGCTGGTAAAATTGTAGAGTATTTTGATGACCTTTAGATCAGTTTCAAATTTCCTATTCACATGTGAATAGGCTGCTTTTTGCTGCCGACGCAATGCTATCACATCTACCCTCAGTGTTGCCAGGAAAAAAAATTTCGCATCGTAACTTTTGCTTTCAGCCTGTCGGATTTTTGACGCGTTTGTCGGAAGGAAGACAAATAAAATACAATATAAATGTATGATCCACATTTAAGATTTATTTATTTAAATAAATTACATTTTCTACATAATCCATTTCTTTAAGCAATGTAATACTACAAACATACAAAATGAGAGAATTTGCTCTGCAGAATTTGAGGTACAAACTACTTATACCTTAACAGAATAGTAGAAATTATTATTAAACTTGTGCATTTATTTTGCAACAATAATTAACTAGTTTTTTACCTTTTTAATCAGAAATTTATTCATATCCAAATAGGAGATTTATTTTCATCCACGCCACAGCTTAGCACAAATATAACAGTAAATAATTCAAACACAAAGAAAAGTTTTGAAAGCAATGCAGCGAATGTAATTGTCATTCTTTATGTTGACATTCCTGATTAGAAGTGCTACCAATGATTTTAAATTAAAAATAATGCTTCAAAGTTGGCACCATGTTTTTTATAGGAAATTTTTTTCATTTAATATGCATAAAGATATACATATATGTGAAATCGGACGTTGGATCTATTTTTCCTAAAATCGTAACATTTTGAGGAATTTTGGCCAAATATCGGATCATCGTATCCAATGCTAAAAATCGTAACAAATCCGATATATCGGACCATCTGGCAACACTGCCTACGCTATAAGCAACTTCGTGAAACGTACGATCAATGAACGAACAATAGCATTCGGCCGCACAGTAAGATAAATTCTCTCAGCACAAAGCATGTCAGTTGACGCAGAGATAAAGAGATGGGAAACTTCGATGTGAAAGGGATAGCACTATGCCTGCTTTATGTCAAATTGAAGTCAATACTAACACAATATTATAGTTGTGGTCGTACATTTTGTTGAGAAACTCACCCAGTTTGGGTTCCAGTTTGAGTTGAATTTGAGTTATTCAGCTGCTTCGGGTTCTCACCACTGTGTAAAATTTCACTGAACTTAGAAAAACTGACCACGGTCAAAACTCAAACAAGTGGAAAAATTGCAGTATTGTGATTGATCATCGACTAGTTTTGTTTATTTTTATACATATTTAAATTTACAAGTTTATAATAAAAAATACAATAGTTTTTTTTAAAACTTATTGAAATTGAAAAAAAATAATTGTGACAGTGATTAAATAAAAAATTATACAAAAACGATGCCTGGAAGAAAGTGCTGCATTGGATGTCCTGGAGGACCTTTATTTAAGTTTCCTGATGGCTCAAAGCCTGAAAGTGCTGAAAGGTATGTAATTTTATTTAATTTGAATTAATTTTATTCATTAAGTTCATTCATTCATTCAATAATAAGCAAATATTATTGAAACGTGTTGGCGGCTTAAGCAGCCGAATATTGTAACGGCTAAATATAAGCGGCAAACCACCCACACGGAAAAAAAATAACAAAAAACGTACACACAGAAAAACGTTTAGTTAATATCAAAAATATGATGCAAATTAATTTCAAAACCATGTTTGCCGTTAATTTTACATTCTTAAAGCAAATTTAAAAAAACTTACATAAACTAAGCCTATTATAAACAAAAAAAGCAAGTAAATGTTTAAAATTAATTTGTAAAATATTTTCCTGTGTGTGAAGTTTAGTAAAAGCTTTAAAAACTTTCAAATGTGTGTGTAAATGCGAATAAATCTAACTTAAATTATTTCCTTTTAAATATTAAGCAAAAAAAATTGCTTCCAAAAACTTTTTGAGAATGTTTCTGAAAATGATAATTGGAAACTTCTTAGCTAATTTGAACCAAAAAAACTTATTTAATATTTTATTAAAATTTCCAACTAAATTTAATTTTGCTGAAGTTATAATGCTATATGCACAAAAAGGCTTAAAATATATTTCAGCTTAAAAATAGATTTAAATAGTAAAATGCTTCGAAAAAAACTATTTTACTAAGCTGTCTTAGACAAAATTACTAATTTTTCATTCCGTGCATTTGCGGCAGCAATTATTTCAAATTGGACATGGCTTATACGATTCGTACTAATCCTCGACCGAACTGGAAGTGGAATCATATTATAATCTTGAATTTCAAAAGATGTGTTTAAATTTTAAATGCAAGATTTTTGAAATAAGATTAAACAAAAAACAATTACAAAAACAAGGATATACCAAAGATTGAACTCAACTGGGATAAACGCAAACTTCTAGATGAACTGATACCGGCGATTGAAGAAGTAATAAGTAATAATTTTCTTTTTGAAGTGAAACTTCTTAGGCGGCGCTTCGAAATTAATATTGAGGAGTGAAATTTCAAGGTCAATTTACTTCATTTCGTTACACGATAGAGAAGAAAGATATGTTTTACAGTAGAGAGAATGAGAGATATATACATTGTATAAAAGACGGAAAAACATTCCTTTGTCAACGCTGAGTATCGAACCTACGACCTCAGTTTTATAAAGTAAACGCGCTACATACAGAACTAATGTTTTCATAAATAAAATTAGTCTACATACCAATTAATCAAACTACTTTTGCTGTAGATGCCCTGCGGGAAAATAAACAGCGCTCCTAGCGGGAAAATATAACAGCCTTATTCATAAACACATTTAAGAGGCAGTGTAACTTTAAACAAGAAAACGCTATTCATAAACATTTTCGCAACCATGTTTTTTGTTTGTCTTTTCCATTGAATAATTATAATATAGAATGGACACCGCCAACATTCGCCACTACGCCATCCACATGTCGCTACAATCGTTTTGGATATCACCAAAGCTCTTCACCTGGTTTGTGCACATAGCTAAGAAAATCCCAAAACAAACAGAAATAAAATCCCACCTTGTTCAAGGTCAGTTGCTTCTGCTTCGCTGACAAGTGTTTTCGTTTGTGATATTTGATTTTTATGGAAATTGTCAAATTGTGTAGAATGATAATTTAATAGAATTGAGTTTTTAGGCTACAAATAATGCAATTTATTAAAAATGCATTAATAATTAATATTATCGTGTTTATTTATAATATTTATTTTGGGTTAAAGACAATTAATTTGGGTTAAAGAATTGGATAATTATGTGTAGTGCAAATATCTGCCACATAGCTGTAATGTCGCTTCAACGTCGGCAGTGTCACCTTCTATTTGTAATTATTCAATGTCTTTTCGTTTAATATCAAAGACATGCTCCATATGCACCCTTTGCAGCATTTTTTTTATGTGGCGGCCATTGCAAATCCATTAGAATTCTTAATTTTTGTAGAGATTTTCTTTAGTTCAGACACAAACCTTACAAACATGAGCAGCGAATGAAAAAATGTTTATGAATAAAGCCCAAGAATGATAGAAAAATAGATTGCGCAGATAGTAAAAATAATTTTCTACGATCTGCGCATCTACGTTACGATAGACTTACGATATGAGCTTACGATATGGCTTTCTGTCAAGTCTTGTTAAAAATGTGAACAAATATGAAACAATGGCAAAAGATTCAAGAAACAAACTTGGTCTAGCGTGACGTCATGATCGTAAAAAATACTTTGTTCGTAGCTAGAAATGTCAAAATGAAAAGTAAACAACATAACGGACCTGCGCAATGCGTAATCTATTTTTCTATCATTCTTGAATAAAGCGTAGTATGCTGTAGAAACGAAAATTTCTTAGCATTTAATTCTACACCCGAAATATAAGTGTAGAGTCAAAAATGTTTGTATGGAGAAAAAAGTAACTACAGTACGACCTTGCTCAATGCAACTAATAGAAATTCGGGCAATTGACATAGTTAACGTTGAAGAAACGCAATTAAACTTCTAAACATAAAGCTTTATGTCTCTGAATCTTAGATATTGTGGGTTAATGCACTTCGTATCCTTAAATATTGTTTGAATAGATTTTTCATTAAAAATGTATTTTACAAGCAAAGAAGAACTGAAAGAATATAAGATAAAAGTTTATGCAAGTTTACGCAAATGCAAGTTGCGATAATTGTGCAATTCCATGACGCCAACTTGACACTGTGCGCAAGAAAAGTTTGAATAAGTTCTTTCAATAGATAACTATTTTATACATATCTTAGTTATATAATTTTATATCGAACTATTTACTAATAATAATAGTAAGTATAATGTGTGTGTGAAAGTTTTAGTTATCTTTTCACATTTAAAGTTTTGAACAAAAAAGTATTTATAAGGCTTAATTTTTTTAAAGCAAAAATAATAACTAAAATTTGTCCCATAGTTTTTGAGTACAAAATAACCGGTAATTTTTTATTTTTAGTTTTTAAGGCAGAAATAAAAATGAAAGTTAAGATCAAGTTTACAGTTGAGGTAGATTTGTTGTTGTGACATTGTTCTGTGAAACTCCTTATTAATATGCCAAAAAAATTTTTTGAAAAACTAATTTATAAATGCACCTGAAGCTCCCATTGGCAAAAAAATCGCTCATTGTAGTTATGTAAAATAAAAAATCCCTTTTTAAGAAATTATTCTCTTAATATGCGGAATATGCAACACTTGATTTTCTCACGATCATACTCTCGCTCTCAAACTTTCAATAAAGCTACGCTCTGAGTTTTCTCCCTAGTGCAGCGATGGGTTCTATTCCAGATAGAACTCTACGCCACGTTACGTTGCGTAGCTTTACGATTGCATAATCGAGCCTTTACACTAAAATCGTTCTTATTCTAGAAAAGAAAGAGTGTATACAAAGAAGAAGTTTCACTTCTTTACTGTATACACGGTATACTGTATCATTTTTGTTTTTTTCTTTCAGCTGTTTATTTGATATATTATTTTTTTAAATAATTAAATTTCGCTCCGATACAGGTTCGTTGTAAAATACTATATAAACTTTAAAGCTTGCAAGAAATGCTGATTCATAAATATTATAGGTGCTGTAAATTTGTTTTATGTTGTAGTTTTTTACAGTTATAATTTGGAAATATTTTGATTAATATTTTGTTTTTAAATTGCTTATGGTATACTGATAGTCTTTTCTTAGCAGCGCGATTGATAACAAAATTGGTAACGAAAATAACAAAACATCGTTCTGATAAAGTTTTTATAAAACCATTATTTAAAGTACATAGCTTGGAAAAATTGTGATCTACTAAAATAAAGGATGCTATAATTTTGTTTTTCGTAATGTTTTACAATTTTAATTTGGTATTTTTCATTTATAATTGTTTTTTAATATTGGTTTTCGTTTCAGTTAACTAATAATGGTTTTATTTGTCTATTTTTTTATGTTTACTTACAAAATTTGGTTGATATTTAAATTAGAAAATTTCTGGTAGTCTACTAATACTAATATTTTTTTTATGTTATTATTTAATAATATTAGTTTTGTAAAGAATATTTATTGTTTTTCTTCTTATTATTTTTGCATATAGAAGAAAACAATGGCTTACAGTATTGGGTGTAAATGAGCCCAACAGCACTAGAAGGATGACGATGTATGCCTGCTACAGGCATTTTTCTCAAAAAATGCGAGGGTATAATCGGCTACACAAGAACGCTGTTCCAGATAGTAATTTAAATTATTGTAACCAATTACCTTCCTTTATAGCAGAAGGAGATTCGGGAATAGGAATAAATGGTAGTGATAGAAATTTTGTTCCTCAGTTCACTTCTACAATTATGAAATCTAAACCACCCTCTCTGAGTTGTTCTTCCACCTTGCGAAAACCTCTTCTTCCATTATTTGAAAATACTGTTGAACCATCTTCATTAATTGATGAAAATTCACCGGCAGCTAGCAATCTTCTTTGTCATGATGAAATGCCGGTCGAATATAACGAAAACTCTATAACGGCTGTTGTTGGCCGACAGGTTCAAACAGATGAAAGTTTAAGCGCTATGACGCCAAGAAAAATTAAACTTTTTGAAGAAATTAAAAATTTGAAACGCACTTTAAAAGTAACTGAAAATGAATTGAAAATTAAAGAAAAAGAATTGCAAATTAAAGAGAATAAATTGAAAATAAAAAATCGCGAGTTAATTATAAAAAATCAAGAAATAGAAATAAAAAACAATGAATTGCAATTGAAAGAAGAGCAATTAAAAATTAAAGATAATGACAATAAAAAATTACAAATGGAAAAAGAGGTTTTGGTTAAAGAAATGTCGAGAAATCGGGATGTTGCCATTAGTAATGCAAGTAATGTGCAGCAACCTGAAGCATTTTTTGGAAATATGTCGACAACATTAAGAACAACAATAATGAATAGTTTAAAAAATAGCTGTCGGCATCCAAATGGTCGTAGATATGACGACCATTTAAAAACTATTACATTGGGTGTATATTTTTTATCACCTTTAGCTTATAGGTACTTAAAAAAATCGATGAATTGGCCCGAAGAAAGAACTCTTCACGAGTTTGTTACTTCTTGGCCTAAATCTCCAGGCTGCTCTTACAGTAGCCTTAAATCCTTAGAGTTGCGAAGCCGTGGCTTCACTGCAGAACAGAGATTCGTCTCAATTTCTTGCGACGAAATGTCGTTAAAAGTTCACTTGCAGTATGATCGGCTAAAGGATATGATTATCGGACTTGAAGACTACGGCAACGAGAACCGTACTTCAAGAACTGCTAATAGCGTTATGACGTTGATGGTCCAAGGCATTGGTGGATTGTCTTGGAAGCAACCATTTGCGTATTTTCTTTTACATGGGGCATGTAAAGGAGATATAATTAAAAAATACGTATTTGAAGTTATTGCCCAACTTCAAAGTATTAATTTGTACCCTTGTCATTTTGTCTGTGACCAAGGTTCGAATTTTGTAAATTTTTCAAGAGTTGTAGGAGTGACAGAGGAACATCCATTTTTTACTGTAAATGATAAGAGAGTTTATTTTTTTCATGACTCTCCTCATTTATTGAAAAGTAGCCGGAATTGCTTAGAAAATTCAAAAAATATCATTACTTTTAATGATGTTCAAGTGAGCTGGGACGATATCGTGCACTTCTACAGCGTTGACTCCACGTTGTCAATAAGATGCGCACATAAGCTTACTGCAGCACACATCAGGCCGAATAGTTTTCAAAAAATGAGCGTCCGTCTAGCTGCTCAAGTTCTGAGTAACACTGTTGCTTCCGGGATGAATGCATTGTATAGCTCTGGCGTTATAGACACTTCCAAAGCGCCAACAACTCCAAATACGGTGCAATATATCCTTTTTTTTGATAAATTATTTAATATTTTCAACAGCTGCAGTGGTGATGTTATTTTCCCTTCAAAAAAGGTTTACACCGCATCCCAGGATCAGCTAGATCTTCTTCTTGAAGCTAAATCGCTTCTGAATTCTATGAAAATTCAAGACGCATACGGTACTGATGTTAAAAATGGATTTTCATTCATAAAGGGTTGGCTGTTAAATATAAGCAGTTTGAGGCAATTGTGGAATTTCTTGCATAATGAGGGGTTTTCTTATATTATGACAAGAAGACTGTGTCAAGATGAACTTGAACACTTTTTCGGCCAAATAAGAAGGGGTGGTGGCAATTCTTCAAGAATAACACCTCATATGTTTACTTGCTTATTTCAAAAACGTTGGGGCTTGCAATTTGTTGGCTTAGTTGTCGCAGGCAATTGTGAGCCTTCTACTGATTTGAATAATGTGCCAACCTTACCGATAAATGATGTTCTGGAAAGTGTTTGCAACGACACGCTGATACAAGATCAGTCTTGGCAAGATTTTCAAAGTTTGCCACGACCAGAGCATTCATTTATTCAAAAAGTCCAAATTGATATTGATATAAATGAGTCAAAATTTCTTAAGCAAAATGCGTTTGCCTACGTGTGTGGCTGGCTATATCTGAAATTGTATAAGCAACACAATTGCGTATATCCATTGCCATATTTTGGAAACGAAATCATAACAGATGAATTTCTTTTCACTATAGAAAAGCAATGCGATAAATTCAATCTTATTAAGCCTACGGAGGACTTTCTTTTGTATATTCAAAAATTAGATGACACCTTTTGTCAATTATTTGATGGCGCTTGCCACAGAATTGGACTTAGCCAATTTCTATTTACTCAAATGAAAGATATAGAGCCATACTCTTGTTGTGACAACTGCGGCAGCGGTATTTTATTAGCGTTTTTTATTAGGGTCAGAATTTATTTCCTTCTCAAGTTTTTCAACAGAGAAGCAGCTGAACCCAATTTCAAAAATAAAATTTTACGTGTCACACACCTTTAAATTCATGTTTTAAACTGTTTCAAACGCATTTTCTCATTTTTAGGACATATTTCAAAATTTTGGGAGTTATGCACATTTATTTTGAACTACAAGAACACCCATTCAGACAATAGTTCAAAATCGTACCCATATAAACTATTTGAGTAATATGGTAGGTGCAAAGCCCCCTTTTGCAATGTACTTTGATATTTTTTATTGAGATTATATTAATAAATGGTGGCTTATTTTATTTTTATTATTTTATAACGTTAACACTACCAAAATCTCTTCAACTTTCATTGCACATATTCCATTGATCTCTTTCTGCTTATGTTTAGATTTTGTATATACGGATATAATGTATTTGCTCTTTATTTCAGGATTTCTTTTATATTTTTCCTTACAGCCAAAATATAAATATATACACAAATATACATACAAATAGTATATTGTGTAATGGTGATATAGGCCTACAGGGGAACCGAACACCAAAAAAAATCGGTAACGCGCCAAAATGCATACCTCAAAGGTGGTGTGGAAATGCATTTAGCACTAAAAAATATATTATTTAAATAAATAATTTCTTTAAATAAATATAATATATTACGTTTTTATTGACGATATTGAAAATAAATTCTTGCGGAAAAGTAAGTATAAAAATATGGAGATTTTCGTATACGAAAATATATTCATTTTTTAAACTTTCATGATTTTTAACTTTCTTAAACCATTTTGTCTAAACTAATAGAATAAGCATTCAATATACAAAATATTAATTTTTCTGGTTAAAAGTGTAAATCATAACAAAAACACAAATTCTATTCATTCTACTCTTATTCACATGAAATATGTAAAATACTTGTTCTCATTGGTCTCTTTAGCATATTTTCTGGTGCTATATTTTCTGGTGCTCTATAATCCACGTGTGCCGGATAAGCTAGTAATTAATATAGGATATCACTGTTAAATTTTTAACCTTTATTTTAAATAATAAACAAAATACAAATTTTTTTAATTTTTGGTGAAGGTGCAATAAAAAAATTGCTCTTTATGTTTATTAAAAAAATAAGCCGTAGTTGAAAGATATACTAAATACTTGGTTCTGAAATACTTCGTTCAGAACCAAGTATTTAGTATGTAAAAGAAGTACAAAGTTTAGGCAAAATCGGTCCAAAGGTTTTCGAGAAATATTAACAACCGATTTAAAAAAAACTTTTGTGAAAAAGGCTGAGTTCCAAAACGTGTTTATACAAATCATCAGTGTGAATTTTCTTTGAATTGATGCTTAGTAGATTCATCAAAAGTGCGCAACCAAAGCATGCTTAAAAATAACAATCCAGTTGCGCAGCTTTAGTGAATCTACCAAGCAAAAATGCAAAGAAAAACCACACTGATGCTGTCAATAAACACGTTTTGGAACTTAGCCAAACTCAATTCAAGTTTGATACATGAATAAAAACTTTTACTCCTTATGACTTCAAATCTCACGACAATATTGTTTGTAAGTTGTAGTATCAGGAAAAAATGTTTTTCCAGCCCTAAATTTATTTTTTATCAATCCAATTCCTACCATTCAATGATTGGGCTGAATTTCAGCTTAAAATGTATGAAGAGAGAAGTAAACGTTAAAGTTGTTTTCTTTGAACTATTGAATATGTTGCAACATTAGCGCCGTTTGCTCCAAACAATATCAGCCACAGCCGGTGGTGCAAACCTTGTGTTTCTTAAAGTTAAAATTAATTAGCTTTATTTTTTTTTAACACAAAAACACTTACCTCAACCACTGCTGCATGTGCACCAATGTCTACCATGACCACAGGCTAAACAGGCGCCCTTGACCGGCAAACAGCAGAGCGCACTCGTCAGCACCGGACGCTGACATGTTGTGCATGAAGGCGTGCGTTTAACCTTGTTGCAACCAGTACACTCGGTAACGAATTCCACACCGTGTGGCAAGGGTTTGGCATTCATTGTGTGCTTCAGAATCTAGCATATAAGGTTCACGTCAATATTTAAAATAAATAAATTTTAAAAACTCACCAACGAGCTCGTTGTCAGCAACTGCCAACCAAAGATAATTTCCGCATAGACCCGCTTGAATTGGTCGAAGAGCTGTATTTTAGTTTTGCGTATAAGCGCAGATGAATTCTAAAGTTTGGCATCTACCCAATCCAAAGAGTCAGACCAGGAATTACTACATAACTGCTTTAAATGCAGCATCGCTGAAGCCGCATTGTCCTTTGCATGTGAGGCATGTTTGTCCAGAAGCAGCACAGTATGATAAGGCGAAACAGCAGGCGTCAATTGTGGCAACTTACTGTGATATGCTTGGGTTGCTATATCTGCACCGAACCTATCGAAGTCCATAGAGGGTGAACTTTTGTGAAAGACGCAGACTAGCAGCACCGCGGTCTGCAGATCACCTCACATGCAATCCATGTATGCCCTGGGTGAGACCATTAACTTCAGCAGTAACCTTAACGGGCTCGTCGGGAATCTCTTGTTCGAAAAAGACGGTGCCACTAGCATCGCCATTGATAACGCACAGCTTTTGCAGGCATATTTCTTTAGTTTTATTATTTAACCTTCCTATACTCGCGTCAAATAGTGTAATTCGTATATCCGCGTACGATCTGTGAGACCGAGATTCCTAGGTCCAATTTAGCATGTTTTTAATAACATATCATTATTAGTTAATTACATAATATTGGCTAATAACAGTCTTTTAACGTCATTTGTTATGAAAATAATAAGTCAAGCGTAAATCGTCGGTCTGAGAGACCGTATGCGCGAGTATAGGAAGGTTAAGAATGACCACAACTTTACAAAACAATTATAAACTTTTCTCGACCCGAGCTAACGTTGGAATGCGAAATGAAATTACAGCAAAAATAAGGTTTGAAAAGCAGACAATTTATAAAACAAAATTACGAAATTATAAAACTTAACAACAGCTGACGGCCGACACAGCAATTTTTGACAACTGTGAGGTGAACTCACATACACAATACGTGAGGACATAAAAAATGAGAAGAACAAGCACCATTTTGGCGCAAAGTCATCAAAAATGACAACCGAATCGAAGTTTCCCATCTCTTTATCTCTGAGTTGACGTTCAGCATTCATGAAGGCAAAACCTCGCTGCGCAACTTTTTCACTTAACTGTTTTAGATACGCAAAAAAAATGTTTAACGAGCAATGGGAATTCGATTATTTTTCCATAGAAAATATAAATGATGAAGCGCAATGTTTAATTTGCGAAGTCATTATTTGTCGTTCTGCAAATATGTATTTGCAAAGAAACTTCTCCGTTTGTCATTCAAATTATAATTCTTTTTCAGGTGAAGCAAGAAAACTTAACCTTTTGGAATTACAAGCTGAACATTTTTTAAAATATCTTTAATGAATACTTTTTGTAAGTGTTTTATGAGCTTTTTTTGTGAAGTATCATAAAACACGCATAAAAATTACTCATATCTTATCAGGGCTCACAAAGTGTTTGCTGGGTAGCATGAGAATCTGCAGTTCAGTTACCATATTGTTTTCAAAGATTTTTTTTTCCTTCACAGTGTAAATTGAAGCAGTGCTGCCGCGATCTCTCGGGCACACACACAAGTATGCGTTTCGAATATATCCTCAATATACGAGCACCGAATGTGCCTTCTGCACAGTGATGTGATTTGGTGGGATTTCGGGCTCATTTCGGGATAGATATAGATAGATAGATATGCTTGTGGCGAGCTAATTCAGCTCTGGCACTGCGGCATCTTGTGATGCCTATTGTGCCATACCTTTTCTTTTCTTAAAGCAGTTCGTTTGCTTTAGTTTTTTTCAGAAAACATAATATATTTTCGAGGTTGAGGATCGCAAGGTGTCCTTGAGAGACTATTTCGCTATTTAGGATTCTCTTTCTTATATGGAGAAGGGCTGGACATTCTGTGAGAATATGTCTGGAGGTTTCTTCATCCTCAAGGCATAATCTACATAATGAATCAGTAGCGAGATTCATTTTGTGTAGGTGTTTCTTTAGTTTGCAGTGTCCAGTTATGATTCCGGTCATCATCTTTAGGTCTTTCTTCCCTAGGTTAATAAGAAATTTCGATTTCTTGGGAGAAAGTTCTGGGAATATTTGCTTAGTGCATATCTGTCCTAAGCAGTTCTTCCAGATGTCTTGAGATTCGCGGAATGAGGTTTTTTTGACGTGTTGCTTGAACAGATTCTTACCAACCCCACAGAACGGTTCCGGTCCTGTGAGTGTTGATGATGCTCCCTGTTTGGCCAGGGAGTCTGCTCTTTCATTCCCGTCAAAACCACAGTGGGCAGGAATCCACTGTAGAGTAACTTTATTGTTTTGCGCAGCCAGGTCGTTGAGGACGTCTACAGTCTCCAGCACTAGCTTGGATTTTATGATAGGTGATGTCAGAGCTTTAAGGGCAGCTTGACTATCAGAGAAGACGAAAATTGATTTGCCTCTAACATTGTTCATACAGTTCAGTCTGACGCATCTGTTAATGGCAAGGATTTCCGCTTGAAAGATTGTGGTAAATAGACCTGCACTGAAGAAGTGGCTCTCATTGGAGTGTTCTCCAAAGACCCCTGCTCCCGTGCCTTTCTCTATTTTGGAGCCATCTGTGTACCACACAAGGTCGTTTTCGGACGGGTTTAGTTTCTCGTGTTCCCAGTTGGATCTGGGGGGGATAACTACGATGAAGTTTTTGTTAAAGCGGCTTTTGGGAAGCATGTCATCTAATGGCATGCAGAACTCCTTTTCTCGCTTTAGGGTTGTGATTAAGGTTAGGTGTCCCTTTAAGGGATGGTTTGGGACAGTGTAACCCAGATGGAAAAGTCTGTGAAGGCTGAGCTTCGCCTCCATCTGGATGTGTATGTGGATTGGGGTGAGCCCTAAGATGACGTTGAGGGCTGCTGTTGGCGTAGATCTTATGCAGCCTGTCATACATATCCCTGCACATCTTTGAACTCGTCCTAACCGCTTGATGGTTGATCCTTCTAGCGTTTTCGACCACCATACTACAGACGCGTATGTTAGTGCTGGTCTGACGATCAAAGTATAGAGATTGTACATCATCTTAGGGCTTAACCCCCAGTTTTTGCCGCAAATTCTTCTGCAGGTCCACAATGAGGCTGTTGATCTGCTGATGATGCGGTCTATGTGGAGGTTCCAAGACAGTTTGCTGTCCAGGATCACTCCCAGGTATTTTGCTGAGTTGGAAAAATCTACTTTTTCCCCAAAAAGTACCGGGCAAGTCAGATTGAGCTTGCGTCGTTTTGTAAAAGGAACAATGACTGTCTTTTTTGGGTTTACGGAGAGGCCTTCGTTATTGCACCATCTCTGTACTGTGTTCAGTGCTGCTTGTAGAACATCAGACACTGTGTTTTCAAAGCTCCCCCGTATGATGACTGCTACGTCATCAGCATACCCAACCGCCTCTATCCCAGTTTCTTTGAGTTCAACTAGGAGACTATCTACAACTAGTGACCAAAGTAGAGGTGATAGGACGCCTCCTTGCGGGCATCCCCTGGTTGTAGTTGCTTTGAGGGAGGTGTTATCCAGGCAGGTCTGGATAACTCTGCTATTAAGTGTCGTCATAATCCACCTGCCTATGATTGTTGGCATGTCAAGGTTATTAAGTGCCCTTCTAGTGGACTCGTATGACGTATTATTGAAGGCTCCTTCGACGTCAAGGAAAGCGACAATACATATTTCCTTGCAGTCGATAGATTTTTCAATTGTGGTTATAAGGTCATTAAGTGCTGACTCTGTTGATTTACCCGTTTGATAGGCATGTTGTGCCTTACTTAGGGGGTGTATTGACAGGGCATTCTCCCTGATGTATTTGTCAATTATTTTCTCCATGCTTTTCAGTATGAAGGACATAAGGCTGATGGGTCTGAAAGATTTTGGATTACTCTCTGAGCCTTTGCCAGCCTTAGGAAGGTATTTTACTATCACTTTTCTCCATGCTCCAGGTATATGGCCATAGGCTAGGCTGCAGCTGAATTGTTTTGATAGTAGTGGTATCAGATGTTCTGAACCTTGTTGTAGAAGAGCTGGAAAAATACCATCTCCACCAGCAGATTTGAAGGGTTTGAAGGAATTTATGGCCCAATCAACTGCTGAAGTATTGCAGATCTGTTTGCTGATTCTCCAATCTTCTCTACTTGGCAGATTTGTCTGTTCGTAGTTGTAAGATTGGTTTGGGTGGGGACCGTTTTGAATGACGGAGCCCGGGAAGTGAGTATTGAGAAGGAGTTCTAGGGTCTCTTTCTTTGTTTTTGTCTGAACACCGTTCCCATGTAATAGACTACCTAGGGATTGTGGTCTGACAGTTGATAAGATCTTCTGAAGGCGACAACTCGTTGGAACATCTTTGATGGAGCCACAGAAGTTCCTGAACGAGTCCTTTTTAGCCTTCTTGATCTCCTTATTGTAATGAGTAAGAGATCGGGAGTAGGATAGCCAATCATTATTGCGCTTAGCTCTATTAAACAGCTTCCTTACTCCTTTTCTGAGGTCGTTGAGATGGTTGTTCCACCAGGGTGCTTGTCTCTTGAACTTCTTCAGTTTAAGACGGCAGTTGTCCTCAAAAGATTGAGTAATGCATGATTGGACATAGTCTGCTGAGTATTCCAATTTGCTTATCGTATCGATTCTGAGGGGAAGTTTATCGGGGATGAGCTGACCAAGCTGCTCTTTATAGGAGTTCCAGTCAGTGTCTTGTTTTCTGCGATAAAAGAGGTTTTGTATAATGGCTGACTTTATTTCAAACCTAATGTGTCTGTGATCCGAACACGAAGGTTCTTTTGAAACATACCAGTCAGCTATTATATCATCATGAGCTGATGTGGTAAGAGTTAGGTCTAGAACCTCTCTTCTATTTGCGGTAATAAACGTTGGTTCATTTCCAACGTTGCATACATACAAGTTATTACAAATAAGGAAGTCTAAAAGGTACTCACCTCTTTGGTTTGTGTCTGTGCTACCCCACAGTGTATGATGAGCGTTGGCATCACAGCTCAAGACAACTTCTGTCTTGTGTTTGGCAGCAAATTTAAGCAGATCAGCTATGCAGTCCGGGGGACAAATGGGCTCGTCTCCCGCAAAGTAAGCTGAAGCTACAATGACTTCCTTTTGATCATTGAGCTTCATCAGGCCCGCAGTGAGGTCTTGGTTGATGAACTCTGTTAAAGGAAAAACAGAGATATTATTATTATGAACAATACAGGTTCTGGGTCTAGAAGATGAGTTGGAATATATAATCCTACCTGCATTATTTAGACCCAGGATATCGCCGTTTGTGCTGGTCCAGGGCTCTTGCACAAATGCAATGTCTACTCCGTGTTGAAGCATTGTCTGGACCAGAACTGCGGAAGCTGCTTTGGCGTGGTGAAGGTTGACTTGTACAGCCTTCACCATTAGTGCCTTTTTTGGGGATTCTTACTAAAGGAATCCCCCTTTTTTCCGCCACGTCCCCTTCGTTGCGGTCCTCGGTTTTCGTCCGTTGGTCTTGTTGGCGGTCTTTTTGTATGTTTGTCCGTCCTTTTTGGGTCCGTTTTTTTGCCAGCCGGCCGTGCAGGGGCAGATGATTTTGCCTCTGCACTGGTGGATGGCAGTGGAGGTGGTGTTGTTTTGTCCGAGGGAAGCTGACCAGTCAATCTTCCCTCCTGACACACAGAGGCTACTGGTGTTGAAGTGGACCTGGAGCAGGATGGGTGCTGGTCATCCACCTTAGGCCCCGGAGTCGAGACTATCGTCTTAGTCTCTTGACTCGTTGTGGCGGAAGGTCGATGATCAGCCTCCTTCCCCCCCACGTTTCCACTCACCTTAGCCTGGGGGGATGGACGAGAGTGCGGGTTCCGCTTGATGCGAAACTGTACCCTGTTCATATCATAATATGGCAGATTGTCCAGTTTCTCAAGCAGTTTTACCGATCTCTCATCCATCGAGATGGTAAGGGCAGTACCTTGAGGGTTCACGACCTTCCTCAATACTTTCCAGTCTGAGGTTGGTAACGTATTATTTTGTACGCTTAGTACGCGTAGTATTTCCTCAGCACCGCAGTCTGCTCCAGGAAAGTATGCAGTGGCGACGCACGGCTTAGGAAGGTCATCTCCTTCCAGCATGCGCAGCTTAGCATCCTCCCAAGGGGCCATGACTGCAACTGCCTTCTTCAACCAGTCTCGCGTTGCAACGTCTGCACACTTGACAGTCATCCACCCCGGTTTGAAAGAGCAGCCCAGAAACCTAATCTGTGGACCACCGGTGGGGAGCTTATGCAGCTCCTTTATGATGGTTTTCTCCACTACTTTTTGTTCATCCTGGGTTAGATGACTGTTAGGAAAGTCCAGCGGAACTACAGCCACCTGGATTACACCTGCCACCTCAGCGAAAGAAGGTTTTTCTGGCCTTGACTTCTTCTTCACTGTGACAACTGGTGAGTCGTCACTTGGCCTTCTTCTCTTTCCAGAGGGGACAGATGCACCAGGCGATGGCACCGCCAGGACCTTCTCTAGTGCTTCTTTGTATGGCATCTTGTCAGCCATAAGGCGCTTGATCATTTTTTTCTGCGATGTGCGCAGTCTCTTTCTAGAGATGTTCAAGCTGCCAAGGTTCAGTTCGCTCACTGACTCTCCTTCATAGGCAATTGCTCTGTCCATGCAGGTTACGTCCGAGAGTTCTGAGCCTGCAGAAGTGACGGATTCTCTGTCACTGTCAGAGAGCACGATCGAGTAGTCAGACCGCTCGATTAGCTCAGGTTTTTCAGCCATAGGCTGACAGACAGAGATCGATGAAGGATCTCCGTCAGGTTTTAGAGTTGTTGTGTGTTGGTTGTCTATTTTGGACCCACGAGAAGCTAGGGAAAGGGTGGTCCACCACGCCAGAGCCCCGCTTGACGTGGTAAGGCCAAGGTTACTCACTGAGGTGGCCAGGTGTCAGTGAGGCTCCGTTCTAATACAGCCGGAATTAACCCCTGGCTGCAAACCATCCAGTAGGCACGGTACGCTTGACACCTTGGATTAGGGGTTGAATAGCCTTTTGTTCATTGCTACACCGCAGCCTGTATGACAAGGGTGACCCTACCAGGAGCCGAAGCTCCCGTCATCATAGCCTGTTGTGTCACGGCAACCTAAGCCCCTACACCACATCAAGGTAGCTATTCAGGTAGGGGTTCATTTCGGGATATTTGGCCTATTTGAGAACGTGTGGGATTTCAGATGCTTAGGTGGGATTTTCTGCTGAATCATAATTTTTTAAAGTGTAAATTAGCAAAACTGGTTGGTATAACTTTCTCAAAATTTTTCGTTTAATTGCTGTTTCATTGATTATAAATATGTAAGAAAGAGATATGTATATTCAACAGGCTTAAAATTAATGAAAATAAGATCATTATTTAAAAACAAAAATATAAGCTCAGTTTCATTTTGATGCAACGAAAGAAATTTACGATTACTTCATACACTTAAGAGAGTTTTTATAAAAAACGCAAAGTTTAACTTTAGGTATTTTTTTTTTGCGGAAAATTTGTTTTTTTTTTATAAAATTTGTTATATTTATTGAAAAACTTTATTATCTACATTATTAAACTTTAAAATAATTATAATGTTAAAAAAATTTAGGGGAGGATGCCCGCCTACTAAACACGTTTTGCTTGAAGGCTATACCTTTGGTTTAAAACATAATTTTTCAGAGCTCTTGGTTTTATTTGGAAGCTAAGTTCAATAACTAACAAGAATTTTAATCAGAATTTAAAATTTCCAAAAATTATAATTTTGGAAGTCGATCTAGCAAAAGTCTTGAAATCGGCCGCTTAAAAAATCGGCCCAGCTACTGAACACCTAAAACAAATCGTTGAAAAAAAGTTAGAAAATGAAGTAAAAACACTAGTTTTTGAGAGCTTATAAAAAGTTTATTCTATCAATAGTTCACAATGACTTACTGAACTTTAAACAAAAGAGATTTGAAGTTCTTTGATGGCTGCAGCCATCGCATCAGAATTTATATTCGTTCTTCTTTTCACTTTTTTCTAGGCGACGCCATTCTAAAATTTTATCTGAACGTGGATGAGCATCACGAAAACTATTTTAACTAATTTCAAACACTATTTTCAATCATATAAATAACAATTTTTTACTTGCACGATTTCTGAAAATTTGTTCGGAAGGTGGACCAACGTTTTGTTCAGGAGGTGGGCAGGCACGCCATCATGATATGACGTTAAATATTTTTTTTCCATTTTTCAATATTGTTCGATTGCTCGTCGAATTGTGAAAAAGAAACATTTAATATAGAATTCTACTCATATTCACCCTGTGCTAAGCAGCAGGTGCTAAAGCAGCATACGCATTATCTCAATGATTTATCAAAAGTGAACATTCAATGAGATGTTACTGCGACACTTTAAACATTGGCGCATCATACAGACGTCAGAACTCACAGTGTTCAGTAGCATATGGGCCTGTTCACCAGGTGGGCATCCTTATTTCTTTTCGAAAATTGCATAAAAAATTATTTTATGCAATATTATATTATATTATTTAGTTATTGGTATAAATATTTGGGTGGGATTTTTTGTGGGTTTTTCGTGTCATTTTGGTGGGATAAACAGGTCTAAGTCGGGATGTGATCGGGATTTTTTACTAAATCAGAATCACATCACTGCTTCTGCATTAAAATTAATGCGCGAATACATGCACCAATCGCTGCGGATACGAATACCATAGAGTACGATTGGTCGCGATTACGATTGCCTACGAATCAAGAATACCCAACGAGGCGAGGCATGAGCAACATTCGGCAAAAGCAACGAAAATTCATGCTTTTATGTCCATTCGTACCACGGAGAAAACACGCAGTCTGCAGTGTTGATTTTTTTGTATACGAAAAAATCTCATGTGAAAAAAAACTATTTCTGCCGTACACGCATGGCTATGGAATGACAAACAATGTTATAAACTAGGGATTGCCAAAGAGTGATTTTTGAAGAGCGCAACAACAATTACAACAAAAAACCAACAACAACAACAAATCGTTGAATACGTAGTACAATAAGGAATTATTAACATAAAAAGCAGTCGGTGACGAAACAATACGCAAAAATACCAACAAGAAGCCTTCAGCGTAACAAGCGCTATATTTACCAACAACGACAAGAATAAACAACAACACACACACGTTGTATTGTTGCGGAGTGGAAAGAGTTAGAGCCTGAACAGAATCAAAAATCCAAATCCAAAAAACCAACGACCCTCTCTGGTCGTCGAACGCAGAGAATGTGTCCAGAATGATGCGATTGCGATTAACGATTGAAAGTTGCTTTTATTTAGTATTTTTTTATTTATTTTTTCTATTTCATTTCAATGTATTGGTCTCTTCAATTGTGTGAATACAACACACACAAACAAGAAATGTCAGAAGATAACAAAAAACTAAGCAAATTTCATGAAACACAGCCAATTCTTAGCAAAAATATGGCAACACTAATGGCACTCAGAGAGAGAATCGTCGGTCGCAAGAGAAGAAATAGAATAGATTCTAATTGTGCGATTTATCGTTGCGGAAAAAGAGCTGCGCTTTTTTCTACTTTTTGCATGTATTTTCCAACAACAAAGATCGGAGGCCGCAACGATTTTTGATTCTGTTCAGGCTCTTAGGCGATGGCAATCGCTGCAGCAACAGACACTCGAGTGTTAAGCGAAGCATCCGAATGTCTGCATTGTCTGGATGGTGCCTTTGTATGTATTCGCATTCGTTACAAACTGTGCTTAGCACCAATCGTTGTTTACGAACTCGAGCGGTATGCGTGCATTAAATTTTATGTGCGATTGTGGCTGACGACGATTGTTATTCGAGTGGCAAAAAATGACGATTGGGCTTGTGCAAATCTCTGATGTGTTAGTTTGCCCATCACTGCTTTAGATCAGTGATCATCAAAGCCTATGCCTGCGGGCATTTGAGCCATGGTATGATAATACTTGGTAGCATTGACAGTTGCTTGGGAAATCATATACTGTCAAAAAATATACTCAAAAAGAGAGCGCTCACAATCCGCCATTGAAAACACAAGCAATGTTGAAAACGTTGAAGTGAAAAAAAAACAACAACCACAGCAGCTGCTGATGTATTTCCACAAAAATCTGTTTTTGACAATTTATGTTTTCCTGTTGAACATGAACCAAGAAATAAAGATCATGCAAAGAAAAGAGCCGCCATATTGTAAACAAAACAAAGCTGGTGGGTCTGACGTCATCGGTCACAAATTGTTTTGTTTACGTGTAGCGATTATATGTGAAAAATTATTTCTTGAAGTTTTAAAGAATTATTAGTGTTTATAATTCAGTAATTTTTTGTGATTTTAATCAAAATTAAGTGTGCTGTAGCGACGTGCAATAATTGCAACAGCAAAAAAAAATTACTTTAAATTTCGTTACTGCATGAAAATATAAGCAAACAAAGTATTCAAACACTTTTTTCGAGAATTAAACTTGTTAATTTTATAATTTTCCACTTTTATTTAAGTTTTCACATGTTTTGCATGAAAAACGTATGCAATATAGCTTTTTTTGTGACCGATGACGTGGCACGAAAAAAATACTTTTTTCTCGCACTGCTGATTGCTTGATCTTGTCTTGTTGGTTCATGCTGTTGAAGAGAAAATAAGCAGTTGTCAATGCTACCATGTATTATTATACCATGATTTGAGCTTTTGTGCTTAAAAGCTTTCTGTATACATATTAGAGCCTGAACAGAATCAAAAATCGTTGCGGCCTCCGATCTTTGTTGTTGGAAAATACATGCAAAATGTAGAAAAAAACGCAGCTCTTTTTCCGCAACGATAAATCGCACAATTAGAATCTATTCTATTTCTTCTCTTGCGACCGACGATTCTCTCTCTGAGTGCCATTTGTGTTGCCATATTTTTGCTAAGAATTGGCTGTGTTTCATGAAATTTGCTTAGTTTTGTTTTATCTTCTGACATTTCTTGTTTGTGTGTGTTGTATTCACACAATTGAAGAGAACAATACATTGAAATGAAATAGAAAAAATAAATAAAAAAATACTAAATAAAAGCAACTTTGAATCGTTAATCGCAAACGCATCATTCTGGACACATTCTCTGCGTTCGACGACCAGAGAGGAACGTTGGTCGCAACGATTTTTGATTCTGTTCAGGCTCTTAACTCACGGACGAGCACTGAACTGCGTCAGTATCTATTGAAATTTCATGCAGAACAAACCTGCGGCACATGCATGCTTGTTAAATTGTTTTTTTGCTGCGCATACGCAACTTATGCTACACTCATAAAAATATAAGTTTTTGCTATTTCTATGCAAAATGTCTCTACTTGAATGGGAGTTGCAATTCTTTTTTGCAGAAAATATTTTTTCTGAACCTCTATGTATGATTAAATTAAATCAAAAACGAAAAAAAACCTAAAGAATTAAAAAAAAAAGACACAGTTTCGTATAGTAAGTATTGACACTTCTAAATAAAAATTGAATTTTAAAAATTGAAATTATATTATGAAATTAACCTTTACTAGTTTAAAGTTTTCTCCTTTTTTGTAACAGTGCATAAAATAGTGAATGTTGATATGTTTCTTCGATATGAATTATGTTATTATGAACAGTAGTAAGCATACGTTAATCGCAAAATTTTGTAAAAACATTTCCCCCTCACGCCTCTCTCATAGATTTGTAATACACCAGATGAAAATTTTTTCCGGCGTCACTGAATAATCAAACAAGCGAACCATCGTCTTGCATGAAAGCTGGACTGAGACTCAAGTAGTATTTTTTTCAGTGCAAAGATTTCAATTAGCTTTTATACATAAACAAAGTATGCATGTATAGAGTGTGATGACCACTGCTTTAGATCGACAAAAACAAAATTTTAAGAGAGCGTACAAAATTTAGATCAGAAGTCAAAGCAGCAACAACAAACAATACTCTCCTAAAGTGAATTTCATACGATGGAAAAAGAGACCTCACATTGAAAAAAAGTAGTCCATGGCCATGATACAATTACAAGGTAGGCTCATGGAGAGCAGGGTGCGCTAGTTGTCAAAATCAGCTGATAGCTTTTAGTTTTTCTTTGTTGTTGTTGTTGCTTTTGTCGTTTGTGGCTTATACAGCTTTGTTGTTGCAAAATTTCACAATTGAGCAGCCATTTTAAAATGAGCCTACCTTGTAATTGTAGCATGGCCATGGACATGATATTGGAGAGCAGGGTGCGCTAGTTGTCAAAATCAGCTGGTCATTTTTAGTTTTTCTAATTGTTGTTGTTGTTTTTGTCGTTTGACGTTTGTAGCTTCTACAGCTTTGTTGTTGCAAAATTTCTCAATAGAGCAGCCTTCTTAATATGAGCTTACCTTGTAATTGTATCATGTCCATGGCTAAGTCAGAACATGCAGAGAAAAAGAAGAGCACATACAATATTAAAAGAGCCTGACTCTAAATTTGTTGGTTATGCCACCCCAACTGCGGGCACTGGAGAAGGAATCCAAAAAGCAATTGTGGATGTGTTAAATAAGGAAAATTATTAATTTAAGAGCCTGAACAGAATCAAAAATCGTTGCGACCAACGACCCTCTCTGGTCGTCGAACGCAGAGAATGTGTCCAGAATGATGCGATTGCGATTAAGAGCCTGAACAGAATCAAAAATCGTTGCGGCCTCCGATCTTTGTTGTTGGAAAATACATGCAAAATGTAGAAAAAAACGCAGCTCTTTTTCCGCAACGATAAATCGCACAATTAGAATCTATTCTATTTCTTCTCTTGCGACCGACGATTCTCTCTCTGAGTGCCATTTGTGTTGCCATATTTTTGCTAAGAATTGGCTGTGTTTCATGAAATTTGCTTAGTTTTGTTTTATCTTCTGACATTTCTTGTTTGTGTGTGTTGTATTCACACAATTGAAGAGAACAATACATTGAAATGAAATAGAAAAAATAAATAAAAAAATACTAAATAAAAGCAACTTTGAATCGTTAATCGCAAACGCATCATTCTGGACACATTCTCTGCGTTCGACGACCAGAGAGGAACGTTGGTCGCAACGATTTTTGATTCTGTTCAGGCTCTTAACTCACGGACGAGCACTGAACTGCGTCAGTATCTATTGAAATTTCATGCAGAACAAACCTGCGGCACATGCATGCTTGTTAAATTGTTTTTTTGCTGCGCATACGCAACTTATGCTACACTCATAAAAATATAAGTTTTTGCTATTTCTATGCAAAATGTCTCTACTTGAATGGGAGTTGCAATTCTTTTTTGCAGAAAATATTTTTTCTGAACCTCTATGTATGATTAAATTAAATCAAAAACGAAAAAAAACCTAAAGAATTAAAAAAAAAAGACACAGTTTCGTATAGTAAGTATTGACACTTCTAAATAAAAATTGAATTTTAAAAATTGAAATTATATTATGAAATTAACCTTTACTAGTTTAAAGTTTTCTCCTTTTTTGTAACAGTGCATAAAATAGTGAATGTTGATATGTTTCTTCGATATGAATTATGTTATTATGAACAGTAGTAAGCATACGTTAATCGCAAAATTTTGTAAAAACATTTCCCCCTCACGCCTCTCTCATAGATTTGTAATACACCAGATGAAAATTTTTTCCGGCGTCACTGAATAATCAAACAAGCGAACCATCGTCTTGCATGAAAGCTGGACTGAGACTCAAGTAGTATTTTTTTCAGTGCAAAGATTTCAATTAGCTTTTATACATAAACAAAGTATGCATGTATAGAGTGTGATGACCACTGCTTTAGATCGACAAAAACAAAATTTTAAGAGAGCGTACAAAATTTAGATCAGAAGTCAAAGCAGCAACAACAAACAATACTCTCCTAAAGTGAATTTCATACGATGGAAAAAGAGACCTCACATTGAAAAAAAGTAGTCCATGGCCATGATACAATTACAAGGTAGGCTCATGGAGAGCAGGGTGCGCTAGTTGTCAAAATCAGCTGATAGCTTTTAGTTTTTCTTTGTTGTTGTTGTTGCTTTTGTCGTTTGTGGCTTATACAGCTTTGTTGTTGCAAAATTTCACAATTGAGCAGCCATTTTAAAATGAGCCTACCTTGTAATTGTAGCATGGCCATGGACATGATATTGGAGAGCAGGGTGCGCTAGTTGTCAAAATCAGCTGGTCATTTTTAGTTTTTCTAATTGTTGTTGTTGTTTTTGTCGTTTGACGTTTGTAGCTTCTACAGCTTTGTTGTTGCAAAATTTCTCAATAGAGCAGCCTTCTTAATATGAGCTTACCTTGTAATTGTATCATGTCCATGGCTAAGTCAGAACATGCAGAGAAAAAGAAGAGCACATACAATATTAAAAGAGCCTGACTCTAAATTTGTTGGTTATGCCACCCCAACTGCGGGCACTGGAGAAGGAATCCAAAAAGCAATTGTGGATGTGTTAAATAAGGAAAATTATTAATTTAAGAGCCTGAACAGAATCAAAAATCGTTGCGACCAACGACCCTCTCTGGTCGTCGAACGCAGAGAATGTGTCCAGAATGAGAGCCTGAACAGAATCAAAAATCGTTGCGACCAACGTTCCTCTCTGGTCGTCGAACGCAGAGAATGTGTCCAGAATGATGCGTTTGCGATTAACGATTCAAAGTTGCTTTTATTTAGTATTTTTTTATTTATTTTTTCTATTTCATTTCAATGTATTGGTCTCTTCAATTGTGTGAATACAACACACACAAACAAGAAATGTCAGAAGATAACAAAAAACCAAGCAAATTTCATGAAACACAGCCAATTCTTAGCAAAAATATGGCAACACAAATGGCACTCAGAGAGAGAATCGTCGGTCGCAAGAGAAGAAATAGAATAGATTCTAATTGTGCGATTTATCGTTGCGGAAAAAGAGCTGCGTTTTTTTCTACATTTTGCATGTATTTTCCAACAACAAAGATCGGACGCCGCAACGATTTTTGATTCTGTTCAGGCTCTGATGCGATTGCGATTAAGAGCCTGAACAGAATCAAAAATCGTTGCGGCCTCCGATCTTTGTTGTTGGAAAATACATGCAAAATGTAGAAAAAAACGCAGCTCTTTTTCCGCAACGATAAATCGCACAATTAGAATCTATTCTATTTCTTCTCTTGCGACCGACGATTCTCTCTCTAAGTGCCATTAGTGTTGCCATATTTTTGCTAAGAATTGGCTGTGTTTCATGAAATTTGCTTAGTTTTTTGTTATCTTCTGACATTTCTTGTTTGTGTGTGTTGTATTCATACAATTGAAGAGACCAATACATTGAAATGAAATAGAAAAAATAAATAAAAAAATACTAAATAAAAGCAACTTTCAATCGTTAATCGCAATCGCATCATTCTGGACACATTCTCTGCGTTCGACGACCAGAGAGGGTCGTTGGTCGCAACGATTTTTGATTCTGTTCAGGCTCTAACGATTCAAAGCTGAACAATGCCAGTCAAAATTTTTTAAAAGAAATGCATCACCAAATAGTAGTTCTATTCTAAAATTCAACGTTTTGTGACTTACTTTCATAGGCTATTCGATATCAAAAAAAGCAACTTTGAATCGTTAATCGCAATCGCATCATTCTGGACACATTCTCTGCGTTCGACGACCAGAGAGGGTCGTTGGTCGCAACGATTTTTGATTCTGTTCAGGCTCTAACGATTCAAAGCTGAATAATGCCTGTCAAAATTTTTTAAAAGAAATGCATCACCAAATAGTAGTTCTATTCTAAAATTCAACGTTTTGTGACTTACTTTCATAGGCTATTCGATATCAAAAATTGTAATTGTATGGGCGGAGCCACACCCCCTTGTACAATGCCCGTCAAAGTGGCAACTCCATACCGAGTTTCATTATTATGCGGCATTTAACTCCAAAGCTATTTGATACCATAAGTTTGACTTATATGGGCGGTGCCATGCCCCCTTGTCCAATGCTCACTCAATTTTTCCAGTCAAAAGACAAGACTAAATAGTACATTCTTACCGAGTTTCATTAATGTGTGACTAATAGTTCGAAAGTTATACCCACAATTTGGGCAGCCAAAAAAGTGCCACACCCTTTTCCCAACGCCCATAAAATTTTACCAGTGGAACGGCACATGTAAATCGAGGCCGAGCACCTAATTCCAATGTTGTGCGACCTATAATTCTAAAGTTATTCGATATTGCAGATTCGAGTTGCCACGCCCCCTTGTACAATGCTCGCTGAATCACTTGTAATTAGTGAGTACTTGGGTACAACTTTACAAAAACAAAGTGAACGGCATTTGCCAATCTACCTTACCACAACATTCTTTTGTCTGTTATATTATTCAAACAATGATATTAAGGCTACTCGTCCTCAACCAACCTCATTAAAATATCTAATTGACCAATATATAAGTTTGCCCTTATTAATATTATTATTATTATATTAATATATTATTAATATTATAGTTACCCTTATAATATTATTTATAATATACTAAAAAATGCATAAATTTTAATAGGATATACAATTGAATAATATTAATATCATTCTAAATTCGTCAAAATCATTAATATACTATTTAAGCAGCATGTTAATTTAAAAAATTTTATCAATTTAAAAAAATTCGCATCAAAATATATATTCCTACGATAATCCTATGAAAATCTTAGTTTTCCATCGGAATCCAAGAATACCCACATTTTAGCATTTCTCAACGAAAATGCAACCCAGCGTTAATATGGAATGTCAAAAGCACGAGCTAGTTGAGCATGTCGCTACTCATAGCGTTGAGCGTACGTCACCCCCTCAAATTCATTTTTACGGGATGAGGTCGACGCAATGCATGAAGTCATATTTTGTGTTGCTTCATAAGAACCCATTGTTTCTAGTCGAGCTGTCAAAGGCCGACCGACCTAACGCAGTATTGTAATTCAGCCATTACCTCTGAGAAGCTTACTAATAAATTTCGCTGGCAAGCAAAGGGGGCCTGGAATTTGGCCAGGAGACTTAGGGGCCGAAATTATGTCTTACTAAAATTAACCTGTAAATCTTTTTTCAGTAATTATACTCCCAGTTATAAAAAAGAATAAACATATTTTCAGGTTGCAGATAGTTTTGAATCAGTCTCAATGGGTGATATGCCAATCAATATCGAAAATTGGAAATTACGCGACGACCAGCGTTATCTATTCGACATGGTAGTAGCTATTAATAATGGTGAGAGCAGCACGCCAAGATCCACCTGCAATGCTCCGTGTTTTTCGAGTGCCAAAACGTCGCGTCCGTGGCGTAGTTGGTTTAAGTACGTGGCCGCTATGTCAAAGAACCTGGAGACCCAGGTTCGAACCCAGCACCGACAGAAAATTATTTGAATTAAAAATAATTTTTCTGTACGACCGCCACCTCTCTACAGACAATGGCAAACCTCAGAGAGTAATCAAAATGCCATGTAAAGCTTCTTGAGAACAAGAACATTGCGTTCATCGCCGTTCGGAGTAGGCGTTAAAAATGTAGGTCCGGTTCTCGGTCAATTGTTACAAACTTAATAACACGCACAACACAATTGATCATAAGAAGCTAGGTCAAAGTCCTTTCAAGGGCTGAAATGGCCAGTTATTTATTTTTTTTTTTTTTTAAACGTGGCGTAATAAATTTTAATAGTGACTATTACGGTGAAATGAACCATTGGAATAAGTTCGAAATTACGGAACCTCCTTGCCTGCAATTTTACTCAGACAACCAACTTTTAGATTTTCAATCTTCGGCAGACAAAATCATTAACATTCCAGGTAAGTCTTCGTAGCGCAAACTTATTCGTATTTCACTTATATTATTCAAAAACTTTCACAGAATTTCCATGCCATACACAAAACACCGAATGTTTTGTTCACGTTGTGAGTGAATCTGCACTTGCTCTCGGAACGTTTGCACGCTGCCATAACTCATGAAGAACTTTTATAACTATTGGTATATAATTACATAATTTATGATTTTTTGGGAAACTTGAATCACCGTTAGGTTTAAAAAAAAATTAAGGAAACAATAATAAAAAAACTGTTAGTTTTAAGAAATTTAATAAAGGAAGTTTTATACAACAATTTGGAAATGCTATAACATTTTTGTTTCAAGTCCAAATAAAGTACTTTTTGGGCGAGATGTGAACAAATTTTTAAGAAGTTTAATTTTATGATAAAAAAATTGATTTCAAGGGGGTAACAGGGTTTACCAGATGAATATGACTTCAAAAGTCCAAAAGCTCTGAGAAGAAAATGTGGTGCTAGTTAAGCCCTTTTTAACGGTATATCATTTTTTGAAATCGGACACAAAATGCAAAATTTATGGAAAAAACCATTTTGGCGGTTTTTCCGGGGCTCAAAAAGAAAATTTTTTTTCTCGAGGTCATCTTTAAAATAAGGGGTGCACTTTTCAAACTTTTTTTTGTGTATGGAGACCGACCCAACAGGCCGGCATGTCAGCAGCTTCCTACAGGAGCAAAACGTCAGCACTTATTTTTGTTGTGCAAGCGAACAGTACTCTGAGAGCGTCAGTAACGGACACAACAAAAAAACGAACAAAGGAAAAAACCGAGTGGTATGCAAATAATCAGTTGTTTGATGCAAGTACGCCTGTAAGCAAGTGTTAAAAATAAGTGTTTTTTTGCAAGTAAAATTTCTTAAGTAAGTGAATTTATCTTTAATTAGTAATTTATTTACTTAATCCATCAAAAACTATTAAAAATTTAATTATTTTGAAAATGGAAACATTGATGTAGTAATTATTTCAGAAAAAATGCAGATTTTTCATTGATGTATTCAAAACAAAAACGAACTGCTGACCCAAAGCTTTCTAAGGAAGGCCTTTTGAAGCAGTATCGATCATGGTGTAATAATAATGTGTTAGTGAATTTTTGACAACACCAAGAATAGCTTTCTTTCTGTCAAAAAATTGAGAGCGAAAGAGAGGAGCTGTTGATAGTTGTCAAATTGTGTTATTTGTTTGAGTTGCTAGATGATGATGTGTTAAAGTTTTTATAGGTTATTGTGCAAATAAAGTTTAAATAAATATTTAATTCAATTAATTGTGCCGTGTTGTGTTGACAAAAAGTTATTGCAGTTGTCTTAGCCCATTTGACAAGTTCACCATTGAATGGTTTTGCCCTTTTATTAAAAACGTGCGCTGGAAGGTGCCACCGACATGAAGCTTTGGCCAGCATCCAAATTGTATTGCATTCACATCGACTGCTTCAAGAAAAAATCGCCATGAAAGAATGTTCAATACCTCAACTGATAATAGCCATCAAAAGAAGTGGACATGGCATTGAGCTTCTACCGACTGCACGTTAGCTGATTTATTTTCATTCCAATTCACCATCAGCTGTTTTTGACAGGAGCGGAGCAAAAAAATTTATCATTTTGAGAGAGAAGTGTCAAATTCACTAACACCTTATTATTATTACACCATGGTATCGATGGTTGCGAATCTAACCCTTATTTTCGATAAAATTAATAATATCTCTCCTACTCTCTCTATCTCTCTTCCTCTCTGCAGCTCTCTTTTTGAGGTAGACAAAATTAAAAAGAATGCAACGAACTGCTGACCCAAAGCTTTCCAAGAGAGGCCTTTTGAAGCAATCCAAAGTCAGCTAAATTGGAGTGCTTTTTTCCAATGACATGCAAAGTTAAAATTACAATGGTGTGTCATACGTAGGGTCAGCGCTTTCAGCTGACTTGCAAGCACTCCAAAAGGCCTTTCGGAGTGCTTTTTTTCCCGCTGGGGACCCACTCTACTACACATCATTATATGATGTGCTATGAGCTATGGACACACATCCAGACATACAAATGAAAAACGGTAAAAATAGTGGAAGTTTCATTCATGCATTTGCCTCAAGTTCTAGCTGCCACTCTCAAAAAATTTTGATGCGCTCGTGGGAGAGTGAAAAAATGTCATTTACGGTGATAGCTTTCAATAAGCTGTCATCGGAACTAAACTCGAACGCGTATAAACCTCTTTATATTATATGCTCTTGTTTATATGCTCTTTGTAAGAATAATGTTCTTACATTCATAGGAATTAATTATCATTGTCATACATTAACATTTAAACATTTAAATTAAATGAATATTTTAACATTATTATGCTATTATCAGAGTTAAAATTTATAGGGTTTATTTCACTTAACTTTATGAGATTTGGTTAATTAGTTTTAACATCAGTCTTTCTATTTCCGTGAAGAAAAAAACTCATTAGGCCAAAGGCGCCGGAATCTCATTTCAACTGGGAGGCCAGAACATTTTTTATTACATTAAAAATGTCATTAAGACGAAAAAAAAACATCAATAAAATATTACGAAAAGATTGATGTAAAAATAACAATTTGATTATTTCATTTTTCTTGTTAGGTGTTAAAATCAGACTTTTTCCGCTATACATTTTTAAGTCTTCATATGTACATGACTATTATAAATAAAATATATACAACTAGCATACCCGTTCCCAACGTTGTTTGGGAGTATAAATATGATATAAAAACATATTTTCATATATCTACGATATATTGGTCTTATGGCAACACTGCAGCAGAAATTAACTGAGTGCAACTCATGGTATAATAATACAAGGTAGCATTGACAACTGCTTATTTTCTCTTCTACAAGAAAACATCTCCTGTCAAAAACAGCTTTTAGTGGAAATAATTCTGCAGCTGCTGTGGTTGTTGTTTTTTTCACTTCAACGTTTTCAACATTGTTTGTGTTTTCAATGGTGGATTGTGAGCGCTCTTTTTTTGAGCATATTTTTTGACAGGAGATGTTTTCCCAAGCAACTGTCAATGCTACCTTGTATTATTATACCATGAGTGCAACTATCCACTCAAGAGACCAGCGCGCTGAGTTGTAGAATCTCACCTCTCTCTCACAACAAAGAGCTATTGTAAGCAGTGTTGCCAGAGAGACGAACTGAAATTTACCACTATTTGGGAAAAAATTTACCACTTTCGGAGAAAATTTACCTTTTTCCAAAATAAAAAAAAATCAACAAATTTTTAAATGATTAACTACCGTTATAATTTTTTTTTTAGTATACAAATATTTAGAAAGAAACAACAAAAACATGAAAAAATAACATTTGTACCATTCACACACCGAAAAGGAACGCTGATCCGACAACCGCTCCAATTCTTGACGTGTTCTCAGCGGATTTCTCCGAAAGAGGGTCGCCAACCGACAGTTGCTTTGGTTCTGTTCGGACTCTTAAGCTGCTTGTGAGTATGAGTACGTTCAGAGTGTTAACAGTGCTGCCAATAACTCGTAAAATTAACAAGTCTAAAAAAATTATCGTTTTCGCAAAATTTACCACTTTTGGTCAAAAATTACCTCTTTTGCCTCTGCCCAAAAAAATAGTCAAAAATTACCTCAATTAGGGAAATTTACCTCAATCTGGCAACACTGATTGTAAGCTATTGTTTGCTGTTATTTTGTGCTGCAGTATGGATTAAAATGAAGGAATTTCTAAATAATTAAGTAAAAAGTTTTACCAAAAACGTAGTACCCAGTAGGGCGTATCGAAAAATTTAGATCGTATTCTAAGAGGTCTCAAAAGTTGCAAGGGGTTGTCAAGATAACCCAAAAAAAATTTTAAGGAAAAAAAGGATGTCTTCCTGCCCCGCAAGGACAAAGTTGTTTTTTGAGGAAAACAGTAAAAAATAACGATCTTAAAATGCTTTGACTTTTATAAAAAAAACTGCGTATGTCTTAAAGCAAAAGTAAGTATAGGCTTAAACTAACAATATATTGGTAAACACGATGCCACTCACGATTTTCATCCACAGTGTCCTGTGTGAAGGATATTCGAAGCTAAAGTTGAAATCGAGATAGCACAGAACTTTTGATTATTACCCAATAGTCTAAATTTTGGTGGTATTGATTATACTGTTAACGTATTCCTTAAATTTACCGAATAAATAATTAGTATAATTTTTGCATATGCATTTTCCTATTTTTGAGAAATGTATACTTGAATGCAATTTTTTAACTTTTTCAAAAACATGAATATAAGATTTTATATTTCGGGTACCAGAAATGGTACCGAAGAAACTTTGCTCAATTTAGATTCTTCAAATATTTCTTAACAACACCCTGTCTAAAAGTATTATTTTAAAATACCAGTTTAAGGCCATAATTTTATTTTCTACTTTGATATTTTTTGATGGAATTGTTAAATTTCATATTAGGAAGTATTTTGTTTTTTTTTAAGTATCAAAATAGAAAACAAAATCGTGGCCTTAAGCTGGTATTTTAAAATAATATTTTTAGACAGGGTGTTGTTGAGAAATATTTGAAGAATTCAAATTGAGCAAAGTTTCTTCGATACCATTTCTGGTACCCGAGACATAAAACCTTATGTTCATGTTTTTGAAAAAGTTAAAAAATTGCATTCAAGTATACATTTCTCAAAATAGAAAAATGCATATGCAAAAGTAATGCTAATTATTAAGTCGGCAAATGTAAGGAAAACATTAACAATATAATCAATACCACCAAAATTAAGACTATTGGGTAATAATCAAAAGATCTGTGCTATCTCGATTACAACTTTTGCTTCGAATATCCTTCACACAGGACACTGTGGATAAGAATTGTGAGTGGCATCGTGTTTACCAATATATTGTTAGTTTAAGCCTATACCTACTTTTGTTTTAAGACATACGTAGTTTTTTTTATAAAAGTCAAAGCATTTTAAGGTCGTTATTTTTTACTGTTTTCCTCAAAAAACAACTTTGTCCTTGCGGGACAGGAAGACATCCTTTTTTTTCCTTAAAATTGTTTTTTGGGTGATCTTGACAACCCCATGCAACTTTTGAGACCTCTTAGAATGTGAAATTCGAAAAAAAATTGTAATTCGATACGCCCTAGTACCCAGTAGCAGGGTCGCTTCTTATAGCAATTGAATAGTGAAAGAAGTATTAAAATCGGTTCAGCGGTTACGCCATGACTGAACGTTAAAAATCTGAGAGAACCCTTTTATAAATAGAATAGTATAGATATAGTCCATTTAGGCTCTCCGCAAAATCGCCCAAAGAAAAATTACCCAAAGAAAAATCGCCCAAGAAAAATCATGAAAAATCATCCAATTTTTTTCCATACGAATTTGGGCGAAAAATTGGGGGATTTTGCATTTTTGTTGGGTAAAATTTCGTTTTTTGGTTTTGGGCGAAATTTCACCCAAATATATTGGGCGAATTTTCACTTTGCGTTTTTGGGTGATTTTTGGTTTTTTTTTTATGATCTTTCGTTTTTTAATATTTGATAAGAAGCGTCAATCAGTTCTTAAAGATAACGGTATTTAAAGTAAAGGCAGCGGTTCTTCTGTTGTTTTTCTTTTGTATTTGCATCATTTGCTTGAGTTTGCTTGGTCAAATCAAAGGAAATATTGGCGGCGGATTGCGCTTACCGCGGCGCGGAGGATTACGCGTCGCCCCGCCCTGCTCAGAAAAAAAAATGGAAAAGTTAAGAATTTTAAGTATTCGAAAATGTCAAATAACCCGACCAAAACCCGGTTTTTCGAGTTATTCGAAATGCACAATTTAAAAAAAAAAACCTAAACCGAAAAAACCGAAAAATCAAATAAACCCCGGTTTCTTCAATAACCCGAAACCGGGAATGACAACACTAACGACCAGAGAGGATCGGCGGTCGCAACGATATTTGATTCTGTTCGGGCTCTATTGTAGATGTTGGGCAAATAGTTTGTAAATCTGTTTAGTGTTGCACTTTAGTGGATGTGTTTAATAGACAAAATAGTGCTGCCACTTGATTTGCTGCAGATTTTTCTATAAATAAACTTTTATTTTGTAAATAATTTTATACGCTGGATATTGACAAAAAAAAAAAAAAATGGAAAAGTTAAGAATTTTAAGTATTCGAAAATGTCGAATAACCTGACCAGAAAACCCCGATTTTTCGAGTTATTCGAAATGCACAATTTAAAAAAACCTAAACCGAAAAAACTGAAAAATCAATAAAAAACCGGTTTCTCGAATAACCCGAAACCGGGAATGACAACACTAATCGTCAGCATACAGTTAGATTCTCCCGCTGCTTTTGTGTGTTCGAACATGTGCGCATTCACATCGTAGTCGTTGCTACACCCAATCTTACGTTTGCATTGTGTTGTTGTTGTTTGTGTCAACATTTGGTTTGCGCTTTTTATAGTTTGTACGTAAACAAAGGTATATGTAATAAGGAGTAATACGCTAGGCCGCTCAAGTGTTGTGGCTTTTATGTATGTATTTTTTGTTATTGCTATTTTGAAATTGTTATAGGAAATATCTTTCGAAGTTCTTTTAAAAAAAATAAAAATATCTTTTACTGATAAGCCATTTTCTTAAGACCATGAATGCACAAAAAGTTTGACTATTAGTACCAGATTTGTGTAGGCGAGGACTGTTATTATTTTTTGAATAATGTTGAGACCGGGAGCAGATGTTTCCTTGCAGTTAAAAAATAAAAAAAAAATAAATAACTGGCCATTTCAGCCCTTGAAAGGACTTTGACCTAGCTTCTTATGATGAATTGTGTTGTGCGTGTTATTAAGTTTATACACAATTGACCGAGAACCGGACCTGCATGCTTAACGCCGACTCCGAACGGCGATGAACGATGAATGTCGTTCTCTGAGCTTTGCCATTGTCTGCAGAGAGGTGGCGACCGTACAGAAAAATTATTTTAATTCAAATAATTTTCTGTCGCTGCTGGGGTTCGAACCTGGGTTTCCAAAGTTCGTTGACATAGCGGCCACGCACTTTAACCAACTACGCCACGGGAGCCTTGCAGCTCAATAGTGTTTTATTTGGAATATGTCTAAAGAATAATCCGTACTTATCTGCATTATAAATCTGTTTTGTTGAAAGATTTAGCTCCTTGATTCAATTTCTTATCTGGATTCAAAATCGATCGACAGATTCTGACTTGTTGGATAAATTCTATTTCCACAAATTCTTATGTTGCGAAGGCCATACCACTTTTGAAATTAGACACCTATAGCCTTATTCATAAACACATTTTAGAGGCAGCGTAACTTTAAACGGGCTTTAAACAAGAAAACGTTATTCATAAACATTTTTCGCAGTTGTTTAAGAGCTGCGTAACTTAAACGCCGAAATTGGCGTTTAAAGGTTGCGTAAATACAACCATGATTTTTCTTTGTCTTTTCGATTAATTTCAAAGACATACTCCATATGCGTCCTTTGCAGCATTTTTTCTATGCGGCGGCCATTGCAAATCCATAGGAATTCTTAATTTTTGTTGAGATTTTCTATAGTTCAGACACAAACCTTACAAACATAAGCAGCGAATGAAAAAATGTTTATGAATAACAATTTAAGCAAGGTTGCATAGAGGCTGCGTAAAGTCTTAAACAGTGCGTAACTAAACAAGCGTTGAAAGGTTTTTTAAGGAAATCTATTGAATAAGGCTGCAAACCATTTCTTGTGTTCAAAGATCCCTCCTTTTCTTATAATTTCGCATGCAACTTGCGAGCTTTTGATTTGATGATATTGACGGAAATTGACAGTTTTTGATTTCTTTGTTTTAAAAAGCATTTGTAGAGAGCCTTATTAATTTTCAGATATTCACAGGATTAAAGAGGTTGCTGTCTTCCTAGCTCAGCTTCCATTTCATATTTCAGAACATATTTCCGGCATATTTCAGAACTGCATCTTATTTGTTTTTTAAATATCACCCATTTCAGATTGAGGTGACCTATCAGTAGTACTGACCATCTCCGATTTGGCTCAAATTTTGTTCCTAGATTGGCTTATTGCTTAGAAAACCAAATCTGAAGTAATAAAATTTTAGAACCATTTTCAAGGCCAAAATAGGGTGTATTTCGAAATGACGTAGCTCAGTCAATTTAAATCCGATTTTCGTAAATAAGGTATCATTGGAAAATTTATCATTTAGGTATCATTTAGGGGAAAAATGTGAAACTTTTGGAAAAATTGCAGTAAGTTGGCCCATTCTTAAATTCAAAATTTAATGCCATACCAACAACAGACGCTATAATTGTTTTTCAGTTTCTTTATTTTGTTTTTTTGCACGTTTTAGTACCTTTCCAACGATATAAAATTAAGGTGTGCTCTTGAAGGAGGTTCAGAAGTTATGACGTTAAACGTGCAGTGTTAAGGAATTTTCAATACAAATTGCTCCAGCTTCCGAGAACAAGTTTTCGCTGGGTACAGACGTTGGAAACAAACAGAATTAAGGAAAACATAAACAAACAGAAATGTTACTGAAAAATAAATTGCACAGAACTATTTCGCACAATATTGCATCTCTTTCTTGCACGAACAGAAAATCAGTGGGAAAACCAGAGAAAGTGTCTTTTTCAATCTACGTCATGAAAGACATAACGTCTTGCGCAGAGCAGTGCAACTTTTTATGCCTCTGTCGACGTAATCTGTTTTCTATTATTTTTGACATTAGGCTATAAATGAGTGAGCGATATCGATGTTTTTGCTTTGGGCGTGGATGTATCGACGATGTATCGCTCATAACAACATCGATGTTTATGAACGATATATCGTCGATGATGAAAACATCGATGTATCGTTTGCATCCCTACTTACATTACAGCAGCAGCAGTAAGCAGTACTGCCGAGGTTAGCCCTATTTCTAAATTCACTGCCACTGCCACAGTGCTACCAAGCAAACGAACGATAAAATTCAGGTAGGCAACATTCGAATAATAAAAAGACAAAGGAAAATTAAAAATACACTGTTGCTGCCGCTGATACTGCCACTGCTGCATTGTAATTTGCAGGCAGTAAAATACGAAACAGCTGATCACTGTCATTGCCACTAACACTGCTACTGACGCTGCTACTGCCGCATTGTAATTCCGCTAAATGGCTCTTTTGCGCGACAAATTCAATGGCCGTGTTATCTTACGTGGTTGCGATGTCAATTGGCCACCAAGATCATGTGATTTGACACCGTTAGACTTCTTTCTTTGGGATTATTTGAAAGAAAAGGTGTACGTCGATAAGCCAGCAACAATTCAAGAGCTAAAGGACGAGATAATTCGGCACATTAACGGCATAGAATCTCACTTATGCCTCAGCGTCATCGAAAATTTGGACCATCGGATGGAGGTGTGCCGCCAAGGTCGCGGCGGCCATTTGGCCGATATTTTGTTCCATACATAATTGAACCATACCAATATTATCATAATAAAAATAAATGACAATAATTTCCTAAATAATTTGTTTTATTCAAAATCAACATCGGCCCTTAAAATCTAACCATCCTTTATAGGAGCATTCCACTGAAATTGGTAATTTTTGACACATACATATCATATTGCTTGTTATAAATTGATTGAGGGAGTTGGTGGTAACATAAAGCGACTTGTAAGCCAAAAAGCTCGAGGTCAAGGAGATGGTACCGTAATCCAAAACGCAAAAGATTTCGTTACATTAGCAGCCACTTTAGTACCTTCTACGAAGGTTTTCTATATTGCTGAATCAGAAATAGCTGATAAAATCCAAAATGTTCATTCATGGGAAGCTGCAAGGCCTGTTCCAGGAATATCAAAATTTCATCATATATTAGTTGACGGTCATAAAGTTACATGCAAGAAACACGCTTTAGATAATCATAGTGTTAAGTTTTCATTTAAAAAATTATTCAAAACGAAGACTTAATTTCTGAATGTCTACGCCACTAGGCGTATTCGTATCATGTATATTGAATAAATTACTGAATTATTGCTTTGATCTCAACCTTGTTTAATATTAATTATCGATTAATCAAGCTTTTGCTTTGAACTGTATAATACATTTGTAATCACTAAACCCAGCTCAAAGCTGGGCATTATGGCTGAATTACAATACTGCGTTAGGTCGGTCGGCCTTTGACAGCTAGACTAGAAACAATGGGTTCTTATGAAGCAACACAAAATATGACTTCAAGCATTGCGTCGACCTCATCCCGTAAAAATTAATTTGAGGGGGTGACGTACGATCAACGCTATGAGTAGCGACATGCTCTACTAGCTCGTGCTTTTGACATTCCATATTAACGCTGGGTTGCATTTTCGTTGAGAAATGCTAAAATGTGGGTATTATTGGATTCCGATGGAAAACTAAGATTTTCATAGGATTATCGTGGGAATTTATATTTTGATGCGATTTTTTTTTAAATTGATAAAATTTTTTAAATTAACATGCTGCTTAAGTAGTATAACAATGATTTTGATGAATTTAGCATGATATTAATATTATTCAATTGTATATCCTATTAAAATTTATGCATTTTTTAGTATATTATAAATAATATTATAAGGGTATTCATGCAAAATGGCAAACTTATATATTGGTCAATTAGATATTTTAATGAGGTTGGTTGAGGACGAATACCCTTAATATCATTGTTTGAATAATATAACACACAAAGGAATGTTGTGGTAAGGTAGATTGGCAAATGCCGTTCATTTTGTTTTTGTAAAGTTGTACCCAAGTACTCACTAATTGCATGTGATTCAGCGAGCATTGTACAGGGGGCGTGGCAGCTCGAATCTGCAATATCGAATAACTTCAGAATTATAGGTCGCAAAACATTGGAATTAGATGTTCGGCCTCGATTTACATGTACCGTTCCACTGGTAAAATTTTATGGGCGTTGGGAAAAGGGTGTGGCACTTTTTCGACTGCCCAAATTGTGGGTATAACTTTCGAATTATTAGTCACACACAAATGAAACTCGGTAAGAATGTACTATTTAGTCTTGTCCTTTGACTGGAAAAATTGAGTGAGCATTGGACAAGGGGGCATGGCACCACCCATATAAATCAAACTTATGGTATCAAATAGCTTTGGAGTTAAATGCCGCATAATAATGAAACTCGGTATGGAGTTGCCACTTGGTAATGTCCATCTACTAGAAAACCGAGACGGGCATTGTACAAGGGGTTGTGGCTCCGCTTATACAATTACAATTTTTGGTATCGAATAGCCTATGAAATTAAGTCACAAAACGTTGAATTTTAGAATAGAATTACTATTTGGTGATGCATTTCTACTAAAAAATTTGGACAGGCATTGGTCAAGGGGGTGTGTCTCCGCCCATACATGCCAAAGTTTTGATATCGAATAGCAAGGAAATTAAATTCGCATAACATTAAAACTCACAATGGAGTTCCACTTGGTGATATCCTTCTACGCCTATGGTAGGCATATTGTAGTTTTAGGCGATTTTATAAAAAGTTTGTACTACAGCACCAACTGGTGTCCAAGTTGGATCAAAGAAGATAGCGCCAAAATACTCACCGTACCTCAAAACCACAATGTACCAATTTTCATTCTAATCGCATAAAGAATTGTACTACAGCGCCCTCTGGTGTTCAATATGGGTCAAAAAAGATAGCAGCAAAACACTCAGCGTACATGAAAACCACTATATACCGATTTTCTTTAAATTTGTACTTATGCGCCCTCTGGATGCGCCCTCAAGGTGGATAAAAATTGATTGAAATTGCCCCAAAACACGCACCGTACCAAAAAACTTCTATACACAAATTTACATGAATATTTCCATACGTATTTCCAACTTGCTTTCGTTGACGAAATTTCCTACATTTTGCTCTCAAAATTTGCAAAAATCTCGGCAAAATTTAACAGTAATAATAATAATAAATAGCAGTAATTTTGACAAAAACAAGAAAAATAATGACATTAAGCAATCACATTTTATAAAAAAAAAACAATATACTTATATATATATATATATATAGATATATAGATATATATATATATATATATATATATATAAAAAAATATCGATCAATCAAAGAAAAATTTTTTGCCATAAAAACTGAAATGTTTCTCCAGAAATTCCATTTTAAATTTTAATTTAATTTCACATTTTATCATTAAATTGGAAAGCGTTCATTTATTATGAAGCTTTTAGTCCGAATTTTCATATTAATATGTGACTTTTTTCATTATTTCGCAGATTATATTACACTAAATAAAAAGATCTTAGCTTTCTTAAGTAGGTTTTATGGTTCTTAATGATTTTATGACAATATCTCTTAATTTTTCATTGATTAAAATTATAATTGCATGATTTCGGAAAAAGGGACGTTTTGTGGGATTTTTAGTATAGCTGCTTTTATTGGCATCACCAAAATGACAGACGCACGGTCTGTCAACGCAACATTGAGTTTTGCAATGTTTAAGGTCGTCCGTTTTGACAGCTTATATCGTAAAGTTTTTACAACGGAGACCAAAGTACGGTCAGCGCACGACCGACCTAACGCAGTATTGTAATTCAGCTATTAAGCTTCCTGTGGCTTATATTTTGTACACTTTGTCTCTTCTTAATAAAACCACCACAGGGTAAGCAACACAAAATAATAACGCTCTCGAAATTATTACCAGTTGTCTTATTAATAATATCTCTATATATATATATATATATATATCTTATATATCCCCTTTATATCCTCAATACTCTGTGGAGTTATTTCTTTTAAATGATACTTTTCATTTAAAAGAGATCCCTACAATTGTTGAGCATTTAACGAGGAGCACATTTTCTTACCTTTCTCTAAATCTAGGATCCTCATATCCTCCCTACGATAGGCTACCCAAAGCATTATTACCACAAAATTCGGCGAACTTTGCAATCTAAATTCTTCCAACATCAGGATACCAAAATCCTGCTCTTTCTCTCTCTACTCGGATTGGAAGAATCTAGCAGTGCAGTTCAGCACGAATCTCTACACTGAATTTCGTACGAGTCCCATACAAACGAAAGTGTCCCGTACAAACGATTTCATTTTTATTTTTTTATTCTCATTTTAATAGATATTTTTTCGAACTTGTAGTATTTCGTCATACCATCATCGACGAAGTCTACATAAGTATATTTTTTAATTTTACAGAGATAATTAATTTTGCTGAAATTCTCCAATAATGTCAAAAAATAAAAAGTATGGTGGACTGCGGTTGTCCCGTACAAACAAACATCTTTTCATACTTATTAATGCCTATTTATGAATATTTTCAGGAACAAATAATTGATTTTGAAAAGCCTCCGTTACACTAAATTAATGTACTAGATGCTTTGAACAATTACATTTCGGTTTATTTTTAATTTAAGATCTTAACTTATCAAATGCGTACGATTTGTACCAACAGTGGAATGCTCCTATAAGGTTTTTCCTTTTTCTGAAGACCAGGGGCCATTCCCCTCTTTTCTTCCCCTGTGGATACCTATGCTTATGCATACTTATATAAAGAGTGAATTAAAAAAAGATACAGTAGTTTCGACTATGTCGTAACACAAGACGTAGAATTATTCAATTCGCTTTTGATGACATCTTTTTTAAAAATATTTATTCCATACACCTGAGGATATGACCTTTAAGAGAGTGCCGGAGAGGGTTAATATGTATCACCAACCCCCATTACTTTTGCAAAAGGAACATTTTTGCCTTTGACACCTATTCCCTCCGACCACTCCTTAGGGGCGCTCCCATACAAATTTTATGCTTTTGTCGATAAAACCGGAAACTGTCCATAAATAGGTAGAAAACTTAAACAAGCAAACAAAATTTGTTCAATGCTATCAAGTTCAACAACCCATGTGTCAAAATTTCACTGTCGATAATATGCCCGGATATTTAATTGGCTGCGTTTGACATTTCAATAACAGATTCTGTTAAAAAAGCATGCCCCTCAAAATTACTCAGTATTACTGGGCTACGCGAGTCTGTTAAAAACAACATGCCCCCAAAAGTATGCTTTTATTTTAATTAGAAGATTTATGTCTTCACGCTAGATGGCGCTGTCTTCGCCGTCGAAAAAACCGGAAGCCGTCGATAAATAGGTAGCAAGTTTAAGCAAACAAAAACATCAAATGTTGGCTTTATATTTCATGTAATTGTGTAAAATTGATATAAGTTAGACAGTTCTAACATGAATTTTTGTCGCATTGAGGATCAAGCAGACCAACAAGTGCTAAGATCAACATTGTACGATTAGTACTTTAGGCCCACCAAAGGCTCAAAAAGTAATGTAAATACCGACATCTGATCACTATCAACCACCCTACTTACCTCCGAGAACGACGTATTCTACGTCAAAAATAATAGACACTTAAAAAGTTCATTAAAAAAATAAAAGACATATTACAGAGAAAAGTTTTTGTAGCAGCTGGTATGAGTAAGGCAAGTATATTTACACATATTTTTATACCCCCACTAGGGTTGTCAACTCTGAAAAGTACAAAGTCGGGATGGAGCCATAAAAAATGCGGGACTTGGCTCAAAAATGCGGGACAACATTAGATGCTATTTTTTATTTTATTAAATATTTCGTTTTATACTTTGAGGAATAAAGGGTATCAATGATGCCTTTACACTAGGGACGGGCATATCTGGCGCACATTCTGCGGCAGTGGGCGCCAGTGTGCGCCAACTCGGCTGCTGGATGAGTTCGGGTGTGAATCGGAAAGGGGAACGGAAAGCTGTGAGAAAACAAAGAGCGTAGATTTATAGAAAGTGTGAGAGCGATAGAATAGTCTTAAGAAAAGCAAGTGTTGCATATTGTACATATTAAGATGATGTTTTCTTAAAAAGGGATTATTTTTATTTGACGTAGCTACAAAAATCGATGTTATTTGTTTACCAATCAGGACATGGTCTTCAGGTGCATTTATTAAATTGTTTTCCAAAAGAATTTTTATTTTTATTTTTGCCTTAAAAAAATAAGAGCCTAAAATTACTTTTATGTTAAAAATTTTAAAAGTTCAAAGATAACTAAAACTTTCTGGCTTTAAGTAAAAAATGCACACTTAAAACCGGTCTCTGCATTATGTGCCGAATATTAACAAGTCGTTATAAAATGCGCTTTATTTGAAATAACTGAGCAAGCAACATGGTTTTGGTCGGTACTGAGAGCAATTAAGATTTTTGCAATGCAGACCAGCGTTGCCACTTAAAACATTTTATTTTACCAAATTTTTACTGAAATTGTTACTGCCCCGAATTTGTTTGCAACCTATGTACCAACAAAGTTTACCATAAAAAAAACAATGCATTGCTACTTTCAGTTTTCACTATATAAATTTACAAAAAGAAATATATACATACAAGTTTGTTTACAAAATGTAAAATGCAAGAATTTGTTTTTTCTTCAATCATTTCATTATAACATAAATTATTTTTAGAAATATATCAGCTTTAGTCCTTATGAATATAATAGATGCATCTGAAATACTGTTTGGCATTTGTGATATGTAATGGGGTTGTTTTGAAGTGAATTAATTGTATGTCAGAGTTGCTACAATTGTAGCAAGTGAGCAAATAATTTGTTGCGTACAATTATTTTTGTTTGAGTTAATTCTTAATTGTTTGGAATTCTGAAATTTTTCAAGCCTACCTTAACTTCATATTTATAATTGCAACAAACCAACCAAACTACCAAGTAATATTAATACAATATATTGAATCAAAAATATATCAAGTTTGTATTCTGAAAAAAATAGTGGCAAGGCCTGTATGAGAGTCTGCTTTGTGAAAATCATAATGCGTTCAGTGGTACTTTCATATTCGCTCAATTTTTCTCTTTTTCACCCGAGTCATGGCAACCCCCCTCCCATCAAGCACACTTAGCACGCAATCAGCAAGCTCTGCCGCAATTGTGCGCCTGTGACGCACAGTTGGCGCACAATGTGCCTGTGCGTAATGTGCGCCATTTTCCCAACTCTACTTTACACCATCGCATTGGTTCCTTGATATTGTTTTGAGCTCTTTCCTATTCTTGAAAAAACCGAAAAATAAATCCAAAACGTTTTGATAAATAAAATGTCGCAATTTGACATTTTCTCATGTCAAGCTACGCATTAAACAATAAATAAAACAACTTATTTAATTCAAAAATAGCAAAACAGTTAAAAGGTATAAAACACTAAAAATTTAATTTGCAAAAATAAGCAAACAAAAAAAGTTAAGGAACATAAATGACTAAATTGGTGATTCTAATTGTCGTGTGTAGAAGCAATAAAAATCTTTACTTAAATGTATACTTTTTTGGCTTTTTACTTTTGGCTTTACTGCGTCAAGTAAATTTTTATTTGATAAGGCATATTTATAAAAGTCCTTGAGAATAATTAAAATAATTAGGAAAAATTGATAATAACGAATAATTAAAATTGTTAAATTTGAATTTCGGATTTGACATGATCCACCATCAACCGAAATGATTGCAACTTGCCGAACGTTTGCAATCGTTAAATAGAATATATTTAACAAAAAATGGATCATTATTTAAACTTAAAATGTTTTCATTAGGATCATATATAGGGTGAGTTCCTAAATGCATTTTTACAAAGCATCAGTGTGTTTTTCCTTGAACTGCTGCTTACCAGATTCACCAAAACTGCGTAACTAGATTGTTATTTTTAAGCACGCTTTGGTTGCGCAGTTTCTGTGAATCTGGTAAGCAGCAGTTCAAGGAAAGTAATTTGCAAGCTATCACCACGAAATTCGACATTTAAGCTTTTGTCTAAAAAATAAAGATCAAGTTCGAAAATGAGCCAAATTGAATGAAAACCACGCCAACCTCCCATAGAAAGTGACTTTATCAAAACGGTAAAATCTCTTACAATTCCACAAAAATTAATACCTGGACTTAAAATTTTGCATATAAACTTTGATTTATAACATGTACTCTGCGTATAAAATTCAACCAAATCGAGTGAAAACCACACCTACCTCCCATAAAAAGTGACTTTACCATAAAACAAAAGCGAATATTTTCTGTTAAAACTATGACGAAAATGTTTTTACAAATAAACATTTTATTGACTGCTTATGACTTTGAATATACTTGGGTTCAGCAGTGGGGGTATTTTAACTTCGGCCCAGTCGAAGATAATTTCTTACTAGTTTTAAGTTGTTTTTTAGTAATAAAATTGAGCTGCGAGATGTTGGCACCCCATTGGTTTAATTTCGACTGACCAATTGCATCATTTAAAAGGTCAGCAAAAGGTCAGTAAAGGTCAGTAAGTTCAGTAATAGGTCAGCGATAGAAAATTTTTTATTCGCGGTTTAAATTTTTCAAGGTCACATTGAGATGTTGGCACCCCATCATCAATGAAATGAAAAAAAAATACATGAAATCAAAAGAATATTGTCTGCTGATAATAGGTCAGCATAAATGAATAATAGGTCAGTCATATTTCTTAACCAAATTAATTAAATAAGTTGCGTTTTCGAGATCGCCCATGGCGTATGAGTGATTTTTAATTAATATTATATCCCATTAATGTTGCGTATACGCTACGGTGACAATATTTCATCAAACAAAATACGGTGTATGGAAAAATTATATTAGATAAATATTCAATAATATTTATAATTAATTAATTAATCTTGATTATAATTAATTTTGAATATGGGTCATTCTTTAATAAATCGCATACCTTATTCTACTTGACATTTTAGAATCGGCTGAGTATTCTTTACAGTTAATATACATGAAAATAATTGATAGGTGCTTGTTTCAGGATTTCTCTAAAAAAAGGAAACAAGATTTTTAGAGAAAATAGAATGTGAGTTTGAAAAATTTAAGCCGCGAATAAAAAATTTTCTATCGCTGACCTATTACTGAAACTTACTGACCTTTAATGACCGTTTGCTGACCTTTTAAATGATGCAATTGGTCAGTCGAAATTAAACCAATGGGGTGCCAACATCTTGCAGCTTAAAATTGGCTGCAACCAAAGCGAACACAAGTGGTTTTTGTACGTTAGTGTATTAGTTTACAAGTGTTCAACGAATTTCCACAAAAGAGTGGACATATTTTTTTGTGACCCCGACGTGATGGAAAAACTTAATAAAGGTATTCACAATTGCGTGGTTGTCAGTGTGGTTAAAAAACCCCGTGGTATTAATACCACACTTTACCAAGCGGTTTTTATATTTGTTGTTGTTTTACATGAAAGCTTTAAAAACCACAAGTGTGGTAATTTTGAGTAGCCCCTTGATATGTTTAACGAACGTGGTTTTTCAATTTCCATAAACAGCTGATCGGCTTGCCAGTTATTTTCTAATTGCAAAAATGGAAGAAGCTCAAAATGTAAGTAAAAATTCTTTAAGCCATATATTAATAAAATAAATGAAAACAACTGATTAATATAACATCTGTTTGTTTCCATTTTAGGTGGCGTTGCCAACTATTTTAAAATTTTATTTTAAAGGGTGCTCATAATTGTGGTTTTGAGCTGTGGTATAAAAACCACAATACCACGATACCATACAATTGTGAATACCCTTTATATTTTATTCACTCAACAAAATGAATTATAGTACATTCGCACTGGCCCGTAATTGCTTAAATTTGTGAGATGATTTCGGTTGAAATTGTGAGTGTTCATACTGAATTGAAGTAATTTCGTTTGACGTTTATTTGTTTACTTTTTCGTAATTCAATAGAAAAAACATTGTGTCGTTTATTGATGTCTTTATAATATATCAAAAAAATACGGGATTAATGATTAATGATGAAGCTGAATGAAATATGCAGAGAAAATGTACGAAAGACAACGCTGGTCATTTAAAGAAAGAACCAAGTACCTGCAAACAAATATCATCAACTCAAGAAGACAGCAGTTTATGCTTCTGGTTATTGCAACCAGACTTTCATCGCAATGTCGTCATCCATTCTTGTGGACACCACTTAATTCATTCACTTTCGCGTCCACACGTTTAAAAGGAGTTTCTCGGCTCCAGGAAACCACAAATGCGTGGTATTTTATTCGTTTTTTTTAAATTCGTTTTTTTAAAAAACCAAATTTTTAAATTCGTTGTTTTTTATAAATAATTAAAGATTCGAATAAACAACAAATTCAGAAAGACGTTAAAATTCTTAATTTTTTGACGGATTATTTTGATTGATAATATATTTATTGGCTGTGCTGCCAAGTTTGGTATCAACATACCTGGGTTGCCTTACAAATTAACTCAATTTCGTTGTCATTTTCGATGAAATTGAGATTGGTTCCTAATTTCACTTGAAAGTATTTGTGTGGCTAAATTAAGCAATTTCAACCCAATTTCAGCCGAAATTATGAGAATATGCTCGAAATTGCGCAGTTTCGGCCCAATGCGAACGTACTTTTAGGGAGAACTATTGAAGAATTCATAGTTAATACTGGCAAGGATCCAATTGCCAGACGGACCTTGGAATACTATGAGACAAGATTTCTGCGATTGCCAGAGTTGTCAACAGTGTTCGCACAAAATCACGACAACATTGTAGTACTTGCATCGGGAGATTTCTCTCACAAGTACTTCCCTTCAAATTATTATGTCAAGTGAAAGAAGGAGTTGACCATTTGCTATGTTACATAACAAAAAATATTGCAAAGTTTAAATCAACATCCATTCAGCAAACAAACACATCTGGTGACCGTGATAGATCTGAACCAGCTTCTACTGCAATCGGAACTGGGAATGATAAGGTCAACGAGGTAGAATCTGGTACGAGCAGACCAACCACCAGTTACACCACAAGCATGTTAGAAGTTTCCTTCAACGTCTTGCAGAACCAGGAAGGTTACGACGCAAAGTACCAAGGTTTATGAATAGAAGAAACTCTATTATAAGAATACTCAATCATTTAATTGAGCAAATAGAATCAAGATTAGCGGAACAACATTCGAAACAATATTTTGAGTTACAAATAAAACATATTAACACCTATTGATCAACTATCGCCGAATTAAACCTATCAATATGGGAGGTAGTAGAACAGGAGTCTGAATACGCAGGATACTCCATACAGGAGTATTTCAACTTGAAAGAACTAGTTCATAAAACTGCTCTTGAACTGTCAGAGACGCAAGCCAATATAAAAGTTACTCATCAACAAACACAACTCAAATTACCAAAGATTACCAAACCCACTTTTGATGGCGATTATTTAAAGTGGCGACAATTCTATGACTCAAATGATTCAAAATACGGCCATATCAGTTTCGATAAGATGTTCTATTTAAACAGTAATCTCACTGGAGAGGCAAAATCATTGGTTCAACATTTGCCAATATCAAATGCGAACTATGCATCAGCATGGAATACTTACATATTTACATCGTTATAACAATAAACGTATCTTGATAATAACTCTGCTCAACAAGTTACTTTCTCAGCCTAAGTCGCAGTCTGTTTTTTAGGTAAAAGTGAAAGGTGAAAATTTATTGGATGCAAGGTGGAAAAGGTGGAAAAGGATGCAATACCTTTGCATTTATTGGCAAATAAACTCGACAAGAAAACACATAATCTGTACGAGCAGTCCTTAAAGCAACCGAGCGAGCCCCAGAACGTACAGGATTTCTTAGATTTTCTGGAGCTGAGATTCCAGTCGCTAGATGCGGTGGTATACAAAGGACAACAACACGCAGACAGAACCATAAATATAAAATCACTCATCATAAAATCACAGAAAGACTAGTAATTCAAGATTTTCATTTACAGCTTAATCCACACAAGTTAATTGTAAACTGTGTCAACAGAGTCATCCAATTTTTACAGTTCAAAATTTCTTCAGATAAGGGATAGTAAATTATGCATACTCTTTGAAGGATGGTAATTTTTTTTCGGACTGCATGTCGCGTCGTGCAAGGACTGTGACAAAAAACACAACACATTGGTACATGGAGCCTTCGAGAAAGTAAAGCGCTATACTGCAGAACTACTGACGAATACAACAATTAAACTGTCAACCTCTTATGCTCTACATCAAAAGTAGCACCATCGAAGATAGTTACGATTCCTAAGCTGGAACTTCAAGCAACTAAATTATCAACAGAATTATGTCAGTGCGTCAAAACATCAATACAATTTAAAGACATAAATACATATTATTGGACTGACTCGCAAATAGTTTTACACTGGATATATTCAGAATCTTCATCATTCAAGACTTTTGTTGCTAATAGAATCTCGTACATTCAACAACATTCTGTTCAATCACAATGGAGGCATGTCACCTCATGTGAGAACCCAGCAGATCACATATCAACTGGGATAATGTCACAATGTTTGTAGAGCACGGAAATATGGTTTCATGGACCACCATTTCTTAAGCACTCACCATCGCAATGGCATGGAAGATTTTAACTGAAGGAGGAAATTAATGAAGAAAGAAATGCTCTAAGTCAGTTCTATGCACATTTAAGGTTGATAACAACTTCGTGTTCCGAATTAATTACAAATTTCATTTTCATTTTTAGTCCGAACGACTGCATATATTATACGATTCACAACAATACGAACTAAAAAAATCTATTTCTTTTGATGTCTGAAATACATAGAGCATTCACCTTGATTATAGAATCTCTTCAAACTCGATATTTCCAAGATAAAATAAAAATCCTTGCAAAAGGAGGTGAATTACCCACAAAAAAATCGACTTGTTAAGAGTTGGGGGTCGAATTGAAGCAGCGAATGTATCGTTCGACACAAAACATCCTATGCTACTTACTACCGATCATCCATACACTCAGTTTATAATGGAGGAACTTCACATACAGCTGCATCATGTGGAACTGCAGACACTACTCGCAATAACTCGACAACGATTCTGGCCGATAAATGGTAAGTGAATTGCTAACAAGATCGTACACAACTCTATGCAGTGTTTTAAAGCAAAACCAGTACCTATGACTTAATTGATGGGAAACTTACCGGCCACAAGAGTACAATCTGATCGACCATTCATAAATACTGGGGTAGATGTTTATTTATTTATTTATTTATTGGCCAAACAAGACAATTAAGGTCCAATATGGTTTAGGTTTCTGGTCCAATATGGACACATTTTAAGATAAGAGGAAAATGCCCACAAAAATCGTACATCGCAGTTTTTTGTTGCTTTACAACTAAAGCAATTCATATAGAAATCGTATCAGATTTATCGGCTGATGGATTTGTTGGTGCGTTGAAAAGGTTCTCGAGTAGAAGAGGAAGGTGCAAGACGATATTTTAAGATAATGCTACCAATTTCGTGGGTGGATGCAACCAATTACAAGAATTGTATGATATGTTCAACAACCGGGAATCAGCTGCCAAAATTAATTCAGAATGCATTGGAAAAGGTGTAGAATTTCAGTTCATTCCTCCACTAGCACCGCATTTTGGTGGTTTAAGGGAAAGTACAGTTAAACCCACCAAACATTTGTTGTTTCGAACCATGAAGCCTGCATCCCTTACATATGAGGAATTGAGTACGTTGACAGCCGAAATTGAAGCGATTTTGAATTCAAAACCGCTAACCCCGCTTTCTGCAGATGCCAACGACTTGTCGGCATTAAATCCCGCCCACTTCCTCATTGGAGAGCAATTGACCACAATTCTGGACCCTACAATCGATACAAAAAGTGTAAATCATGCAACTAGGTGGAAGTTAGTTTCTCATATTAAAACGAATTCTAGCATCGATGGCAAGCTGAATACATATCCAGTAGACCGGTTCACATTTCAAAAATGTAAAAATACTTCGGTGCGCGTCCATTTTCCGAAAGTTCCATTCCTAATGAGAACAAAAATGCCTTAAGACCCAAAAAAATTTGACCTCTAGATATTGCTGAAATCGTTTAAAGGTCATTTTGGAGCTATTTATGACTTAGACCATACTGAATAATATGTTGTCCAAACCGAAACACATGATGAATATATTGTGATGAAGAATCATTTATAATAATCTAAGCTATTTTCATTTTTTTTATTTTTTTTAAAAAATGCATCTTATATTTTTTGGTGGAGCTTTGAAAATGCAATTTAACTCCTTAGTCAAAATTATCGTATTTTCACATAAAATTTTTTTCTTATTTTGTTCCAGTGACATTTTGTTTGTAATTTTGTATTTTTGTGCGAAGCTTAAGGTTTCTTGCTATATAACTTACTGCATAATTTTTGGACCATAACATGAAAAAAAGAATAAAAACACTACAAACATTTGTTTTTCCTGAATTTATTTTTTAAAAATATGATTTTTTGTTATGTTTTTCGAATTTTTTCTATGGTTATCTACCACTTGCAGCAAATATTGTTTTTGCTCTTTATTTGACGTAATTGAATTATTAAATTCAGTTCAGGAATTAAAGCTTCACTTCTCTGTTCTATCGTTAATAACATTGAGCTGAATGACCATTTGAAGACCACTAACGTATGCGCTGTTATTAAGCCACTCATCAGGGTGAAGTTTGAAAAACTCAGTAGAAACATTCAGTTTTTTAAAAAACAATATAGTGTTGATTGTTACAAAATCATGCAGAATAACATATAAATATATTGGCTTACTTGAAGCCTTTTTTAACGACTTTTCAGTTCCTGGCTTATTTTGTATTGATTCCGCCATTTTTTTGTGAATGTCAATACTTAAAGACCTATCGAAAAATGATAACCCTACAAGCTCTTCCCCAAGGTACCATAAGTCTTGCTCAAATTTTTTTAATGCAATTTCTGCTTTAACGGGGATAATACGTTTGTACCAATATTAAAAAAAAATTGTGATATTAAGAAAGTTAAATAAAAAATGCAATTAACTTGTTCACCTTTCTAAGCTCTGAAGAAACTCCAAGTCGTTTTTAGGTGCCGTTAAAAGAAGAGGTGATAGAAACCAATAATTGTTGTACACTTTTACAACAAACAAGCTTATCTCTTTAACTAGCTGTTTTTCTGGAGGGGACATAGGGAACTGATTTTGGAACATCCAAATTTTTAAGGAGTAAATAGCTTTACTCATCTATCTTGCTCTGTAAATTGCTCCTGGATATCTGAAATATATCTTCTTTTCCTTGCCCCCCCCAGAAAAATAACAATAAGCTCCAAAAATTCGGTCTAATCATGTCTTGCGTGGTGAATCTATAATAATAAATAACTTTCTTAAGATTACAAAACCAAAAATAGGTCAAAAATATACCATTAGTTGTGATTTGGCAAAACATAACCTCTCTTTTGTTAAATCAGCAATATTTTGAATAATTTCTGTAATAAACGCAGATTGGTCAATATTTTTCCATTGTTTTTTATAACCTTTAAAATAAACAGATTTCAGGACTAATTGTCGATCCTTAAGCACTTTTCATTACTCAACATAAAATTTTATTATCTAAATTTTTACATTGTAGAAGTTGAAACGATTCAGCAGAGAGAAGTATAGGTTTAATAACTGAATTTAATAATTCAATTACGTCAAATAAAGAGCAAAAACAATATTTGCTGCAAGTGGTAGATACCCATAGAAAAAATTTGAAACATAACAAAAAATTATATTTTTAAAAAATAAATTCAGGAAAAACAAATGTTTGTAGAGTTTTTTATTCTTTTTTTCATGTTATGGTCAAAAAATTATGCAGTAAGTTATATAGCAATAAACCTTAAGCTTTGCACAAAAATACAAAATTACAAACAAAATGTCACTGGAACAAAATAAGAAAAAAATTTTATGTGGAAATACGATAATTTTGACTAAGGAGTTAAATTGCATTTTCAAAGCTCCACCAAAAAATATAAGTTGCATTTTTTAAAAAACTAAAAAAAATGAAAATAGCTTAAATTATTATAAATGATTCTTCATCACAATATATTCAACATGTGTTTCGGTTTGGACAGCATTTTATTCAGTATGATCTAAGTCGTAAATAGCCCCAAAATGACCTTTAAACAATTTCAGCAATATCTAGAGGTCAAATTTTTTTGAGTCTTAAGCCAGTTTTGGTCTCATTAGGAATGGAACTTTCAGAAAATGGACGCGCACCGAAGAAAAAAAGACCCATAATTTTCCTCATATATTTTTGAACCGGTCTAATATCCAGTCTCCAGCATCGATATAAATGGTGAATTAAATGTCAAAACGCGGTACCTGGGTTAATGGTTCTCATGAAGGAAGATAACGTCCCACCAACTCAATGGAGGCTAGGTCGTATTGAAAAAACCGTCAAAGGTCAGGATGGTCTTATTAGAGTCGTGGATGTAAAAACCACATATGGTACATTCAAACGACTGATTCATATACTGTGTCCGCTTCCAAATCCCGAATGAAATTTAAATAAATCAAGACGATGACCAAGGAGCAAGTAGCTTTGAACAGAACTTAAACGATATACTAATATACAATGAAGTGCTTCTGAATTCAAATGTTAACAATCGCAAAATGAAAAGAGGGGCTTTCGACATCATTGGCACTGTTGCAAATAGATTATTCGGTGTTTTAGATGAAGAATACTCTGTTAAAATGGCCGATACGATCAAAAGCGTCGACAAAAATGAAAGGACATTGTGTAATATTTTAAACAAACTTAATATTTGTATACGGCTTTTTCATTATTTATATTGAAAACAAATTTTTTTTGAGCTTTAGGCCAAGCATGTTGACAACAAGACAACATGAAGAACAAAGAAGGCAACAACTAACAACAACAACAACGGCTCTGTATAGAGCAAATCACACAGCTTGACTATACAGACTGTTTCGTTGGCCGCTACACCAACTCATCAGTAGCCTTTGCATGACTTTACACTGTGATCCACTCAAGCTACTTAGGTTCTACTAACGAACATAAGTGGACCTAAACTAAACTAACTAAATTCTAAGTGGATCACAGTGTAAAGTCATGCAAAGGCTACGGATGAATTGGTGTAGCGGCCAACGAAACAGTCTGTATAGTCAAGCTGTGTGATTTGCTCTATATACATAGAGCCGTTTTTGTTGTTGTTGGTTGTTGATTTCTTTATTCTTCATGTTGTCTTGTTGTCAACATGCTTAGCCTAAAGCTCAAAAAAAAAATTGTTTTCAATATTTTAAATAACTATACCGTTATTCTAGAAGCCACAGCAAATGTCCTTAAGAAAACACAGGAACAAGTGAATCAACAGTTTGAAACTTTCCATATGAAACTCAATGATATTCAATTTCAATTTATTTCAATTTTATTTCAATTTAATTTAATTGTACATTGAGGCTAGCCTTATGTAGTACATCGTTTAGACGGTATATAAATTGAAGTTAATTAATTAGTTACTTACATACTAAAAAAAACAATTTGCTTGCTAAAGTTAATACTCTAATTATTGCTGTAGCAGAGAGAGAGAGAAAAAGCCTAGCAAAATGTTAAATTCAGTATTCAAATTACAATTATATGTACAGTATAGAACCTAACAATAGTCAGTCTAAAGAGTTTATTGTTTCGAATAAGTTTTATATGTATTGGTAAAGAGTTCCAAAGCTTGACAGCACTAACAAAAACCGTTGTAGAGGTCACTAGGTATTTAAATCTAGGTATTTTGAAATTTAATGTTCTACGTGATTGAGCATAGTTAAGTTTAACATACAGATAATGAGGGTACTGGGAATGAATGAGCTTATGAAGAATAACCAAATTTGATATATTAAAGTAGGTCAAGATATCAGTGCTTAGTATTTGTCGGGAGTAAGTCGAAATATGATCATACTTCCTTAGAAGGATGATATATCTAGCTGCACTGTTCACAACCAATAGTAGTTTTTGCTTAGAGGCTGAATCCAGATTACCATAGACTATAGCACTATATGATATGAGTGGGGTTAAAAGAGTTCTTACTAGTTTCATCTTTATTTCGACGGAGAGGAAACTGGATGAAGCCCATAATTTTCTTATAACTGCATACATTTTGCCAACCATTTGATTAATATGATCGCAAGCGCTTAAGTGCCTATTCAGCTTAAAACCCAAACTTGTTACACAAACCTCATAATTAATAGGTTTATTGTTGACACAAACCGCCGGAAGTGATGGAATGTCAAGACTTGCTGGGGAGATAGGTAAAACTTGCGTTTTGGCTATATTCAGCCTCAAACTGTTGTCTGCCGCCCATTTATAAATTCTTTGCAAATCCTCGTTTATCCTACAAACAAGGTCCTCTATGAGCCAAGTTGGTTGCGAAAGGTAAACTTGTGCGTCATCAGCATATAAATGAATGGATACATATTTACAACAATGTGTTATGTCATTTATAAATAAACTAAATAGAATAGGTCCCAATATAGAACCTTGTGGAACACCGGATACAATTCGTCCTAGATTTCATTTTCTACCACCTGAACGAACACGTTGAAATCTAGTATTTAAATAACTTCATAGTAGATCAACCGCGAATATATCAAGACCATAATATTTTTCTAATTTTATGAGCATAACTTCAAAATTCAGGGTATCGAAAGCTTTGGAAAAATCTAATAATACTAAAATTGAGGGTTCGCCATTGTCGTAATTTTCACGTATGTCCTCAATTATTTTTAACATGGCCGTAGCACAACTATGTTTTTCTCTAAACCCAGATTGATAGTCGTTTAGGAGCTGGTAGGTATTAAGGTGTTTTACGATTTGTTTAGCAAGTAATTTTTCGTAAATTTTAGAGAGAGCTGGTAGTACACTGATTGGTCTAAAGTCTTATACGGCCTGCGCCTCTTTCTTTTTTGCTACGGGCATCACGTTTGCTATCTTCAATTTGGAAGGAAATATTCTTGTTGTTAGTGAGAAATTTATAATATGCGTTAATATACCGATAACTTGTGGCAAAATGAGCTTAACGAATTTAAGGTCCACTCCATCTTCTCCAATAGCATTTGATTTTATGCTTAACAAACATTTTAAGACATCTTCCTCAGTTGCTATTTCGAAGTTAAAGCAGGTTTCTCTATTGTATAGTAGATTTGGAGTGACTACAAACGACGAGCTATCTGTGGAACTATTAATTGACAAAAAGTAGTTATTTATGGTATCGGGATCAATTATACATTCCGAGTTCTTCTGCTTCCCAATGGCAAGGGACTTGAGATTGTTTCACAGTTTGCATTTGTAGGATAACGTTTCCAACGGCTATACACTTTACCTCGAGCTTTGATTGCTTGTAAGACATTTGAATTAAACCAAGGTTGGCTTGAGTTTTTTGCTTTCAGTTTACGCAAGGGAACATATTTTTGATATAAATAGTTTATTAATGAGGTGAAGTGGTCTACCTTTTCGTCGACATCAGCAAAAAGCCAGCAATCTTGCCATTGCAAGCAGGAAGCTTCCGCAACTAATGCTACGACGTCAACTCGTTTAAAGTCTCTATAGGTGAAAAAAGAATCTACCTTGGATTTATTTAAATTGATATCATAGGCAATAAAAAGTAAGTCATGGTCACTTATTCCAGGCAAAGACAACTGTTCAAAATGGTTTATATTCGTTATGTCAGCAACACAAATGATGTCAAGTAGGCTCGGCTTAGAAGAGTGGCTGTATCTTGTAGGAAAATTATTAAGAATACAGAGTCCTAGTCCGGCTAATTTATCTATTAAGTCTCTACTACGATTTTCAAATTCAAGCAAATCAATGTTCAGGTCACCACAAAGTAACATATGGTCATATTGCGTACTATATTCTATTAAATTTTGGAATAAATTTGAAAGATCAAAAAGCCTCGAAGGGTTGTAAACACAAGTTGGCACAAGTACTTTCTCACAAGTATAAGAAATTTTTGTATTCTATCTGATATTTCTACCAACAAATATTCTACTGTGTCACTTATATCCGATTTAAATATGACTTTATGTTTGAGTTCGTGTTTTATATATAGGGCTACTCCTCCACCCCTCGATCCCGTGCGCCTATCATTACGTATAAGTTTATAGTTCTTAAGAGACACTATCTGGTCATCAATTTCTTCATGAAACCATGTTTCTACGACACCAATTATATCTATATTAAGGGACTCGAGTATATTAGTCATGTAATTACGTTTGAGATAGTTAAAGCTTCGTGCGTTAAAGAAACAAGTTTGAAGACCAGTGTGGCTTTTACTTACTAATTGCAAAATAGTTTTTAAATTGTCAGTGCTGCTCGCATCAGATTCAATCATAATGATTGAGAAACTGGCTGAACACGTTAGGTGAAATGTTTAAGATAGAATAAAAATAGTGAAAACAATAATTCAAAACAGCTATATAATGATAAAAAATATAAAGATAAAAAATATAAATATAAAAAATATTCAGTGAAGATCGAAGATGGGAATATTCGGCTACAAAACATTTGACGATCTGCATGTCTTTACAAAGATGCATGTTCTTGTTGTTTTTCAGCACTAACGATAATATCAATGTCATTTCTACTTGTAACACGAAATGCTTGTTCACCTTTCCGCTTACGAATAAACACTTGCCCACGTATCGAAATAGCAGCAGCCAAGAGATTTTGTCTCTTAAGTTGAGTAGCATGGAACATAAGTTCTCTGTTTGCTCTAGTGAGACTTTCATGCATATATATGTTTGCATTACCTGGGATGCCAATATCTTCCAAGACAAGCGAACGTTTGTTTGCTTTGCAGAAACCAGCCAAAGCTTTAAACAGTTGATTGCGTGAGTGAGTGGAGAAGAGTTTAACTATAATCGGCGACGGCTTACTTTCTCGTTGACTGTGCAGCCGAAAAATCTCACGCACATGCGGTAGTTCAAAGCGAATCGATTTGCATATTGCTTAAAAAAGATTTGTGCAAGAGCTTTCAATGTTATTTGGGATGCCATTAATAATGAGATCAGTTGCAATCATTTCGCCTTCACGGTTCTCAACATCTTTTTTTATAGAGAGTAGCTGTTGTTTAATTGCTGGAATTTCGTCGTTCAGAGCTTCAACGGCAGTGAGTCTGACGCTTATCAGTTTGTTTGATTTTTTTAATTCTAGCACTTCGTTTGCCAATTCGTTGAACTGTCGTAGAAGCCGCTCTTCGCTGCATTTTAGCTCACTTTTTATTTCTTTTATGATTTCCTCCCTCATTTTCTTTAGTTCACGAAGCCATGCAGCCGGTAGTTCGTTTGGCGTCTTTGGCGGCGGTGGAGTGTTTGAACTAATAAGCACTAAGTCTGCAGGTCTATTTCGAGTTTGCATTTTTGTTGGTTTGTCGCTATTGTTTTCATTGTTTTTGGACGACATTTCGCGATTAAATTTGTAGACGATCAATTATTTATATTTACGATTATATTGGTATAGATTTTTTTTAATATTATAGCATAAGTGCCCACGGAGAATTCAATTTACCACTTTTCGACCTTTAATTATGAAACTTTAGCGAGAAAACTGATAATTTTTAGGATCTCACACAATACACGTCCGCACCGTTTGTGACTTTTTTGCAACTCCCATATTCAAAGTAAAGTAAATGACCTCGATTATATTTTCGACCAACAAAGTTTGCAACATATGTTTTCTTCGCTAGCATTGAGAATTTTATTTATGTTAAGTAATTATTAAAAGGTTTAAAGCAGCTTAATCGATATTTTAACGGATTCCCCATTCAACTAAGGACTGCGCTATAACCATCAGAGACAATTTATCACCAGACCTAAGGCTTCCTTTTTTGAGTTCTCTCAAATGGACTTGAGCTGTATTTACAATGTGCTGCATGTGCAAGGTCGAATGACTAAGGACCATATCATCTTTAGAGTACAGTTGCCACTTGCATCAAATCATAAGTACGAAACATTTCGCATGATCCCAATACCAGTCAAAGTAGAGCAAGATTACCTTATCATAAAGCCTTCCTCTTCATTCTTGGTTGTTTGTTTACATAGAGACTGATTTTATCCAATGAGTGAAGCTAAAGCAATGGTATTAAAGCAATCCCAGATATGTTACTGTGTAAGCAATCACAGCCAATATACAATAGAAATTCAAAAGTCAGTCAATGTGAGATGGCATTATTAAACCATCGTGTTCAACCATCGTGCAACATTGTCAAAACAAAATAAGCACAAGAATGGATTCAGTTATATAATCCAAATAACTGGATATTTTCACTGACTAAAAAAACTATCATTAACAAAGTATGCCAAGACGAATTTGAATCTGCCACTTTACAAGGCATGGGACTACTCAAAATACTCAGGAATTATGTTATAAAACAAGAAACACTCACATTAACTTCACATAACGTGCATCTGACACAATTGCGCTCGTCGTTCATACCAACTGAGGACGTATTCAATTTAATCAATGTGACCAATTTCACCAACACGCAGTTACACGTAAAGCTAAAAACGCCCAAAATTTCTACGAATAACAAAGTGGAAATCCAAGAACAAATCCAGCAAATCAAGTCATTGAAGGCGGAATAAGAACAATTGAGCCCACATGACGTTCATCAATATACGATTGGTTACCTCGGACTTTCAATCGGCTTCCTTTTAGCGATTCTATTGTGGTTCAAGTTAAAATCAAAATTCCAAATGTTGCGGAAGGAGGCTCCTTTACCAATGCCCAGAATGCATGTTGCTGTTCCTGACTCCGATTTTACGCTTAACATCGATGAAAGAGTAACTGTTTGAGCGTACACGGCTCAACGCGGGGAGTATGGACAATAAACATACATACATTTCATGTTCGTGAGTGGCCAACATACATAGCGATGTTTTATACTATGTTTTCGTGTTCAATCAACACATTTCATGTTCATAATATAATTTTATTTTTGCACAAGCTGAAATGCATGTTCAGCGAGTAAATAGTTGCTTTTGTTTTGGCTTCCTGTCTTAAAAGCGCAAGTGTCTTCTAGAGCATTGACGTCTTTTGTGGTTCAGCTCAATGGTTGATGCACTCACGACCATGAAATCATAATAAGTATATATATAATGGAATATTATATTTAGGCATATGTATGTTAATGTGTTTCTAAGTTAAATTTGTTTGTTATATTTTTAAGTTCTTTTTTAGTAATAAAATTGGCTGCAACCAAAGGGAACACAAGTGGTTTTTGTACGTTAGTGTATTAGTTTACAATTGTTCAACAAATTTCCATAAAAGAGTGGACAACAGCAAAACACTGAAACATAGCTTTAACATTATCCACGCATATTAACATTATCCACGCTGTGTAAACATTTTATTTAAATATTTACATGGATAAATCAAATATTTTCATTACAACTCGTTTTTTCCGTATTTAAATTGTATTTATATCGCACACTTACCTATTCCAAGCTGATATAGCCGACAAGTAGCAACAACATCACACTCTGTTCCTGCGGTTATCAATGAAGTTTTTAGAATTAGATTCTTGCTTTCGGTTTCTTATTGTTCTCGTTTGGTTTTTGTTACGAAAATTATATAGCCTAGATGTTTAGCCAAGTTGGTTTGTGAGTGCGATGGGTGTAAAGTAAGAGTTATAGTCCGAATACAATACGCGCGATGAGCGGCAAGCGCCAATTATCACTTTTCATTTTCATGTATTTCATATGGAATGTATTTTGGAGACTTGTCGCTCAACATTGTCGCCCGACGTTTCCGTCGGCTTCAATTTAATTCTAATTTGACAGGCAGCAAGAGTAAGATTCTGCCATTGCTTACATTTGTTATTACTGATCACATTCAGCAAACTGAACAGTTGTGAAATTTATGGCAGCGATACCTTAGTGAGGGATGTTTTGCTTGAGCTGTATTCAGAGCTTTAAAATCTGCATTCATATTTAGAATTTTAAGTACAACTGAATAACGATATAAGAATCCATAAATGAATGCAAAATTGTTTTATAAATAAAATTTTTAGTTCACATTTCATTTTATAAACTTGATTAAGTATTCACTTCAATTAATCATTTTTGTTTTTAGAATAATGAATCAATTTTTTATTCACATGAATGCTATACACTAGTGTCCGACCGAAAGTGAAATTTTGGCCGAAGCCGAATGTTTCGCCAAGTAGTAGTATTCGGTCGATTACCGAAGTCGAAGCCGAAGCCGAAGCCGAATATTAAATAAAAATAAAAATAAATAACTAGCCATTTCAGCCCTTGAAAGGACTTTGACCTAGTTTCTTATGATCAATTGTGTTGTGCGTGTTATTAAGTTTGTACACAATTGACCGAGAACCGGACCTACATGTTTAACGCCGACTCCGAACGGCGATGAACGGAATGTTCTCGGCCGTACAGAAAAATTATTTTATTTCAAATAATTTTCTTTCGCTGCTGGGGTTCGAACCTGGGTCTCCAAAGTTCGTTTGACATAGCGGCCACGCACTTTAACCAACTACGCCACATATTAATAAAATTTTAAAAGCCGAATATTAATAAAATTTTTTTCATTAAAAAAAAAAAACAAATATTAAGTTCGAGTTAAACGTCAGAGTTTTTTTGCCTGATTTCTGTCAGAATTGTATTTTTGTAGCTTTTTCGACTAGATATAAAATTGATTAAATTCCTTCTATGTCATTTTGCTGAATTCTAATATTTCTGTAATTGATTTAGTAACATCAGAATAACGTAGAAAAGACTTGAATCAAATTTCGATCTAGTCGAGAAAAGCTACAGAGATTCAATACTGACTGAAATCTGGCAGAAAACTCCTTCCCTTTTTTTATCGTGTATGATCATTCGAAAGCAAAAGAGATGGTCGAGTCAAAATCAAAAATTTTTGAGTTTTCTGCCAGTTATCTGTCGGACTCACTGCAATTATCATTTGAATAAAGTTTTCAACAAGCGAAAACCAATTAATGGAAAAACAGAAAGGAAGATAAAAACGAAATGAATAAGGGCTTCAAGTATGGAATTTATGGAGTTATACTGAAATTTTCCTAAAAATCATAAAAAATTTTTAGTAATTACAAAGCAAAAATATTCGGACAAAATATTCGGCTATTTAGAACGAAGCCGAAGATTAAAAAATCGGCCGAATACCGAAGCCAAATATTCGGTCAGACACAACTATACACAAAGAATGCAATTCACAAAGAATTTTAGAGTTTTCAATTGTTCTTTTTTTATTCATTATTCTTTTGTTATTCATTATTCACTTGTTATTCATTACTAATTTTTTATTCATTATTGATTTTTTATTCATTAATTTATATAAATGAAACGAATAATTAATCAAGTTTTCAAATTTAATGTGAAATAACATTTTTATTTTTGAATGAGTTTTGCATTCATTGAATGGATTCTTATTTCGTTATTCACTCATTCATGTTTTTGAAAATAAAATCAAATTAAATGGATTCCTTAAGTTGTTGTTATTCTTAACGGCAAATGTTGAGTCGGCCGAATGCAGGCATTGTTTTTTGTTTAAAATGCTTGCTGCTGTTTATTATAATCAAGTCGCTTAACATTTCTCTACAACGACAGAGTGGAGACATGCTCGTATTGTCGCGCGTATTGTGTTTGGGCTATGACAACCGGATATTTTCTCCCGAGTGTCTTGCAGCGATTGTTCCCTGCATATTTTACCTTTTTTCTTTTCTACTTTTTCCTTCTTTAATTTATACTATTTTTGACACTAGGTGCCATAATGTTGCACCAACTATCAAAAATAGTATAATCAAAGCTACCTTTTAATAATTGTATCATGGTTGGTAAAGTAAAATAAGACGCCTGGCCGATGGTTTCAAGACCGGGGCCTCTTCCTGCAAGGATGAAAATGGGAATCTAGTGACAGATATCCAGAGTACACTGATGATGTGGAGGGAACACTTCTCTAGGCTTCTGAATGGTGACGACGACAACAATCCCGCCAATAGAGATGATATCCCGGAAATCCCAATTGTGGACGACAGCGTTGAAGTTCCGCTGCCCGACCATAGTGAAGTCTTGAAAGATATAGCTCGGCTTAAAAACAACAAAGCCGCAGGAGCCGATGGCTTACCGGCTGAGCTCTTCAAGAATGGAGGCGAAGCTCTATTTAAATGCATTCATGAGCTTCTATGCAGAATATGGTCGGAAGAATGCATTCCAAACGATTGGAACCTCAGTGTACTCTGCCCAATCCACAAGAAAGGCGATCCCACAATTTGCGCCAACTACCGTGGGATAAGCCTTCTGAATATCGCATATAAGGTCCTGTCGAGCGTACTATGTGAAAGACTAAAGCCCATCGTAAACCAGCTGATTGGACCTTCAGTGTCAGGATCAGTGTGGCTTCAGACCTGGTAAATCCACCATAGACCAGATATTTACGCTACGACAAATCTTGGAGAAGACCCTAGAAAAACAGATCGACCCACACCATCTTTTTGTCGATTATAAAGCCGCCTTCGACAGTCCTATAAGGAATTATCTATACTCCGCCATGTCTGAATTTGGTATTCCTGCAAAGCTCATCCGTCTTTGCAGAATGACACTGAGCAACACCAGCAGCACAGTTAAGATCGGGAAGGATCTCACTCCTCCATTCGATACCAAACGAGGTTTCAGACAAGGTGATTCCTTATCGTGCGACTTTTTCAACCTGATGATGGAGAAGATCATCCGAGCTGCTGATTTGAGACGCAGCGGCACGATATTCTACAAAAGTATTATGCTGCTGGCGTATGCTGATGATATCGATATCATTGGCCATAATACGCGCGAAGTCAGTGCAGCATTCTCCAGATTAGCGAAAGAGTCGAGTCGAATGGGTCTTGCAGTGAACGCAGATAAGACGAAATACCTAGTGTCAACAAATAAACAGTCCCAGCGTCTTGGAAACCACGTCACTGTTGACAACATCTCCTTCGAGGTTGTTAAGGACTTCGTCTACCTGGGATCCAGCGTAAACTCTTTCAACGATGTCAGTATTGAGATAAAGCGAAGGATAACTCTTGCCAACAGGTGTTACTTTGGGCTGAGTAGGCAATTGAGAAGCAGAGCCCTCTCTCGACGAACAAAACTCACGCTCTATAAGTCACTAATCATGCCCGTCCTATTATATGCAGCACAAACCTGGACGTTGAGCAGTTCTGATGAAAAGACTCTGGGAGCCTTCGAGAGAAAGATCCTTCGTAAAATCTTCGGTCCAATCTGCGTCAATGGCGAGTACCGAATTCGATGGAACCACGAGCTGTATGAGCTGTACGCTGACATCGACATAGTTAAGCGCATTAAAATCGAGCGGCTCCGCTGGCTAGGTCATGTTGAGCGAATGGAAAACGACGCTCCAGCGAAAAAAATATTCGATTCGGTGCCCGGTGGTGGTCAACGCAGAAGAGGACGCCCACATCTTCGTTGGAAGGATCAGGTGTTGGATAACCTGACTACACTTGGTGTTTCCAACTGGCGCCAGCAAGCGCAGAACAGAAATGGCTGGCGCAATTTCTTATACGAGGCCAAAACCGACTTACGGTTGTAAGCGCCAGATAAGTAAGTAAGTATCATGGTTGGTGCAATATAAAAGCTGTATAATTATATCATGGGTGAGCGGAGCTCGGTTCCCCACAAAATCTCGCCCACCGCACTCACGAAGCATCTTGGCTAAACATCTACGCTATATAATCTTCTTTACAAAAACTAAACGAGAACTATAAAACCATTAAAAACATTGAATTTAAATATATTGTTTTTTAAGTTCAGTATTTTTATATAAATTTTCTTTAAATGCGATAGTTTTATTTTCAAATTGTTAGATTGTATTCTCTTATACTAACAGTATATAAGTATTTTCTGCTATTATTTACATTATATACGGGTATGGTCACCACTACATTAAAAGCTGCTGTGTTGTTACCGTGTTTGCCTTTTATCTTTGATTTGTTGTTGCGTTTTGTGTTGCTATATAAGCTTTTGCTCTCAATTCTTACTATCACTGCTCCCAGAACGCTCTCTGACCATAGCTGATTATATAAAATATGAATTGCTTTGGTTTGAGTTTCTCTTGTTCGCATAAGTATATATATTAAACAAGACTATATAAAGCAAAACTGTCTGCAACTATGTTGAAGTCTTTGTAATAAAGTTGTCTTTTATTTTCGGTTTGTTTTTTGGTCTGGTTCAGTTTTTCCCCAACAAAGGTTATGGACCCAGACTCGTCGAAATAAAAATTTTTAAAAAAATCAGTTTTTACTATTCAATATTCACGTCGAAATGAATTCCGGGTTATACCAAATTGAAAAATTAAATGAATCTAACTATGACGGAAGGAAAATCCTAATCAAATCTGTTTTGGTTCATTGTGATTTATGGGACTATGTGTACGGGATGAAGGCTGTTGCCACTGAGGCCAGTGCGTTAGCCGCATGGAAAGTGAAGGATGAAAAGACGATTGCGACAATGATGTTGTCAATAAAATCAACTCAGTTGCTCCACGTGAAGAATGCAACAACTTCCAGTGAAGCTTGGAAGAAACTACAAGAAGTCCACTCACCTCATGGTCCCGCGCGAAAGATTTCAATTTTTAAGATGCTGGTGAATATCAAAATGAGCGAGGGAGTATCAATGTCAGAACATTTGAATAAGTTTTTTGATTTGTTTGAAAAACTCGTAGAGATGGAGATAATATTAAAAGATGAATTGCTTGTTATTATCATGCTCTGTAGTTTGCCAAAAAGCTATGATAATTTTATTATTGTCATCGAATCTAGAGACATATTGCCTAAAACTATCATTACATAATGTACTTTTTGTTCCCGACTTAAAAGCTAATTTCTTCTCCGTGAGTATGCTAACGGCAACACGTAAAGTAAATTTCGGTAAAGATCTCGTGAGCATGATACAATTACAAGGTAAGCTCATTTTAAGATTGTAAGGCTGCTCAATTGAGAAATTTTTCAACAACAAAGCTGTATGAGCGACAAACGACAAAAGCAATAACAACAATTAGAAAAACTCAAAATTACCAGCTGATTTTGACATCTAGCGCACCCTGCTCTCCAATATAAGCCTACCTTGTAATAGTATTATGCTCGCGAGAATAATTTCACATGTTAATGGCCCAGAAATTATGAGACTAAGAAGAGAGGGTGATTTGTTTATTTATGAACAAAAAACCAACATGTTGTGCGCGGCTTTGGCTAATTCTACAAACGTTGTAGAGTGGCATTGAAAGTTCAGACATTTAAATTTTAAAAGCATGCAATTATTGTCGAAAAATAGTATGGTGCGCGGAATGCACTTAAAAACATTAAAAAAGTCGAGTGTGATATTTGTTTAAGAGAAAAAAATAGTGCTTTTCCATTTCAAAAATATGCAAATCAGTACAGTGAAAATATTTTAGATATAATTCATAGCGATGTTTGTGGTCCTATGCACACACCTTCTCTTAACGGTGCAAAGTATATGGTTTCATTTGTTGATGATTTCAGCCGCAAAACTTTTGATAGAAAAAGTGGTGTTTTCGAGACATTTAAAAAATTTAAAGCAGCCGTGGGACTTGGAACAGGTAAAAAAATAAAAGTTTTCCATTCAGATAACGGCGAAGAATAGTTAAATCGTGATTTTGACAATTTTTTTATGCAAGTCATTCGCAGGCAATTGATCGTAGTTGAGATGGGTAGATGTATGCTCATTGACTCAAGCCTGCCGGGCTGAAGCTATAAACAACGCGGTATATTTGCGGAAGAACAACAACTCTTACAATCCGATTTAAATAGTCTAGTGGAGTGGTGTAACTTAAACCTTTTAAAATTAAACTTAAAAAAATGTAAGCAAATGACATTCTCACGTCGAATCGCTAATAGTATAAGTTACACTATAAATAATACTAACTTAGAAATTGTACACAGTTTTCTTGATTTAGGTGTAATTATGGATCCTAAACTTCGTTTCAATCTTCAAGTTAATTTGGTGGTAAATAAGGCTAGAGGTGCCCTTGGTTTCATTAAAAGATGGGCTTAAGAATTCAACGATCCTTTCACTACTAAGATACTTTATACCTCTCTTGTTAGACCAATTCTTGAATATGCATCCGTAATATGGAACCCTCAATACAATGTTCACATCGATGCATTACAATCGGTCCAAAAACAATTCTTAATTTTTGCTTTACATTATCGTTGGAACCCCAACATTATTCTACCCCCTTATGAAACCCGCCTTAAAATTATTTCCCTGCCTTCCTTAAGAAGCAGAAGAATTATGCTCAATGTCTCCTTTTTATACAAACTAATCAGTGGCGATATAGACTCGCAATACCTTCTTTCTTTATTAAACTTCAACATCCCTAGGAGCGGAGCCAGACATTTCCAGCTTTTTAAGTTGAGTCAGTGCACTTCTAATTATGCCCTTCACGACCCTTTCCGATGTATGTGTAGTGATTTCAATGGTAATTTGAACTTGATAAATTTTTCTGATTCGGTGGATGTCTTAAAACGTAAAATGATATTACATTTGATTTTACGAATTAACAAATATGTATAGTTCGCGATAATTGTGTAGATTTTACGATTTAACAAATAAGCATCATCGAATATGATAGATACTTTAAGTTTTCGTTTTATTCAGTTTCGTTGCTTTATTTTTTTCATTAAATTATTTTAGATCTTTAGTTCTATAGCTTCCAAAGTTTGAAATGGGACCATGAAAACCGTGTCTCTCGGCTTGGTGCGTCAGAGTTAACTCTTTTCCATACAAGTTTTTACCTGCGTTGGCCCAAATGCATATCCAAATAATAACTTTAGCTCGGTGTTCCCTTATTTTAGTAACCCGAATATATAAATACATTGTGCCTGCATAATATATACTTATATATCTGTGCTATGTTTGGTATTGGTTTGGTGTTTTAGAGTTGCATCTCTTTTCCACGTAGGATCTTGGGTTGGACAGTGGCCCTAAGCCGAATGACAACAATTGTAAATACGGTTATATATGGTCTAATAAATTACTTTGGATGTTGTCTTGTATTGCTTCGTATTATGAAGATTGTGGTTTTATTCGATGATGTTTATGATGTTTACATAAGCACAAAAAATACTCAAATTTCAAATGTTTATTCTTTATTTAATTTTAATTTCCGCTGAAAGGCCAAGCAATTGTGCTTAGTGGAGGCTTTTATTTGCCTATTGGTGGTAAGTTTAACCCATATCATCCCACGCATGTACAATTTCATCCAACTTGTGTAAAACTCACTTCAGTTTATATTAATAGGCGTATAAACAAAATAGCATTGAGAAAAAAAAAGATTGGTTTTATACTTCCTGTGTTTCAGTACCGTTCCAATAATGGAACAGTAGGATGATAACCCACTGTATTTTCTTTCTTGTCAACTAGTTATAATTTAAAATAATTTTAATAACTCAAGAATATCAGTATAATATGTAAATCATAAAAAAGAACAATTCGAATTTTTTAAATTATAACATTAGAAACTTTATTTAGTGTGAAATTCAATGGAACATTTATTGTGAAGAGCGACGTTACAAGTATTACACTTTATTGTCGTATTTTTGTGACAAAGTCCACATATTGTTTGCTTGTCTTGTTTTATAATATTATGGTGTGTCTTTGAGTCCAATCTAATAATGTCTGGAACACGTTTAACAGCTAGCGATGATCTAGGTAGCGAAGTTCTTGGGATCGAGGAGGAAGTAGTTTCGTCTTTTGAAGAAACTTGAGCAGTTGCCAATCGAATCGAATTACGATAGCATCTGACATTTTGGTCAAACCAATCGACGCACCTAGGTTGAACAACATCTTTTATCTGTTTATTGCAGAAACGCTTGAGCTCAAAGACCACATTGAGTTGAGGCAACTGTTACAATGTTGTTGTCATTATACCGAACCGGAGTAATGCCGGAAGAAATGTCAGTACATTGGCTGTGGGATCCTCTCTTTGTCTTTGCCGGATTAATATCGTAGCCACCTTGTATTCAGGAGATTCCAAAGAGGACGAACTTTGGCAAATTTATCATTTGGGTACAGATTATTATTATCCGCAGCATAAAAAAATCGCAGCAACTCTTCAAATCTATTTCTAGGCATAGCTGATGCTACTCCTTGGAAGTTACAGTCAACTTTTTCCTCTCAATTCATGCGGAATCTTTTTACGCTATTATAGCCTGATAACAGCAAAATACCAATAAAACGCTGATGTAGTAACTCTAAAGTTGTGATGGACTTTTTGAATAGCATTTTTTTCGGGTTCTGAATGAAGAAATTCATAAACTTCCTCGTCAAAAAAGAGTTCGAAGAACTTTACTGGACTATCTATGTCTTCCAAAAAAGTTGATAAAGTTGATTCTTTCTCTGGCTTTTTAGAAATGTCTAAAGCTCTCCACTTTCTTTTGGCAACTACCTGCTTTCTTTTAGAAGCAAGGCAATCAGTTGCAGACACATTAGCAGTCGTGCCAAATTAAAAATATTCGAGACACTTTCCGTTACTTCTATCTCAGGTCGAGTTGATCTTGTGGCCCGGAATTACGCCTCTGCTGATAGCTGAAGTCTAAAAAGGTGATTTATATTGCTAGACTCTTCATCACCACTATCTTCCTCACTGTTGTCGTTGTTTTCTGATGGTATTATGTAAACATTTGCCGCCAGAACATCGTTATAATCTTCAAGAATAGTAGCTATCTCATTTACGGTCAATCTAAATCAAAACAAATAAAAAAAAACATAATTCTCTTCCATCTCATACAAACTATTACATAGGCGTATGTTCCTACTGTTACAATAATGGAACGGTATTAATAAATGTGCAATATTTATACATCTTTGCCCATATTCCGACAAATTGTAGTAACTAGATCATAATTTATGATATATTTGATATGTTGATATGAAAGAACTAAAGGTTTTTTGATGAAATGTTAATAATACTTACATTTCCTTGCGAGACATATTTTTACATAATATTCACGATTTTATCACAAAAATTAAAAGACTTAACTGCCACCAATATTGCAATATGCGAAAATAATTTGACAGCTGACAACTCAAGTGCTGCCAAATCACAAAAAACAATAAGTGGATGCGCTCCGAAAATAATGTAATAAAATTAAAACTAAACCGATCCAATAATGGAGCACTAGGATGATATGGGTTAAGCACGTAGGTGCATTCTATTCAGTCCGGCTGATCCGGGAACTTCTTAGAATGTAAATCGTGCATGCGTATGACGCGGGTCATACGTATCTATGAAGATTTCTTACCTCCGGGCGAATCCAAAAAGAATCCAAATCGATATCCTATGAAAGTGCTATCTAATAAGACGCCACACGAGGCATGGAGCGGTAGAAAGCCAAATGTATCGTTTCTGGAAGTATTTGGCACAAAATGTATTGTTTTGGACAAACTGCCTCGGAAGACTAAATTTGCAGCTAAGGAATCGAATGCATTATGGTAGGCTATGCAATTGATTCGAAAGCATACAGGCTTTATAATCCACAACGAAGAACTTTGGTTATAGGAAGAGATGTTAGATTCTTACGTATTGAAAATTGTGGTCCTATAACCACTCATATTCCAATGGATAACTGTTCCGGACTTATATTTCAATGATATGAGTGTAGATGCAGATTGTGTTTTGACAAGGCAAGAAGCCGGTACTTCAGACCATGAAGAATACAACGATGCTATTGGATCTGAAATCAACGCAGGTTCTATGGAGGCTACCGAAGATATTGATGTTGAACTTCAAAATGTTACTGAAGTTGCTGCTGCTGTTGGTGAAGCTGTTGAAAGTAACCAAAATGCTACAGGTGTTGAGCTGATATCAACACATGAGTTTGACAATCTTACCGAAGATGAAAAAGATTTTAATGGAAAAGTTGCACAATTTTTAGATTATCGGTCGAAGCTACGTCCAAGAAAGAGCGATAAGTCCGCCCGAAGTCAATTTTATGAGTAATGCAAAAACTACGGTAAATGAAGCATTGCAACGGTCTGACGTTAACAAATGGAAAGCAACGATGATTTCAAAATACAATTCTCTTATGAAGAACAAGACTTGGGATCTTGTGGATGCTCCTAATAATTGCCACCCTGTAAAGTGCAAATAGGTTTTTAACATAAAACGTGATAAGAAAGGTGTCATAGTGCGATATAAAGCGCGACTTGTAGTTAAAGGCTGCAGTCAGCGATATGGAGTCGACTATAAAGAAGTGTTCTCGCCAGTAGTTAGATATTCCTCCATACGACTCATTCTTGCTTTAGCTGCTGAGTTTAACCTTTTTGTTCACCAGATGGACGTATCATCTGCATATTTGAATGGCAAGCTCGCGGAAGAAGTATATATGCTTCAACCTGAATGTTTTATTAACCAAAACAATAAAAATCAAGCATGCAGATTGAGGAAGGCGATCTATAGGTTAAAGCAATTTGGCCGCAATTAGAGCAAAGGATTGGATTGTTTTCTGCGACAAATTGGTTTTTTAAAGTGCAACGGCGATGCTTGTGTATATGTGTTGCATCAGTCGAATGTGTTCTAGTTTTGAGAGGCTGAACAATATTAAATCCAAAATTAATCTAAAATTTGCAAGCATCGATAAGGGTCCGATTGATAATTTTGTGGGCATTGAAATTTCCAGAGGACAGACCTGAATCGAAATATCGCAACAACAACTTATTCGGAAACTTTTGGCTGATTTTAGAATGACAGAATGCAGAAGTTGTACTACCTCTTTAGAGCCTGGGTCGAATTTCAAAAAGTGTGATGACTGTTCACAATGCGCCAAGGTGGATTTGAAACAATACCAATCATTGATCGGCTCGCTTACTTATTTGAGTATTTGTACAAGACCAGATATCGTTCATTCTGTGTTTAAACTTGCACAGTTTAATACTAATCCTCATGTTGATCATTTAAATACCGCAAAACATTTGTTGAGGTACTTAAACACCACGATAAATTTAAAACTTGACTATTTTCAGACGGTTTAGGAAGTTGAAGGGTTAAGTAGATGCGGACCAGGGAGGAAGCTGTGACCGAAAATCGTACACCGGCTTTGCGTTCTTCCTTGCTGGTGCAGCTAATTCGTGGGAAAGTAAGAAAAAGTCAATCATCGCCCTCAGAAGTACTGAAGCAGTATATGTTGCCCTGTCGGCCTCTTGTGACAAAAATTCTCTTGCCGATTGTGAAAATTTATGCTTTGAAAAATCCGCACTTAAATCCCTGAAAACCTGAAATAAAATGCAGCAAAGAAAGTTGAAAACACCTGAAAATTAAGAATTAATTGGAAAGAAGAAGAAGTGCAATAGATACCTAAAAAAATTAAGAAAAGATAAAGTTTACCTAAAGAAAAAGGAAACGGTCATAAAGCTAAAAATAAAGATTAATGGCATCATTTTATAAATCACCGTGATGAAACGCAACGCTAACGCGGCGCATCACTTGGATTAAAACTTTGCATTTTATTAATCACTACGTTATTGCGTTAGCTATGTTACGTTACCACGGTGAACTGTCAGTCAACAACAGTTTAGGGTTCTCACATGTAAAATAAAACTAGCATCATTATTGCAAATCTTTGAAATATTTAAGATTCACCAAATTCTGACTTGTTGGCAACCATATCAGCTGTTCTCTTCAGCCATCATTAAATTGAAATTGCAATATAAACGCCAAACACTGGCGAACCATTTGCTACCTGCGGTAGTTTTTTTATTTCTTTTAGCAACATTTCGAACTGTTGGTTCGTTGTTGCGTACAAGGTAGTATCCGATGTCTTGTTTATATTTGATGACTAAAACTTTGAAGTCAGCATGAGCGGCTAGACTGGCTATGTTGGGGTTTATAGTAGGCGTGGCAAAATGGGGTATGTATTTGGTGTAAATTTCGTGTATGACCGGTTCAAAAATTTTGCTTACCGGAAGATGTTTAAAGTTGTTTTCATATTTCGATTGTCAGTTATGTTGGAGTGCAATCAGTACTGCATTTAGGCTTAGGCCCGTGAGGCCCGGGAATACGGCAGCTACGTTTAAGGGGCGGTAAAATTTTGAGAGTTGGAATATTTTGAGGAAAACAAAATTTAGGAACGGAATCAAGTTTATTGTAGCAGAATCGACAGGCGGCAAAATATTTTCGTAGCTAGTTTATAAAGAGAGGACGATCCTCGCGTGAGGGTCAAGGGGGCGATCTTCACATGGCAACGTGTCTGACTGCCTCAACCTGGTGAGGCCAGCATTATCCATGTCGAACTCGTCTCAAGTCGACTCAAACCTCTGAGTGGTTTCCTCTAGAAACGGCAAACTGGCAACCCTTAGTTTGACGGCTAATTTAAGCCGCGGTTTACCTGCCTTTAAAGGGTTGTGCGTTGGATTTGAAGCCCACCACGTAAAAACACATTCCAATGAAAACCATAAGAAAAAAGATAAAAATGATCCCCAAATCTGATGACGACTACCGCAAACGAAAAACTGACAATGATTTACGGATATGTACTTGGAACGTCCGAACCCTTAATTGGGAAAGTGCCTCTATCCAACTGATAGATATCTTAGAAAGATACAAAGCTGATATCACTGCAATCCAAGAAATGCGATTGAAGGGACAGGGTTGCTTATGGCAAGCATCCTGTATTATCTAATACAGCGGCCATGCGGAGAAGCACGAATTTGGATGCGGATTCGTGGTTGGCAAGAGACTACGACATCATGTTCTGCGATTCACACCTGTGAACGAACGACTTGCCATAATCCGTGTCAAGGCAAGATTCTTCAATATAAGCCTGATTTGTGCGCACGCTCCGACAGAAGATAAGGATGATGAGACCAAAGATAGCTTTTACGAGCGCCTTGAAAAGGCGACATAAAAATCGTGCTTGGTGACTTCAATGCCAAGGTGGGAAAAGAAAATATCTTTGGTCCAACAGTCGGAAAGTTTAGCCTCCACGACAATACCTCCAATAACGGAATGAGGCTGATTGACTTTGCCGCAGCGCGAAAAATGGTCGTTAGTAGTGCTAGATTCAAGCATTTCAATATTCATAAAGCCACTTGGCTGTCTCCTGATCAAAAGACGTGCAACCAAATTGATCACGTTCTGATAGACGGAAGGTACTCTTCCAGTGTTTTAGATGTACGCACGATCCGTGGTGCCAATATAGACTTGGATCATTATCTTGTTGCAGCCAAGATCCGTACACGCCTGTGCGCAACCAAGAATGTGCGCAATCCAGCACAGAGAAAGCTAGACGGCGAAAAGCTGCAATCAAAACAAACAGCCAAAGAATTCGCTACTCGACTCTCTCTCCTGCTTCAAGAAAGCACTCCTCCAATCGACGATATATGCGCGTAGTGGAATCACATTTCGCACTCTATGCGTATGGCTGTCGAAGAGGTGGTTGGCTATCACCACCCTCGCCGAAACCAGTGGCACGACCAGGAGTGTCGCGACGCCACTGCAGAAAAAGACACCGCCTACAAAGCCAAACTGCAGTCGTTTCTAACGCGTTCTGCTAAAGAGCGATACAAAAAGAAGAGGAGAGAAGAGAGACACATTTTCAGGTGAAATAAAAGAGAAGCGGAAATGCGTGAGTGCGAGAAAATTGAGATGCATGGTGACAGGAACGAGGTCAGAAAATATTTCGAAAAAATAAGACGCCTGGCCGATGATTTCAAGACCGGGGCCTCTTCCTGCAAGGATGAAAATGGGAATCTAGTGACAGATATCCAGAGTACACTAATGATGTGGAGGGAACACTTCTCTAGGCTAGTGAAGTTTTGAAAGCTATAGCACGGCTTAAAAACAACAAAGCTGCAGGAGCCGATGGCTCACCTGCTGAACTCTTCAAGAAGCTCTACTTGGATACATTCATGAGCTTCTATGCATAATATGGTCGGAAGAATGCATTCCAAATGATTGGAACCTCAGTGTGCTCTGCCCAATCCACAAGAAATGCGATCCCACCATTTGCGCCAATTACCGTGGGATAAGCCTTCTTAATATCGCATATAAGGTCCTGTTGAGCGTTTTATGTGAAAAACTGCAGCCCATCGTAAACCAGCTGATTGGACCTTATCAGTGTGGCTTCAGACCTGGAAAATCCACCATAGACCAGATATTTACGCTACGACATATCTTGGAGAAGACTCTAGAAAAACAAATCGACACATACCATCTTTTTGTCGATTATAAAGCCGCCTTCGACAGTCCAATTAGGAATCATCTATACTCCACCATGTTTGAATTTTGAATTTGGGAAGGATCTCCCTCCTCCATTTGATACCAAACGAGGTTTCAGACAAGGTGATTCCTTATCGTGCGACTTTTTCAACCTAATGATGAAGAAGATCATCCGAGCTGCTGATTTGAGACGCAATGGCACGATATTCTACAAAAGTATTATGCTGCTGGCGTATGCTGATGATATCGATATTATTGGTCATAATACGCGCGAAGTCAGTGCAGCATTCTTCAGATTAACGAAGGAGTCGAATCGAATGGTCTTGCAGTCAACGCAGATAAGACGAAATATCTAGTGTCAACAAATAAACAGTCCCAGTGTCTTGGAACCCACGTCACTGTTGACAACATCTCCTTCGAGGTTGTTAAGGACTTCGTCCACCTGGGATCCAGCAGTCACTCTTTAACGATGTCAGTATTGAGATAAAACGAAGGATAACTCTTGCCATCTGGTGTTACTTTGGGCTGAGTAGGCAATTGAGAAGCAGAGCCCTCTCTCGACGAACAGAACTCACGCTCTATAAGTCACTAATCATGCTCGTCCTATTATATGCAGCACAAACCTGGACGTTGAGCAGTTCTGATGAAAAGACTTTGGGAGCCTTCGAGAGAAAGATCCTTCGTAAAATCTTCAGTCCAATCTGCGTCAATGACGAGTACCGAATTCGATGGAACCACCATCTGTATGAGCTGTACGCTGACATCGACATAGTTAAGCGTATTAAAATGTTGAGGTCATGTTGAGCGAATGTAAAACGACGCTCCAGCGAAAAAAATATTCGATTCGGTTCCCGGTGGTGGTCAACACAGAAGAGGACGCCCACATCTTCGTTGGAAGGATCAGGTGAAGGATAACATGACCACGCTTAGTGTTTCCAACTGGCACCAGCAAGCGCAAAACAGAAATGGCTGGCGTAATTTCTTATACGAGGCCAAAACCGACCTAGGGTTGTAAGCGCCAGATATGTAAGTAAGTAAGATTTATGTCTTCGCTACGCTACGCTAGATGGCACTTTTTTTCAAAAACCGGAAACCGAAAGTGTGCCAGAACTCTCATAGTATACCTACTACCAATGCAGTCGATAAGTAGGTAGCAACCTTTAACAAGAACCATGCTCAAAGCAATCGGAAACATAAAATGTGGGCTTTATATTTCATGTATTGTATAAAATTTATATAAGTTAGAGAGTTCAAACATGAATTTTTCTCCCAGTGAGGATAAAGCAGACCAACAAGTGACACTAGAAAAAAGGCGACACTAGTAAATAATATTTTACATTTTCATGATCTTTACGATATACATATATCGAAATATGGAAATATTACTGAGGATTTATTAAAGTATTCCTGCTACAAAATGTTCAGGAGAACGACAATTTCCAAAATTAAAACGAATTGAAAACTATTAATGCGCAACTATGAATGAGTAGCGATTAAATGCCTTATTATGAATTGAAGCAGATTTAGTACAAGAACCAAGTTAAAATTGAAAAACATTATTCATAAACGTTGAATAGCGTTAAAAGTCTCTTTTATTGAAGCTTTCATCCATTTTTAAAATTCTCTTATTTATGAAGCATTTAAAAGAGATTTTTTTACGCTATTAATTGTTTATGAATAATGTTTTTAAATTTTTTTCGATTTTTATCTTATGAAGGCTTTATAAGAGATTCATAATTTTGTATGAATACAACCTGTATGATTTTATCCTGTGTTCTTTTGTTAATTTCAATTCGCGTTTGTTTCTTTCTGCCCATTATATGTCTTCGTTTTGATTATCGATCTTAGTCTTAACTGATTTCATTAATATACCCCCACGTTTAAAAAACGCAAAAGGGATATATTAATTTGGCACTCCGTTTGTAACGCTCATAAGGAGGCGTAGCAGGTACAGAAAAGTATATAAATTCTGTATCAGCATCACTACCAGAGTCGATTTAGCTATGTCCGTCTGTCTGTTTGTGATCACGATTACAGCCGTAATTTTCAAGCTATCATCACTCGATTCCAAATTCGATATATAAGCTTTATCTCAAAAAATCGAATGAAAACCGCGCCTACCTACCATACAAGTGACTTTATCAAAAAGGTAAAATCTCTTAGAATTCCACAAAAATTAATATACGAACTTGAAATTTTGCATATGAGTTTTGATATTTAATATTCAGTCTATGTATGAAAATCAACCAAATCAGATGAAAACCACGCCTACCTCCCATACAAAGTGACTTAATCAAGAATATAAAAATCTCTTTAAATTCCCCAAAAATTAATAAATATATGGACTTGCAATTTTGCATATAAACTTTGATATATAACATGTATTCTGTGTATGAAATACAACCAAATCGAATGAAAACCACACCCACCTCCAACACAAAGTGGCTAAAAAACAAAAAAAAAAAAAAAAAAAAACCACACAAGTTTTTCGAGCTCTAGGCCAAGCATGTTGTCAACAAGACAACATGAAGAACAGAGAAGGCAACAACCAACAACAACAACAACGGCTCTGTATAGAGCAAATCACACAGCTTGACTATACAGACTGTTTCATTGGCCGCTACACCAACTCATCAGTAGCCTTTGTATGACTTTACACTGTGATCCACTCAAGCTACTTAGGTTCTACATATACTGCCAATATGCCGAGAAAGTTACCCGGAATTTTTTTTTGGCAGAGAACGCTGGAATTTTTGTAACTGAGTTCTTATCTACTTTTTGATGCATACTGTACTAAGGTTAACAACCTAGATCGTATCATACTTTTAGGCATAGCCTTAATTCATGTGCATCTTCGAAATTCGATCACAGCGGTTTACTGCTATCAGAGCATATTGAAGTTGTTGTTATTTTTGCTGTTTAGCTCCTTCCTTTTTTTCCACACTTTCATTTTAGGGTTCAGTTAGTTTAACTGATGGTACACCTAAGATGGCGTGGAGACCATTTTTTTTTTTTGTTATGAAAGACTTTGTTGTTTTTTATGTGATAAACACACAACCAATCATTTATCTTAACATATTTATGGGCGTGCTCTCCCAGAATATTTTTAATATTAATATTTGAATGTTTTGACATGTAGCCCAGAAAATTCCCATAGAGGCCGCGTTAAAACATTTTGTGCATACATGTTGGTTACGAACTCAATTCCACATCACTAACTGTCAAAGCACCTTAATTTTATCATTTTGATCATAGGTTAGGTTAGATTAGGTTCTTATGGCTGAGCCGGCAGACGACTCTTACACTTAGGCCAGTGCAGGCCCTTTGTGATACCACATAATCTCTTTTGACCTATGAGAGATATCCCTCCTCAGCAAACCATTTCAACCGGATTCTGAATTTTATTATATGCCTGATTTCCAGGCATGAGACTTCGGTAAGTCCATTTAAGAAGGGATGGCCCAGAATTTCTAATCTCCTTTTACTAAGCGCCAGACATTCGCAGAGAAAATGCTGGACATTTTCTTCCTCTTCCTCGCATTTGCAGCTTCTGCAGAAATCATTTGATATAAGTCCCAATCGAAGAGCGTGTATTCCGATTAGACAGTGACCCGTGAGGATTCCTACTATTTTTGAAAGGTTTATTCTGCTTAATTTAAGTAATAATTTAGTGCGTTTTAAGTCGTAGCGAGGCCACGTCAGCTTAGCTACCCTACATGTGTCAAGTTGTTCCCAACGTACTTGTGCAAGACTCAAAGAATTGTTCTTGCACTGGAGTTTATAGGAGGACATGGGTATACCGATGAAATCCTCATTTAAGAGGGTGTTCGAGGTCGTACCCTTCCTTGCCAATTCGTCAGCCAGATTATTGCCCTCGATATCCCTATGACCGGGTACCCATATGAGGTGGATCCTGAATAACCTTGCCATCTCGTTAAGAGATCTGCGGCACTCAGTGAGAGTTTTAGAGTTGTCAATATGCAAGTTCAGCGCTTTTAGCGCAGCTTGGTTATCTGAGAATATATAAATATTCTTTCCCCTAAGGTCTCTCCGACCTAAAATCTTAGCGGTTTCATATATAGCCATCATCTCCGCTTGGTAGACACTACAATAGTTTGGGAGTCATAAGGAAGCTTCTATTTCCAGATCTTGGGAGTAAATTCCTCCCCCTACCAGCTTTTGAAGCTTGGATCCGTTTGTAAAGATTTTAATTCCTTTTATTTTAAGGGGGGTCTTGTTAGCCCAGTCTAGCCGTGGAGGGATGAGAACTTAGAGTGTGACCGCAGCTGTTACCTATCCAATTTTCAGATTCTCTTAGTCTTAGGGCTATATACTTCGCAAAGTTCAACGGTCAGCAGAGCTGTGCATCAGTGGAGCGCTGAGAACCACTCCTACTGACGCACTCGATACTTTGCTCCATCTAACTCCACTAGATATCCTAACAAAACGAATAGCTGCAAACACAGCAATCCGTTTAGAAGCCACTTCCCAATGGAAAGAGGGCACAATAGGACACTCTGACACCAGGAAACTCACTCCTCAAATACCCAAGAATATAGACTACATCACTCAAAAACTTTTATTCCACAAAAATTTTGATGTATCAATCCCCTCCAGATACGAATGGGATATTGGAAGCCCTCCACCAAACAATGCCACTAGAATCTACACTGATGGATCAAAACTAGATGGAAAAGTAGGGGGAGGAGTCTACTCTGAATCCTTAAACATTAACCATGCCTTTAGGCTCCCCGACCACTGCAGTGTCTTCCAAGCGGAAGTCACTGCCATACATGAAGCAGTCACTTGGCTTCAGATGAACGAAATATTAGCAAAAGATATTTGCATTCTATCTGATAGTCAAGCCACTTTGAAAGCCCTGGAATCTGTTGAAATAACATCAAAAACAGTCCTAAGCTGCCGCAGATCTCTAAATGAGATGGCAGAGCAGCTCAATATATTCCTATGCTGGATCCCCGGACATAGAGACTTCCAAGGTAACTGCAAAGCAGACGAACTCGCCAGAAAAGGTACCATCAAACCCTTATCGACAGATAAGGAACAAATTGGAATACCTCTCGCAACATGTAAGCTACTGATAAATTAACTATCCCTTGAATACACCAACATCAGGTGGTCAAAGGGTAGTACATGCAGCATATCACGTCAAGTTTGGCCAACACTGAACTTAAGACGCTCAAAAGAACTAATATCCCTTAGAAGGGACCAAATAAGTATTGCAATAGGCGTCCCAACAGGACACTGCCTGATTGGAAACCACGCCCAAAGACTGAATATTCCCCATAACGACTTCTGCAGAAGCTGCAGAGATGAAGAGGAAGTTGAATCCACAACACACCTTCTCTGCACATGCCCAGCGCTGGCCAGAAAGCGCCATCTCTTCCTAGGTAACTGGTTCTACAGTGCCCTAGACGAACTCTCAAAAACTTCGGTCTACCGAATACAAAGCTTCATAAATAGCTCCAACTGGTTCAAATAGGGTGGAAATAATTAACCCCTGGTATCACAACGGGCCAAACTGGCCTAAGTGTGTCTCATAGGAGACAGCCACGTTAACCTAACCTAACCTAACCTAGACTGAGGGCTGCTGATTAAGCACACTCTCTGGCAAAGATATCTAGAGGAGGAAGGTGAATTATGGCATTAAGGGCATTAGTTGGGGCTATGGATGATGCACTTGTAATACAGAGGCATGCACTTCTTTGAACTTTTGCAAATTTCTAAAGTGCAGTTGCCTTGTCAAGGGCCCTCCACCATACCAGTGAACCGTATACAAGTATGGGGCGGACACATGCCGTATAAATCCAGCGTACTATTTTAGGGAAAAAACCCCATTTTTTACCTATAAATTTTTTACAGGAAAATAGAGCTATATTTGCCTTTTTAACGCGCTCCTTTATGTTATCATTCCAGATAAGTTTCTTATCCATAATAACCCCTAGGTACTTCGTGCTATCACTAAAGAGCAACCTCGTGCCATTCAGACGAGGTGGTACTAGGTTGGGGATTTTATTTTTTCTAGTGAAAAGAATGAGGTCTGTTTTATCTGGGTTTACGCTTAATCCACAAGAGGATGCCCATCTCGAAAGGATTAAGAGTGCTCTTTCCATGAGCTGACAGAGGGTTCGAGGAAATTTTCCGTTAAAGACGAGAGCGATATCATCGGCCTTCCCCCTCCATGATGCGCAACAGTCGGTCAACCGTCATGGACCACAGAATTGGAGACAAGACTCCCCCTTGCGGAGTTCCCCTGCTTACAAACCTACGGATAGAGGATCCTCCCATTTCGGAGTTCACCACCCTGCCCAATAGCATCTGATTGATGAGACTCACGAGAAAATCCTCTACCCCCAGTTCTGAGAGGGCTGAGATGACCGCACAGGGAAGAACGTTATTGAATGCTCCTGCTATATCTAAAAAGGCAACAAGCGCGTATTCTTTTTTCTCAAGTGCTTTTTCGATTGAAGCCACGAAAGAATGGAGAGCTGTTTCTGTAGATCGGCCCTATATATAGGCATGTTGAGTTTTTGGAAGCCTTTCGAGTTTCGGTTTAAGAAGAAGTCCAATGAGTCTCTCCAGTATTTTAACTAGAAAGGAGGAAAGACTAATAGACCTAAAGTCATTTGATTTAGTATGAGAGGACCTAACCGCTTTCGGTATAAAGATAACTTTGGTTTCTCTCGAAGCTGTTGGAATATAATTAAGGAGTAGGCAACCTCGATAGATTGCCTGAAGCCTGGGTACTATTGCATTGAAACTATAGTGGAGTTGAGCTGGTATAATACCATCGGGACCTGAAGATTTTTTTGATCATAAAAGTGTCCACAAAAATTGATATCAACAATTAAAACATAAAGAAAACGTGAAAAGCTTAGTGGCAGCAATTTCAATTTAATATTAACAATTTCGGATTTTAACTTAATCCTTTCGAACAAATAAAAATTTAATAAACAAAACAGCGGAATACACTCCATTTCAACTTCTAGATCTTTGTATGTGGTGTGTTTACAGTTTGTCGTACTTTCTTGCTCTTTTGCACAAGATCACAACAAAGAGCTCCAGATCGTGAATACCCCTATTGTTTTTGTAAAGTGCACAAGTCCTCAAGTGCACAGGCAAGTGCTCTGAATCGTGAATACCCCTATTGAAGTGTAATATCAGTTGCACTGATCATCTCCGATCAACTTTCAATTTTCATCCAATTTATTTAACGAAATTTTTAACAAAACAAAAATGAAAATTAATCGATCGTTAACAGCAGCTTGTGTTGTTGAGTGTACATGTTTTTGTTTTTGAAAAACGCAAAACATTTATATAGTAAACCAAGGTTGCACAAGAACGTACTCTTGTATCATTTTGGATACTTTTTTATTATTGAAATACGAAGTACTAATCTTTTCGTACTAGTACAATTTTATTTCCATCCTTCCCTTATGAATTTTGTTCTTGGTGTTGCCAAACATCTTTAGATTTGCTTTCTTTATAGTTATATGGCAGCACTCCATAGCTATTCCAAGATTGTTTACGTATGGGATACAGAAAATACACAAGGAATACCATTTCAATGAGGAAAGTACGAGGAATACCAAATATAAAGGAATACGAAATATGGAACGTACTTGGTACCATCCAGTTTATATGAAATTTTCATACAAATCTAATGGTACCAAGTACGTACTATTTCGTACTTCCTTTATATTTGGTATTCCTCACACTTTACTCTTTGCATCGTATTCGTTATAAGTTTGTTTACAAATAATATTAAAACAGAGTGAAAGAATGAAATGATGTTGCCATGCCATTTCAAATAAATAATAAGAATTTTTCATACGATGCAACATTTTTGTGCAATTAGTAAACGTTGTTATTTGAAAGCTTTAATTGTGGAAAGTTAATAAAATGTAAAAGCAAATAAATCTAAATAAAGTAAATGTTGAAAACATTTAAATATATAATATTTGTTTTTGCCAAATTAAATTAAAATCAAGGAAAATTTTATATCAAGCTGGCAGTCAAATTCGAAAGTGTTAGTGTGTAAGTTAGAAAGTGTAAGTGTATTGCAACTTGAAAGGCAAAACTTGACCGCGTTACCCCTGTGTAACTCAGTTTATGGGGGAATTGAGACGGATCACTTTGCTTTTGAAAATTATATCTTGCCAAACATATTTTTTACTGACCGGTAAATGCAATCATGAACTTTAAATACTTTATTGAATACATATTAAAATATTTAAAATATAAATAAAAAAATATATTAATACTTTATGACAACACAAAGTTTTTATTTTACTGAATTGCATGGTAAAAATGTCAATCCATATAGTTACATAATAATATACGATTATATAATATAAAAACATTAATTTATTTTTTTTTTTTTTCTAAAGTCATACCTTGTTAGAAAACCGTTACTTTTTTATAAATGTGGCACCACGTTTTATTTTTTATTTTTGGTGGCAACATTTATTATTTCAATAGTACTTTTTTATTTTTCTCCGATGCAACCTTGTAGTAAACCGTTGATAGCTGGTCAAATTTGTATGGAAAATTCAATAAAACTTTACGTTTTATGCCATAATTTCAGAACACTTCAAGAGCACACCTTCATTTTATATTGTTGGAAATATTATGGGACGTAAAAAAATTAAAATAAAATATTTATAGCGCCTGCTGCTGACATGCATGGTGTAATAATAATCGGGCGTCTCGACTAGCAATAATTCATTGCATGCCATCTGTCAAACATCAAATATTGCCACTGGAGACCAGTTAATTGTCGAAGTTGGCTATACATGGCTTTGCAATAGTTTTTTTTTTTTTTTTTTTAGCTTTTGAACCAAGGATTTCAGGTGGAATACCTATTCAGTCAAGTCTGCCTTGGTTCGAAATGGGGTGATAGATTAGTGGGAAGGAAAGGGCAATCAAGTGAAACATATGTAGGATGTTCTAAGTGTGGTGGAAAGCCAAAGAAACATGTGAATTTGAATCAGAGGCAAGTGTTATGCCTTTACCTCAGTCAATTCAAGTTATAGAGGCAATCTCATCCACAAACTTCTCAACCATCAACTACAACTTCAAGTCGTAAATATTGATGAATTTTTAATTTCAGTTGATTAGAAATGAGGATAGAAAATTTAGAAAGGTTTTTAAAGCGAAGGACCATGGCCTGGCCGGGAATCGAACCCGGGACCTCTGGGGTGGCAGTCGAGCACGCTACCAACTCGACTACCGAGGCCGCTGTTTCTGTACACAATGTCGAGTAAAGTTTAAGCAGGGAGCGTAAAATTAAATTTGAGAATAGTGTTAAAAGTACGGAAACGGCTTCTAGCTAGTTTCTAGCACAAAAACAGCTGATTGCCTATAAAACGTAAACAGCTCCAATTTATTTAAGCCAATTACCAATTATCAACTTTCAAATTAATTTATTATTAATTTATTTATATTTATTTGCAATTTGTATTTCACTATTTGTAAATTTCTTTTCCGCCACACATCATAAACAAGCAAAAAATTTAAATTTGACATTTCTTGTTCTTCTTGATACTTGTTCTTATAATGCTCCAACACTCTTCGAGCTACTTTCTAGCTCGAGAGAGTGCTTTTATACTTGTTCTTCTTCGCTCTTTTGAGCTAGAAAAAGTACGGTTACACATTCTAGCACATTGCAAGTCATGGTATAATAATACAAGGTAGCATTGACAACTGCTTATTTTCTCTTCTGCAAGAAAACATCTCCTGTCAAAAACAGCTGTTTGTGAAAATGCGTCTTCAGCAGCTGAGGTTGTTGATTTTTTTCACTTCAACGTTTTCAGTATTGTTTGTTTTTTCAATGGCTGTTCAATGGCCGATTGTTTGACGGTAATTTTTATATGTGCTGAAAATTAAAAACTGAAGTTAGGTTAGTTAGCTGCAAAAACTAAAGAAATTGAAGTTAGGACTAGAAATTTAAAAAATTAAATTAAGTTCTTGAAAATGGAGTGGCGTGGAGAAGAAATTTATAAAATAATAAATTTATACCGGCATTTTGAGTGCTGATTTAAAACATCAAACGAGCGCAACCAGCGCAACCAGCGCACGTTTTTGAAAAATGCCAAAACCATTCAATGGCGAACTTGGCAAATGGGCGAAGACAACTACAATAACTTTTTGTCAACACAAAACGGCACAATTAATTGAATAAAATATTTATTTAAACTTAATTTGCACAATAACCTATAAAAGCTATAACACATCATCATCTAGCAACTCAAACAAATAATACAATTTAAATTGACTATATGGATCATATAAGAATATTTTTTTAAAATACAACGGTTAAATTACTCCGACAGCTTGCAATCTGACAATTGGTTTGACAAAACTTAACCGTCTGTAAATAGTCCTTGCTTAAAAAAACACCCTATAATATAAATACATACAAATACGAAACATTTTGTACTTCGTATTCAAAAGTTAAACACATCCATGATACAATAAAAGGGCTTACACATCGGCGAATCTGTTCGTCGAACAATATGGCGGCGCGAACGTGTGTGAAAAAGCTAGCGTTCAAATTGAACGAACCTGTTCGTCACACAAGCCATTGATTTTTGTTGTTTTTTGTCATCATTTTCGGCAGCATCCCTTGTTCGACAGAGAAAATCAAAAATTTTTGTAAACACGGCCAACCGTGTGACAAACTGTCGAACAGTGGCGTTCCTAGGGGGGTCCGGGGGGGGCGGTCCGCCCCGGGTACCACCATTTTAGGGGTGACACCATTTCGATATTTTTTTTAATTTCTCAAACAGAAAGAAAAAGGTACAAATACATTACGTTAAAAAATTTGTCGCATTGAAATTATTTCTAACAATTTGTGTATCAGTAGCTTCATGCGAAAGGAGTTTTTCCAAGCTAAAATTAATTAAGACTTATTTAAGGTCTTCCATGGGACAGGCAAGGCTTTCCGATCTTGCTATTTTATCCATTGAAAACGAGCTTGCAAGTAATATTGATTTCGATGAGGTTATTTCAAATTTTGCAGCTCTTAAAATAAGAAAAGTTAGTTTTTAAGACAACGATATTAATAAGATTTCTTTGTTTAACCTTATTTACTCTTTTCGTCAATTGTTTGAAACAAAAAGTCCTAACACAGTTTTTATGTATAGCATGGTAGCTATTTTGTTTCAGTCAGGTTATATTTTCTGAAGGGAAAAACATTTTTATATTTTAATACATATAACGCATTGCGAATAAATCTGCGTGGAAACAAATGAAATCAAAACAAATATATTAATAAAATGAAGCGGATGAAAAGTGAACAGTATGTTATCGAATCAACGAATGGTTTGTCTCAAAGACCATCAAGAATACTTGGTGCAGCATCCTTTTCAAATTTGTGTGGAAAAAGTTCCTTAAGAAATTGTGCAATATTAAATGAATCTATGCGAAATGATATGTTTGCATGCTTTTGGGGTATAACATGGGAGCAGAAACGACAATATGTAACGAGCCTAGTAAGTTTTACGGTAAAGAAGCAACATTGCACTGAAAATTCGAGGCGGACCCAAACATTTACGTACTTTTTGAGACAATTTAAATCGACTGCAAATGTGCCGTGAAATGTTTCTTTCAACACTAAGCTTGAGAGAAAAGATGGTTCGAAATTTGGTCAACACTTCAATAACAGGACAACGAATTGAACGCAGGCGCTCCTTATTGCAAAAATGGCTATCGGAGTTACCAAAAGTTGAGTCGCATTATTGTAGAAAAAATGAAAAAAAATTATGCCTCGAGGCAAATTTCTCTTCCTATCAGGAGGTGTATAGGCTTAATGTAGAAGAATGTGAATTAAACAAAGAAAATGCAAACATGAAATTGTCATACCCAGTTTTCTTGCAAATCATCAAAGAATTGAATTGTTCCATTTTCAAACCTAAAAAAGACGAATGTGATGTTTGCAAATCTTATTAAGCAAAAAATATATCAAATGAACAGTATGCAACCCATAGAGCTGAAATCGAAAAAATGCTGGAAGAAAAATATAATGACATAAAAAAATGCTGAATCCGGACTATGTGCCGCACTATGTGCCGTGGAAGCTGTGAAACTAATACCTCAACTTACCGCAAGTGTGGCATATTATAAAATTAAATTACAAATTTATCATTTTACTATTTATAATGTCAATACGCATGAGTCAGATAATTATGTTTGAGATGAAACTGGAGCAAATCTGGTCCATGCAGTTTTTGCAACATGTATTTTCAAGCATTTGAGAAACTTTTTGGCCAAATCTCCAGAAATTCATCACATAATAATTTATTCTGATGGTTGTTTCTATCAAAACCAAATTACTACGTTATCTAATGCATTGCTCTCTTTTTGCGAGGAAATGAATATATCCATTGAACAAAAGTAATTAGTAAGTGGGTATACACAAATAGAATGCGACGCAATGCATTCACTTATTGAGAGAAAAATACACAAAAAACAAATAAACTTACCGTCTCAATTTGTTCGAGAAGCACGAAAAGTACCCATGCCATTACGATCACAACAATTAAACCATGACTATTTCTTAGATTTTGAAAGCACGTCAAAGAGATACTCATCTATTCGCCCCGGTTAAGAAATATTTAATACTTATGAGATATTTTCAATCCATTAAATTTCATTTCTTATTTTTTAAAGGTCGAGGTGGTGGAGATGCCACTGTCAATATGTTGCGCGCTTTAGCATATGACAATTGTGGAATAGTATATTATAAAACAGACATTTGTAAAGAATTAGAGCCACTTCCCAAGCTATCTAAATCATGTTATCAGAATAAGCCTAAGAATCCTCACTACCAGGAAAGAATTCCAATTTCTAATAATAAATGGCAGAATTTACAAGATTTGAAAAAGTTCTTACCAGCCGACTGTCATTATTTTTACGACCACTTACCATATTACTAACGTAATTGTTTGAATACCTTAACTGTTTTGTTTTTGTTTTATAAAATTAATCTTTGAATTGGTTTTACTACAATAAAATGCTTGTAATAGAATTTGTTGCAAAAAGCCCTATGTCGTTTTTTTTAATAAAAATTGATACGAAAAGCCCTTTGTCATATAAATTCCATGAAGTTAAAAAAATTTTAATATGGTATTAAAAACTGAATTTGTTGACGATTTTCATTATAAACTGCATTAAATAATTTTTTATTACTTAACATTTTAAGAAGTTATTAAGTTTTTTCATCTTCCTGTAAAATTTTGAAATTATGAGTTACGTCCTTTCTATATTAAGGTGACGATATACAAATATGTACCTGAAAATGTAATGTTTTTGTTCCGACAGTTTTTAAGACTGCCAAGTTAATAAGTTTTCTTTTTTACCTTATGCCTACATATCTTAATATGTACACAACTGAAAATGTAATACTCCTGTTCTGTTTTTTACAAATTCATATTGTTTGTCATATGTTCTTAGTTTTTTTTTTTTCGGAAAATATAAAGATAATAATAAAAACACTTACTGATTTATTTTGTAAATCGAAAACGCAAACCAACGACAAGTAAGACACGAGCAGCAATACTTTTTCTATACAAAATTCTATTAGTTATTGTGACTTTCTTGTGGTTGGTTTGCGTTTTCGATTTACAAAATTAGGCGGTTAATCTCATCGAATTGGTTTTTCTTTTGCATTTAGAAATTTTTTATAGGGGTGACACCATGAGTATCCGCCCCGGGTGTCACCAAGCCTAGGAACGCCACTGCTGTCGAACATCGCTTCTTAACTAGCGAACTTGTGTGAACATGGCCGCCGTGTGACGAACAGATTCGCCGATGTGTCAAACTGTCAAAAACAGCTTTTTGTGGAAATACATCAGCAGCTGCTGTGGTTGTTGTTTTTTTTCACTTCAACGTTTTCAACATTGCTTGTGTTTTCAATGGCGGATTGTGAGCGCTCTCTTTTTGAGTATATTTTTTGACAGTATATGATTTCCCAAGCAACTGTCAATGCTACCTTGTATTATTATACCATGGCTCTAACGTAGTTACAAACACAATGAAACAAAATTTAGTGTTCACTAATACACTCTTAAATGTTGATGTCATGTTAAACAAGGAAAGTTGTATGTGCTTACATAGCTTGCTCCTTTACGCAGCAAACAAGCTGAGGATGTGAAAAAAGTAGCGAAAAAACTTTAAGCGATGCAAGTGTAAGTCACGCAATAAAATAATATCCTAAATGACAGGTTTTTATATGATGTCCGTGGCGCGTTGGGTAGAATGCGCAGTTTATGTGACAGAAGACCGCGGTTCAAATACCGTTCGACACAGGAAGGTTTTCATTGAATTTAATTAAATAAGTTAAAATATATATATGTAAAATACACGAAAGAGAAATATAATTGTTAAAAATGGCCAAATTCCTTTCTAAATAAACGCAAGTTTTCCTTGCTTAAGTAAAAATAATAGCCAATATTTGAGACATATTTTTTTTATTTCCTTAAATGTTTTGTCTAAATTTGTCTTTTGTAAATACTACCCATTAATAAAAATAACAAAAAAGCACTTCAAAACAAAATTATAAGAAAAAAAATTTGGTTTTATTTGGTGAAGGGTTTGAACTCGCGCATGTTTGCGTTAAAGGCCAGCGCTCTAACCACTACACTATGGTGGAAAGGTTTAGCGGAACGCTAACTGTGTACTTAAGTAAACAGCTGAGTTTGTTATTAAATTCTTTACTGAATTTGTTGTTAGTGTGAGAAGAGCAGCTGTAGCTTTTTGCAATGGTTAAAACATATGTGTCAGACAGAGATACCAGATCACACGGATAGACAAAAAGGCGTTAGATTTTTCCCAACGCTAGAACAAACCTAACGTAATTTGTATGGAGAGTTTTATATGAACCTAAAGCCTTTGGCGTTAGGTATATGCAAAGAACTAAAATATAAGGAAGTGGTGTTGTCTACACATACAGTGTACGTGAACTGTGGCCGATTCGTAAATTGAGCGAGCGAGACAGAGTGTGTTTTTTGACATTTATGAGCGTTCGTCATTTATGAGCGTTCGCTTGTAAACAGCCTTCTCAGTAAAAAAAAATTTTCGCGCCAATTTGATGCGACCACAGTTGTCAAAACGCAAACACTGCGAATTATTTTTTTACTCTTTAATGCACTTATGGCGCGCTTTTGTCTTCAGCAAAGTTTATGATACATAATTGTTATTTTTGATTGTTTTCAGATTTCCGCATATTGTGAATCTCAAATTATATTATATTATATTATATTAAAAAAAAATATTATATTACATTATATTATATTATATTATATTATATTATTATTACCTAATAAAATATCGGTAACGCACCAAATTATATGCCTCAAAGGTGGTGTGGAAATATAATAAAAACAAAACTATATTATCATATTTTATAATAATTTAATTATTTTTATATAATATAATTACATTAACTCCAAAATCAGTAAATTTAACCCAGAATCTATTGTAAATGTGATTCCAATTAGAAACTGTTTGGAAACTGTTTGGAAACCAATTAGAAAACGCATTTTAGCGATACCGCTTTTCTGTATATTTCATAAATGTGGGATAAACACATAGAAAAGGAATTTTATATAGGGTAAAAAAGAAAAATTTGAATCAAAGTGTCTATAATTGAAACAACGAATTTTTTAGTTATTTTATAGCTTTATTTTCACTAATTTAATAATGCCCATATATGTTTTGTTTATTTTTGTTTTCTTTATTTCTTTTTTTAAAAATTTTATTCTAATGTGCTTACGATATCTTATAAAAAACTTTTTTAAGTCTTCTTAAGACAGTGGAACTGTTGAAGATAAATCAACTTCTTTTTAAAAGTTCCTCGTTTATCAATATTTTCAACAATACATTTTATATAAAACGCTTACCTACGGAAACTATGAAACATGGATTTGTCATAGGATTTTGTCTTAAGATATGGTAGCACAGTATTTTATGGTTTTCACATTAGCAGTAGGTCTTGTCAAAGCTCCTTACCCTACCTTCTTATTGCATCATGAACACATCTTAATAATGCAAAAGTACGTTATGTGCAACACTGTTGGTATCTTTAATTAATTAAATAATAGTAGCACAATAATAAAACATCCAATCTCAACAAAATAAGTAATGCCTATTGCTCATATGAAATGTGTGCGGGAAGTAAGCAGTGAAGACCCCGTAAGTCAGACGAACTCTCATATAAAAGCAAATTAATTGCCACTTTTACTTCAGGTTCATGAAGCCGCCAATCTTTTGAGTCCAGATATGAGTAAAAAATGGAAGACCAAAATTGCTGGGGAGAAGTCTGCGTACGTTATATTGGAATTTGAAGAACCACATGAAATCACTGGAATAGATATTGGTAATGAGCATTCCGCGTTTGTAGAGGTGCTCGTTGGAAAAGCAGGTAACTCTGAGGATGATTTCACGGTATGTGTTCCCATAAAATGTGTATTCTATCATGGACCTTTCATAAAATCGATGTTTTAGGAGATCCTCATTACATGCTCTTTCATGACACCCATAGAGAGCAAAAACTCGACAAATGCCAATCGAGTTCGCTGCTTTGGGCAAAATGCACTTGTAGAGAGTAAATTAACAACAAAATGGAAACTCATCAAGGTTTTCTGCACACAACCCTTCAATAAGCATATTCAGTTTGGGTTGTCTTTTATTAAAGTACATGTATCTGAAAACACGACAAAAAACAATCATGGCGTAAAGGCCTTAGTTCCTGAAAATTTAAAACGTAGAAGTTTATCTCATCAAAGCCAATGCAAAGATGCAAAAAAAACGAAGTTTGGGTTGGGTAAATTTTCCTTACGTGAGTATTCACCAGACTCTGATTCCGAAAGTGTTGCAAGCTTGTTTAGTCGTTGGAAAATGAATCGTCAAAAAAATCACGACGGATCACTATCAATTGCATCAGCTATTCGGGAAGCATCAAGTCCAGATTCAATGCGCCGTATGAGTGATAATGCTTTGAAATCTAAGCATGCATTAAATATGCCTTCTACAAGTAGTCAGCGAGAGCATTTTTCAATAAATCCGCATGTTATTCCAGACAATAATCGCAGTGATACAAAACAATCGCATAAATTACCCAAAAACAATCAAGAAACGCAATTGTTAAACCAACAAATGAATGAAGATTTCAAAATGAAAAAGACGGTTGAGAAATTTGAATGTAACAAAACTATGCAAATAGATAAGCTTTACGCAACATCTGCTGGAAAAATTGGAAACAATATCAAATTCAGACCTTTCAATAAGTTACTTGACGGAGTCGTGCTAGTCATAAGTGGAATTCAGGTTGGGAAAACTAAGTTTTAAGCTATATTTATTACTACTAACTACTAATAAATAATTATTCCACCATGTTACAACTGCGTGAAGTTAAATTCGTAAATCCGACGCTAACTTAGCAAAGACACAAACCAATATTTCTTCTCTGTAAAAAGTTAAATTCGTACTTTTTTGGAAAGTACGAATTTAACTTTTAGTACGAATTTTACTAAAAGGGCTTACACATCGGCGAATCTGTTCGTCGAACAATATGGCGGCGCGAACGTGTGTGAAAAAGCTAGCGTTCAAATTGAACGAACCTGTTCGTCACACGAGCCATTGATTTTTGTTGTTGTTAATCATCATTTTCAGCAGCATCCCTTGTTCGACAGAGAAAATCAAAAATTTTTGTAAACACGGCCAACCGTGTGACAAACTGTCGAACATCGCTTCTTAACTAGCGAACTTGTGTGAACATGGCCGCCGTGTGACGAACAGATTCGCCGATGTGTAATAGCTGAATTACAATACTGCGTTAGGTCGGTCGACCTTTGACCGTACTTTGGTCTCCGTTGTAAAAACTTTACGATGTAAGCTGTCAAAACGGACGACCTCAAACTTTGCAAAACTAAATGTTGCGTTGACAGATCGTGCGTCTGTCATTTTGGTGATGCCAATAAAAGCAGCTATACTAAAAATCCCACAAAACATCCCTTTTTCCGAAATCATGCAATTATAATTGTAATCAATGAAAAATTAAAAGATAGTGTCATAATAGCGTTCAATAGCGTTAAAAATCTTTTTTAAATGCTTTGTAAATGAGATAATTTTAAAAATGGAGGAAACCTTCAATAAACCCTCGATAAAGCATTTTTAAATTTTATTTTGTTTTCATCTGAGCACAAATTATGTCAAAAATACATCAAATTGTTTCATAATATATATAAAAAAAAAAAACAGAAAATGTAAAAAAAAATTATTGAAAATGTTTGTTTATAAATGAGAGGATTTTTAAAAATGGCTGAACATCCAATAAATCCAATAAACCCCTCATAAAGCATTTTTAAAATTATTTGCTCTCATTTGAGGACAAATATTGTGCAAAATAATTAAAAATACTTCAAAAATTTGGATAATATGTCAAAAAAATTTAAAATTATAAAAAAATTCAAAAGAAAAACAAAATAAAAACAAGAAAATTGGTCAAAACATTTCAAAATATTTACAAAACAAGATAATAAAATGACGATGTTTTCAGTGCAGAGAGTAGCTTCGAAAAAACAACGATGTTTAAACATCAAAATGTTGACGAAATTGTGACAAATAAATTAAAAATCATTGAATTTATCAAATACACAAACCATTATTGACACTCTTCCCACTTCAAATCGAAAGTGTTCCTATTTTAACTACAAAGCAGCTACAACATTTTTATGAATAACAAAATTTTAAAAGACTTTTTAGCATTAAAAAGCTTTTTAAGTATTGAACGTTTTAAAGTTATTTGAAGATATTTGCATGTAAAAGTAATTTTATTTGTTACATAAAACCATTTTTTTCTTCAAAATTAACCTTTATTACTATGGATTAAAGACAATATATTATTAAAGCTTGGAAATTAATCTTTCATTTGGTGTATAAAATTTAAGATTTACTTGAACTTTTATCGTGTTTTTCTATGATATAATGATTGCCCTTGTACGAAATGCTCTAAAAAATAGGGTAGATAACGATTTCTGGAACGCCACGATTCGACAGTGCATTTCAGAAGTTCTCTTCATAAAAATAAGAATGGCTGAAGGTTTTCTAGTAGATGGACATTACCAAGTGGCAGCTCCATACCAAGTTTCATTTTTATGTGGCATTTAACTCCAAAGCTATTTGATACCATAAGTTTGACTTATATGGGCGGTGCCATGCCCCTTGTCCAATGCTCACTCAATTTTTCCAGTCAAAGGACAAGACTAAATGGTACATTCTTACCGAGTTTCATTGATGTGTGACTAATAGTTCGAAAGTTATACCCACAATTTGGGAAGCCGAAAAAGTGCCACACCCTTTTCCCAACGCCCATAAAATTTTGCCAGTGGAACGGCACATGTAAATCGAGGCCGAACACCTAATTCCAATGTTGTGCGACCTATAATTCCAAAGTTATTCAATATTGCAGATTCGAGCTGCCACGCCCCCTTGTACAATGCTCGCTGAATCACTTGTAATTAGTGAGTACTTGGGTACAACTTTACAAAAACAAAGTGAACGGCATTTGCCAATCTACCTTACTACAACATTCCTTTGTGTGTTATATTATTCAAACAATGATATTAAGGGTATTCGTCCTCAACCAACCTCATTAAAATATCTAATTGACCAATATATAAGTTTGCCATTTTGCATGAATACCCTTATAATATTATTTATAATATACTAAACAATGCATAAATTTTAATATGAAATACAATTGAATAATATTAATATCATGCTAAATTCATCAAAATCATTTTTATACTACTTAAGCAGCATGTTAATTTAAAAAATTTGATCAATTTAAAAAAAACTCGCATCAAAATATAAATTCCCACGATAATCCTATGAAAATCTGAGTTTTCCATCGGAATCCAAGAATACCCACATTTTAGCATTGCTCAACGAAAATGCAACCCAGCGTTAATATGGAATGTCAAAAGCACGACCTAGCTTGAGCATGTCGCTACTCATAGCGTTGATCGTACGTCACCCCCTCAAATTCATATTTACGGGATGAGGTCGACGCAATGCATGAGGTCATATTTTGTGTTGCTTCATAAGAACCCATTGTTTCTAGTCGAGCTGTCAAAGGCCGACCGACCTAACGCAGTATTGTAATTCAGCCATAAGCCCTTTAACGACACAAAAAAGTTAAATTCGTACTTCTATGCAAAGTACGAATTTAACTTTGAGTACGAATTTAACTTTGAGTACGAATTTAACTTTGAGTACGAATTTAACCCTTAAATGCACAAGGCGCCCGATTTTGACCGAAAAAATATATTATATGTAAAATTGAGTAAAAATAAAAACTGCGTTTTTAGTTTTGAAAATTTTTTTTTTTTTTAAAAAATTTTTTTTAAAAAAAGTGGTTGTTTCTATAAAGATTCAATATGAATTTACCCACATCTAAAATCGCTGCTAAAATATATCAAAATAAAAGAAATATGTTATGAAATTTTTATTAATTCATTAATTTTAAAAAGTTAAAATTATCAAAAACTGCAGGGAGTGCACACTGTATCTTTAAAGATACAACCAACTAAAGTGACCCAGTGAGGTGCCAAATGATCGAAATTTTTTCGAACCACTCAAAATCACTAAAGGACATGTTTTGAAAGCAGTCGGTATTTTTTCCTAATCAAAATTATTTATCTGTTCCTAGAACTTAATTAAACTGTTAAAAATAGTGTTTATTTAATTTAAAAAAAAAATTTTTTTTGACTTTGTATATAATTTTTTTAAAAAGTATGACAAATAGAAGTAAAAACTATTTTTTTATTTAAGACTTATAATATTCTAAATAATATAGAACCGATTTGAAAAAAATCAAACCAAAAATATAGCCTTAGAAATTTCTTGAATGGTTGTATCTTTAAAGATACACGGTGCATTTAAGGGTTAACTTTGAGTACGAATATAACGAACGACAATACGAATTTAACTTCATTTGTAAGGAAATAACTTTGACAGCGACTTGGAAACACAGAAAAGTTGAAAAGTTTATGAAACATTTTAAAATATATTATAAAATTAAAAAATATGCAAAAAATTATTAAAAGAGAAAATTTTGGAAATTCATCAACAGAAATTGAAATGTAGTGAAATGTTGTAGAAACATTTTAGCCACTTTAAATGAAAAGATTCTAATTTTCGAAATATAAACCTAGAATGTTATGTATACCACTGGACAGGTAATTGATGCACCTTTCCAACGATATATCATTCATACGTGCACACTCAAGATTTTGGCCAAAGGAAATTTTTGAAAAAGTATTGAAGTGTAGGCAAAAGGTACTAACTTTGCATGAAAAAATCCTTATATCAAAAATATAAACCTAGAATGATATGTATACCACTGGACAGGTAATGTATACCACTGGAACTGTCCACTGGTATACATATCATTCTAGGTTTATATTTCCGATGTTAGAATTTTTTCATTCAAAGTTTGTACCTTTTGCCTACACTTCAATACTTTTTCAAAAATTTCCTTTGGCCAAAATCTTGAGTGTGCACATATGAGTGATATATCGTTGGAAAGGTGCATCAATTACCTGTCCATTGATATGAATCATATTCTAGGTTTATATTTCGAAAATTAGAATCTTTTCATTTAAAGTGGATAAAATGTTTCTACAACATTTCACTACATTTCAATTTCTGTTGATGAATTTCCAAAATTTTCTCTTTTAATAATTTTTTGCATATTTTTTAATTTTATAATATATTTTAAAATGTTTCATCAACTTTTCAACTTTTCTGTGTTTCCAAGTCGATATCAAAGTTATTTCCTTACAAATGAAGTTAAATTCGTATTGTCGTTCGTTATATTCGTACTCAAAGTTAAATTTGTACTCAAAGTTAAATTCGTACTCAAAGTTATATTCGTACTCAAAGTTAAATTCGTACTCAAAGTTAAATTCGTACTTTGCATAGAAGTACGAATTTAACTTTTTTGTGTCGTTAGTTAAATTCGTACAAAAAGTTAAATTCGTACTTTGCAAAAAAGTACGAATTTAACTTTTTACAGCGAAGAAATATTGGTTTGTGTCTTTGCTAAGTTAGCGTCGGATTTACGAATTTAACTTCACGCAGTTCCATGTTACTAACTCAGTTAAATAAGTTAAAAAATGTAGTGCTAAGAAATAATTGATGAATAGCTGACAACTTTTAAATCGTTTCATTTCTACCGAAAAGAGGAAATATTACAATTTTTTTATTCACAAAGTGAGGCTCCGGTGCATCGCTCACTTTCAAATTTGACTTAATTTTACTTTACAGCCAACAGCTAGCTTCTTTTTAAAAATGCCATAAAAAAAATCACCGTTAAATAATTTTTTAACGATTTTAACTTTATGAGAAAAACTAATCCTTCCGATTGTTGAGAATAACATCATTAAAATTGCTGGCTCGACTGTCTCTTCAGTAGCCCATCCTGTAGTAGCACTTCTCCCATGGTTTGGCCTTAATTATTCGAATGCTCCAAAGCCAATGCAGAGAAGCTATATCAAAGCGGATTGTAATTTGCATTTCAATGATCAATTTCGTACCACGGAGATATGCAGCCCTACCCTATGAGTCGTCGTCGACAGTTATCGTCGACGTCTTCTGTCGTCATCTTGAAATTGGCACCACCGGAGTCGTTATCGATAAATTTTGACAGCTGACGACGAGTATGCGGTACTCGCCAAGTCGTTTTGAAAAACATGTCGTGTCGACAGGACTCAATCCTACCCGTTGAGTTTTTCCTGAACGAGTTGCAACGACTTAAAGCAAAGTGTTTGACTTTTTCTTCGTTACTGTAAATTTTTGAATAAAGTGTGATTGAAAATGGAAAAAAAATTAAAAATAACAAACGTTATTATGTCCGTATGTAATACTGGACATAAACAAAGAAATAATTTTACTTTGTTTTATATTTGGTCTGGAGAGACTTAAAATTTAAAGTAAAGAAGATGTGCACCATCAAATTCTGATAATGAGCGTCCGAGACCTTCAACTGCTTCCAGAAAAAAAAGCAAAGAGCAAAGGAACGCTAACAAAATAAGTCGGGATTGTTTGCTGGAAATGCATAACCATATGCAGGAAAAAGTGTTCAACGAAGTTTCTCGAACATTGATTTCAATGAAAAATAATTTAAAAGACATAAAAAAAAATCGAAGAAGAGAAATTAAAATTGCTGAAAAGAGAAAATGAAAGAGAGCAATTGCAACATGAAAGTGATATGCGAATAAAAAAAATTGTGCTAGAAATTAAGAAAAAAAATCACTTGAACTTGTATCCGTCATAAAATAGATATTAAATCAAAATGAAAATAAATGAAATATATTTTAACACAAAATTTTTTTGACAGTTAACATTCAAGGTAAATTTGAAGATGGTATTAAATTATCGATAAAATGTCGTCTCGTCTTGTCATTGGATGAAACGACGTAGCGAGTGCCGATTTAGCATTGAGGTGACGACGACGTCGATAGCAAGTGACAACGACAACGAGTCGACGACGACTTTGACAACGACTCATAGGGTAGGGCTGATGATGTTGAGTTTCTGCCACTTTTTTGTGCGTGAAATAGCTGCCAGTGTGTCAAAATAACAAGATTTGAAATGTAAACATCCAAAGAAACTTAGAAAAAATTAATAAATTGTTTAGATAAAATGCAAATTGCTTGCATTCTATCGATTTCTAGATTAAAAAATTAATTGTAACTCGACATTAGCCTTCTTTTGATGGAAAAAAATTCAATTCTAACATGGTTCTAATGCTTTAAATATCTTATAATATTTTATAAACTTATAATAATAATAAAATGGCCATTTCAGCCCTTGAAAGGACTTTGACCGAACTTCTTATGATCAAATTGTGTTGTGCGTGTTATTTAATGTTTGTATTAAATGTAAATGATTGACTTCGAAGGGCCAATGTGCATGTTCTCAAGAAGCTTTACTTGGCATTATTTGCTCTCTGAGGCTTGCCATTGTCTGCAGAGAGGTGACGACAAATTTCTGTGTCAGATGGAAATTGAACCAGGGGTCTCTGGCGTGTGGGTCACCCATTCTACCCACTGCTCCACGGCCGCAACAAAGCTTATGAAGCTTGGTATGATATAATTGTTGACAGCAAAAAATGTTTTTTTAAAGTTTTTTCACTGACCGCGAATTTGGTTTTCAGTTCTGTATATCTCGACAAGATTTTAGATTATTTATTAAAAAAGCATAAGTTGATTTCTATATTGATCGCATTAAACTTTGCCTAACAATATTAGATGGTATTTTATGTTTGTCCACTAAGAACAAAACAAAAAAAAAATAAAGATGCTAACTTAGAGTTTTCTATCTCATTTCTGAAGTTTTTTAAATCTTTCTTTAAATACTACAAAAGTCAGTATTGTCATGGACTTTGCTTTTTTCCTAATTGATAAAATATCTTAAATTATAATTGTTTTCAGGCTTAGGAAGATATTCTTACTTTACACACCACACGTGAACTTTGGTTCACCAGTAATGGGCAAGAATGATATATTACCAGATTGCGCATTGCGCATGTCGTCCATCTTTGTTATGAAGTTGGCTGCGAAAAATCGTGACGTAGCTCGGGTTTGTCAAAGTGGCTGAATGTTAACGTAGTCACAATTTATTTATAGGGGGTTATTTATTTGTAAAGATGAAAAAACGTCGACATTTTCCTATTGAAACTTGGCGACTTGAAATGAAATTAATGTCATTATAAATATTTTATAATTCAATTAAAGTATATATATTTTTCAGTACTATTTCTTAAAAAAAAATGCACTTATAATAGGGGTGTGTTCTCGCATTCGCACCGCTTCACACAAAAAGCAGCTACGTTTCTTGATGTGTTTGACAGCACTTGTATTGCTTCTTTGTTTTCATTTTGTTTTCATGTTCTTCTTGTTTGCTATTTCGTAAAGACTTAGAGCCGCCGCACACTACAGACTTTTAGTCGGCCGATAGTTTGATTTGTTTTCATGTGGGCATGGTGCATGGTTGAATAAATAAAGTTGTCTCAGGCTGATCGAAAAAAGCAAAAAAGCAAAGCAACAACAACAACTTTATAGGCTTTACATGTTATCAATTTTCGCGTTCAGATTTTGTATGACCTGTCAACAACAACAATGCTATGTACACTTTTTCTTGCTGTCACAGCGCGATGCGCCGACAGTCATTTCTTCGAATTACAATAAACACTGAAATATTGAATTTGTTGTAAGTGATTTACAACTCTGCTTTATATCAGCCGGTATGAATTTATTATTTTATAAATTTCTTCTCCACGCCACTCCATTTTCAAGAACTTCATTCAATTTTTTAAATTTCTAGCCCTAACTCAATTTCTTAAATTTTTGCCGTATCTTTAATTTTCAGCACATATAAAAATGACTGCCAAACAAGAAAATTACAACTCATTGTCAAGTTCGTGTTGGCAATATATGTCTTGCAATATTGCAAGCCATGTATTGTCAACTTCGGCAATTGAGTGGTCTCTATTGGCAGTATTTGATGTTTGACAGATGGTATGCAATGAATTATTGCTAGTCGAGATGCCCGGTTACAAAATAATCTAATGAAAAATTGTTTAATATTCATACCCGCAAACATAACAAAACATTTTATAAAACTCAAAACAGCCAAATAACTTTAAAACTCCCCATGAGAATGTTTCTCAAATGCAATTGGCAAACTATCCGGGCAGAGTGTGCGCACCTACAACCAACTTAATAGCATGGTTGAATAAATAAGGTTGTCGCATGGGTGAGAGCGAGTTCCCATAAATGTCAAATCGAAGTTGACATCTCATACAAAATCTGAAAACGAAAATTAATAACATGAAAAGCCGTTGAAGTTGTTGTTGTTGCTTTTCATTGATTTTGACAATTATGGGTACTGAAAAGAGAGTACGATCAGCCACGAGACAACCTTATTTATTCAACTATGCTTAATAGTTGGCTTGTCAGTTGCGGCCAATCAAGCATCAAACTATCGACCTACAGTAAAAGTAAAAGTCTGTTGTGTGCGGCGGCTTTTAAATACTAGCGCTGCTTGTGCTTGCTATTTGCTTTTTGATATTTTCTTTTGTATGTATCCATAAAGTGTCACAGTTGAGAACCCGGATGACGTAGGCTGCGCAGTAAATTTTTTTCTCGACGCTTGGACTGCGCAATCCTTTTATCTATCATTCTTGAGTAATGGGTAAATGAAACCAATTATGCTCTGATTTATTTTTTGTATGCTTTCATTGTCAGTTGGTCGTTGCTGCTTGTTTTCATTGGTAAAAAAATAAAGGAATTGGCTATTTTATCCTTTGACCGAGCTGCTTTTTATAAATTATATTGTGTTATTATAAACCGCAAATTATGGTTGACAATGGACCAGCTGGACCTAATCGTTTTATGCAAACTCCGAACTGCTTAATTGATTAAGCCTAATTTTTTCAAAAATATAAAATATAACTCCACCAACCATCAGGCAAACTCTGCTTTTTCGGGTTGTCACAGTGTTTCAATAAACTTATGCTTCAAATTCGCTCCAAATGCATACGCTTATGCTATACCCTATATAACAACATATAATGCCGTATTGAGACCATTTCCTTTTATTTGTTTTAAATATTTTTTGATATTTATTGTCCAGAATTTTTCTTCGGGGTAACTAAAATAGTTCAAACTTACAAATGTTTTGTGAACGGTAAGTTCTTCTTGCAGTTTGAAAAACCAAGTTTTATACTCTAACGCATACTGTGTAAGGACCATATTAAGTTTCTCACCCCGTTTATTACACCCCATCACACAGTAGTCCGAATGGACTACAAAGTTGAAACTTTCAAAAATGAAATATATTGCTTAATTGCTACTGCACACAAAAAATGGGCCGTATACGTAAAGTGGGCGTGGCACTTCTCATACAAGTCAATTTTTAATATTTTTGCGTTTGATTTTTTCAATTATTTCAAGTTTATTGTCAAAAATATTGAATGTGTTCAACATAAGTAGAATAAGAATACATTAAAAATGCTCTAGCTTTTCTTTTTGCAATATATTTTCTACAATTCGACTTGCAGTGTGATCAACCTGCAGAGTGGCCTCAGCTGATACATCCGATATCAATATACCACTGTTTGGGTAGCACTTCGTTTTAGCTTCAAAAATTGGTATGAAGGATAGATATTGGTATAACGGCTTTTAGCACCAATGCGCATTGAAGTGTAAGTGCTTTTTGTATATTTGCCATCGATAGACATTCTTAATGCCTCTTTATCTGTATATCGATGATTCCATATCAATTTGACTATTTTTGAGCAAAATCTGACCTTTGTGATTAAAATTTTTTTTAAACTTTGTAGGTTATTAGTGCTCGTGAAAAAACTTAAACTGTGTTTTTTGTTTTTGCGAAAACAATTTCTTTCTTAAGTTATACACTGTAAAAAATTTGAAAATAACTTTAAAAAATACAAAAAGTGCATGTATTCAAACAGCTGTAACTTCGAAACCGTAAATAAATGAAATTTTCGGTAAAAAAGTAAGACATCTTTTGCAGGCATTTATTTAAAAATGCGTTAAAAATAGCAATTGTTGGAATCCCAAGCTAAAATTTTGTGTAAGCCTTAAGAATTGATGTATTATAACGGCACTATGTTGAAAAGGTAAAAAATTTACTTCAGACTAAAAAAATTTAAAAAAAAAATCAAAAAAAGAGTCCAAAAAGAGTATGCCACAAAAAAGACTCATTCAAAATCTTAAAGATATATCTCGAATTTTTAAACTCAAACTTTTTTTCGTTCCTTTTGCCTGTATCCACTTTACGTTTAAATAAGAGATGAAATTTCGAAAAGATTTCTTAACATGCTCACAATACTCATCTGTTTCGCTGTTCGACTGTTTCGCAGTCCACCTTTAAGGAAAAAGTAATTATGAACAGCATCAACCATGTTCTTTCCTTGTTTCTCAATAGACCAAACATCATAAAGCTCTCTTCGTGTTATATTCGTGTTAGCTAAAAGTGCAATAACAAGCAAAGGGGCAAAGACTGGCAGTTTTTTTATTCGTTGAAAGATGACATTTCACATATTGAAAAAACCAAACACTTTCACTCTATCTCGATAATCAAACAATTAAAACTTTAACTAAACTTCGGTCCGCACAAAAAAAAAACACTACATTTTCTAACACTATTTTTTTTACCACAAAAAAAAATATCTTAGTTAATGGCCATATTTTGTAAAACGCACGCAATCACGTCACTTCGGGTTTTCTTATGTGGTAATATATCTTAGTAGAACAGTTTTGAGTGAGAGAGAGACTTTGTTTTACTTCATATGAAAAAGGCATTGCCAGACTGAAAATCTTAACGCAAGTGACTGCGTTCGTTTTAAAAAATATGGCTATAAATACATAATTGATTTGAAGTGTATAAATACCCGACATAATTAAACAAAAAAGAAAAACTGTAAAAATGTGTTGTAGTTTGTAAAAAAAAAAAACAAATAATTAACTGGCCATTTCAGCCCTTGAAAGGACTTTGACCTAGCTTCTTATGATCAATTGTGTTGTGCGTCTTATTAAGTTTTGTACACAATTGGCCGAGAACCGGGCCTACAGGTTTAACGCCGACTCCGAACGGCGATGAACGGAATGTTCTCGTTCTCAAGAAGCTTTACATGGCATTTTGATTACTCTCTGAGGTTTGCCATTGTCTGCAGAGAGGTGACGGCCGTACAGAAAAATTATTTTAATTCAAATAATTTTCTGTCGCTGCTGGGGTTCGAACCTGGGTCTCCAAAGTTCGTTGACATAGCTGCCACGCACTTTAACCAACTACGCCAAGGACGCCATGTTGTAGTTTGTAAGGAAACATAAATTCGCTGAATTTTTGCCTTACAGTTTCCTGTAAACCACCGCTGCACAAAAGGCCCCGAAAAACATGAACCCGCCCTGCAACCCTAAACCGCACCTGGACAAGAACCCGCGAACCGCCCCTGTCCATAAAACACGCAGCTGGGCGACCCGCAATCAAACAACAACAAAGCAAGCAAAACACAAACAACATGCATTCTATGCACCCACACGTGGCAATAACAAAATACATAGGGGGTCATTAAACAGCGACTATGACAACAATAACATGCAAGGCAAAAGGTTGCCGCTATTTCTAGGCGAGCAAAATTCAAGGCCGAGATCAGATGGAAATTGGCGACACAAACAAGGTCCCGTTACCCTTTTTGGGGATAAAAGGAGTCAGCGAACCAACAGTGGGTCTCTTTTTGAAGTCAACACGCGAACAACGCACATCGGTAAGTCAAGTGAACAAGTAACAGAGTGAACAAGTGACCGAGGGAACGAATGACAAAGTGAACAAATGTGCAAGTGACTAAGCACGAGTGACTAAAGGCAGTAGTGAAACAGTGTTTCTTGTCGACCTGAGTGGTTTTATACGCGACGGCTGGCGATAAACATACTAGTAACGTCACGAACGGTGTTCTTTTTCTGTCGACCCGAGTGGTATCATACCGGACGGCCGGCTCTAAAAGCATCCATGTAGACGCACTATTTTTCTGTTCAGCACACTGCGACAACTTAAACGACCGACTTTTACATCCGGCACGAGTGGTTTTCATACCGGATGGCTCATCCTGGCGAACAGTGTTTCTTGTCGGCCCGAGTGGTTTCATATCGGACGGCCGGTCATAAAACATATCAGTGGCATCACGAAAGTTGTTTTTTCTGTCGACCCGAGAGGTTTCATACCGGACGGTCTGCTCAAAAATGATCCAAGTCGATCGCCCAATTGGGTTCAGACCTTTTTTTGTACAAGGATAACGACCAAGTTTACACCTGGCCCGAGTGGTTATATACCGGACGGCCCACCGTAAATGCTCAGAGGACAGACAAACGAACGGAATTCACGGATCCTACCTCAAAGGACTTCGAGGGAAATCAGGAGCAACGGAGAATTGAAAAATAAATAAAAAAATATGAATTGTTGTTTTTGTGAAAATGAACACTTGAAATAAAACCTTAAATAATGAATTTTAATAAACTCTTGTATTGTTGTACGAACCCCGGCTACAAAGTTCGTTACAAAAGGCGCCCGAACAGGGACTCAAACAATGAAAAAGATCATGGAGGAACTAAGGAGAAGGTTCTCCAAATGGAGTGCCGGCGTGGAATTCAGCCCGTCACAGAAGCAGAGACTGGAAGAGCTCGAGGCACGGTACAGTTGCAGTCTGTCTCCGATTCCAGAGACAGCGTTTCCAATTTCGAAGGGTCAGAGGGCAACGACAGGCACAACTCCAAATTTTCAACTACCTGAAGAGCGGCGGTTTCGAAATCCCATACCAAAAGAGGGTGCCGAAAGTGAGGAAATGAGGACACAATCTTATCACGCCGTGATTGGTCAGGTACGGAAGTGGTCCGTAAAATATGATGGCGGTAAAGATCCAAACGCGTTTATCCAGAGGATAGAGGAGTTGGCCACAGCATATGGAATCAATAAAGATTTGCTGCCAAGGTCAATGCCCGAACTTTTAAAAGATAAGGCGTTAGCATGGTGGCGAAATAATAACAGGCAGTGGACTGCATGGGTGCTATTCAAGAGGGATCTACATAAATTTTTTTTGCATACGCGACATTTTGAGCGCCTAGAGGATAAAATTCGAAAGCGACAACAGAGGCCTAGGGAACCTTTTAAGGACTATGCCCTGACTCTTCAGAGTGTTATGCGCCAGGCTTGTTTCACCGAGGAACAATTGCAACAGATTTACAAAAATCTTCAACCTGATTACCTGCTGTACATTAGGGCGTATCGAATTAAAATTTTTTTCGAATTTCACTTTCTAAGAGGTCTCAAAAGTTGCATGGGGTTGTCAAGATCACCCAAAAAAAAGTTTAGGGAAAAAAAGGATGTCTTTCTGTCCCGCAAGGACAAAGTTGTTTTTTGAGGAAAACAGTAAAAATAACGATCTTGAAATGCTTTGACTTTTATAAAAAAAACTTTGAATGTCTTAAAGCAAAAGTAAGCATAGGCTTAAACTAACAATTTACTGCTAAACACGATGCCACTCACGATTTTTATCCACAATGTCCTGTGTGAAAGATATTCGAAGCTAAAGTTGCAATCGAGATAGTACAGAATTTTTGATTGTTACCCAATGGTCTTAATTTTGGTGATATTAATTATAGTGTTAACGTATTCATTAAATTTGGCGAATTAATAATTATCATCATTTTTGCATATGCATTTCCTATTTTTGAGAAATGTATACTTGAATGCAAATTTTTAACTTTTTCAAAAAAATTAATATAAAATTTTCTATCTCGGGTATCAGAAATGATACCGACGGTAATTTTCTCAATTTGGATTCTTCAAATATTTCTGAACAACACCCTGTCTAAAAGTTTTAATTTGTTTTTATTTTAAAAGACAGCTTGTCATTGGTGTGGTCAGGAGGGCCATTTTAAGAGAGAATGCCGAAATAGAAGAGTGTTGTTTTGCTGGGAGTGTGGCCGACGGGACACACTTACGATGGAGTGCTGTTGGCGGCAAGCGGGAAACGGCCAAGGATCCATTCAACGACGGGGTGGAGAGGAATCCAAGCGTCAGGACACCCCGGTTGCACTAACTAAGCTAGGAGTCGACGAAAACCGAATCTTTGCTACAATCACACTAGACGAAGAAGCAGCAATTGCAACCATCGACACGGGTGCAACGTGAAGTTTTGTAAGTGAGGTCTGTGCAGAAAAGCTTATGAAACGGGTATTGGTGAAGGTCTCAGTGAGGATGGCAGATGGCACCATACGTGAAGTCAGTCAAGGGACACAAGTAGAGGTCAGACTGGGTCGGCTCGCTGTCATATGATACTATTGATCCTTCCAGGCGTAACAGACAACCTGATCTTAGCATGGATTTCCTTCAGACAACTAGCGCGGAGATTAGTTGTGGAGGTGAAACCATCAGGTTGTATAGAGAGGAGGAGCCAACGAAACAACAGAACGTTTGCGTGTGTGCTGCAGCTCGTGGGAGAAACGAAGGAGTTGTGGAAAAAACGAAGGAGACCGAACGTGTAAATCAGCAGGAAAAGTTAAATAAACGGAGACGGTCCAACGGATGAGGAAAACAGAAGGCGTGGGGATACAATCCCGAAAAAGGAACTGATGAAAAACTTTCTAGAGAATGAACTGCAAAATTTTGAAAACATGAGTGGCACGTCAACCATTACCACACACAAAATTATAATGCGCGACGACAGGCCTGTGAAACAAAGGTACTATCCAAAAAACCGGCGATACAAGCCATCATAAACGAGGAGGTTGATGACCTATTAAGAAAGGGGTGCATCGAACGCTCGAGCAGCCCATACAGCGCTCCCATTGTGCTGGTCAAGAAGAAGATGGGGCAGTGGCGATTATGTATAGACTATAGGCAGTTGAACTCACGGTCAGTACCAGATGCATATCCATTGCACCGAATTCAACATATATTGGATCTTAAGAGCTGTTACTGGCAGATTCCAATGGAATCAAATAATAGGCAATATACGGCATTTACGGTTCCAGGAAAGGGACTGTTCCAGTGGCGAGTAATGCCATTTGGATTGCACTTGGCCCCGGCAACATTCCAACGTGCGTTGGACCAGGTCATTGGTCCCGAAATAGAACCTCACGCGTTCGCCTATTTAGACGAAATTATTGTCATAGGAAGTACATTGGAAGATCATATGGAAATCTGAAGAAGTTTTTAGAAGATTGAAGGCCGCAAACTTGAAACTTAACAAGGAAAAGTGTGAATTTTTCAACGGGATCTAATGCGGCCAATACACAATGCAACCAAAACAAAGCTGGAAGTGTAACCAAATAGCAGAACTTTCTAAAATTTTACCACACACACTGCGATGATTGCAGCAACCAACTTTTCCACACACGATAATGCATCTGCGATAACGTTAAGTTTTTCTCTTCGGTACTGGACATCGAACGTATATTGCTGGAGCTCTAAAGCCCACCTGGCTACTCTCCCTGAAGGGCTCTCGATCGAATTCAGCCACTTTAGGGAGAGATGATCCGTCACGACAGTGAACTGATACCCCTCAAGATAGGGACGCATTTTCCGTATCCCCCACATTATGGCCAGGCATTCCTTCTCTGTCGGTGAATAGTTACGTTCCGCTTGGAGGACGGCTTCAAATCCGAAATCGCTGGCGTCTGTCTGTAGCGTGAACTTCTTTGTAAAATTGGGGCAAATAAGGACTGGTGCTTCTGGAATAAGGACTGAACCTTGCTGTTCATCGGTCCATTTCCAGTGTTTGCCCTTCTTGAGTAGACTTGTGAGAGGTTGTACTATTCCCGCAAAATCTGGAACGAACCGACGATACCAGGAACCAACTCCTAGAAAGCGCCTCAGCTCCCTCACGTTGATTGGTGGCTTTAGTTCTTTAATTGCTGCTATTTTGCCTGGGTCGGTATGAATTCCTTGATTGCTGACAACGTGACCAAGATACTTTAGATCCCGTTTGAACAATGCACATTTTTCCTTGTTGAGTTTCAAGTTTGCGGCCTTCAATCTTCTAAAAACTTCTTCAGATTTCCATATGTTCTTCCAATGTACTTCCTATGACAATAATTTCGTCTTAATAGGCGAACGCGTGAGGTTCTATTTCGGGACCGCTTGAAACGCTACGCGTAATTATCACTGAGCAGCAAGGTTGTAAATGGCATGACGCAAAGATGTCGAAGCGAGAACCGGAGAAGTTACCCGATTACAGCATCGTTCAGGTGCAGCTATACCGCCATATTCCAGGACGCACAAATGACGAGGATTGTGAATCATGTAAGCTTTGCGTCCCTTCTCAACTTCGATCTCGAGTACTTTCAGAAAATCATAATAACCCAGGTGCGGCGCATATAGGAATCAGGAAGACAACAGCTCGAATATCAAATCTATACTACTGGCCTGGTATGGCTCGCGATATACGACGGCACATAAAACTTTGTGAATCATGTTGACGCAGATTGCAGACGAACCATGGTCCATCCTTTGTGCGGATTTTGTAGGCCCACTTCCTCGTTCCACGCATGGAAATACGGTGCAGCTGGTGATGTTTGATAAATTCTCCAAATGAACGGAGATAGTTCCACAACGACGAGCTACGGAGGACACATTAAGCAAAGCATTGCGGGAGCGGATCATATCAAGATATGGGGTCCCAAAAGTTTTGGTGACTGACAATGGTATTTTGTAGGCACACTTCCTCGTTCCACTCCTGGAAATACGGTGCAGCTGGTGATGTTTGATAAATTCTCCAAATGAACGGAGATAGTTCCACTACGACGAGCTACGGTGGACACATTAAGCAAAGCATTGCGGGAGCAGATCATATCAAGATACGGGGTCCCAAAAGTTTTGGTGACTGACAATGGTATTTTGTAGGCCCACTTCCTCGTTCCACGCATGGAAATGCGGTGCAGCTGGTGATGTTTGATAAATTCTCAAAATGAACGGAGATAGTTCCACTACGACGAGCTACGGGGGACACATTAAGCAAAGCATTGCGGGAGCGGATCATATCAAGATACGGGGTCCCAAAAGTTTTGGTGACTGACAATGGGTCACAATTTTGCAGCAAGGTTTTTCCAACGCTTTCTCAAGGATATAAAGATCAGGCAGCAGTTCACGCCACCCTACACGCCGCAGGAAAATCCCACTCAAAGAGCAAATAGGAACGTGAAGAGGATGGTAGCACAGCTGACTGGAAGAGATCAACGCAAATGGGATGATCTACTGCCTGAGATTTCTCTAGTGTTAAATACAAGTGTTTCGGACACCAACGGTTATACACCTGCATTCTTGACGCAAGGAAGAAACCGAGACTGCCAAAGGCAGTTGGTAGAGCAGTCCGACTGAAGGAAGTATTCCATATGGTTCGGCGGAACCTCGAAAAGGCAGCACAGGATCAAGCAAGATACTACAACCTCAGGAGAAGGGCGTGGCGACCAGAGGTGGGACAGCTGGTACTCCTAAAGCAACACCAACTGTCGAAAGCAGTCGACAATTTCGCAGCCAAACTCGCACCTCGGTACGACGGACCTTACCGAGTCGTGGGGTTCACATCTCCAGTCATCGTACAGGTCCGGGGCGACAAAGACAGTAGTGTACGGACATCACACCTGAGCGAACTGAAATTTCACGCCGAAGAACCAATCGAGCACGAAAGCCAGTTACGACATCAAATACACCCAAAGCAACTACCAAGTCACGATAACGGTAAGTTGCATCGTACTCAGACTTCTACCCGGAAGTAAGGGGGGGGTGTAAGGAAACATAAATTCGCTGAATTTATGCCTTACAGTTTTCTGTAAACCAACGCTGCACAAAAGGTCCCGAAAAACATGAACCCGCCCTGCAACCCTAAACCGCACCTGGACAAGAACCCGCGAACCGCCCCTGTTCATGAAACACGCAGCTGGGAGACCCGCAATCAAACAACAACAAAGCAAGCAAAACACAAACAACATGCATTCTATGCACCCACACGTGGCAATAACAAAATACATAGGGGGTCATTAAACAGCGACTATGACAACAATAACATGCAAGGCAAAAGGTTGCCGCTATTTCTAGGCGAGCAAAATTCAAGGTCGAGATCAGATGGAAATTGGCGACACAAACAAGGTCCCGTTACCCTTTTTGGGGATAAAAGGAGTCAGCGAATCAACAGTGGGTCTCTTTTGGAAGTCAACCCGCGAACAACGCACATCGGTAAGTCAAGTGAACAAGTAACAGAGTGAACAAGTGACCGAGGGAACGAGTGACAAAGTGAACAAATGTGCAAGTGACTAAGCACGAGTGACTAAAGGCAGTAGTGAAACAGTGTTTCTTGTCGACCTGAGTGGTTTTATACGGGACGGCTGGCGATAAACATACTAGTAACGTCACGAACGGTGTTCTTTTTCTGTCGACCCGAGTGGTATCATACCGGACGGCCGGCTCTAAAAGCATCCATGTAGACGCACTATTTTTCTGTTCAGCACACTGCGACAACTTAAGCGACCGACGTTTACATCCGGCACGAGTGGTTTTCATACCGGATGGCTCATCCTGGCGAACAGTGTTTCTTGTCGGCCCGAGTGGTTTCATATCGGACGGCCGGTCATAAAACATACTAGTGGCATCACGAAAGTTGTTTTTTCTGTCGACCCGAGAGGTTTCATACCGGACGGTCTGCTCAAAAATGATCCAAGTCGATCGCCCACTTGGGTTCAGACCTTTTTTTTTGTACAAGGATAACGACCAAGTTTACACCTGGCCCGAGTGGTTCTATACCGGACGGCCCACCGTAAATGCTCAGAGGACAGACAAACGAACGGAATTCACGGATCCTACCTCGAAGGACTTCGAGGGAAATCAGGAGCAACGGAGAGTTGAAAAATAAATAAAAAAATATGAATTGTTGTTTTCGTGAAAATGAACACTTGAAATAAAACCGTAAATAATGAATTAAAATAAACTCTTGTATTCATAATTTAAAACTACGGAAATAATTATTTTGTACGAACCCCGGCTACAAAGTTCGTTACAAGTTTTATCACACGATCTCTTTACAGATGCTACTGAAAATAGACTGCGCTATTGTAATAACTGCAGCAATTCAATTGCTAATGTTTGCGTAAGCATAACAAAGCGAATAATGAGTAAAGAGAAATAATTAATATACCGTTATCAACAGTTGGCATTTGTCAATCAACTAGCAAAAAATTTAATAAATTCGAAGCATAAAAAATTGACTAATTCAGCTATATTGGACATTCGAACCAATGTGCTTCACCTGAGTTCACTTAGCGATGTTTATTCGTCTGTCCGTCGACACGGTTACAGGCGTAATTATCGTAATGAAGTTTAATAGATACGCTTACTAGCTTTTTCCCGGCACGTGTTCCTGCATCCAGTAACTATATGGGAACATAATACGTATATTCAAAACCTTTCTTAGACCCATAGTTTGACACCACTGTCATTCTGCACTGCCCGTTACAGTTTCCCAGTAGCAGGACATCACCAAATAGTTACTCCATTTTGAGTTTTTATGTAATTACTTTAACTTTTACTTCCAAAGCTATTCGATATTTCAAATTTTAATTGTATGGGCAGAGCCACACCCCCTTGTTTAATGCTCGTCCTAGTTTTATAGTAGAAAAAATTTAGAGAAAAAAGTAGTAAAATAGTCAAATTCAGTCAAATTCAAATTCAATAGTTCAGACTCTAAACTTATAAATTTTAAACAAAAATACATGTTTTTTATTTTAATTTATCAATTTATATTCATACATACCTTAAAACAATAAAAAAATAATTAAATTCAATAAAATAAAATATTTCAGTTATCTCTAAAAATATAAACTAAGCCACACGTGGGGTATATGAGAGCAAAAAATTGGTTTTTTTAAGGCATGGGGCGATTAAAGGCACCAGTGTGGCTCAAAGGGTTAAGATAGTTCGTTTGGTGTTGTGTAGAAGAAACAAAATGGATTCAGATAAGTAAGTTAAATTAAAACTTAATTTAAAACTATATTTTTGTTAGTAATAATGCTTAAAATATTTCTCAGAAAATTGACAATATCCAACAAAAACCAAATACGGCTCCTTGTGGAAAAATGGAGCAGAATTCAGAAATTTTTCGAGGACAGCGACCCTTCGGACAAACCAAGCAGTCCAATGATGATTTTTGGAAGCAGTTGCGCAACGAGCACAAGAGCAGCAGCAATGCCGTAAATTCCAATAAGAACAGTTTTTGCGAGCATGTCTTCATCAATTTTTCAATAGGTGTGGAAAACCACAAGCAAAATTTGCGCCGAAAAATTAGCAACAACCGCAAGAATGTCCAAGAACAGTTGTGGATTTGCTCATTACTAGAGCGACTGTTTGTCCTGCTGGACACACTTTTGGGGTGAGCATTGAGAATAAACCCTACGAGGAAAATGCACCTCCACCAACACCGCTACCTCCACCGTCGCATAGATCGCGTACTCAAGTTGGCTACCGTCAAAAATTTATGCAATTCAAGAGCAAACAAAAAACCAGTTACAAATTATAAAAAATTGGAAGCTATCAAGAAGTGCTGCCATCAAAACTACCAAACTAATAAGCAAATACTGGAAATAAAAAAACAAAAACTCCTTCTCTTAAAAAACAAAGGCGAAGATACGCAAGTTGGACATAAAGCTAAGGCGAAAAAGTTTGCTCAATGCTCAGGCGAGACAGTTTTAAGATGTTCCTTTGGTCGATCCTCCTTTTTCTACTTACTATTTGTTATTTAATGTTTTATTTAAATTTATTACTAATGACACGAAGAGTTACTTACTTGGTGTACCTTAGTTTTTAAAATAATTTTTAAATTGAGGTCGAAAACCAAATTTCTAGGCTATGATACCTATAATTCCAAAGTTATTCGATATCGCATATTTTGGTTGTATATGAGGTGCCTCGCCGCTTTATCCAATCGAAATCAAACATAGCCTATACTTTGGCGGAATTGCAAAGTTGACAAAATTGTATTGCAATTGGAAGATAGGTCTTGCAGCGCAGAAAGGACGAACAAACATACAAACAAACAAACAAACAAACAAATTTTAATTTTTATTTAAATACTAGACAGAATGGATCTGCGGATTCTTGCAGGCACAGAATCGCGCTCGTTTTCGATTCCAGTGTCTGTAATTTCTTCTATCTCTCTTGTGTTTTCTGACAAATCAGTGTCGTACTGCACCTTGAAGTGCTGGCTGATATTATGGAGTGCACAGCATGCGTTACAACTTTTGTTGCTTGCGCAGGTTTTAAGTGTAAACCCTGTAAACCCATACATAAAAGGCACCTAAATTTGTTTTTAAGAACTCCAATCCTTCTTTCAATTATGTTCCTTGCCTCGCAGTGCTTGGTGTAGTATCGCGTTTCTAGAGTACCTGCGTCAGCCATTCGAAAGGGAGTCATTAAGTGCTCCTGTAGGGGATATTCGGCATCACCTGTAAGGAATTTTAATGCGCTCTGAATATTTTTTATAGTTTACACTCGAATTTCCTTACCTAAGATCCATTCGTTGCTCCCCAATTAGTCACAAATATGCAATTTATACACTGAAAGATTCCATATAAAGGAATCATGGGATGCACCGCCATGTCTGGCATCTACAAAACGTTTATTTTGTTTGTAGTAACACACCTGTAAAATATGCATTTAATTGTTTTGCAACTTTTGACAAACATATATTTTGAACTCACCAGCATGACGTTGAGACTTGTGAAGCCTTTCCTGTTCTGGAACATGTGACAAACACTTGCTGCTGGTGCAACGACTCGCACGTGCGTTCCATCGACGCAGCCTACAACTCCTGGAAATCCATGCTTTGTGAAAAAAAAACATTTTTTATGCTCGTTTTTCGTCATCTGTTTGGGCACTTCTTATCCATCGTCCGCAAATGTTAGCCTCAATGACTTCCAGCACTTCCTTTAGAGTCACTGAAACTGTGGACTAAGCCTACCCGAACCAAAAATCGTTTCCTATGCTCTTTTAATAACTCCCATCGGCAAAGAAGCGTAGGGCAGCGGTTAGCTTCAATATTGGCGGGATTGCATTCAGTTTTGTTCTTGCCTTGAACCTGCAACCGCATCCAACAGATAAATAAACGCGTCTTTGTTTAATCTAAAATATTGAATGAATGTGAACAAAGAACAAATTAACTAAAAAGAGCCACTTTAATTGTATTTTAAACTTACGTTTTATCAGATAATTCCAATGGATTGGAGTGGTCCCCAAGCTGTCTCCTATCTCAGGCGAGGAGAATATCGTCTTCATCGTCACTTTCAAACAAATATGAGAACGAAATGTCCATTGCGTTCTTATATTTTTTTATTTGTTTTTCCAAATTGAAACAAAAACTGTGAGCTTGTTTATTTTTTATTTAAGGTATAATATACGTGTAAATTTTTCGAAAAAAAAATTTTTTTTTATTTAATGTGTTCTTTATAGTTTCAAGAACATACATTTTTTTTTTTAGCTTTGAATTAAGGATTTCAGGTGGAATACCTATTCAGTCAAGTCTGCCTTGGTTCGAAATGGGGTGATAGATTAGTGGGAAGGAAGGGCAATCAAGTGAAACATGTGTAGAATGTTCTAAGCGTGGTGGAAAGCCAAAAAAACATGTGAATTTGAATCAAAGGTAACTGTTATGCCTTTACCTCAGTCAATTCAAGTTATAAGACAATCTCATCCACAAACTTCTCTATCATCAACTACAACTTCAAGTCGTAAATATTGATGAATTTTTAATTTCAGTTGGTTAGAAATGAGGATAGAAAATTTAAAAATAAAAAAAAAAAAAATAAATAACTGGCCATTTCAGCCCTTGAAAGGACTTTGACCTAGCTTCTTATGATCAATTGTGTTGTGCGTGTTATTAAGTTTGTACACAATTGACCGAGAACCGGACCTACATGCTTAACGCCGACTCCGAACTGCGATGAACGGAATGTTCTTGTTCTCAAGAAGCTTTACATGGCATTTTGATTACTCTCTGAGGTTTGCCATTGTCTGCAGAGAGGTGACGGCCGTACAGAAAAATTATTTTAATTCAAATAATTTTCTGTCGCTGCTGGGGTTCGAACCTGGGTCTCCATGTTCTTTGACATAGCGGCCACGCACTTTAACCAACTACGCTACGGACGCCACAATAGAAAATTTAGAAAGGTTTTAAAGCGAAGGACCTGGCCGGGAATCGAACCCGGGACCTCTGGGGTGGCAGTCGAGCACGCTAACAACTCGACAACCGAGGCCTCCATACAACAAATAAAAAACTTAAAACGTGATTTCCTTGAAACTAGTTTTTTAAAACGGTTCGAAAACAGCTCCTGTTTTTAGTTGCTACACGTACACATAGCCCATAAAGTCTGCGTTCACTTAACTAATTTTTTTAAAAGAAGTAAAAACACAATGCAAATGTGTAACTCAAATCAATTTTTTTACTTAAATTTGTTTTATACTTTCTTAAGTTCAAAAAGCAAAAACAAAAATCCAGATTCCCCTTTTTAATTTTCATGATAACGGGATCTAAGTGAAGCAACAAGCAAATATATCAACCATAAAGTCTGCGTTCAGTTTGCTTCTTATGATAATACCGTTACTTTTTACGAAATTGTTTCTTCTTTTTTAACATTATCCATTCCTTGTTATTATAATTGATCGTTTAAAGAGCTCAGTTGCGCAATTTGTTTAAAAGTTTTAATAATATTAAAATATGGAAGCCACAGGAAAAGAAATTAGTGTGTCGGAGAGAAAAATTATTATTAAATTGTGGAAAGATGGAAAAAGCTTCAGAAAAATTGGCCAAACTGTTGGAAGAACGTACTCATCCGTTCAGCGCGTAGTCAACAATTTCAAAGAAATCGGAATTTTAACATCTAAGCCGCGGTCAGGGCGTCCAAAAATATTGTCAGTCCGGGAAGAACGTAAAATTATAAATATGGTAAAGGTTAACCCTCGAATAACATCAACAAAAATTGTCGAAAATGTTAATGAAATGTTTAAAAAAAGAATTTGTGCCGAAACAGCTTGAAAAATTTTACGTAAAGCAGGGTATCATGGCAGAGTCGCTCGAAGAAAACCATATATTTCACTTGTGAACAGACGAAAGCGCATTGAATTTGCTCAAAACTATATAAATAAGCCGCCGGAATTCTGGAAACAAGTCATATTCTCTGATGAAAGCAAATTTTGTATTTTCGGCATAAAAGGTCGTCAAATTGTGTGGCGCAAATCAGGAACTGCGCTGGAAAAACAAAATCTTGTTGGTACTGTCAAACACGTTGGTGGTGGAATTATGGTGTGGGGTTGCATGGCGGCTAGTGGTGTGGGTCAGCTGGAAATTATTGAATCGAGAATGGATAAATGGGGATATCTGCATATATTAAAAAACAATTTGAAGCAAAGTGTAGTGAAACTTGGCTTATCTACGACGTTTTGGTTCCAACAGGATAACGATCCGAAACATACTGCGGAGATCGTTAGGCTTTGGCTTTTGTACAACGCTCCAAGACAGCTTAAAACGCCCCCCCAATCGCCCGATCTTAATCCCATTGAGCACCTTTGGGATTTATTAGAGAAAAGAATTCGTCAGCATGTAATAACAAGTAAAGAGGCTTTGCGAAGTGCTATGCAGACAGAATGAACGAAAATTACAGCTGAGGAAACAGAGAAGTTGGTAAATTCAATGCCAAATAGACTAAGCGAAGTTTTAAGACAACGTGGCTATCCAACAAAATACTAAATTTTATTTTTTCATATTATATATAATGCTTGTATAACTTATTTTAACACTGAACGCAGACTTTCTGGTTGGTATATTTACCTGTTGTGGCATTGTTTTCCCATTATCTCAAAACTGAAGAGGAGAATCGAGATTTATGTTTTTGCTTTTTAAACTTTAGAATGTAAAGAAGAAATACACGAATAAAAATTTATTTGATTTATATACTTTTGTTGTGTTTTTATATCACTTAGAAAAATTTGTAAGATGAACGCAGATTTTATGGGCTATGTGTATATTATACCTTAATTTCTTTTTTGACAAAATTCTACATACGTTCCACAATCAAGCATAACAACAACGTATTGTTGTGAACCGTAATAGCTTGAAATTGCTAGTAATCTTAACTGAACCGTAATCTTGACTGTTGTGTCTACTCGTAGGAAGACACAGCAGTTTATTGTTGTGAACCGAAATAGGCCTATTAAGATAACTTTTTATTAATCACGAACGTACTTAGAATCTTCCTTTTGAAAAAAATGTTTTTAATCGAAATTAATTTTTCTGATCTAAAAGCAGAAAGTAAAAAAGTTCTTTAGAACACACATGAGGGCTCGGCCACATACTGAGCGACTAGTGCCCAAGGACTGAGCGGACGCTCTTAAGCGTTTACTAGTTGAAATGTCGTTGTCTAGAGCAGTTCGCCGTTTTTTGTTGTGAGAGAATCGCATTTATGTGTATGGATTTCTTGCAGAGAGAAAAATAAAGATTTGGTGTTCAACCATTTAATCAAAAAAGATGGTGCTATAGTGAATTTATTAATTTATATAAAAATCTACTTAATAATTAGATGGAGTCTGGCAATATCTACGAATGTCAATACAATCATTTGATTTTCTCTTGGGAAAAGTGCGACAGAGGGTTTAATTAACATAAAAAAAATTCCGTCAATTTGACACCAAAAACAGTACAACGATTATTTAAGGTACTATTACCGTCGAGAATTTTCGAAAAATTATTAGTTTACAGTTTTAGTTTCTTTATACCTTCAATAATAAATGTCTAAAATATTAAATCGAAATTCGAAGTCAGTGCCGAGATATAACGACTCAATTGAAGAGCGCTCTCGGCTCGCCGCAGGTGTTCACGCAGCTTTACACGCGTTTTTCTCGAGTTTAGGTTTTTTTAACTAGCGGACAGTTAAAATCCGGATCTACTGGGCCGATTTTAATAAACTTTGAAGCATTTTGTTTGTTTTTATATCTTGTGTGATAGTTTATCACAATTTGACCAAAAATTTACCCACAATTTAAAAAAAAGTCGATTTTTGAAAAAATGTTCAGATGTCCGCCATTTTTTTATTTAGAATGATTTTTCAATTTTTCTGGTAAACTATCACGTAAGAGCATTTCCTTTTTGTAACTCTTTTTGGATTTTATGTTTTAGACTTACCGTTCCAGAGATTAACTGTCCGCCATGCAGCAGTGTTTTTTTGAGAAGAAAATTTGAGCGCCCTCTATTCAATGCACAAGTAATAGAAAATAAAACTAAAAAATTTTTTCGTAATCTTCAAGAACTGTTTAATACTGTAAAAAAAGTTTGATAACCATACATAATAAAGAAAGTGAAAAAAATTGTTGAATATATAAAATTTTTTAGCATTCTACACGGTAAAAGTACCTTAATGCAACATCGTTGCTCAAAAATGAGAAAAAAAAATAATCAGAAATTCATTTTTGTGACTTTCGATAAAGCTTCATTAAAAGCTTCATAATGTCATAAAGCTTCATTAAAATATTCTGAAAACCTTATTGCACAAATACCGTTAGTATTATATATATTATAATATTTTTTTCAAAAAAGGTCTGAAATATCGCCTTTCCTCAAAAAAAGGCTCAAAAATTGTAAACAAATTGCTTTGGATTGTCGCTGCAAAAGGTGCTGGCTGTCGTCTATAAAAGGGACGGACAAGATGAGCCTGAATTGACAGTATAAAATTCGCGGAGCAATAAGTGCTCTCGGATTTTATACGTCGAAAAGAAAGGAAACAAAGAAACCAGTAAGTAAAGACAACAAATAATGCAATTTAGATATAAATATATGCTTACTCACACTTTATTTTTCCTTTGATTCTTACTAAAATTTATAAAATTTGATGGATTTAGATTCGTATGGCGGCTGTTCTCTTCGGGTTAAAAAATTAGAAGACCGGAAGTCTTCTCTTCGTCCTAAGCCGAAGGAGCGACCCGATTCGAGCCATCAATAAAGCATCGATACTCGAACGGGTCGGTAAAATAGTTTTAAACTACTATTTTTTAATTAAGAGTTTACTAACTGTTATACTTTAGGGTTTCGGCCTAAACATACCGACCCCCTTGCAGTATCAATGTAATTTAAGTTCAGTTTTTACATGCAATCCTTAAGCATAAATAATAAAAATATGTAATACAGAAAAATGACATAGTGAAAGAAAAGGTTGTTGATTTTATTTAATTCAGTGTCTCAGTTATGAAATTATAGAATTATAATGAAAAAAATATCAAAATTTTAACGAGTGCATGTTCCGGACAGCACCCATCCCAAAAGGGTATTTAGAGCGATGATGGCTCCCAAGCCACTGGGAATAATACCTGGTTGCAGTATTTTTGGGTACACGTCCCTAATACCTAGCTCACTGGGGACGCTATGTAAAATGTGGGATCAGCTAGCATCAGGTTCGAAATATTGGACCTGATAGAGTGAAAACCACGCCTACCTCCCATACAAAGTGACTATTAGAAAGCAAAAGCGAATATTTTCTGTTAAAACTATAACGAAAATGTTTTTACAAATAAACATTTTATTGATTGCTTAAGACTTTGAATATGTTTGAAGAAGCTTTAGAGGCAAAGCACAAGGACAAACGGAAGTGTCGTTTGAGCCGCACAAGGAAGTTGCAAGGATTTATGCAATTACGATCTCATGGTTGCACTTATTATACCATCAGTATCCCGTCTTTATAGCGGTAACAAACTTAAATCTAAACATAGTGCTGATATAGATATAGCAAATTATGTGTATAATGATGACGTGCTGTAAGAAGAAGAAGAAGAAGAGAGGGAATTTGCAAGTTCTAGTTCCAATATACATACATATGTATCTAGCAACAGCGACTAAGTTAAGCCAGATATGTATTAATAAAGGCAAATTTTTATAACTGTTCTGGCTTGCATTGAAATCTTCCAGTTCTCAGTTATTGTGTGCATTTCAAATATTCAAAAACAAACCTTTTAATACAAATTTCAAATCCTTACTTACTTCTTTTGTAAATTTTTTGATTTTTCTTTTTGGATGCAATATTTTGTAATTAATATAAACCAAATATGAAAATTAAATAAAAATATTCAAATAAAATAAATATACAAAATTTAAATTGTATAACAAAAAAAAAAAAAAAAAAAATCGAAAACAAAACGAAACGAAAAACACTCTTCAACTGATACAAAATAATTAAATATTACAAAAATTTCTTTATACAAATATTTATAAAGAATATTCTATTCTTTATACAAACAAGACAATAATTTTTGCCTTCTTTAATACTCCGTACATTTTTCAAACTAACCAAGCGAACGCACAACAAAACAATTTGAATCGATCGCATGTAACTGCTTTGAAAAAATCGCTCACGAACAATTAAAAATTCGATCTTCTCGCGATAACTGATTTTGCGATTGTATTTTATTATGATAAATACTTTAGATATCGAACGTTCACGAAAAAAACTGCCTTCGAATTCTTTCGAGAGAGTTTACATGCAGTTATTTTATGTAAACACATTTTTCATGAGCAAACTAATAGAAGCTATCGTTCGTAAGCATTGACAACTGCTTATTTTCTCTTCTACAAGAAAACATCTCCTGTAAAAAACAACTGTTTGTGCAAACGCATCTGCAGCTGCTCGAGTTGTTTTTTTCACTTCTACGTTTTCAACATTGTTTGTGTTTTCAATGGCCGATTGTGTGCGCTCTCTCTTTGAGTATATTTTTTGACAGGAGATGGTTTCCCAAGCAACTGTCAATGCTACCTTGTATTATTATACCATGGTGGCAACTCATTTTGGCTATATTCACACGTCAGTCAAATGACTGAAGTTCATCACGATTTTCTAATCTCTTTTACTCTCACTGAAAATTTTGACTGAGAGCCTGAACAGAATCAAAAATCGTTGCGACTAACGACCCTCTCTGGTCGTCGAACGCAGAGAATGTGTCCAGAATGATGCGATTGCGATTAACGATTCAAAGTTGCTTTTATTTAGTACTAGCTGGTACCCGACGCGTTGCTGTCGTAGCGGAAATAATTTCTATCTCTATCTCTATCTCTATCTCTATCTCTATCTCTATCGCTATCTCTAAGTGGAACGACTCGTGTAAATTGATACTTATAATTCCAAAGTTATTCGATATCGCAAATTTGGCTTGTATGGGCGGAGCCACACCCCTTTTTCCAAAGCCCATCCCAGGTTTTTAGTAGAAATATATTACCAACTGTCAACTCCATACTGAATTTCATTATTATACGGCATTTACTTCCAAAGCTATTCGATATCATAAATTTGAATTGTATGGGCGGTGCCACACCCCTTTGGCCTATACTTGCTCAATTTTGCTAGTCGAAGGACGCGACTAAATAGTACGCTCCTACCAAGTTTCATTGATGTGTGACTTATAGCTTGAAAGTTATACCAAAAATTTGGTCTGCTGAAAAAGTGCCACACCCCACATTCAACGCCCATAAAATTTTACCTGTGGAACGGCTCTTGTAAATTGAGATAGAACACTGAATTCCGATGCTATGCGACCTATAACTTCAGAGCTATTCGCTACCGTAGATTAGGGTTGTATGGGAGGTGCCACGCCCCCTTGTTCAATGTTCCGTGAATTTTTTTCAAAACCTTCGCGGAACAATTACGAACAAACTCACAGAAGGAAGTATCCAATTTGGTTCAGTAGTTTTCAAGTTTTAAGTGGTCGAACAAACCAAGATTCATTTTTATATATATAGATTTTTTTATTTATTTTTTCTATTTCATTTCAATGTATTGGTCTCTTCAATTGTCTGAATACAACACACACAGACAAGAAATGTCAGAAGATAACAAAAACTAAGCGAATTTCATGAAACACAGCCAATTCTTAGCAAAAATATGGCAACACTAATCGCACTCAGAGAGAGAATCGTCGGTCGCAAGAGAAAAAATAGAATAGATTCTAATTGTGCGATTTATCGTTGCGGAAAAAGAGCTGCGTTTTTTCTACATTTTGCATGTATTTTCCAACAACAAAGATCGGCGGCCGCAACGATTTTTGATTCTGTTCATGGTGTAATTAACAAGGTGATCGTGAATTTTTAGCTTATCTCAAAAAAATTTTACCCACGTTTGTCAAAAACAGCTGTTCGTAAATTTCAAGCAAAAGTTGCAAAACAATCTATTACAATTTTTTATTGAGTGCAAGCGATTTGACACTTTTCCGCAGCTTGTCTCTTTTTTTCTTACTTTCTCAACATTTTTTGACAACCGAAGGGAAATCAGTAAACGTCACGATCACCTTGTTAATTACACCATGATTCTGTTCAGGCTCTGACGCCTGCTCACACACGATCTTTTGATTGATGCTCTGACGACGCCAAAACAATTACAAAATGTTTGACAAAAAGTTTTTAAAACTTTCATTTGACATGGAGAAATCAATAGGAAACTTAACAGACAAGTCATTAAATAATAAAAAATCTCTAGTTATTCGCTCATTAAAAGCATAATTAGTACGATGCCGTCTAATAAAAAATATTTTAAAATAGCGCAAATGCCTCGGAGGAATATTAAACTCTATTAAATGCAATAATGATGAACAATCAATTTTAGTAGAAATTATATCGCGAATGAATAAGAGGGAGTGAACTTTTCTCCTAGATTCTAATGATTTTAAACCAGTGATCGGCAAAAGCATGCCCGCGGGCAACGCATCAGCACTAGTGCCTTTTGCATGTGAAGTCGAAGCTAAATAAACGAACTTCAGTCTTATGCCAACTGTCGACTGAGTAGGTTCGCGTCGCATGCTTTCTTTAGATTTTTATACACCCACGTTTAAAAAACGTAATTGGGGGTATATTAATTTTGTCACTCCGTTTTTAACGCCCATAAGGAGGCGTGGTAGGTATAGAAAAATATATATATTCTTGATCAGCATCACCACCCGAGTTGATTTAGCCATGTCCGTCTGTCCGTCTGTCTGTGATCACGATTACAGCCGTAATTTTCAAGCTATCATCACGAAATTCAATATTTAAGTTTTTATCTAAAAAATGAAGGTTAAGTTCGAAAATGAGCCAAATCGGATAAAAACCACGCCTACCTCCCATACAAAGTGACTTTATCAAAAAGGTAAAATCTCTTAGAATTCAAGAAAAATTAATATATGGATTTGCAATTTTGCATATGAGGTTTCATATTTAAAATGCACTCTGAGTATGAAATTCAACCAAATCGGATGAAAACCACTCCTACCTACCATGCAAAGTGACTTTATCAAAAAGGTAAAATCTCTCTAAAATAAACAAAAATCAATATATGGACTTCAAATTTTGGATATAAACTTATAATTTTTGATATATAACATGTACTCTGTGTATGAAATTCAACCAAATTGAGTGAAAACCACGCCTACCTCCCATACAAAGTGACTTTGTCAAAAAACAAAAGCGAATATTTTCTGTTAAAACTATAACGAAAATGTTTTTACAAGTAAACATTTTATTGACTGCTTAAAACTTTGAATACACTTTGGTTCGGCCGTGGGGGTATTTTAACTTCGGCCCAGTCGAAGATCATTTCTTACTAGTTTTTTTTTTTTTTTGCTTCAGCAAATTTGCGTGTTTATTTTCAAGTCACATACAAGCTGTCGTATAGAGAGGGTGCTTACACTGTTAAAAAAAAGTATAAGCCGTTAATATTGATGTTTATAAGCAGAAAATATTAGCTTTTTTTTATAATTTCATTTTTATTTTAAATAACATGTTTGAGGTTCAATGGGAAGAAGAATTTTTTGCTGAGAATCTCTCAGGACAAGCAGAATGCTTAATATGTAGATGTAAAGTTACCAAGAAAAGTATAATGTCGAAAGACACTATAATAGTTGTCATAAAGAGTATGAACAAAAGGTGAAGGTGGCAAAAGAACCGAAGTACTTCTGTCATTAAAAAAGGTTTTCTTCGAAAGTATGGCAATAGAATATTGGAGAGAAGATAACACGAACACTGCTGCTAGTTGTTCAACCAACCATTATTCAAAAAAAGAAAAACCCACATTTTTTATTGCATTGGCACTGGCAAAACAGTCCGCCCAATCACTGATGCAAACTTTTTTAAAGATTTGTCTGTATCTCTTCTCGAATCTTTTGGGAGGAAGGGAAAAAATTTTTCAAAATGATTGCCTCATTACCACTGTCAAGCCGCACTATGACCAGGCTGACTGAAGAAATAGGTTCATTTGTTTACGAGAATCTAAAAAAAAAAAATATACTTAACTGCAAATATTATTTCATATGCCTTGAAACAACTGATACCATTGACTTGAGTCAGCTACAAGTTTGCGTCAAAACTGTTGACAAAGATTTCAATGTTACAGAAGAAGTGAGAGCTCTTTGTACACTTCACGGAAATGTAACGGGTAAAGCATGTTCACAAAAAAAAAAGATGCTGTTCACAAAAAATTATTTTCATTCGCCAATTTAAAAAAATTGCGCAGCGTATGCACAGATGGTGCTCGAGTTATAGTGTGCAAAAAGGAAGGTTTTGTTGGTCAATTAATAAAGAATACCATTAATGTTCCTTGCTTCCGTTGTATTACACACCATTCGCTTTAGGATTGCTGCAAGCCATGGAAGTTTCTATAAAAGTTATTAATAAAATACCTGGTGGTCATAATTCATTGAGACATAGAAAATTTGTGTCATTTTTAAAAGATCATGAAATAGACTATGGCGACTTACTTCTTTTCACAGAAGTACGATGGCTAAGTCGAGGAAGAAGTTTAAAGAGATTATTTCATTTAAGAAAAGATGTTTTTGAATTTTTGATGGAGGATGGTACGTCTGACTGTATTGAGCTTTTGAATTTTTTCAAAGATCCAAAATTTTTACTATACTTAGGTTTCTTGTGCGACATGAGAAGTTTTATTAATCACTTAAATCTTTCTCTTCAAGGCAAAAACAAATCAATAGGTGATTTAGTGCAGATCGTAGAACAGTTTCGACAACGGCTTGAAATTTTAAAAGAACATTTCTAATCAGAAAACTTCACAAATATGCCAGCAACTAATGAATTAGTTCAGGAATTTACCATTCTAGATCGTACGCCTCAGTTTTTGGACAAGTTGAAAACTCTAATGGAAATGTTTGAAAAAAGGATTCACGATTTCAAAAAAAAAAACAAAAAAATCTTATATGTATATTTAATGCTCCACTGACATGCAATACTTTGGATGAAGATATTGAGCTGCAAAAAGAATTAAACAGTATGAGGGTTGACCTTTCATTACCTCTGAGCACAGGCATTGAATTTTGGAAACAAGTCAAGGAGGAGAGTTATCCAAAAACTAAAGATGCTATTTATAGAATGTATTCAATGTTTGGTTCCACATATAGCTGTGAAGTTGCATTTTCTACCTTAAAAAATATTTTGACAAAGCATAGAAACAGACTTTCTGATATTCATTTAGAAAGTCTCATGCGAATCAAATGTTGTTCTTATGAAATTGATATAAATCAAGTCATAAACTATTGGAACAGTAATTTCAAAGAATTAAATTAATATAAACATAATTTTATAATTTATTAAATTATATAATAACTAGCATACCCGTTCCCAGCGTTGCTTGGGATAATAAATATAAATATATATACAAATATGAAAACATATTTAAATAAAGACTCAATATTTTGCGCAGCTGTTCAAGCCACAAACTAACGCAATGACATTTCAGACCGTTGAACACACAACAGCCATGGTAGTACAAAACATTTCACCCCCACAACTTACATGCAATTAAAATCACCATTATGGTTAAATTAATAAGGTTATCTTGGGGCTGATCGTACTCTCTTTTCAGTACCCACAATTGTCAAAATCAATGAAAAGCAACAACAACTTCATCGGCTTTACATGTTTTCAATTTTCGCTTTCAGATTTTGTATGAGCTGTCAACTTCGATTTGACATTTATGGGCACTCGCTCTCACCCGTGCGACAACCTCATTAGTTCAACCATGATTACTACCATCCAATTTTACCATAAGATCATAGAAGTTAGTTTCGCCATTAATAAAAATGTTAATGGCCTTTAATGACAATTTTATATTTATTTTTTCTTTTTTCTCAGCTTTATTCTAAAATTATTTATAAATGTATCTCAATCTATTTATTAGATTTTTTAACTCAGTAGCTATTGAAATAAAAAGAGTGGCAAGCAATCTTAGTATGAAAATCAGAATAAATACGATATATTGGGCTTATGGCAACATTGCAGCAAAAATAAACTGAGTGCAACTATCCACTCAAGATGGCAGCGCGGTGAGTTAGAGCCCAAACAGAACCAAAGCGGCTGTCGGTTGGCGGACCTCTCTCGGAGAAATCCGCTGAGAACACGTCCAGAACAGGAGCGGTTGTCGGTTGTCGGATTAGCGTTGCTTTTCGTTATGTAAATGGAACAAAGTCAACACATACACACACAAAACGAAATGTCAGCTCATGGAATGCAACACACACACACAAAACCAAATGTCAGCTCATGATAAAAACTAAGAAAATAGCACTGAACACATCCAATTCTTAGCTAAAATATGGCAACACTTACGCCACTCAAAGAGAGATCCGCCAGCCGTCGGAAAAAAAATAGAATTGATTCTATTCTGGCGTTTTTCCGTCGCGGATTTCTACGGCCATTTAATTTTTGGCGGCTGCATATATTTTCATGTATTTTGTTGCACAGCGCACCCGACAACCGACAGCTGCTTTGGTTCTGTTCGGGCTCTTAAAGACTCTCACCTCTCTCTCTCTCTCTCTCAACAAAGAGCTTAAGCTATTGTTTGTTGTTATTTTGTGCAGCTTATACAATGACAGCATGGATTAATATGCATGAATTCTTAAATAATTAAATCAAAAGTTTTACCAAAAACGTAGTACCCAGTAGCAGGGTCGCTTATTATAGTAATTGAATAGGGAAAGAATTATTAAAATCGGTTCAGCGGTTATCCCGTGATTGAACGATAAAAATCCGAGAGAACTCTTTTATATAATAGTATAGATATAGATAATTAAAATCATATAAAATAATTTAATAATTAAATAATAATTGCTATCATAAAAACAATAGCTGATTTTTGTTGTTGAATTTGTTGGTGTTGTTGGTGTTGGTGTTATTGTTGTTGTTTTTGGTGTTGTTTTTATTAAAACTTATGTAAAATTTACTTATACATATACATGCATATTAGTTGCTTTCGTTTTTAACCGACTTCAAAAAGGAGGAGGTTCTCAAGTTCGTTGGTTTGTCCGCTTTTTTTTTTTTTTTTTTAAATGTATGTACATTAGACCGTACCACCTCCTATGCAAAAAAAAAAAGTGCGCCGTATACCAGCGAATATGACGCATTTTTGCAAGACAATTACGAAAAAAAATGTTTTTTTTTTTGTTTTGACCGAACGTAGTGGTCGCGCATTGACATATAACTTCATATCTCTGGTGTTTACAGTCGGATTTCTAAGTTTGGTGTATCAATGTTTTTGTCTCAAGGAGACCAATATGACCTCTATAGAGGTCTTTGACCTCAGGTGTACCGTTCTAGTACTTACCCTCCAGATCTCAGTTTCTACCATCCTAAGGTACCACCCCAATATTAAAAAAATAAAGCTCTTAAAATATCAATAATCTTTTGTTCAGGAAGTATATCGATATTTCCAGCAGAATTATTTTTAAAAAATTTTTGAAAATTTTTTGCCGAACGTAGGGCTCCCTTTTTTCATTTTCATCATATCTTCGGTATTAAAAGTCTTATCATATTGAATGACATATCGATGTTTTTGTCTCAAAGAGACCAATTATTTTTTTCTCCAAAATAAAAAAATAATATTCCTACAAGTCCTTGGAAAGCCTTAAATTGATTTTGAGGCATTTTAAAGCTCGTAAAAGAAAACCGACTTCAAAATCACTACAAAGTAAAAAATAATTTTATATAACTTTTCCCATTCATTTCTTGGTCGTATTTTAAAAGCTATTTATATGTATTATAATATTGGAAATCTTATCATTTTCATTTTTTCAATTTTGTTTTATTATCATCAATATATTAATTGCTTTATGAACATAGCTCATCTTTGACACACAATCATGATATTTTACCATCCGTGCATTATTTGGTGCCTTGGTGACACTGTAGTAATTTTAAATGCTTTGTACACATTAAATTTTTCACTAAACTGGTTTGGGTGAGCTTGTAAAACTCATATTGAATATGATATAGTGTGTAACAGCTGCACAAATAATGCATGGAACACATTCGCTACATTCAGCGTACTCAAAAATTGCCAACTGAAAGAAAAAAAATCGCTAAGAAGCTTTTATATTCATAAAGTTAATATATATTTATGCTAAAACAAATTAGAAAAAATTAAAATAAAAAGATTTCGACAAGCGCCGACTTCAGAGGTTTTATGTTCATAAAGCAATTAATATATTGATGATAATAAAACAAAATAGAAAAAATGAAAATGATAAGATTTCCAATATTATAATACATATAAATAGCTTTTAAAATATGACCAAGAAATGAATGGGAAAAGTTATATAAAATTATTTTTACTTTGTAGTGATTTTGAAGTAGGTTTTTTTTTTTTTTTTGTTAAAAGTTTTTATTGTCTTTATATATATATACATATATACATATATATAATTTATACAAATATATTTAGGGGGCTCACAGTTTTGTTTTATCTCGTGTGTTAACTTTGCCGTCTGTTAACTCTAAAACATTTTGCCATGTGGTAACTATTTTTATTTTTGTTTTGCATGTAAAATAGAGATAACACAAACTGGTAAAATTGTTTCGCTTTCAAACATTTTTGTTTTTCATAGTAACTACATTTCTGAAAGTTATTTTTATTTTATTGAAAAATCAATAAATGGAAGAAAGCATCTCTTGTTATTTTTATTTTTTTTTTTTTGAAAAATCAATAAAGTAAAGAAAGCTTGTCTTTTCAGAAAGCGTTTGTGTCAATTTTAGAATGAACTACGTGAAGGGATGCTCAAAATTTGATTGAAGTAACGTTTTAAAGTTACTATGTATTAACTTTAGAAGGGAACTGTGAATACCTTAATTATATTATGTAGATAATATATACAAATATATTCTATTTGGTATATAATATTAACAAAGATATATTTATTATGCTAATATTTAGAATTTTAATTGAATGTAAAATATATATATTTAATAAATATATTTAAACTCTTTACTGCAGGAAAAACTATAAATACATATTTTTCCGAAATATTTATTTCTATTTATTAAACATAAAATTGAATTAAATTTATTTTTAACCAACAAGAACAACAAATTCATCACCAAATACCTCATACAAATAATTATATGTGCACCATTGGTCAAATTGTTTTTGCGCTAAAATAAAAATGTTTCAAAATTCTGATTTTGCAGTTATATTATTTATGACAACAGTAACATAACATAACAACGACTTTATTCAATTGTCCTTTAAATTAAATAAAAAATTAACATAAAAAATTTCTTCATAGTAAGTAATTATATGTGCACAACTCAAGTATATGTGTTTTTTGTTTTATTTTCAAGCTTAATAATAAAAAAAATTAAATAAAATTTCATGTTAGTAATTTGTATGCTTTCCTTTTTTTAAAATAACTTGGCTCGGTCGGAATGGCATAGAATTAATCAAGGATTTTTGGGGGGATGGACTGATATTCTGCCATTCTTGCTGTATTGCTATTTTTAACTCTCTATCTGTCTCAAATTGCCTTCCATTCTTATATACTTATCCAGAGAGGATTCCCCAGAGATCCTCGATGGGGTTTAAGTCTAGACTTATTGCTGGCCATTGCAGAAATGGTATATTTCTGGCTGTAAAAAACTCTTTTGTATGCTTTGCACAGTGTATTGGCGCATTATCCTGCTGATAAGTCCAATTATCGCCATAAAGTTGGCCGGCAAATTGTATTAGTTTATTGTCCAATAAACTAACGTACATTTCAGCATTCATTTATGTTGATATGAAACCCACTTGAGTCTCCCCCATGGACACACAGGTGGCAGGTGCGCCGCAACTGATCGTTATGTTGCCAATATTTCTTGTAACAATCAGGCCCATCAAAATTGAATTTTTTTTTTGTCACTGAAGATAACGTTACGCCATTCCTCATCCCAAAATTGGTGCTTGGTAGCGAAGGCAAACGTGCGTTAATATGTCGAGGCAAAAGGTTAGGTTGTCGCGTCATGGAAGTATGTGTTACTTTATGATTTTCATGTAATATTTGAACTATTCTACTTCTTGTTACGTTAAGCCCATGGTGTAATTAACAATTTTCAACCTCTCTCACAAAAATGAACTCTCGATCTGTCAAAAACAGCTGATTGCATATTTTAAGCAAAACCAAAGCAAAACATAGTTTGTGAAATTTGTGCTTATTGTGAAAGTATAATTTGATTGATTATAAACGTGCAAAAAACATGGATAAGAATAAAAATAGCTCGCCTTGTAAATAAAGCAAAGCTTTTAGCCAATTAGAAACCAACACATATTAAACTTAACCTCAAATTGATTAAACTACTTCTCCGGCAGCTCAAGATAAAGAGCTGGCTTCTTGAAGCATTATGTACCACCTCGTACGGATTGTGATACAGCTTTCGTAGATTTCCTCGAAGATGTTAATAGGATAAACTTATTGCTGCTATTAGTATTGTGGAACTATATGGCCAGATCATCCATACTTGCAGCCAATTACAGTGTGTTTCCATATTCGGCTCTAGTTTTTTACATTTTTTTCAATGATTTTTATGAAAATCCAACAAAACTACATATAATTGCAGTTTATTACGTATTAGCTAGAACTACCACAAGCAAGCAAACAAATAATAATTTGACACTTACCAACAGGTCCTCTCTTTATGTCACAATTTTTTGACAGATTCAGTAAAATTGAGAGGTGAAAAATTCACTACCACCTGGTTAATTACATCATGGTTAAGCCCCATCTGACTTTTTGTCCGCTACTCATTCCTTCCACTACTGCAAGATGTTGAATTATCCGTTTACACCGAGCGTCGGTGTTGGTTTTCCTACCACTCCGTCTAGGTGTGCCATAACTACTAAGACATTTTCAAAAATTTGTTATTGTGTTCCTGTGGCGATTAAGCTTTTTGGCAATTTTTTTTATTTCAGCTTCATTTTCGCTCATTCCCAGTATTATTTCCTGGTCATGTTCAGAGAGGCTCGTTCCGCGAGACATTTTCAATATCTTACACGTAATAGTTAAATTAACTTTATTGATTTTAAAAGGAAAAAACCTTACCTAGTATTTCGCAACAATTATTTCCAATGGGGGCACTTGTAGCTATCAATTTAGCAACCAAACACCAATTAAATGCGTTATGCACATATAATTCTTTACTACTGCTCATTCAATGCACCGACACATTTTTCATGTAACGGTACATTAAATGGAAAACGAACTGCATGCTAAAATTTGGTAAACATTATCAACGAATTACAAAAACAAACTGCATACATAAAAATACTGTACTATTCCAGATGGAGGGAAAAACGCAAAGAAATATTTATGCACATATAATTATTAGGGTGCATCGTTTTTTTTTTTTTTTTTTAATTTAGTTCTAATAGCATTTTTCTGATGCTTTGATTCATTAATAAGAAAACTTTGCAAGGAGAAGATCCACAATTAATTTCTTCAGTTGGCGCCATGGCCTAGAAAGTTAGTATATCGCGAAAATGCGACTTTTTCGTAGTGGTTTGATAAATATTGATCTATATAAAAGCGTATACGCTGAACAACAGTGTAATTTTTTTTATTAATAGAGTATATATGGACTATTCCGAAAAAAATAAAAAATCATGAATTTATATTCCATTCCATTTTTCAGCACGAAATTTTGAACAGTTTTTTGCAAAAATTTTTTCAAATTCATGAGAATATCACACTTTCTGAAAAAGTGCGCCAGTTAAGTGATGTAGTTCCTTCTAGCTTTTTATAGTACTATTCAATATCTTTAATTCAAGTGCTTGATGAAGTCTCTAGGTGCTCTGGAACCGAAGTTACGGTATTTTTCAGATTTTGTAATTTTAGTGGTTTCAAATCTGCGAACGTTCATTTGCCACGAAATAGTGTTATAAGTAGTGTAGATAATTAATTCTTTACTATTTAATGGAATTGTTCAATATATTGATCAATTAGACTCATGCTATTAATTGTCCACGCAGTGAGTTTTTATTTTATATGAAGCTTGATGAAATGTAAGTAATCTATATATAGATAGGCGTAGGCAGAACTGTTAAGAACCATTTTCTCCCGTGTTTCCTAACCGATTTTGATAATTTTTTTTTTAATCAATAAGAGTAGGGAGAAGGAGTATACCGAATATCTACGGTGGGCGTGGCACATCCCATGCAACCCAAATTTGCAATATCGAATAAATTTAGAGTTATGGCTCACACAGCCTCGGATATCGGTATTCTACCTTAAATCACACCTACGATTCCACTGGTTATATTTTATGGGCGTTTAAATAGGGGCGTGGCACTTTTCAGCAGCTCAAATTTTTGGTATAATCAATGAAACTCAGTAATAACGTACTATTTAGTCGTGTTCTTCGACTGAAAAAATTAAACGAGCATTAAAACAAACGGGCCACACCCCTTTTTCCAATGCCCAACCCAATACCCTACTTCCCATATTCGACTTTCTAGTATAAAGAAATCACCAAGTGGAAACTCCATATTTAGTTTCATTGTTATACGGCATTTACTTCCGAGTTAAACCACAAATTTGAGCTGCTGAAAAGTGCCACGCCCCTATTTAAACGCCCATAAAATATAACCAGTGGAATGGTAGGTGTGATTTAAGGTAGAATACCGATATCCGAGGCTGTGTGACCCATAACTCTAAATTTATTCGATATTGCAAATTTGGGTTGCATGGGATGTGCCACGCCCACCGTAGATATTCGGTATACTCCTTCTCCCTACTCTTATTGATTAAAAAAAAAAAATTATCAAAATCGGTTAGGAAACACGGGAGAAAATGGTTCTTAACAGTTCTGCCTACGCCTATCTATATATAGATTACTTACATTTCATCAAGCTTCATATAAAATAAAAACTCACTGCGTGGACAATTAATAGCATGAGTCTAATTGATCAATATATTGAACAATTCCATTAAATAGTAAAGAATTAATTATCTACACTACTTATAACACTATTTCGTGGCAAATGAACGTTCGCAGATTTGAAACCACTAAAATTACAAAATCTGAAAAATACCATAACTTCGGTTCCAGAGCACCTAGAGACTTCATCAAGCACTTGAATTAAAGATATTGAATAGTACTATAAAAAGCTAGAAGGAACTACATCACTTAACTGGCGCACTTTTTCAGAAAGTGTGATATTCTCATGAATTTGAAAAAATTTTTGCAAAAAACTGTTCAAAATTTCGTGCTGAAAAATGGAATGGAATATAAGTTCATGATTTTTTATTTTTTTCGGAATAGTCCATATATACTCTATTAATAAAAAAAATTACACTGTTGTTCAGCGTATACGCTTTTATATAGATCAATATTTATCAAACCACTACGAAAAAGTCGCATTTTCGCGATATACTAACTTTCTAGGCCATGGCGCCAACTGAAGAAATTAATTGTGGATCTTCTCCTTGCAAAGTTTTCTTATTAATGAATCAAAGCATCAGAAAAATGCTATTAGAACTAAATTAAAAAAAAAAAAAAAAAACGATGCAGCCTAATAATTATTTGTATGATGTATATCAAACATAAAATTCTATTTTAATTTTATAATTCTTAAAAAACATATTTTTTAAGAATTATATTAACAGCTTTATGCCAAATAATTCATCAAGCACAGGTTGCTACAACAACAAAGTTCTTTGCAGATGTTGGAAGCTAGATGGACACGTGATAAAGAAGTAAACAAAAAGAGCAACAACAAAATCTTTGCAGAATCAATGCAGTCAACTTTTTGAAATTTTGCGACTAGCAAAAGAGTAGAAAAACACTGCTTTGATAAAGTGAATAGCGTTCTATAATTCCGCTCTGGTTTAATTCCTATTGCGCTTATTAGCTTGTCAAAGTTAGTTGACTGCTAGAACCACTGAGACTACTGATGAGTCGGAGTAGCGTCTGTTTTTCTATCTATCGAAACTGTGTCTGTTTTTTCGTAAACATAGCGGCACAAATGTTTTGTTTTCAACGCGCATTTTGGCTAAGTGTACGCAGATCGTTACATTAAAATACGAAGCATTGTATGGTTGTGTGCGTTTGCCGACCACTGTTTAAAACCCGTAAGCAAGCAACTTATGGCTCTCAACAAAATCGCAAAAAAAAAAAAAAATGAAAAAGATTTTTGCTTTTGGGCGAAATTTCACTTTTTGTTTTGAATAATAAATAACGACTATGGTATTTTTGGATCGCAAGATTTTCCCTTGTACGAAATGTTTTTATAGATTTTTGTAAGCTCATTTCGTACAAGGGAATTTGGTATCTCATGTGGGAACAATGCAAAAAATTGGGCCAATTTTCATTTTTTTGGGTGAATTATCCTTTTTTTTTTTTGGTAATTTTTCCAAAAATGTTTGGGCTTTTTTTCGTTTTCTGAAGTGAAATTTCGTTTCTTTCTTTTTTGAAAATTGTAAGCAAAGCAAAGATTTTTGTGCTGTTGCTATTTTAAAGCAAGCAATTCAAACACTTAACCCTTTCGACCCCAACGTTGCCTGAAAGCAATTTCACATGTTTATCGTCATATAGTTAAAGCTACGAAAAATATTTTTTTCTTAAACTATATATTGTTGATGGGTTAATGTTTTGAGAATCATAAGCAAAATAAATGACGCAAAATTAACTGTTACTTTTCCTCCTATCTTTGGAAAAGTGAAGTGGAATTGTAGCTAATCAGCTTATTGTAAACTGGAGTTATCAGATATAAGTGCACTATTTTCGATAATAATTAAATAATATTGTTTTGTAACATAAATACTGTATTCTACACACATCACATAATATTAATTGGAAAGTAAGTTTGCGTGGTGCGCTTCATACATAAAGTAATGATTTTATAAAACTCGCCTGTTGGCAACTTTGGGCTATAGTGGATATAAAATATTTTGTTTTGGTTATGAAGCCGCATACGAGAAGTTTGTATAATGAAGAGATTAACAAGATGTAGAAGTTCGATTGGGATCAATCTGAAGATGAGGAAAGTGAAGTTAGACTACGTTGACTAATTTAGAAGGTATTGTAGATTCTGTAAGTAGATTGTAGACATTAAAATATAAGAATTCTTGCCGTGGATTTTTCTGTTAAGCTCATTTAAATGAGCGAATATGTCCGCCAGATAAGCAAGTTTTACTATCCATATCTTGCCTATTCTTCTTTTTTAAACACAGAAGCAATTTCTGAACCGTGGGCCTCTAAAAACTTGTGGGTGTCATTTTTTAGCTCGTAAATCAGAGATAACACTTTTCGGCGAGAAAGCTATCGAACTTTGGTATGAAACTGAAGTGACTGATGATCTGCTCTTATTTCCTAACACACAACATTAAACAGATGAGAGTTCAGCGGTCGTGACTGGATGTAATTGACAATTTCAACAACTTTTTGTAGGACCGACAATAATCCACCAGGCAGAGACTTCGTCATCAGTGCTTCTATGTGTAAAAAGTCATGTACATTTTTAATATAAGGGTGTTTTTCAGAAGCCCTGGTTACAAATCCCCTAATTTTTAGGTGTATTATCTTCACAAAGCCTCGATTTTTTTTTCGCGGCACACCAACTTATGACTGCGGCACTTTGCGGAACAATGTTGAAGAAAGAGGAGAAAACATTGAAGTTGGACTCTTGGAGTATTTTGTTAGAGAAGTAGTTGAACAAATGACTGAAGAAGTGGAAATTGACAGTAATATCGAAAAAAAACGACGTAAAGGTTCTAAGATGGAAATGTAAACCATTTCAACTTTCAAAAAGTGTTTGGAAAATAAGTTTCCTGTCGAGTATTTTACCGACTTGTTCGATACTAAGGTTTTTGATAGAAAGGATCAAACAAATTTTTATCATCAGAAAAACGGTTTTGGAGTAAAATGTACTAGAGAGGAAATATACGTGGTACATTCGAGTTTTTTACTGATGTCCAAGCACATCAGTTACAAATACTTGACTTCTTTACAATAAGCATTATAATATACTTAAGTATTACGGAAAACATTGATTAAATTCTAGCTAACATTGCAAATTAACTGTTACAGACCACTTTTACGCCACAAAAATTGTTTTTTGTGATTCTAAACTTAGCAGTACTTAGTAATAAACTCAAATAAAAACATAAATTCTTCATATAAAAAATCCTATTTACTTATGCCACTATGGCCCAAGGTTGCTTACAAGCAACTCTCTCTACGACCCAAACGGAGGGGCGTGAAGACATACAATTTTGCACAAACACTCCTTGAGTAAGTAAATCATGATTCAAATACCAAAATAATTTCTTGAACAACAGGAAAAAATTTGGGGTCGAAGGGGTTAACTGAATGACTGAAGCAGCAAACGACAGCCATGATCTTATTGCTTGCTCATCAAGCACAGAAAAAAAAATTCGAATTTCGACTGCAAGAACTTGAGCGACAAAAAACTAAAGCCAAAGCAAAGCAAACCAAAACAACATCTAACTGCTGGCAGTTGGTGCAATTGGTTTCGAAGCATTCCATACATTAAACTGCGTAAGCAAAAACCTACTGCGCAGTAAGCTGAAGCAAAAGTGTCTGTTATTCTTTTTTCGCATTTGATTCTTACTTTCGCTGATTCCTTTGTCGTAGTCATAGCAAAGCAATTGTATATGCATTGAAAATAGTCAAGCAGTTTCAAACACTGACACTAAGTGTCAAACCACTTTAACATATCTGAGTGAAATCCCATTTTGCCTAATTTAGCAACTGAAATTCTATGAGGCACTTTATAAAATGCCTTCGAAAAATCAGTATATACCACATCATCTTGTTGGCCTTATTCAAAGGATGAAATTCAGTAATTAGAGAATAGTGCTAGGTTAGTTACTGTTGATCTCCCCGCAAAAAACCCATGCTGTTCAACACATATTTGCTGCTTCACTAAAAAATACAATTTTGATTTAATTATGGATTCAAAAACTTTAAAGATATTAGATAACTTAGAGATAGGTCCATGATACAATTATACAGGTAGCATTGATAAGTATTGATTTTCTCAGCTACAAGGAAACTAGCATATTTCAAAAACAGTTGTTCGTGCAACAAATTCGAAACACATGTGAAAATAAATAAATTCTGCAAAATATGTGCGTAAAAATGAACAATTATAATAATGAAAATTGTGAAAGAATTATGTGTGATATGTGCTTAACGTTTTCCAGTCATAGTGTTTTAATTTTAATTGAAAACTTATTTCATTTCGTCCAAATGCATCTGCAGCTGCTGAGGTTGCTGCACTTAAACGTTTTCAACATTTTTTTTTATGTTTGCACTTAATAACATTAAATTTACAAATTATCTTCATTCTAGTAATAATAACTCAATATTAATTAAATAAAATATGAAATATTTTGTTAGAAACTGCTTGGTTATTTGCAAGCTCTGAAACATAAACAATGACGAAAACATAAGCAATAATTGAACGCTCTCTATCTTGGCTTTTTTTTTTGACAGATGCTATTTTCCCTAGCAACTGTCAATGCTACCTTGTAATTATTATACCATGAGATAGTTCAATAGTTGACTATATCATTTTTTATACCACACTTAAAAATAGGTGTGATTGAGGCAATTTTACCAACAATCAATAAACTCTGCACATGATAATGATTTATTGAAAATCATACAAAGAGACATAGACAAAGCCAGTGCACAATTAATGAGCAAAATTGAGGATAAGCTATCAATATCAGACTTGACGGAGCTTTTCATAAAAGTTAATGCATTAAAGACATCGGTCTCAGATAATGAGAGTAAACCAAAGTCAAGAAATTCCTCAACGCTATCCACTACTGAAGGATTAAACACAGACAGCCTTATTCATAAACACATTTTAGAGGCAGCGTAATTTTAAACGGGCTTTAAACAAGAAAACGTTATTCATAAACATTTTTCGCATTTGTTTAAGAGCTGAGAAACTTAAACACCGAAATTGGCGTTTAAAGGTTGCGTAAATACAACCATGATTTTTCTTTGTCTTTTCGTTTAATTTCAAAGACATACTCCATATGCGCCCTTTGCAGCATTTTTTCTATGCGGCGGCCATTGCAAATCCATAGGAATTCTTAGTTTTTGTCGGAATTTTCTATAGTTCAGACACAAACCTTACAAACATAAGCAGCGAATGAAAAAATGTTTATGAATAACAATTTAAGCGAGGGTAGCATAGCAATTTAAGCAACAATTTAATAGCCCGAACACAATACGCGCGACGAGCGGCAGCGCCAATTGTCACTTTTTTTTACATGTATTTCTTATGGGACGTATTTTGGAGACTTGTCGCTCAACATTGTCGCGCGACATTGCCTTCGGCTTCAATTTAATTTTAATTTGACGGGCAGCAAAAGCAAGTTTCCGCCATTGTTTATATTGGTTATTACTGATCGCATGCAGCAAACTAAACTGTTGTGAAATTTATGGTAGCGATGGTAGTGAGGGATGTTTTGTTTGAACTCTATTCAGAGTTGTTAAGTCTGTATTCATATTCAGAATTTTAAGCACAACTGAATAATGACGAATAAGAATCCATAAATTAATGCAAAATTGATTTATAAATAAAATTTTAATTCACATTTAATTTTTAAAACTTGATTAATTATTCATTTCAATAAATAATTTTTGTTGTCAATTTTTAAATTTTTTATTTATATGAAAACTATACACAAAGAATGCAATTCACAAAGAATTTTAGAATTTGCAATTGTTTTTTAATATGATTATATTTTAATCGTTATTAAATTTTTTTATTCATTGTTCATTTGTTATTCATTATTCATTTGTTATTCATTACTAATTTCTTAGTTATTATTGATTTTTTATTCATTAATTGATATAAATGTAACGAATAATTAATAAATTTTTTAAATTTGAATGTGAAATAACATTTTTATCTATAAATGAATTTTGCATTCATTGAATAGATTCTTATTTCGTTATTCACTCATCCAACTTTTTGAAAATAAAATGAAATTGAATGGATTTCTTTTTCAGCTCTAATTGTGTTGTTATTCTAAACGGCAACTGTTGAGTCGGCTGAAAACAGCCATTGTTTTTTGTGTACTATACATGCTGCTGAAGTTTGCTGGTGTCGCGTGTATTATAATCAAGTCGCTCAACATTTCTCTACAACGACAGATTGGAGACGTGCTGCTCGCCGTTCGTCGCGCGTATTGTATTCGGGCTATAAGGGTGCTTAGGAGCTGCGTAAAACAGTACGTAACTAAACAAGCGTCGAACGGTTGTTTAAGGAAATCTATTGAATAAGGCTGAGATTCTTTAATTGCGAAATTTGATTTAAAGTAATCAGCGAACAAATTCACTTTCTCAGAAATACAAAGAGAAAATCTTTATTTTAAAAATATCGATGTTGGAATATGTGATCCATCTTTTTTAGAGTTGATAAAACTCCAAAATGTTTTTGGGTTAGCAATAATTTTAGATTCAAAATGAAAGATATGTTGTTTATATAATTGCATTAAGTATTTATTTATACATAATTCGCACAATAACCTATAAAAACTATAACACATCATCATCTAGCAACTCAAACAAATAATACAATTTGACAACTATTAACAGTTCCGCTCTTTCGCTTTCATGCTTTTGGCACAAACTCACTAAAACATTATTATTACACCATGGCCACGAGAAGATTGAATTTTTAATCGTTCTTGAGCGAGTTTTTCCGCCTAATTAAATAACTTTTAAATGAAAAAAAGCGTAATTTTAAAAAATAAAACAAAAAAGTTTCTAGCCACCCTGCCAAGTAACGCCAAAAATTTTAATAATTTTTATTTAATGGCAGCATAGCGCAAAAAATATTAACCTACATAAAAAAAACGGGTTGAAAAAATCTTAAACCGTTCAAAAGTTACAGATTTTATATCAAAAAAGTGCACTGTGCATCGCTCAGTCGCTTAAAAAGTTCGTTCATAGCTCGCTCAATGCGTTGCCACTTCAGTGGAATTTCATATGTTTAAATTTTTGCCTTTTCGTAGTCGGCATAAAACTTGTAGGTACATTTCTCGATAATTTGTGTAAAAACACGCACACCACAATGTTTTCATATGAAGCTCTGTCCAATAGGGCGTATCGAAAAATTTAGATTGTATTCTAAGAGGTCTCAAAAGTTGCATAGGGTTGTCAAGATCACCCAAAAAAATTTTTTTTTATAAAAGTCAAAGCATTTTAAGGTCGTTATTTTTTACTGTTTTCCTCAAAAAACAACTTTGTCCTTGCGGGGCAGGAAGACATCCTATTTTTTCCTTGAAATTTTTTTTGGGTAATCTTGACAACCCCATGCAACTTTTGAGACCTCTTAGAATGTGAAATTCGAAAAAAACTTGTAATTCGATACGCCCTACTGTCCAAGTCCTTTCAAGTGCTTAAATGGATAATTCGTTTTTTCAATATAACTAATAATTATAAAAATAAAACAGTATCATTATTTCCTGTTTAATATTCTTAATATGACTTAAATATCATGTCCTTTGTATTTTTCTAGAATCCGAACCGTGCAGATTTGAGAAGCAAAGCATTAGCAATGGGTGCAAGGTACAAGGGAGACTGGGAAAGTGGTTGCACACATTTAATGTGAGTGTTTTTAAAAATTATCGTATACATTATTTTAACATATTAAAGTAATTTTAGTTGCGCGTTCAAGAATACACCAAAATACAATCAAGTAAGAGCCAAGGGTAAGATTGTAACTAGGAAATGGATCGAAAATTGTTATGCATCAAAAAAGTATTTACCATGGCGCAGATTCGCTCTTGACAATGAAGAATTCGATAAACCAGAAAGCGATGAAGAGATATTTGATGAATCAAAAAGACAGGTATCAATCGATGAATTTGGCAAAAAGGAAGAAAAAGATGATCGAACTTTGACCATGGGATACTTAACGGAAGACAACAAAAGAAAACTGCAGATTAAAGTTTTGGATTCTTCTTCGGAAAGCGATACTGATGATGATATTAAACGCGCAGTTTCTAGTACAATATTTATAAGCTCATCTCTATATTGCATCTAATTCTTTTTTTCCTTAGCAAACCTCCAGAAAAAAGTAGAAAAACAAAAACTGAACTGTTCACCCAACAAAGATGAAGAAACAGAAAAGAGAGAAAGTATCTATGAAGTGTTAACTGAAGAGGAAGATTTTTTAAAAGATAAATATATCAGTAATTAAGCTTTCGCATTTGAGAAAGCTTGATTTATCTTCATTTTTAATTTTAGATGATAAAGTGTAAAATATCAACTCTTATTTAACAAAATCGCATGTTTCAACGGACCGAAAAGACCAAATTATTTTGACTAAGCTATAATGCTTTTTAGGCGTTTTTGAGGGTTACGTTGATAATCATAATACAAATATAACCTAACTTTATAGTTGAAAATCACAACAAGATCATAATGTCGTTTTTGTTTTAAACAAAATTAATATAAATTAAGTTCTATTTGTATCTTAGAGCTCGTATATTTTGTATAAGTAATTTTAACGTAAGATAAGTAAGTGGAGCCCAAAGTGCGTCAAAAATGCCCCATCGGTTTATTGAAATCGCGGGACGTTAAATCGAAAAGAGCGCAAATCGGCTTGAGGTAGCCCTTGATTTAACCCTGCAGTAGTCGCGTACCTAAATGTGACGAGAGTGGTCGCGCGGATTACATATGTAATCCATTTTTTAAAGTTTAAGATAAGAGATGGCAATTTGAAACTGATAAGTTATTTGTTTTAATTTTTATTATTACTTTATTTTATATTATATTTATTTAAAAAAACAACATAAACATAATTCTTTTAGTACGTAAAATCAATGAATACCGATTGCAGACAGTTGTGAAATTCATAATTTTGCATGACTGGATTACATACATATGTAATCCGTGCGACTACTGCAGGGTTAAATAAACAGTGCAAGTTAACTGATTTGATTGCCCAGGGAACGAGAAATGAGACCCCATTATTAAATAAAAAATAATCTGGCCATTTCAGCCCTTGAAAGGACTTTGACCGAACTTCTTATGATCAAATTGTGTTGTGCGTGTTATTAAATGTTTGAACACAATTGATCGAGAACTGGGCCTACTAGTTTTATGCCGACTCCGAACGGCTAATGTACATGTTCTCAAGAAACTTTACATGGCATTATTTACTCACTGAGGTTCGCCATTGTCTGCAGAGAGGTGACGGCCGAACAGAAAAATTGATTCAATAGAAAAAACTTTCTGTGTCAGATGGGTTCTCTGGCGTATGGGTTACGTACTCTACCCACTGCGGCCGTGGCGCAGTGATTAATTGATTTACTTCAATAAAAGTAAAATATCATACTTACATTTCTTCCAAACTCACTAACAAATTGTCGGCGGAAAAACTCACATTATATGTCAACTCATTCTCACTTTTTTTATCGTTCGTGATGCCTACTTTTTTCATTGTCCAAATTCTTCCCGTTTTCGAAGATTGATTAGTATAAGAGGAAAGTGGAAAGTGAAAAATTCCGCATCGAGTTTTTGTTCGGAATAGGAGGAAAGGGAAAAGTAAGAAAACGTTAGTGAGATTCTCTTCAAGATTGGGCTGATATAGTCAGTATCATACCTCCGCAGAAAGAAATGAGTCACTTTACGCTTGAACATTGTTGGGAAAAATTGGAAACTTATTTAAAAAGTGAGTGTAGTGTAGCCCAAACAGTGCGTTCTTTAAAAGATGATCATTTGATCGAAAAATCATATCTTCTGACGAGACGCATTTTCATCTCGGCGGCTACGTTAGCAAACAAAATTGCCTCATCTGGGCTCGGAAAACCAGGACGTTGTTGTCAAGAAGCCGATGCACTCACAGAGAGTGACAGTTTGGTGTGGATTGTGGAGTGGTGGCATCATTGTACCATTTTTCTTCGAAAATGAGGCTGAGAACAACGGGGGGCGTTACAGAGCCATATTAACCGACTTTTTTACTGAAATTGGAGACATGAATTTGGACGACCTCTGGTTCATGCAGGATGGCGCGCCACGCCACATAACCCATACCACAATCGATCTTTTGCGCACCAAATTCCCACTTCGTCTCCTTCGTCCTTTGGACTTAGGATCGATGTTATGCCAATAATACGGAAACGATTCAAGCACTTAAGGCCAATATCATGCAAGCAACCCGTGAGCTACAGTGTAGTGTATATAGCATACAATGTATAAGTTAAACAAAACGACGACGTGGAATCTGCAAGGCCAGCAAACATCCGTCACTCGTTTGACTAACAGTGAGCTACTTTGTGGAGTCTGTTTACTCAGCATATTCCCACGTAGCTTGGATATTTGCATTTACGCAGCACACTCACCAATATAGTAGTATATGTAACCATTAGCTGCGTTTTTTTCTTGGGAGATCTGGATAATATCATCGCTTTTATATGCAAAGCAAAAACAACAAATGATCCAGCAAGTGAGCATGTGAGCTGGATCATTTCAATTGATCCAATTCGATGTTTTTAAGTGTTGAGGCCGCAACTGTTAAAGTAGGCAACACTTAGGCGTAATTGACGACAAGATGGCGCTGTGTGTCCGGAAAATTGACAGTTAGAAAAAGTTAAAGTGGCAAACAAATTTTGAGCTTGAGACAATGGAAATAAATAAAAAAGTGTTAGTTAAGGGGAGAAATACATATAAATGCTCGAAAATCAGTAATTTTTCGTAATTTATTTGGGGGTGATAAAATAATTAAATAATTTACAATTTTGACGTAATGTAATGACGTATGTCTGGTAATAAAAACAATTTTTTTTAATACAAAATGGCGGCGGTACAGTTCCTCCACGAAGGCCGGTTTTGCCGAAGTAGTAAAACGGCTGCCATCGCCCAGCTTTTTCTATTAGTCTGAAATCAAAAAAAACTATTTCGATTACTGATGAGTTTAGGCATAGAGTAAACCTATAAAATTGAGAAAAAGTACGAAATAAAAAATTTGGTTATCTTTTTTATTAAAACATTCGTATTTTCGCCTATTTTTTTGACAGCTATTGCCCCCTTAAAATTGTTTATTTATGCAAAATGTGTAATATTTTAGGCTTATTCTATGGGTATTTATGTTGACTAAAACCCCTCAAAATTTCAGCCCGATCGGTAATTTTACTTTTTGAGCTTCAGTGACAGCCGTTTTTGAAAACGTAGTTTCGAGAAAATCGCGTTTAAAGTTTTAGGACGATAAAACTATAAGTTTTTGCGGCTTACCGATCAATGAGAGCTTGATTTCCGACAACGATGTCCATTTGGTTCATCAGCCTCAATATTGAATTGTAGCCTTCGTTGAATACTCCGGCTGCAATGCAGGCTGATAACTCGATGATTTTTTTACCAGAATGTAAGTGTTTGGTGGTCAATCGCCAGATGGTGGAGTTAATTCCGAAATCGCAATGCGGCGTTCGGTCGGTCGGGCTTTGACAGCTGAAGTAGAAACATTAGCTGCATTCCCGTGGCACTGGATTAGATCAAATCTCAGGGGAACAACTTTAATTCAACTTTATATCAATTTGGCACCACTGTCTTGAAACAGCTGTTTGAACAACAATGGTCGCATTCTGGCAGAAAAAGCGCTCAGGTAGCGAAGTAGCATAAAGTGATACATTCTGCTGAATGGGTTTTTTTGAGAAACGTCAAACTGCAATCAGCTGTTCGTGATTCGATTAAAAAAAATTAATTAAAAGCAATATAATAAAATTAAATCCGCAAGGAAATCATGGAAAAGATATTTAATTAAGTATTTTTATATTAAAATACTAATCTTATAATTTTACAGCACAATTTCACAACAAAACACTTTTTTCATCTGTCAACATCAAGTGAGCGCAAACCGCTCAATCGAGGTAGCATAAAATATTTTCGCTACCTAAAATGGCGACCGCTCAGGCAACATGTTGTGTGAGCGCTTTATGCTACATACCATTCAGCCGGAAAGTTGAGCAACAGTTGCGTAGAAAGTATCGGCCAGAATGCGACCAATAACAATACAAAAAAGCACAGTTTAGATCTGCCAACTATGCTCGTTTTTAACAAAAAATGCTTTAAACCTGGCAGCATTTTGAGATCAGAAATATAGCCGGAAAAAGAGCTGGTTCTAATTTTTGTTATTGCTTTGTGAATAAAATAGAGTCGCGCTCTAGATCAACGACCACAGGGATGCAGCTAATGCATACTTATGCTGTAATCCTAAATGCGACCTCAGGCGTTGCGTTCTGTTTTATCGTAAATACGATCAACGCCAGAGCCGAAGCTCGAGTAGTGCTACTTTCTGCTATTTCGTGCGTTTTGACAGTTATTGTCTGTTTGGCTGCCATTTTTTTTGTATTTTTTTTTTGTTAGTGCTGAAAACAAAATTATTTTTTTAACAATGTTAACTTTTGATGAAAAGTAATAAATTTAGTAAGAGAACATGAATATCTCTACAATACGAAGTCTCGCAGCTACAAAAATATCATCAAGCGAGACTCCACTTGGGCTAAAATCGCTGAAGAACTGGGAAGACCAAGTAAGTTATCTTTTTTTCGAGAATTTTTCGGCATTTTCTTTTCCTTTTGGAATTTTGAAATGTAATTCGTTTGTCTGTAGTCTCTGGCAGCGGCGCGGCCGAATCCGAGGAATAGGAATTTTATAATTCTCTGGATTTTTTTAACCGAAGCCATGAGACCAAGAAAGTATGTTGTAATAAAACTTTAAATATTTCCATAATAATTTTGAATATTTTATAGACAAGTTGGGAACTACGACACCGCAAACGAGAGTCTTTTTGAAGTTCTTGCGCCAAACGACGAAAACTCACTTATCTGAACTGCAGCACTCCTGAACCGACGCAAAGACAATCGGCGAAAAGGTCCAGAAGAGGTGATCTTCCTTTTACGGAATTTTTTTGCGATCTCTCCACCACTCTAGCACAGCGCTTCAGCTCCAAAGAAGAGGATGAAAATGACATCTTCATCAAGATGATTGCAGCAAACATGAAGGTTTTAGCATTTAGGCCGAAAAAATAAAAAAATTTGCATATAACTTTCTTATTACTGAACATTAGACCGTACCACCTCCTATGCAAAAAAAAAAGTGCACCGTATACCAGCGAATAGGACGCATTTTTGCAAGACAATTACGAAAAAAAATTTTTTTTGACCGAACGTAGGGGTCGCGCATTGCCATATTTCTTCATATCTCTGGTGTTTACAGTTGGATTTCGAAGTTTGCTATATCAATGTGACCAATATCTCAAGGATACAACTATGACCTCTGGTGAACCGTTCTAATACTTACCCTTCAGATCTCAGTTCCTACCATCCTAATGTGCCACCCTAATATCAAAAAATAAAGCTCTTAAAATATCATTAATCTTTTGCTCAGGAAGTATATCGATATTTCCAGCAGAACTATTTTTTAAAAATTTTTGAAAATTTTTTGCCGAACGTAGAGCTCCCTTTTTCATTTTCATAATATCTTTGGTATTAAAAGTCTGATCGTATTGAATGACATATGGGCATTTCCTGGGGTCACGAACGTACGTTCTTACGCTTTTGATGTACAAAGAAGCTCTATGCTACATAGCTATATTTTGGTAGCTCTATGTTTAGTGCAAAAGATGAATTTCATCGAGTTAAGTTTTAATAATGATAGTTATAAACATGTGGTCACGAACGTACGCAAAATAGAAGTCAACTTTGGCTGACAGTAGTGAAATGAAAAAATCTGCGAAATGGAACGAAATATTCAAAAGCGATTAATTTATTTTAAAATTGTATTAATGTCGGTCTCTATCCAGAATTTACACAATAAAATATCTCTATTGGTTTTTGTTTAATTGGCTAAAGTACCGGTCGCGAACGTACGGGTCGCGAACGTACGATTTTTCCATACTTTTTTTAATATTATCACCATGCATTTTCCCATAAATATCTTCAAATTTCCTTAACAAAAAACTTAATACTCAATTTATAGTGTGTAGTAACACTTATAATAAGAAATAGACTATTTTATTTAATACTAGCTTTTCCCTGCGCGCGTTGCTGCACCCTGCAACTATATGGGAACATAATAGGTGTATTCAAAACTTTTCTTAAACTCATAGTTTGATACCACTGTTATTTTCCACTGCCCGTTACAGTTTCCCAGTAGCAGGAGATCACCAAATAGTAACTCCATTTTTAGTTTGTATGTAAGTATTGCTACTTTTACTTTCAAAGCTATTCGATAATACAAATTTTAACTGTATGGACGGAGCCACACCCTCTTATATAATGCTCATCCCAGTTTTCTAGTAGATGGACATTACCCAGTTTTAGTACAGTTGCCGACACTAAGCATACAGACTTAATTACCGAAATGTAGCCCAATCGACGAAAACCGTAGGAGATATAGCATTTTTATTGATTTGTGGGCGGTTTTAAGTTATTAATTTTGTATAGTCAGTAAGGATTAAAAATCCATTGATTGAAATAAAATGAAAATGAAATGAAAAAGGAGGTGTGACAGACATTTAAACCATCTCGTACTTGAAAAAAATGTACTGCCAAAATTTCAGCTCTATCGGCTAAGTAATTTTGAAGTTTCCAGCCATTACACAGACAGCGTTTTTCTTTTTGTATATATATTTTGGATAAACATTATTGGCTATAACTTTTGATTGGGAAGAGATACTTAGATATTTTTTTCGAATAAATTAATTTTTTAGCTTGTACATATATTTTTTCAAAATTATAAAAACACAATATTGGAAAAAAAATTTTGTTCGAAAAAATCTAGGGGTTAGGGCCTTGCTTTTTGAATCACAAAAATGGTTTTTAATTTTTGCGTAAAATAGTTTTTAAATAGAGTTGAAAATTGCCGAATTTGAATTTAAATTATTTTTACAACAAAAACAAATTTTGAGTCTATTTTTGAGGAAAACTCCAAAATTTCAGACCTTTTTTGAAAAAAACATTTAAAATATATATACTCAACTAACGGTATTTTTGCAATAAGGTTTTCATAGTACTTTGATGAAGCTTTAAGACCCAAAAAAATTTAACAAAATGTATACAAAAGCAGCGGAGATATTTGACTCGAAAGTTGCAAAATTAAATTTCTGATTAAATATTATCGTTGTAGTAAAATTTTTCATAGTTTTCAAGATATGTTCATGTTTTTGATGTCAAAATAACGGACATTTTTTTAATTTTACTAAATTTAAGAAATATTTTATATTTTGTAAATATTTGCACATGTAATCTAAGAAAACAACTAAAAATATGCGATTTTGTAAAAAATTTGTACTACAGCAACATCTGGTGTCCAAGGTTGGTCAAAGAAGATAGTGCTAAAAAACTCATCGTACCTGAAAACTACTATATACCAATTTTTATTCTAATCACATGAGCGGTTTGGGAGTTTTAGGTGGTTTTGCAAAAAATTTGTACTATAGCGCCCTCTGGTGTTCAAGATAGATCAAAAATGATAGCAGCAGAACACTCACCGTACATGAAACTCACTGTATACCACTTTTCATTCTAATCGCATTAGCAGTTTATGAGTTTTAGGCAGTTTTGTAAAAAATTTGTACTACAGCGCCCTCTGGTGTTCAAGGTGGATCAAAATTGATAGCCTACGAACACGCACCGTACCAAAAAACTTCTATATATTTTCTTTGTTTTTCTTTCATTCATTCTTTCGATCGTGTGCCAACGCTTATCGAGTGTCATTAGGTCACTGTGTTTTTGCGTCACAGCCACAGAATTAATACTGGTATTTTTATTATAAATATTGAAGATCTTTGAAATAAAGAGGAGAATGAAACTTGACTTAAAACATCTAAGTTCTTTTTATTGTCAAACAGTACGGCAAAATTGGCCATCTAAACTTTTAAGCCTTATCTTTGGCATTTTTAGGAACACCAGCTAAAACTTATTACAATATAATGAAATTTTAACAATATTTATGATATTTTTGTTTGTATTGAATAGGCCGTTAGAGGTGTGCTTAATTTAAAGTCCTCATCACAGAAAATCGAATGCATCATTCTGATACCTGGAATATTCGGTATATCATTCCATTTTTCAAGTAAAGTTGGGGACATCTTATCAATTGTATCAGCTCCTATGTATATTATGTTAATTCCAGTAATGTGGTGATGGGCACAGTTATAAAAAGACAGTGCATCATTTAAGACAATGTTTTTTGTTTTAGTTACTTGGAAAACCTTTCTCTTTACAATCTCAAAATTTAATTTCTTCAAAAATCTTCGTTATAAAAACGTACACGTCGGTTTTGCTGTGACTTAAACTATCGCTTATTACGGCAAATGATATAGTTTTGTCAAGCATCCATGCTACGCATGTAAAAATCGAAACTTGTTTGTAGCTAAAGTGCGCACTTTGAACTTCATTTTGGCAGACCAGCCTATAATTTTCCGCGAAGTCAATTTGTAACACAAGTTCTCCGGGCTTGATATTTTTCTTTTTGGCTTCAAAATAATTTTGTTGGTCTCGCTTTACAAAGAAGTGTCTTAAAAAGAGGCATCTAAACTTTTAACTCATGAAATAAGTCTGAAAGCGGAGCAACAGAGTAAGTCAAGGTTATCTATCGTCTACTTTCCGCCAGTGTTGCCATTTTACGATTTCATCCATTTTTGTCAAATATTTTACTGGAACAATAGATTTTACATCTTTTGTACCGTTTTCGCAATCGTTAGTCATACAGCTTTCATTCTTAATATTGCAACAAGCTAATTGCAAAAAACTTTCGAATGTTTTGGGGAAAGACTGTATAACTGTTGCGCAACCATTTAATAGAAAACTGAAATTGGCGTGATGAATACATACACACATGTTATGCGGCATTTTGGTCGAGAATTGAACATGTTTGGGTTGACATTTGAAAAATGTTGTCTTGCTTACACTTTCTTCAATTGATTCGTTTTTATAAACTTCGTAAGCTTCCGATACGGTTAGCAGCATATAACGTTTAGCAACAATTTGTCCATCAACAACGAGGGTGTCCTTTTTGGCTGCCGACTGAACGCTAACATCTTCACGCAAGTAAATGTCTTTCACCACTTTCAACTTCCTCTCCCATTCCAAATCGCACTGCTATATTCAAATATCGAAAAGATTTCCGCCTGACTTTTTGAATTTAAATTTCGAAAATAACGGTTATTTTCGGTCCCTGCTTTTAGACAAAAAAATAAAATTTTTAAAAATTCGTAGGTGAATACGTATACAACCTCTTTTAATTCTTGTAAAATTAAGTATTTTAAATTTTTCTTAGAAAGTGCAGTCATTTGTAAAATAACGCATTTAAAAGTAATCCGATTTTTCTCCAGATTCAACTAGATTATTTTGAAATTATTTTTTATTCAGAATTTTATTGTACTATAATTGATCATTTATTTTTAACCGAAATTCGCCTAAGCAATAATAAAAACATAATATGGGAATTCATACAATTAAATCTAGCTAACATTCTTACGATGTGAACTTTTTATGGAATTAAATGTTTCGAATTGATTTCCACCTCCGAAGAAGCAAACACGAAGATGTTAAGCCGCAGGATAAATTACTGAAAGCGCTTATGTTTATGTTTCTGCTAGGTGTATCGATTTTGTCCTTTATTATCTTCGAAAAAATATTGATTACCACATGAAAATGCAAAAAAAATTAATGTAAAATATTCAAACAATTTACTTTATGGGATTCTGGAATTTCTTCTGGGGCTCGATGTATTACTGTCCCGTTGATATATAACATATTCGCTGCATGCTCCTCAGGTAGAGTTATTTTTTGATATGAAAAGCTTGCTTCTCTTTCCATCCGCTTTACAATTTCCTGACAGATATCGCTGTTACTTACGCTAAGAACATCTGGACCGGCCATTGTAACATAATATTTCAAACGCTTATTCCCAGGAACCTGTGAAATTAAACGTAATGTATGATAATAACGAAGCATATAATATCATCAAGGCATAAATACTTTTATTGGAGTACATGGATATTCTGGAAAAGCCATGGCGACCGCTCTAGCACCATCTTCATTGGTATACCTTGAGATGCCAGTGAAAAATTCTCGGCCTTTAAAGAAAAATAGTTATTTAAAAAATTTAAATTTTTAATATAAAAAAAAACTTCTGTGGAATTACCAGTAAATAAGACGTCCCCACCATCAAGTTGTGCATTTGGGTTTTCTATTTCAATAACTGGAATGTCCAACTCTTTTTTTAACATAATTTTCATGCTGTCATCCTAAAATTTATGAATGTTAAGTAACAAAAATTCTTTTCGCCATATGATTTATAAAATTTATGCATTTGAATTCAACACATATTATATAGAATTATTGCTTCAAAATATCCTCCTTAGGTAACTAATGACGCAAGCAGTTTTTAAACTAACCTCATTTTGTCGCATTTTATTGTCTGATTTGCCAACCAGTGCGACTCCGTTACATATCACCGCTGTATTTTCTACAAACACACCCTCCGGCAGTAAATCATCTGGGGGAAGCTCAATTACATCCAATCCAATCTCGCGCAACAATCTACATAGCTGAAAAGTATAATAAAAAAATCAGATAAAAAAATTTCACATTACTTCACATAAGCTTCGTGCTGTTTCTTTGCAAGTTCCACATCAAACTCTCCACACGTTTCCAAAGAAGGCGAAATCCTAGTAAGAGATCATATATTAAATGAATATTAAATAATGTATTTTTTTTTTCATTTTAATTAAGGGGCCAATTCAGTTATTGGGACTATGTGATAAGAAATTCTAAGGTCAATACATTGGTAGAATGCAAATATGTATGGGTAGATGAAATTTTCAGGAAAGTTTAATTTATTTTATTGAAAGAAATTCACGAGTGCATTAAAAAAATAAAAAAGCCGCAATCGAATAGTTATATGAATTCATGAACGGCAACAAAATTCCGAAATGATTCAATCATTTACAGCTCTGTCAAATACTACCAAAACCATTTGAAATAGAGCATTTTTATTGATTTGTGGGCGGTAAAAAGAGGTGTGTCAGCCAATTTTTCAAAGAGTTGCCTACAGTTAGCATACAAATCTAACTACAAAATTTGAGTTTAATTCGCCCGAAACCGTTTGAAATATAGCATGTTTATCGATTTAAGGGCGGTAAAAGGGGGTGTGGCAACCCATTTTTCGTACAGTTGCTGACAGTCAGCATACAAACTAAACTACCAAATTTTAGTCTTATACGGCAGAAACCCTTTGAAATATAGCATTTTTATTAATTTGTGGGCGGTAAAAGGGGGCGTGGCACAATTAATATTGCCTATGTTCAGCGCAGTAATTTAAGGCATCGTTTGATATAGGTTTTATTAAAATCTGTTAAGTAGTTTAAGAGTCTATTCCAAACATACATACATACATACAAACAAACAAAAATATAAAGACTGGAAAACTTCCTTACTACTCAACTTAAAATGGTTGTAAGTCACAATACCGAAAAAAATTCCAGTTGTCTTACAATTGAGTTGTATCCGAGACAACTCAACTTAGTTTGGTTGTAAATCACAATAGGGGCATTCATGTTATTTTTTAATTGAAACCTGGCTACAGCCTGAATTTTTTGATGGTGAATTTTTCGATTCCAATATTTTTAATGTACATCGTAAGGATCGAGACGCAACAAAAATTAGACTCGAACGTGGTGGTGGAGAACTAATTGCCATAAAAAGAATTTATTGCTCCTCTCTTCAACTCTTTATCAACACTGACTCTTTGCTTAACCAGCTATATATTGGAGTCATTGAGTCTAATGAGTCATCGTATATCTGCGCTTCGTACATCCCACCAAACAGTGTAGATTCAATATATGCAGCGCATATTGACAACATAATTGGAATTAACTCATCTATGGATGCAAACTCTCACCTTTGCGTATTGTATAATTGTAATCTCTCTAAAATTATATGCACTAACATATATTGCCGGCGATTTAACTCCAAAAAAATAAATCGGACCCAGGAAATAAACTTGATAGACAGTCTATCCAGTATAGACTTACATCAAATTAATTGTATTTTTAATAACTTAAATAAATTGTTAGACTTAGTTTATATTACTTCAAATATTAAATTCAATATCACAGAATGTCTTTATCTTATCCAGAAACCATGTATGCATCACTGGCCACTCATAATAGATATAGAATTTTATAAATATTTTGAGATTTCTGAAGATAAAAAACTATAATTTTAATCTCTGTAATTTCAATATATTAAACGATATGTTACTTAATTGAAACTGGCGCGTATTATTTGTTATAATGCTGAATCATGCTTTAGTATTTTCAAAACTCAGGTTTTGACTGCGTATACTGCGGGTCTAAAAAAGTTAAAAAAAATCAAAGAAATAAGTTTTGAAATTGTTCAAGGCTACCAATGAGCCAACATATAAGGACAAATATTTACATTTCATGCGTGAATTTAATTTCCTTAATAAATTTTTGTATAAGCAATATATTTTGCAATTTGAATCTAATATTAAAAACAATCCTAAATCTTTTTGGAATTTTATTCAGTCTAAAAGAGGGAGATCACAAATTCCTTCTTCGATGTTTTTTAATGATCAGCTAACTTAGCAGATAATGTAAATATGTTTGTTGATTTTTTTAAGTCAAACTTTGTCATTGACAATAATAATTTTGTTGGAAATGTCGTGGATTCTGTGGATGCTTTTACAGATATATGTACCTTTTCTGTTTCTGTTAACGATGTACTTGAGTCCATCCAGGGTATAAAAGCATCATTCAAGGAAGATATTGATGGCTTTGCTACAATAATTTTCTTAAAATGTTCAAATGCTTTAGTGGTTCCACTTTGCGACATCTTTAATAAGTCCCTGTCTGAATGTAATTTTGTTAAGTTCTGGAAAATTGACTTTACTACCCATATTTTTAAATCTGGAAATAAAAGTAATGTTACTAACTATAGTCCAATCTCTAAATTATTTCATGTCTCGAAACTTTTCCAAAGTGTCATGAAAGTTAAACTAAATTTCTTGATCAAACATTATATTTGTTCTAAACAACATGGCTTTGTTGCTGGTCGGTCAACAGTGTCAAATTTAAGCCCTTTTTCTGAGTACTGTATATCCGCGTTTGGACTGGGTCATCTAGTCGATGTGATTTATACTGACTTCTCAAAAGCATTTGACAGAGTTTCTCATAAACTGTTGCTCTTAAAATTATCGAAAATGGGATTTCATTCGTAATTTTTGACTTGGATTAAGTCTTATTTGCAGGACAGATAATGTTTTGTAAGTATAAACAAAAATAAGTCCTTTCAATTTATAGTTTCTTCAGGTGTTCCTCAGGGTAGTATCCTATGAGTCTTGTTTTTCATTCTTTTTATTAATGATATTTCCAAATGCATTTTAAAATCTCACTTTTTAGTTTATGCGGATGACCTTAAACTTTTTAAGAAAATTTCTTCCTCTACTGACTTTGCTGATCTGCAAGTAGCCATTTCTTTTCAGTTTTGATATGGAGTCAAACTAATGGTCTAACGTTAAACTTTGCAAAATGTTACTTACTCTAAACATTTGGGCAACTCTTACTTTTTATATAATTTAATAATCTAATCAGTTGATACTTATCGTGATCTGGGTGTTATTTTAGATGCTAAATTTACATTTATTGCTCATGTAAATTTTATATTAATTATATTTTATTGACCTTTATACATAGGAATAGTACTGAGTTTTCTGATCCACATAACTTAGGTATGTTATTTTATGCATTTTTAAGATCTAAACTTGAGTATGCTTCCATTATTTGGTCTCTATTTTATGCTTTTACTTCTCTTATACTGGAAAAAATACAAAAAAAACTTTACCAGATATGCACTGCGATCTATAAATTTTCATGATCCGTTACCATCTTATAGTATGCGCCCATTGCTTCTAGGACTTAAATCTCTTGAATCAAGATGCCCTAATATTGCACCAACTGTCAAAAATAGTATAAATTAGAGAACGAAAAAAGTAAAAAAGAAAATAAAATATACAACCAAATGGCAGCTAGTTGTATATTTTGATGGACGCAGCTCGTGGGAAATATTCAAATAAATTGTTTTTCAATTTCAATATTTTTATATAAATTTTCCCTAAATGCGATAGTTTTATTTTCAAATAGTAAATATTATTTGTTATTCTGAAGCAGCAAACTCTAACGATTCAAGGAATCCAGTCTGTTTCCAGTATTGTGCATTCATCATACACCAGACTAGGAAATATCACTGTTTTCGCAAACCTACAAAGTTTTGAACCGCTCATACACAAGTTCGAGACTGGGCATTACGACAGTCAAATACGTAATTTGACCACCTTACAACATTCCCTCTCCTATCAACTGCTTGATATGCCATCTAAGATCCACGGGAAGCATATTTTGCTGTGCTTAATAGTGTTTAAAGTCGATGTTTTTTTGGCACACTTATTAATTATTGCATAATTTAAGTACATATTGATTTGTGTCAATTAAACTAGTTCATAAATTCTTGGTTTTGGTTGATTTGCTTATTTTGTATTATGTTAAGTAAACACTTTCCACATTTTGTAATGCGTTAAGTCAACACTTTTTATATTACTTTAATTGTAAATACAATTTGTTAATTATTCACTTTTAGCATTGTTTTAAGATTATTTTTACTATAAAAGATAGTTTTTAATAAATTCTTCCAGTTATTTAATCAACTTTCAGTGTTTGTCATTAACTCATCTTCCCGTTTTACGTGGTTTAAGTGCCATCTAAAACAAACCCTTGATTCAAGCATATATACGGTTAATGTGCAAAATTCGAATCAAACAGGGGCGATTTTAAAGCGCTTGATGTTCATAAGTATCCAATTCCTCGAATTGAGGCAATTTTTCAGCGCTTGCGCGGAAGTAAACTTTGCAAAAATTGATTTGTTTGAAGCTTATCTCCAGTTGGAGCTAGAACAATCTGAAACTAGTATGGTTGTAAACACACCAGCATGCCTGCTCCAGCATCAGGGCCTTCCTTTTGGCATTGCTATCGCGCCTGTAGTATTCCAATTGGTGCTTGAACAGGTGATTGCAGGCATTCCACTTTGTGTTAATTATATGGACGACATAATAGTACGAGGCACGTCAGCTGACAATGGTTTTAGCCGCTTGCAAGACAATGATTTTACATGTCGAAAGTCCAAATGCAGCTTCTTGCAATCTGCGGTGAAATACCTAGGATTCATAATCAATGCTCATGGAATCAGTCCAACGTTTTCCAAAGCCCAAGCTATTCGAGAAGCAAGATTTACAAGCATTTTTGGGTAAAATAAACTATTACAATAAATTTATCAACACTTTTGCACAAGTAGCTGCGCCACTTAATAGACTACGACGGGCAAAAGAGAGTTTTAAGTGGGGAGAGGAGCAAAAAAAGCTTTTCTTAATTTGACTTGCCACTGACGTGTCTTCATATGGAATTGGCCCTGCTATTTCCGACTGGTTTCCAGACGGCTCGGAGAAGCCAGTAACGTTTGCATTCAAAATACTAGATGAGTATCAAAAACGCTACAGCCAGATTGAGAAGGATGGGCTATCAATTATCTTTAGCGTAAAGAAATTTCTCCAATATCTTTATGGCCGCACTTTCACACTGCTAAGGGATCACAAGCCGTTGGTATCTATATTCAACCCGGACAAGCAGCTTCCAGTTTTAACAATGCAGCGTTTACAACGGTATGCACTCACGGTTATGGCTTATCGCTACCAGATTCAGCACAGACCCACTGAAAAGCATTGTTAGGTCGATGAGCTATAGCGCATACCAAAGGAGCCTGGTGTCGACTTCGATAAAGATTTTTGTTTTCAATTGAATATTGAAAAGCAACTGGCCCAGCTTCCATTAAATTCATCACGTCTGAAGAATATGATTGAGAAAGATTCTGTGCTCAAGAGGGTCTGTAAGTTAAAAATTTTCTAAAAAGAATCAGGATTTACCGTACTTTACACGCCGATTTTCTTTAAGTTTCGAGATTGGAGTGGTATAACTTCAAACAGACTTCACACGAGTTGTCTTTCCAAAGGAAGCACATGTCCATTATCTTAATTTGTACTCATCAAATTTACTCTATGGTGGACATTGGTGTATGTCGCGTATGAAGAAAATGGCTCGCCGACATTGCTGCTGGCCAAATATGGACTCTAGCATTGAGCACCGCATATCCAGCTGTAGTCTTTGAGTTGAAAACTCTTCACCAGCACGTAACTTTTCAAACTGGATGCGAGCAGTTCGTCCTTGGCAGCGCATTCATGATCGCAGGATCGTTTCTGAATTCAATATGGATCATATGTATTGATGCATATTCGCAGTACCCATATATAACCAACATTAATAGCACCACAGCAGCCCTTACTATTCAAGCACTCAACGTTATTTTTGCAGTCGAGGGGTTTTCTTGTTTGTTTTGTTACCGATAACGGTCGTCAGTTTATCACATCTGAATTCCAAGACTTCTGCACTACACGTGATATACAGCACCTCACTACCGCTCCCTTTCATCCCGCTTCTAATGGCGAAGCCGAACGCCACGTTCGCACATTTAAGCAAGCATTGAAGAAAGCCGTTGCAGATGGAAGCAGTAAGACTGAAGCCCTACTAATCTTTTTGAGTACTTTCAGGTCTTTCCCAAATCCAGTTGAAAATCTCCTTATTTAATACCTCAAGCTACAATGTTTTCCGTAAAGACCGTTGCATGGATACTTCAGGATTGACGCGGGGAGGGGTGTATTGATAGCAGTTCGAAACTCTTATTCTAGTTGTCAAATCGTATTGCCTTCTCACGATGCTCCCAACTCTGTTAATCTTTATGTAGATTAATTAATTGTTAAAGTTTCTTTTCAATCTGAGTTTGACCTATTTGTTATCGTTAGTTATATACCACCGAAGAGTTCCTTAGAGCTTTATAACACTCATTTAGAAAACTGTCGCTCTCTACTAGATAATTTAAGGACTTTCCAACATGGTGCATTCACCGGTGATTTTAATTTAGGTAATATTTCAAGGAAGTTCGATTGCGATGAAATTAATCTCATTCCTTTGAATGTCAACAATGATATTGAATCTTCCCTTGTAGATTTTTTTAGTCAATATGACTTGGTTCAAATTAAAAATATTGCAAATGATCTGGGTAGACTACTAGACTTAATTTTAATGATAAGGGCCTTAGTATCGAGGTTCCTATTACATCTATTTTTAATAAAACGCTTCACCACGTTGCTCTTTTAGTTGAATTTTCGACCGTTCTTTATCAGAAACCTAGCTCTGAAGTAAAATACTTTTACTTTGATGCAATGAATAGTTATCTACAAACGCTGGATTGGAACATCTTATCTGGAGTAGACTTAAAACTAATGTATGAAAAATTCTTAACCTTTTTAAGTGAATCGATTTGCTAATTTGTTCCTAAACAAATTATAAATTCCAACAATAATCCGCCTTGGTTCAATAAGAGACTTTCAAACTTGAACAATGTGAAAAACAAAGCCTATAAGCGATTCAGGGAATCGAAACTCGATATAGAGCTCAAATCAATCTATCTTCTTTATCAACGCCAATTCGATAGTCTCAATAAGTTTCTTTATAAATCTTACTCACTTTTTACGGAATGTAAGCTTAAGAAAGATAGCAAATATTTTTGGTCTTATATAAATATAAAAAGAAAATCTAATGGCTTGCGTAGCACCATGTTTTTTTGGATAACTCATCTGATGATACTCGTACTATTTGCAATTTTTTTGCAGATTATTTTAAATCCGTATCCTCTGATATTGACTACCATCTTGCTAATATTCCGTTGCTAAATCAGGTTTTAGATCTTGGCGATCTTTCTTTCGACGAATTTGACGTGACAAGAGCCTTATGTAATGTGTAAAAAAAATTGCGGTCCTGACGGTATTGCCTCCATTGTACTGAAACGTTGTGCTGGGTCTTTATCTATTCCGCTTTTTTTTTTAGAAAATCATTAGATTGTGGTATTTTTCTTAATGATTGCATAATTTCTCATATAGTTCCTATACTTAAGTCGGGCCCTAAGCAGAACATCGGTAATTATAGACCAATATGCAAAATTTCTTCGATACCTAAATTGTTAACGATAATATTTCAATTCAACTTACACATGTGTTAACTGATCAGCAGCATGGTTTTAGAACCGGAAGATCAACCGTAACAAATCTAATAATTTTCTGCAATTACGTTATAAAAAATTTCGAAAATCGTATACAAACTGATGTCATCTTTACGGATTTTGAAAAGGCATTTGATAAAGTACCCCACACAACATTAATTAAAAAACTACAGGGCCTAGGTTTTCAATCTAACGTTCTCAGTTGGATCAATTCTTATTTAACAAATCGATACCAAATAGTCATATTCAATACCTCCAAATCGGACTTCAGGTGTACCTCAGGGAAGTCACTTGGGGCCTATTTTATTCTTGCCATTCATAAATGATATACGGCTAACCATCAAACATTCACAATGCCTGTTATTTGCTGATGATCTGAAATTATATTTATCCATTAAATCTTTCAATGACTGTGCGCTCTCACAGGAAGACGTGAATGCTGTGACTGACTGGTGTGATCTAAATAACCTTCCTTTAAACATTTCTAAATGCCAGTGCTTTTCTTTGTTTAGGACGAGTTTACCTATAACTGGAACATACTCGATCAAATCGTCTCCGCTTGAACAAGTCACCTTCAAAAAGGATCTTGGTATTGTGATTGATAGGCGCCTGAATTTTACTGATTTACATGCTAGGTTTTCTAAAAAGAAACTCCAAAGAATTTTCTGATCCCTACGCTCTAAAAAGTTATACATTTCTTTGGTAAGACCCCATTTAGAATATGGCTGTTTAATTTGGAATCCTTCTTATGGAGTTCACTCTACCAGAATTGAAAGAATCCAAAGAAACTTTACTAGGTTTGTTTACGTGGCCACGTAACCCTGTAGTCACTGAACACTCCATCACGACTACCCGCCGTTGTGACAAAAAGGTCGCTGCAGTCGTCAAGGTGGTCGGCTGCACTATTCACGCTCGGCAAGATCAAGGGACACGAATCGATCTTGTACCAGGACGGACATCTTATATCTAGAAGCCACCCAATACAGGAAGAATTCTATTAGACACCGAACAAAAAACCAACAATCAACAATCAACAATCAACATCCATAAAAAACAGTGACAACAACATATTTGCCATAGAAGTAAACATTTAACAATTTACTTCATATAAAGTATACATTTACAAAACAAATCACAAGAAGCATTGTAAAACAAACTCACATAGAAAAAAGGCATAAATAAAATACACTTTACCTACACTAACAATTGTGTTTTTTTCCTTTATTTCCAACCACACGTTCATCACCGAACAAGGTTCATAATCTATCAATTAAATTGGAGAATTGAAATGCCTTCTTACGCCACTAGGTGTGCTTTAATAAACATCGATTTACTTGAATGTCGTCGTAAGAGTTTTTCTGTAATTTTCGTTAGAGATCTAATACATGATCAAATTCTTTGTCCTAGTATACTTGAAATGATTAATTTTTATGCACCAATGCGTCCCCTCGTGAACGATTTCACTTTAGTGAAAATCTTCAAAGATCTAATTATGCCAAAAATGAGCCTATTTCTCGTTGCATATTTATTCAAATGTCACGTTATTGTTTTAAGAAAAATCTTACTCCAGTTTTAAGACAGTCCCACAGTACCTGATAGATGTTATATTTTTATTGTTTGTATTAATGTTGTTTTTGTTTTTTACCCATTGAAAGATTTTTGGATGTAATCGAGATTAATTAAATGAAATATATATATTTAAGTAGTCTGTAAGAGTTTGTACTCTGTTTGACGAGATAAACAAATAAATAAATAAATGAATAAATAAATGAACAAATAAATAAATAAATAAATAAATAAATAAATAAATAAATAAATAAATAAATAAACAAATAAATAAATAAATAAATAAATAAATAAATAAATAAATAAATAATAGATCGTTAGCTTTTCATGCGTTTGTGCTGCGAGAGCCTTAATAAACTGCATGTTGCTATCTACTATACTCTTTTTGTTCTCAGCAAGCACAACACAACAAAACAGTTAAGTTGGCAACTCTGAAACTTTGACTTGCAAATTTTCAAGCTCTGTTGTATCTCGTTGAAATTTTATAAATTTTAAATAAATAAACTCGTTAATTATCTTCTAATTGCACCTAAATTAGTGCAGGAATACTTTTGCTATACTCATCATCAAAAGATTTAGTCAGTGTTTATGATGAACTTCTTAATAAATTCGGCGCCTCCATCAGCCGGATTTAACCTCAAAATTTAACACTTCAAAATGGAAAAGTCATTGGGTTGCGGAATATGCAGATCTGAGTTGAGCACTTATGAAGACTTCATCTCGTGCTGCGGGTGCTCTAAACTTTTTCATCCAAAATGCGCGGGACTTTCCGCCCGAATTGGGGATGCATTGAGATGCACTACGCCAAATGGTCTGCAATGGTTTTGCACAAATTGCAGAAAGTTTTCCAGTGCCACTATTCTACAAAAGCTTTTAGAATGCTGCTCCTCGGCGTCTAATTTGGAGAGCGAGTTCGTGAAAGTCAGTAATGCCCTGTCTAATCATTCCAATATACTTTCTAGTTTGGTTGAGTTAATACACGGAAGCATTTCATCAAAGCCTCCAATTTCACCAGCCCCATCAGCCAATACCGCGTCTGGTAAGGCTAGCTACTCTAGAATTACGCGTGCATCTGCTAAATCGTCATCATCGTCATCATCATCATCAACATCATTATCAGCCACATCATCAGCCAAATCTCCATTATCATCATCATCAACAACATACGGTGCGCAGACATCATCTTTTTCGGCTACATCAGAACTACCCATAAATTCTACCAATATCGCTTCTATGGCTCAACTGCAAACTCAACATGAATCGCCTGCATTACAACCTACTGCTTCTGGTTTTTCGTCATCGTCTCCAACCTCTGCGCTTCCTGTTTCCTCTAGACTGGATATAATATGTTATAATATAACGCCTAGTATGACAGTGAATCGTGAAATTCCTTCAATTGAGCTAAATTCGGCATATATCGCTCCCGCGATTAGTGATCATCAACGGAGTCTGCTTCAAATGCCTTCAAGTTTACCTGCCGCTGCCGGTGCATCAACACTAACCTCTGCGCGGACTGTTGCCAACCTAGTCGTTGTGCAAAGACCACTGCGTAAGTCTGTTTTCATCTCCAGATTGGCTTCATCTACGTCTGTGAATGAGGTCATGTCATATTTAACATCAAAAATTCAACCATCAGCGCCTATCATCTGTCACAAACTTTCTTCTAACGTGGTTCGGGAGATATCATCCTTAAAATTATTTGTGGATAATTTGGATTTCTCAACTATAGTATCTCCGAGTTTTTGGCCAACTGGTACAACGGTACATGAATTCATACCTCGTCCTCAACAGGTGATACCTCATGAAAGATCAACGCTCAACTCGTCTTCTACTCCAAAAAACTGAACGGATCTAGTCATAGGTATTCTTTATATTATCAGAATATTGGTGGCATAAGAACTAAAATTAATCAGTTTTTCTTAACTTCTAGTGGTTTAGACTTCGATGTAATTATTTTCACTGAGACATGGCTGACTGACAGTCATCTAACTTCTGAAACATTCAATGGCACTTCTTACAGCGTTTTCCGTAAGGATCGCTGTTCTCTAACTACTGGGTTTTCACGTGGTGGCGGAGTTTTAATAGCTATTAATAACTCATTCTCTTGTAACCAGCTATTGCCTCCTCATAGTAATGCTGCTCAGCCTGCTTCTATAGACATTGATCAGGTTATCATTAAACTCTTTGTCGACCGTTCGTTTGAACTTTTTATTATTGCGAGTTACATTCCACCTAGAAGCTCTCAGGACCTTTACAATGCGCACTTTGAAAACTGCCGTTTCGTTCTTGAGAATCTTAACAATAATTATCAACATGTAGTGTTTGCCGGGGATTTTAACCTAGGGAACATTATTTGGAAGCCTGACTGTGATGAAGCCTACCTCCTCCCGTTTAATGCCCACGGGTCAATTGAAAACCTTTTAGTTGACTTTCTGAGTCTTCATGACTTAGTCCAAATCAATGATATTCACAATGATCTTAATCGAACTCTCGATCTTGTATTCGTAGATAAAGAATTTAATTTCTCTTTACAATCACCCATCTCACCTCTGTTTCAAGGTACCTACCATCATAAACCCATTTCAATTGATTTGTCGTCTTATCAATATCAAAAATTGGCCATAAATGATAACTTCTCGTTTAATTATAAAAATGCGGATTTTAATGCAATTAACAATGTTTTGTCTTCAATCTCGTGGGACTCTGTACTTAATAACACTGACCTATCGGTTGCATATGAAAAGTTTTTTGCTATCTTAAATGATTCGGTGAATAGATTTGTCCCTCGTTCTAAGATCTCTAATAACAGCAACCCTCCCTGGTTTAATAAAAGACTTACTAATCTTAAGAATAGAAAGAATAAAGCCTTTAAACACTATAAATTCAGCAATTCAAATAATGATCTTAAGACCATTTACTTATCGCTCCAGCGTCAATTCGTTACTCTTAATAAATTTCTTTACAATTCCTACATAAACTCTACTGAATTAACCATCAAGCATAACTGCAAATATTTTTGGACATTTATTAACAAAAAAAGAAAATCAAATGGTCTTCCTAAGTTTATGAGTTATCATGGGTCCTCCTCCAATCACACTCCATCTATCTGTAATTTTTTTGCCAACTACTTTAAATCTGTATATTCTCCTGTTACAAATTCTAATTATGTGATTTCTAGTAGCCCGTTTGATTCTGTCTTAGATCTAGGCGACTTGTCTTTTTCTTTGTGTGATATCGAATCCGCTCTATCAAACCTTAAAAAAGTTCATCTGCGGGACCTGACGGCTTGGCGCAAATTGTTTTGAAAAATTGCGCTTCTTCATTAGCCTACCCTCTTTTCTTGATTTTCAATAAATCAATTACTGAGGGATATTTTATTAATAGTTGGAAAACATCTCATATTATTCCGATCTATAAATCTGGTGCCAAACAAGATATAAAAAACTACAGACCAATTTCAAAAATATCGTGCATTCCAAAAGTCTTTGATAAAATCGTGTACAGTAAATTATCATCTCTTGTCAAATGCATAATGTCACCTGCCCAGCATGGTTTCTTATCAGGCAAATCTACTAGCACCAACTTAACCCTTTTTTGCAATTCGTAATTTCGAAGCCGGCCTCCAAACCGATGTTATTTTTACCGATTTTGCTAAGGCATTCGATAAAGTTGACCATAACCAACTTTTACTCAAACTTGCCTCTTTAGGTATCCACTCTAATCTCCTAATTTGGTTAAGATCTTATCTATTTGGCCGCATTCAGATAGTAAAGACCAACGAATGCCTAAATAGCCCTTTCGCCGCTACTTCTGGGGTTCCGCAAGGTAGTCACCTTGGACCTCTCTTATTCCTGCTTTTCATCAATGACCTTCCTTCTGTAGTTAAACATTCTCAATGTCTCCTATTCGCCGATGACCTCAAGCTTTTCAGTTCAATAAGCTCGTTTGACGATGCAAATCTTCTACAAAATGATATTGATTCCGTCGTTACATGGTGCGAGATGAATAAACTGCCGCTTAATATCTCTAAATGCCAATGTCTTTCATTCTCTAGAGCATCATTGCTTTTAATCAATAATTATTTAATGGACTCTCGCCAACTTGAGCGAATTTCTTATAAGAAAGAACTTGGCATTTTGTTAGACTCTCGGATGAATTTCAAAGAACATATCAACTTCGTCATTAATAAGTCTAACTCCATGTTAGGCTTCTTAATTCGAAATGCTAAAGAATTTAAAGATCCCTACACCCTCAAACTTCTTTACGTCTCTCTTGTTCGACCTCATTTGGATTACTGCTCTGTTGTCTGGAACCCATGCTCGTCAACTCAAGCTCTTAGAATTGAAAGGGTTCAAAAAAAAATTTACGAGATTTATGGTCTTTCAATTAAATTTATTTATTTATTTATTTATTCATTTCATTTCATCAAGCAGAGAACAAGCTCTTATAGACTACTGTAATATATACAATTAACACTAGAATTCAAATATATTTAAAGATAGGTGAAAATAAAGCAGTTTAAACTGTTTTGTTTAAAATAACTCACAGCAAGGTAGAATTCCATTTACAATATAATTCAATTAGTAATAAAAATAACTCTCAAGCTGAGAAGAAAAGTGTTTATAGTTCAAATAATACATGGCAAGGATAGTATAAGATGAGTATACAATCCATTTCTTAGTTAAGTATACAATACACAAGTAATAAGATTACGTGACTTGGCACATGAGAATATTATACAAGGAAATCTTAAAAGTTTCTTTAGGAATACCAACAAATATATCAATTAAGTTTATGACCTTATTAACTTCTCTGATACAACGTGACAGGGGTTCATTTTGAGCATAAAAAGTACTATGAAATCTTTCATAAAAGTGGAAATGACTACGAAGAGATCTCGAGGGAATGTGAAGGTTAAGCTTATACAATAGTTCCGTGCAATCTATGTTATGGTGAAGTATGTCTCTGAGAAAGATTATTGATGAAGCCCTTCTTCTACAGTTAAGCGTGCTTAATCCAATCAAGGCACATCTTGTACTGTAAGGAGGGGAAACAGGGAGATTCCATCTTAGTTGGTTGAACATAAATCTAGTGAATTTACGTTGAACTTTTTCGATACGATCAGAGTGCATATTTGTTGAAGGGTTTCAGATAATGGAGCAATATTCCAAGTGCGGCCTTACAAGTGAAGTGTAAAGTGATTTTAAAGTGTACGGGTCACTGAACTCCTTGCTATTCCTCATAAGGAATCCGAGCATAGTATTAGCCTTATTTACAATGTATGCAATATGATCACCGAAGTTAAGATGCGGATCTAAAATAATTCCTAAGTCTTTTTTAGAGAAAATTCTATCTAGCGGTATAGAGTTAATGTGGTAGCCACCCACAAGAGGAGTCAATATTCTCGCGAAAATTAAATAGTCACATTTAGGGATGTTGAGAGGCAGTTGGTTAGATTCACACCAAGCAAATATGGCGTTTAGATCATCTTGGAGGAGAGAGCGGTCGGACAGCGATCTAATTTGACGAAATAGTTTTAGATCGTCAGAAAAGATAAGACAACAGGAGTGTTAAACTACTAGCGGGAGATCATTAATAAATAACAGAAATAGTAAAGGGCCAAGGTGGCTCCCCTGCGGCACACCAGTGGTTACGTTGATGAGGTAAGATGTAATGTCATTAATTTGAACGCGTTGACGGCCATTAAGTAAATAAGATTTAATCCAGTTGAGCACATTGGAATGGAAGCCAATAGCTGAGAGCTTAGATATTAAAATATTATGGTTAACCTTATCGAAGGCTTTGGCAAAATCTGTAAAGATTACGTCCGTTTGCAAGTGATTTTCCATATTATGGATTATATTATTTAAAAAAAGAACCATGTTGGTGGTTGTGGATCTCCCATTCATAAAACCATGTTGGAAGGGGGACATAATATTTTTGACGAGAAAAATGAATTTACAGTTTACTATTTTTTCGAATAGTTTCGGAATAGCGGCTAGTTTGCAGATAGGTCTATAATTTACGATATTATGTTTAGGGCCTGATTTATGGATAGGCACTATTAGGGATAGTTTCCAAGTATCAAGGAAAACTCCCGATGATAAGGATTTAGAGAAAATTAACGATAGTGGTAGTGCGATCGATGATGCACAATTTTTTAGCGAGATTGGGGCAATACCATCTGGGCCCTCTTTAGAACTGGTTTTAAGGCTTAAAAGTGCGGCAAGGACCTCCGATTCATCTAGGTAAATGGAACCGACGTCCAAAGGTGGATTAAGAGTGGGAGAGCCAGACACGGGGGGACTGGGAGTGTATACTGATTTAAAGTAATCCGCGAATAAGTTGCAGATAGCACGTCTGTCGTCAGTGGTATCGTTCAGGTAGGACATCCTGACAGGAAGGCCATTTAATTTTCTTTTAACATTGATGAAGGTCCAGAAATATTTGCAATTTTGTTTGAGACTAGCCTCAGTACAAATTAAGTAATTTTGATAAAGGAACTTGTTAAGTGTATCAAAATTATGTTTAATTGATAGCTACTCAGATCGTAAAATCAGGTTTGTATAGTTATCTCTTATATGTTTGAAAGCTTTAGTCTTTTTATTTTTTAAGTTAGACAGTCTTCTGTTAAATCATGGTGGATTATTATTACGCTGAATATGTTTAACAGGGACGAAACGATCCAAAGCATCCATGAAAACATTGGAAAAAATATTATACCTTGACTGGAGATCACCTTCTAATAATAGGGAGTCCCATGGGACCGAGGATAGGAATCTATTCATACCATCGAAATTAGCATGACTATAGTCTCTGAGAGTTAATAAATTTCTATTAAACTTCTGGAAATGATATAGGGAGAAGTCAATTTGCAGAGGTACATGATGATGAGATTCATTAAAGATTGGACACGAAGGTAAGGCCAGATGTACCCGGAAATCTTTATCAATATAAACCAGATCTAAAATACGGTTTAGGCCGTTAGGTATATTATTGATTTGAACAAGGTCATACTGACCAAAAAAGTCAATCAAATTAGCTTCGACTTCATAATTTATATTGAGAGGCACAAGGTAAAACTCATACAAACCGGTTTCCATTCGATATCACCTAAGTTGAAATCCCCTACGTATATTAAATGTTGATTAATGCTAAGGTTATCTAGGAGAGCTCTGCTATTATCAAAGTGTTGATTATAAAGGTCAATAGGACTATTAGGAGGGATATAGCTCACCAACAGTAGGACCTCGAGATTATGGTTGATAGTGACTTTTATGATAAGTTGATCAATGTCAAACAAGGAAGAATTATTCACTGGCGTAATTTGACAGCATGAAAAAGAGCTGCGGATCGCAGCAGGTACACCTCCTCCACGAGAAAAACCAGAGATGCGAGGACAACGGTCCTTACGGAAAACATTATAAAAAGCACAGTTAAAAAGTTCAGATGTATAGTGGCTATCAGTCAGCCAGGTTTCAGTGAAGATAATAAAGTCATAATCAAATGAAGAAGAGGAGATAAATAATTGCTTAATTTTAGTTCTTATCCCACCTACATTGTGGTAATATTAGGAATACTTATGTGTTAATTGGGACGATCCATCCAGGGTCCTGTTGATGCCCGGTCGTTTTTTGAAGAAGATGATTGTGTAATTGCTGCTGCCTGAGAGTTGTTAATTGGTAATGATGCAATACGTGGGCGAGAGATGAAGTCATGGACTACAACACCTTGCGGCCAGAAATCCTCAGATAGCAGAGTAGCATGATCTTGATCAGAGACATGAATCCTAAAAGACGCAATATCACGTTGAGTTTTAGAGTTGAGCTTATGACAAGTTGGCGTCGAAGCAGGCAACGGCAGCTTGCTTTGAATGTAAGTCAAGATGCTTTTGACAGACGTCGTGGCTGCGAGTCTCGACAAAAATATGGCCTTCCGGGACGTACGAGGAATCACAATAAGTATCGGTGCACCCTCAGTGGTTGTGGGCACAAGGCGTTGAGACTGCGTCTCTGAGGTTGGGTTTTTCTCTGAGGTTGGGTTTTTACTAATATGAGCAGTGAGGCATTCGACGTTAGTTGGTCCAACATAGGTATGACAGGCGGAGAGTCTGCTTGAGTTTGTAGCTGAGTTGTCGATGCGCCAAGAACATTGGTTTGTTGAGATGGCACTGGCTGCACTCCAGCCGGTGAGGTGGTAGAAATGGCGATGCGGCTGACTTCCTGGTGCGAGTCGGGCGGACCCGGTGATTTTTTAGTTTGTCTAGGTCGCATACTCCTTACTGGCACCGATAAGTGGTGACTTACAGCACTGAGCAGAGTAGAATCTGTGTCGGCTGAAGTGTACTGCTGCAGCGAGACTATGTCGGCAGCCAGTTTAATTATTAAATTGTTGAGGCAAGAGAAATCATCGTCAATCAATCACCATCAAATTGGAACCTCCCTGAGCCTCTTCCTTACAGTACAAGATGTGCCCTAATCGATATCAGTTCCTTGATTCTCCAGACGCCGAATGCATTCTATTATTTTCATTCGTGACCTGGTCTACCATCATATTCAAGACCCTACCCTTCTTGCTATGTTGGACTTTTTTTCACCACCTCGATATCTTCGTAGTCAATTTAGCTTCCGAGCTCCCTTCCATAGATGTTCTTATGCCCAGAATGAACCAATTACTCGTTGCATTACGGAAACAAATCTAGTCTTGCCATTTATTGACATTTTTAACTCGACCACTAGAACTAGTTTTAAAATTAATCTACAACTTCTTCCATTATTTTATACCTGCTAATTTATTCAATCAATCTTGTTAACTAATCATAATGAGATTTTATTCGTGATTTTTGTTTGTTTGCATTTTGCTTCTATGATTTGATGTTATTTAAAATTTATGTTTTTTTTATTTAAGAATAATTTTCTTTATGATCGTCTTGTTCTTGTTATTCTGTTATCTGTATCTTTACTTATGGTAACTTATGCCACTGTTTAATTACTTTTTCTTAAATCTGGTTAGTTTAATTTATTTAAGTATTACATAACTGTTTTTCTCTAATTTATAAAGGATGTTTTTTTTAGGGGTTTGTTTTTCGAATAGAGATAAAACTGGCATTTTGTGGTCAAATCTGGCAACTCTAATGTCATTTATGTTCAGTTTGGTTTGCCATTTCATCATGAACAGGTTGACAAAAGAACAACGCTTGCAAATCGTGCAAATTTTTTTCGAAAATAATGGTTCAGTTCGCGAAGTTTACCGCAAGCTCCGTCCATTTTATGGTCGACATAATTGTCCATCAGAGCAATTAATTCGGTTAACCATGGGTCGTTTTCGCACTACGTTTACTCTATGTGATAATACGCATCCGCAGAGACGTCGAACAGTGCGCACCGAAGAAACAATTGCCGCTGTAGAGCAAAATGTTGAAGAGAATTAAAGCCGCGAGACCATGCAATGCGTCGTGATTTTGGTGTATGGGCCGAAAATGAGATTGATCTCGATGCTGATTTTCATCGCAAAATTTTGTTCAGTGATGAGGCTCATTTTTGGTTGAATGGCTACGTCAACAAGCAAAATTGCCGCATTTGGAGTGAAGAGAATCCACATGAGATCCTTGAGATGCCATTACATCCACAAAAACTGACCGTTTGGTGTGCTCTATGGGCTGGTGGAGTCATTGGGCCATACTTCTTTCGAAATAATGCTGGAGAGTCAGCTACCGTTAATGGAGACCGGTATAAAGCCATGATAACCGACTATTTTGTTCCCGAATTGGATGGCATGAATGTGGATGAGTTGTGGTTCCAACAAGACGGCGCTACATGCCACACAGCGCACGTCACAATCGATTTATTGAAGGAAACATTCGATGAGCGCATAGTTTCGCGGAATAGACCTGTCAATTGGCCACCAAGATCGTGTGATTTGACACCATTGGATTATTTTCTTTGGGGATATGTGAAATCGCTCGTCTACGCCAACAAACCAGAAACGTTAGGGGACTTGGAGGCCAACATTCGTGGCGTTATTGCCGACATACGGCCCCATATGCTCGAAAAAGTGGTTGAAAATTGGACCTGTAGAATTGGCTTTATTCGAGCCAGCCGCGGCGGCCACATGCCCGAAATCATATTTAAACATTCGGGGCTGTCATAGAATCCAATAGCTATCGGAATTGGTTTTAAAAACGACAAAAAATTTACTTTGGTGTCATGAATTCCGACATTATTGGTTTTATGTTCGAATCGGAATTAATATCGGTTTTAGGTGTCACAGAAACCAATATTATCGATTTTCTTATCGGAATCAAACCAAGCATCTAACCATTGACAGATTTAATTTGTGCGAGTTTTTTTTCTCTTGCTAGTTGATATTTCGTTGAAATGTAAGTAAATTCTTGTTCTTTTATAAAAATAAATAAATAAATCTACAAAAAAAAATATATTTATGGCTATATTTATAGATCTAGATAACTGCACAGTAAAAGAAAAATATGCTTACGCCGACGCAGGCAGCTCAAGTGGATTGCTGCAATCTATCAAAACTCTTCTTTTCACCTTTTCTGAGCTCCATTCTTCTATTAATAAAGAGGCTACAGCAGCTGAAGCCATTTTATGCTTATTTATTGCTTCTTATATAACATAAATAGAAAAAACACTTCAACTTAATAAAATTGGAACTAATGGAATTATAAAATTTCCACATACACAGACAAAATGTGAGAAACAGCTGATTCGAGCAATGGTTTTGTTTATGTTCGAAAAGATCTAAACCAAGACGATTTTGTGACACCAAATGAAATCAGAATTGGTTTGCAATTCCGACAAAAAGCAAAACCGTCTTGGTTTCTATGACAGCCCCGATTAATGGCATAAAATTATCCTTCCAATAAAGCCAAATTGATGGACATTAAAACGATTTTCTTGTGTTTTATTTCAATTCGAAGTTCTATACCTCTAAAAAAAACACCCTTTATTTAAGTAGTCACTAAAAGTATACTCTGTTTGATGAAATAAATAAATAAATAAAACAAACAAACAAATACATATACATACATACTTTGCTGCGCTTAAATTTATTTGGACCGAAGTACATTCTAATATGTTAAATTAGTTTTGATGTGGTGAATTAATCTAACAGTTTTGTTAAAAAGAAAAAACTGACCACATTTAGCATGTTGAGGGTTTTTTTGATGAGAATGAGAATCAATCCGACTTGATGTATGTGTGTATGTATGTATGTATGTATGTACGTATGTTTATTTGTTTCGCTGCATGCAACTTTTCTACACATGTTTTGACGGTGGTTTTCCTGTAATTTATAAATTAACAAAAGGAACAAACCGCTGACTTTTTACTTTATAGAATTGACATTGTTTGATTCAATAAGTTTTTTAATAAATAAACAAGAGAACTGGGACGGGCATAGGAAAAGGGGTTATGGCTTCGACCACACAAGTCAAATTTTTGATATTGAATAGCTTTGGAACTAAACGTCGCATGACAATAAAACTCAGTATGGAGTTACTAATTGCCAAAGTCTTTCTACTGGAAAACTGGTATGTGCATTGGAAAAGGGGGTGTGGCCCGATTCTCTATACAGAATAGCTATGGAAGCTAAAATCACAGGACATTGAAACTCATAATGGAATTTTCACCTGGGAGTGATGTTCTGCTACTGGGAAACTGTAACGGGCAGTGGAACATGAGCGTGGTGTCAAACTAAGGGACTAATAAAAGTTTTGAATTTAATTATTATTTCCAATATACTTGCCGGGTGCAACAACGCGCGCCGGGTAGGTATCGCTAGTAAATAAATAAATAAATATATACAAAAATAGATAAATAAATAAATAAATAAATAAATAAATAAATAAATAAACAAATAAATAAATAAATAAAATGTGAATTGTTACATGGACGCCAGCCCAAGAGTCCAGTGGCTACTAATGCCCTCTACTTTAGCAAGCCCTGGCCTGAAAGAAGGTTGCAGCTCATTTGATATAAGAAGTACTATTTTCGTGAAGAACTTTGCCAGAGGTCCACCTTGGATTCCAGGTACCGTCATAAACAAATCAGGGCAGGTCATGTACAAGGTGGAAACTACCTAGGGGATTCTCAGGCGCCATCAAAACCAAATGAAGGCCCGCGTCTCAGAAGCAGCTGGATTGAACCCCATTGCAACCAAGCCGAAAGATGTTCCTCAAACCAACGGCAACGTTAAGTCACCACGACGATCCAATCGTATCTGGCAACGGTTGAATACACCAGGGCATCAAGATTAGGTGTGGAAGGAGTAATGTATCGTTAATAACACTGCCTACAGACGCAAACGTTGGCAACACGATACTAATGTGTGTTTACATTCATGTTGAATGTAATGTTTTTTTACATTCGCGGTGCACCTCGTGTTTGCTGCGCACGACATATTCGTTTCATTAAATTATCAATTGGAGTTTAAGGCATGTTGCTACTTGGAGCTCGGTATTCGAGTGAGAATTTAAAATTTTTTTAAAGGAAAACGGTAAGAGGTAATGTAAAATTTTTTTGGGGTGAATAAATACACTAAAAAATTATTTACAAGAAATTATTTCTATTAATATTTAACATTTGTTGTGTATGAAACATTAATTTGAAATTGACGTGTCGATATCGGAAAGAGCTGATGGTTACGAGGGGAACTATTTATATTTCGGGAACTGGCAACACTAATGCAACGCTAAAATCTGGCATGACCATAATAAAGTTTGAAATTTGTTAGCATAAATTTACTCACAACGTGTTGATGTGCAAGTGCTTTTTGTTTTGTTTACAGTGAGTTAAGAAAATCAATTTGTTTAAATAATGGAAATTTCAAGAGAAGGGTTTCAGTGGATTATTTTTCACAACTTTCGCCGTGGATTATCTCAACAAGAATGTGTCCAAGAATTGTCGACAATTCTTTGTATGACGATAAAGCACCATCAAAAACCACAGTAAATCGCTGGTGTAGTGAATTCAATCGTGGTCGTAGTTCGGTCGCCGACGAATTTTAAAATTGAAATTTCTTGTTTGGTACATTAAATTTTTTACTTAACCCAATTTTCAAACTTTCGCAAATTTTATCTCTCAAGCAATTGATGCTAACATTTTTATCTCACTATAAAAATAAGAGTACAATAAAGGCACTCAGAGTCAAAGTGGTCCAACCCACATACTGAAGTTATCGAGAAATAGTAAGAAATGATCTTCGGCTGGACCGAAGTTAAAATAACCCCACGGCCGAAACAAAGTATATTCACAGTCTTAAGGGGAACTATATATCCAGAGGCCGAAAAAAAAGTCATGTTTGTCAATTTTTTTAAGGAAACCTAAGGGATATATTCAAATGAGGATTTTTATACCTAAAAATATACACATTCTTGAGTATGTTTAGTTTTTTTTTTTATAAAAAAAAAATGTAATATTAAGGTAGATACAGCATTTTTTAGAGAGCGCTGTAAAAAAAAGGTGAAAAGCGGTGACCAAGATTGCTCCTCCTAAATTCATCTGAAACAAAAAAATGAACAACATTATTAAACTAGACTCTTAAAACTCGTACTTGTCATAGCCGATTTTTAAAATATTGATTTTTTACAATCAGCCTTATTCCAGGATCCGTCGTAACTGTGATTTTCTTTCGGATTCGTAAAGTTGTATTCTACGATCCGAATCGTTACGTCGTATTCGAAATTCGTAACATTGTTATTCCACGTTCCGAACGCAGCAACATTTGACAGTTGTTTTTGCGGATTTCTTACGACAGGTTTCTATTGGCGGAATTAATTTTGAACAAGAATTTTAAAGTATAATTGTTGCAGAGTTCGTGTGTGAATTGTGTGTTTTCTTTGGAAATAAGCTGCATTTAGGAAAAAATGAAAGTATTTTCATTTAAATCACCAAAAAAAAATTTATTGTCTATTTCTATAGGTCAAAAACAACAAACAGAAACCAATACGTGCGTTTGGCCAGCTTAATGACTAAAAGGCCAGATTTGGCGCAGGGATTTAGCAAGGACTTTCCAACTCCATGTTGGTAGCCACCTTCTGCTAAAAATCTCAATAATGCCATTAACTGCGATATAGGTGTTAATGCTGAACAGTTAGGCAGGAAGCTCATCTTCAAAAATGATTAAAACAAGCCTGAATGCGGGTTTATTTAAGCGGACATTTTGTTTAAACCTACGGATTTAAGAAGAGTAAAGTTAAAAATAGACATTAATTTTTTTTTTTGTTTTTTGTTCAAAACCGAAACCCATTTCACTCAATAAATTTTGTGAAAATTAACCAAAGCATGACGCAATCAATTGATCTAAGCCGCAAATGTTTTACAACGTTTCTTATTTAGACGTTAGAAAAAGTTAATTACACCAAGTCAACACAATCACAAACTTGTGTCGAAAAATGTCGAAAGTGTATTAAATGCGTTTTGAAAATAATTTTTTTTTCACTTCTGTAATCACTTCTTTTACAGTTCTTCTTCTTTTGAAGTAATTCTTTTAAAACACAATTTATGTGACACTTTTTAAACACTTAATTCATCACTTCTTTTAAAGTTTCTTGTCTTCTGTCAAAAACAGCAGTGTTCGAATTTTCGAAATTAAATTTCAATGAGGCAACGCTCCGAATCGTTTTGTTCGGATCCTAGAATAGCAAATTTTTCGTATTCGTAGCGTAGTCTTACGTTCGTAGATTTATTACGACGGATCCTGGAATAGGGCTGAATGTAGCGGATTTCCGAACGTAAAATAACGATTTTCGACCAAAAATTCGTCTTTATTTTGCCGATAACTAATGAACGAAGCTACAAAAAAAATCCTATGACAAGTACGAGATTATTACACTGTTTGTATTTGTATTTGTATTATCGGCGTTTTGAAAGTTTACGTATGAGTCTTATTTTAGGGGGGATTTAATTTTCCCACTTTTTGTACATTCTTATAGTGAATCGGCATAGGAAGTCATGTTATCTTTACATTTTGGGTCTAAGATGCGTTCTGAGGATTTATTTAAAATACTACGAGGAATATTTTTGTGGAACATTTTGACCCCCTAACTTCTCAATTTATGAGTCTTTTTTTACCTCTTTTTGATAAAAGGCAAAAAGACCCATAAAACAAGGATAATGCTCCACAAAAATATTTGCCATAAAATTCTACTATAAGTCTTTGAATACACCAAAGCTGAAAATTCAACTTAAATGCCAGAAATAAGTCAAAACTTAAAATGTGTTAGAATGTTAATTTCGTATTTATACAGAATTGATGATAAAATGTCGCACAAAACTTGGTTTTAGGGGGTTACTTTCTATGAAAATGGTGTTTTACTCATTTGGCACATCATACTTAGCAATAGCAAGGAACCTTATCGGATGCACTTTGGCTGATAAGATCCATTAGGTTCAAACAAAAAACAAAAGTTAATTTTAATCCCTTGCTCCGGTTCCCATTATTTTATTATACCAAAACTTGTTACCATATACGCCATATACTTGTTGTTGTGTTCACAATTTTTTGCGTTTTTTAAAAGAATCACATCTTTTAAAACTATTGAAACATTACAATGTTCCTACAACACTTCACTACATTTCAAGATGTTCTGTTGATGAATTTCCCAAATTTTCTCTTTAAATAATTTCTATGCATATTTTTTTAATTTAATAATATTTTTTAAAATGTTTCATAAACTTTTCAACTTTTCAACTTTTCTGTGTTTCCAAGTCGATGTCAAAGTGATTTCCTTACAAATAAAGTTAAATTCAAAGTAGTCAAAAAAATGTTTATTTGTAAAAACATTTTCATCGTAGTTTAACAGAAAATTTTCAGTTTTGTTTTTTAATAAAGTCACTTTGCATTGGAGTTAGGCGTGGTTTTCATCCGATGTGGCACATTTGCGCACTTGGCCTTTATTTTTTAGATAAAAGTTTATATATCGAATTTCGTGATAATACAGTGCATTGAAGCCATACAAAATTGGAATATAAATAGAAGGAGTGCTCCTATGACAATGAAATTTGGGTGCTGGATTAATTTAAGCTAATTAAGAAATGGTTGAAATTGGTCAATTCCTAGCTCCCTTGGATCTATATTAATTTTTAACATTATTTTGCATGGAAGGTACATACAAAAACTGAGCGATCTTAACAAAATTAAGTCAAAAGGCTAGGCAATTAAAGAAATAGAAGTGTACTAAAAATGGTTGAAATCGGTGGGTTCCTAGGGGTACCTCCCGTGGACCTTTATTGATTTTTTACATTATTTTGTATGGGAGGTACATACAAAAGTTGGCCGCAATACGTGTGTTCTAGAAATGGTTGAAATCAGTCGGTTCCTACGGGTACCTTTCTTGGACCTTTATTAATTTTTTACATGATTTTGTATGGGAGGTACATCTGTTATTCATTAGCATTCCCATTTGTATTAATAAAAAAAATCATTTTTTGGGCAAATTTTATTTAATTTATTTAAAAAATAAAATTGGTAACTTGTTTTTATTAACAAAATGTGAAATAAAAAAGTAAAAAAATTAATGTGTGCATATGTACAAAAAACCAAGAACTCATCTCGCTATTGACTTCTTCGTTAGAATCACTACAAAGAATGTAAGGGTCTTCAACTAATTAAATAAACTTATCAACTTATCCTCATCAATAATTACATTTGATTTTAATTTAATAGTTCTTTTGGATGCTAAGAGAGGCTCAGATGTCAGCAACAATATTTTCATTAAATCTGTATTAGACTTAATCCTCGAGCATTTAAGGGTATGGTTAAGTCGATTTTTTCTTAATTCTTTGTTCCTTGCTTCCAATGCCTCTTCAGACAGTGTTCAGTATTATTTTTAATTGCACTTTTATATATAAACTAGCTGAAATACCCTGTGTTACTAAAATTCTTTTGTTATTTACTATAACTTTCTTTTTATAAGGTGCAGATAATATTTTGAAAATCAAAAGTTATTACTTCAAATAAAATTACAAAAAAGTTTCGGCAAAATCAAAAAATCCGTTTTTTTGCAATTCCCTTTTGAATTTTGCTAATTTTGAATATTTTTCCATATGACATTTAGCATTTTTCGCAAAAGTCACTTTTTTAAATCTGCATAACTTTCTGGTTTATGAAAAGGTGCAGATAATATTTTGGAAATAGAAAGTCAATACTTAAAATTAAATTACAAAAAAGTTGCGTTAAAATCAAAGAATCCTTTTTTTTTTGCAATTCCCTTTTGAATTTTGCTAAATTTTGAATAATTTTCCATACAAAATTGAGCATTTTTCACAAAAAGCCACTTTTTTAAATCTGCATAACTTTCTTGTTTATAAAAAGGGCCAGATAATTTTGGAAATCAAAAGTTAATACTAAAAATAAAATTACAAAACAGTTTCGCTAAAATCAAAGAATCTTTTTTTTGTTATAGCTTATCAAAACTCGCAAATTTTTGAGTTTTTAGGTGTTTTTTTTAAGGTAAAGAAATTTTTTTTGAAAAAATATATACTAAATAAAATTACTTTCAGAAGCAAAATACATTTTAAAATAATCCTCTTTACTGTTTTTTAGAAAAAAAACATGCTGTATTTTTTAAAACATTAACCCAATTTTAAATTACTTGATTTTCTTAAAATGATAGGGTGTTGTATAAAGTGATCGCATTTGTTTATTATTAAAGATATTTTAAAAAATCTTTTAAATTTTATAGAACTAAATAATGTCGATCTAAATTGCATACTTTAAAAAAAAAACAACATTTTTTTTCTTACTTTCGTACCATTTCGATGCATTGTGTGATTGCTTGAAAATTACGGCTGTAATCGTGATCACAGACAGACGAACATGGCTAAATCGACTCGGGTGGCGATGCTGATCAAGAATATATATACTTTTCTAAAAGTGACCCCCTTTACGTTTTTTAAACGTGGGGGTATAAAAATTTATTTGATAATATTAATGAATTTAACGTCGCTCTAAGAGAAAACTTCCAGGTTAAAAATTGCTGAAGTTACTTTATATCTACATAAAATCGAATTCACTTTTAAATGACATTTGAATTTTTTGTTGTTGTTTAAAACAAAAAAATTGTGGGTTGGACCACTTTGCCGAACGCGAAATTTTTAATTTTAATATGAAAATGTAGATTGGACAAATTCATTAATTTCATTTCTTGTTGTTCTAATGACAGAAGCGTAGCTTTATGCAACTACATCAGTGGTGATCAACACACAGTTCAAACACCAACAAAGAGAGCTTTCCGAGTGCACAGCTTTACACTGAAACAAGAAGTTGTCAAAAGCTCTCACAACATTTGGTGCAAGGACCTCTTGTCGAGTGTTGGAATTTCAATATAATCATTTCTTTTTCATTTTTGTGTTCGTTTTTCGCTATTTTTATATAGAAAACATCAAGCAAACATGTATTAATGCTTTTCCTGAAACATTGCAATATATTTCCGTATATTCATAAATAAAACAGCGAAAAACACCCTCACCACATGAACGCTCAAAGCATACTGACTTGAAATTTAAAGCACAGCAGGAAAACAAACTTTTACGCTGTGTACAAACACAGCGATCCGATTGCTACTTCGTGTGCAAAAGCTCAACAACATACCAGTGTTCGGACTTTACTGCAATTGCAGTAGATCTACTGCGCTTTTTAGCAAATGTTTTACTGCGTCACTGCGGTTTTTTCAAATCTACTGCTTTATTCTCAACAAACATTTGTAGGATTATTTTTGTATTTATCTTACAAACGACAGGAAACACAGGCAATTTCTTATGTAACTTTGCATAATGTCAAGTATAACTAAACCTTTAATACCATTACATAAAAAACTAGAAAGATGGCAGCATAAGTGTTGAATTAATAGTCATATTAACCCTAGAACTGCATCGTGGGGTGAAAAACACCTCAGATTGGCTTAAATCTCGCGCCAGACACAAACGCCTTTCGTTTACGGCCCGGGACCGTAACCATAATTCTGTTTCAACGTCAGAGAGTAGAGGGAGCATGCTCGCGTCATCCGTACCACGTGCTTGCTCAAGCAGTGAACATAAGAAGTGCGTCTGGGGTGCTTTTTCACCCCACGATACAGTTTGTGTATATTTTTCGTCATCTTAAAGTTTTTTTATTTTCGTGTTGTTTAAACTTTTTGGACAAGTAATGAGTCCCACTTCACATATATTTACGCTCTCTATATACGCTCCCTTCAACTTGATTAGTCGCACTTGTTTTAATAACAAAAAATGCTTTGCTCTCAATATTGGTTAAAAAAATAACAACAACAACTACTTGGAATAAATGCTCATTGAGTGTACTTACCAAAAACAACCAAAAATGTGCACTCTCTTTAAAAAAAACGGTACCTGCTAACAAGTATTTAAACAGATATAAAAAATATTACAATTCTTACTCGTTCATTAGATTAGACGCAGTACGAAATTAAAGTTTTCAGTGATACAAGTTAACTTTGAATGATGAAATTTTTTTAATCAAGTGTTTTTGAGGCGTAGTACTTTATAAATTTCAAATAAAGATTTTTTTTTCCAATTTGAACGAAATTCTTATTCATTGTAACGATCTGTGCGGCAAAAATCGGTTTTTTCAAATTCTTGCTATTTGCGCACTTTGATTTCTCAAAATAAATAGCATTTTTGGAAAATTGGCCAAAACCACTATAATAACCCTTAAACATAGTATCTCCCCTTTAGAACCCTGTTGAAATGACTAGATTTAGTCAAAAACTCACTGAGATATCGTAATTTTAACGAAAAATAAAATTTTTCCTAGTTTTTCACGTTGTTTGCCCTTCTTGGTCAATATACATGGACACTCCAAACTTTTGGCCAAACAATTTAGTTCACGTGATTCTAGGTCAAAAGACGAAAAAAATTAGCCCCCATGGAACCATCAAAGTCTCACTGTGTCCGAGATACGGGCCCTTGAAAGTTGGGGTGTTTTTTCACCCCGCGATACAGGAATAGGTAAAAAAAAATAGCGATACAGTTCTAGGGTTAATTTTGAATCCGTAAAAAAATATATTTGTTCAACATGCAAATATATAGTATATAGTTATGTGTATATTTGTATTTAGGTATTTTTTTGTTAGTATAAAATTTACGTACATGGTTGTTAATAAAAAAACTACTGCGAAAAAATTCGTTTTAATGCGTTTTTTTCTTTAATTTACTGCGATTTACTAATTTTCAAGTCCGAACCCTGCAACATACTATGCCCGCGGGCTATGGGAAACCATGTAATGAGCACCACTGAACTACATTCACAATCAGTGAACGTTCTCGTGCGAATTAATTTTCCTTTTTTTGTTACATATGATTTACCTGAATTTCTAGCAACTTTTTGTTTATACTAGAGATGGGTCGTTCCGAACCTGTATAGTTCCTGGAACTATGTTCACAGTCGGACATAGTTCCAATCGTTCCTTGCATTCATTTTTAGCATGTTCAAACAGTTCCGGTTGCAATGAATTTTTTTCTATAAATCAATATGAACCGACTTCTCTTTCACACATATTATAGCTTACACGAATTTGTGATCGACTATAAGTGCAAACATAGTTGAATAAATAAGGTTGTCGCATGGGTGAGAGCGAGTTCCCATAAATGTCAAATCGAAGTTGACAGCTCATACAAAATCTGAAAGGGGAAATTATTAACATGCAAAGCCGATGCATGGTATAATAATACAAGGTAGCATTGACAACTGCTTATTTTCTCTTCTACAAGAAAACATCTCCTGTCAAAAACAGCTTTTTGTGTAAATGCATCTGCAGCTTCTGTAGTTGTTGTTTTTTTTTTACTTCTACGTTTTCAACATTGTTTGTGTTTTCAATGGCGGATTGTGAGCGCTCTTTTATTGAGTATATTTTTTGACAGGAGATGTTTTCTCAAGCAACTGTCAATGCTACCTTGTATTATTATACCATGAGCCGATGAAGTTGTTGTTGTATCTTTTCATTGATTTTGACAATTATGGGTACTGAGAAGAGAGTACGATCAGCCACGAGACAACCTTATTTATTCAACCATGAGTGCAAAGATATGTTTGCGAACGAACGAAACAACTGATGTGTGAAATGGTAAGATGACATTTCGACTTGTTCTTGTTGCGCGCAATGCAGTGTTTATTTCGTTTTGAACATGCTTTCATTCAATCGAATGGAACTGCGGAGCTAAATAGTTCCGCGGACATGTAACAATCTGCTGCATATGATTTACATGAGTTTCATTCAATCGAATGGAACTGCGGAGCTAAATAGTTCCGCGGACATGTTACAATCTGCTGCATATGATTTGCATCAGTTTCATTCAATCAAATGGAACTGCGGAGCTAAATAGTTCCGCGGACATGTTACAATCTGCTGCATATGATTTGCATGAGTTTCATTCAATCAAATGGAACTGCGGAGCTAAATAGTTCCGCGGACACGTTTTGCAACTCGGGAGTACTCAATTTGTTCTTTTTAAGCACTTAAAAGTTACATATGAACGGACGGACGGACAGACAGACGGACATGGCGAAATTGACTTGGGTGGTGATGCTGATCAAGAATATATATACTTTGCTATACCTATGCCTCTTTATGGGGCTTACAAACAGAGTGACAAAATTAATATGCCCCTATTGCGTTTTTCTATGGGAGACCCCCTAAGGAGTGGTCGGAGGGAATAGGTGCCTAAGGAAAAAATGTTCCTTTTTCAAAAGTAATGGGGGTCGGTCATACATATTAATCCTCTTCGGCCTTCTCTTAAAGCGCTTCTGTTCAAGTGTAGAGAATACATATACAAAAACCATAAAAAATTGCTACTACAGCTCAAAGGAACTACATAGTTCCGCGGACATGTTTCCGCGAACTAGTTCCGCTGTACAAAAGAATCGTTCCATGTTCGTTCCGACCTCGGAACTGTTTAGCACAAGCCTAGTTTATACCTTTTCCCATTTGTCATGTCAACTATTTTTTAAAAGAATTTGAAGGACCAGCTTCTAATTTATCGGTAATCGCTGCTGAAGTATGAATTGATAAAAAAACTAGATGAATTCGATGACGCAAATTTTTATGGCAAACGAAAGAGGAGCGCGATGGCGAAAACGGTTTAATGGCAGAACCAGACTCATCTGCAAAACTTTTATAAAATATTTGAAGATGTATAGCCCTATTACGATTCACAACACAACAGTGATTTCTGTCTTCCCTGTGTAAATTGTTATTATGGTACACAACAATACATGTGAATACATTCCACTGTTGTCTTGCAACACTGTTGTGTCTTCTATATCCCTATTATGATCCACAACAGCTGTGCCAGCTTGTATACTTTTTCTGTCAAAATGAGAAGATAGCTGCATTGGTGTTGTGTAGTATGAGTGGTAAGCAGGAAAATGGCTTCAGCAAAGTAAGTTTAGTTAAATAAAATTAAAATTGTTTTTATGTTAATAGTTATGTCATTAATAATTGCAGGAAATTGATAGTTTCAAATAAAATCCAACTTCAGCTGCTTGTGGACAAAATGGAGCGGAATCCAGCTACTGCTCGAGGACAGCGGAATTTCGGAGAAACGAAGCAGGCACATGACGACTTTTGGGAAGAGTTGAGCAACGAGCTGAATTGTCATGGACCTCCTGTTCGCAAAAGGCAAGACTGGCAACGCGTAAGTTCTCAATAGAAAAATAAAAATATCTAAATCAATATATGTAGTAACTTATTAAGGTCTGGACGAATTACAAACAAAATTTGCGGCGAAAAATTTCCACAAATCGCCAGAATGTGCAAGCCACGGGTGGTGGACCATCCGAGGAGGTGCCGCTAACGGCGTTGGAGGAGACAGTTGCTGGCTTGCTCAATACCAGAACCGCAGTAAGTCCAGCTGGACATGTATTTGGGGTGAGCGTTGCGGAGGATGAGGCAGATTCCAGATTTGGGGATGAAAATATCCCCCCGCCGCGTAGATCACAAACTCCTCAAATAAGCAAGCGTAGGAAGGTGGACGCAATGCAAGAGCAGACTAGAAATCAAGTCCAAATTATCAAAAAATTGGATGCGATAGATAAATCTTGCTACAAAAACTATCAAATTAATAAAAAAATGCTCCAAGTGAAGCAAGAAAAATTGCTCTTGTTAAAAAAAAAAGGAAGCTGAAGAGTCAGAGCTGCGTAAACTCGATATAGAGCTGAAGCAATATAAAGTTGATTTGCTAAAAGTTCAACTTGAATTGAATTGAAAATTAATTTTTTTTTTTATAATGTCATGAAGACTGATTTTTTTTATTCATAAGTTCCTTATTTTATATTATAAAAAGTGATTTTTACTGTTTGTTTTTGTTTAACTAATAATTTTATAATGTCATTAAGACTGATTTTTTTATTGTTTGTTTTTGTTTAATTAATAAGTTTTTTATGTCATGGAGACTAATTTTATTTTACACTGAAGTACCTTATTTTATATAAGAAAATAAAATGAACAATAATGTTTTTTATATTAAAATTTGTTGTTTATTATAAATATATTATAATATATCGACTCATAACCGCCAAAATATCTTAAGCGACATAATATCCGATTTATGTTTTTTGATGAAAATCGATAATTTGCGATGGTTTACATCGTCTGTCAAAATTTCATAGGTGTACGAAATTAGATTATGAATTTAAACCAAAAGCAATTTTAGCTTAAGTACACACTACATGTTTGTTTACATTTTTCATGACAGCAAAGTGTCGCTTAAGATGAAATTCTCTAAAAGAAATTAATCAATATAAGAGATAAAATTATTAAAATAAAATTAATAGCAAAGAGATAAGAGATAAAAGATAAAATTAATAGCAAAGATAATTAAAAAAAACCTTCTCCTGTAAAATTTTCTTTTTGGCGCTTAAGATATTTTGGCGGTTATGAGTCGATATATTATAAATTTTGCGCAATAGATCTGCGAGTTCGTCCAGGAACAGAATCACGCTCAATCGCAATTTCTCCGACCTCCTGTGCAGGTATTTCGTTTGTGTTTCCTGAAGCATCATTTTCATACTCCATATTGAAATGCTGGCTAATATTATGCAGCGCACAGCACACGTTTACAACTTTCGTTGCTTTATTGGGATTCAAATGGAGTCCTCTCATAGACAACAGGCACCTAAACTTGTTTTTTACAACTCCAATTGTCCTTTCAACAATATTCCTTGCCTTGGAATGGATGGTGTTGTACCTCATTTCTGTTGATCCTTCGTTAGGCATTCGAAACGGAGTCATAAGATGATCCTGTAAGGGATATCCAGCGTCACCTGAAAATAATTTCAATGCCTTTTAAATATCACAATGAAAACTTGAAACAGTTCGCACTCGAATCAGTTCTCCTTACCTAAGATCCACTCGTTGCTGTTCAACAAGTTGCAAATACGCGACTTATACGCCGATAAGTTCCATATGAAGGGAATCATGGGATGCGCCTCCGTGCCTGGCGTCTACAAAACGAATGTTTTGCTTATAGTCGCACACCTATAAATATATATATCTATATATCATTTGATATTCAAAGTGTTCGAATATATAAAGACTCACCAGCATAACGTTGAGACTTATGTAGCCTTTCCTGTTCTGGAACATGTGACGAGTAGTTGCTTCTGGTGCAATTATTCTAACATGCGTGCCGTCGACGCAACCGACAACTCCAGGCAATCCATACTTTGTGTAAAAGAACATTTTTGATGCTCGCTTCTCTTCGTCCGTTTGACCACTTGTAATCCAACGCGCGCATATATTTCTCTCTAGGACGTCCAGTACTTCGCTTAGTACGACGGATACAGTCGATTGGGCCTGTCCAACCCAAAAATCATTTCCCGTGCTCTTCTGATAGCTGCCATCGGCGAAGAAGCGCAGGGCGGTGGTCAACTTCAACACTGGTGGGATCGCAGTCGATTTCGTTCTCTTTTGAAACCTTTCTGCAACCGCATCTAACAAATACCGAAATGCTTCTTTGTTGAGTCGGAAATATTGAATGAATCTGTAATTAAATGCACGAATATATTAAGAACATGTACGCTTTTTAAATATTAAAACTTACGTTTTCTCGGGTAACTCAAATGGATTGGAGCGGTCTCGGAGTTGTCTTCTTATTCGTGCTGGCGGCACATCATCCTCGTCGTCACTTGACCACAACGCAAATGAAATTTCCATTATTATTTTATTTAAAAATTTAGCACAATAAACACATACGGCAGGCAACAAATAAATCTGATTTGTTTTGTTTTTAATTTTTCTGTCAGCTGATAGCTGCCAGTTACATGGTTGCCACTATTTTGAAATATTCAATTTGTGGTACTTTTTAATTACTGTGGGAAAAAGCCATTCCTTTGATACAGTTCGGCTTTTTAGCATTTCGCTCTCTATTAATTTTTTGTTCAGTCAAAAAAATATATTTATAATTTATTTACTAATGAATTATGCACTTTTTAGAATGAAAACGACGTATTTTGGTATTTTAGCCGTAGTTTTAATGTTTGTGGGATTTTCATGGTATTAAATTACTGTGGGAAAAATTGTGTTTTAATGAGAATTTGTAGTGGCAACTTGACGAGCTGTCATAAGTAACAAATTCCACATACTTTCCACATTCAAGTGAAACAACAATGTATTGTTGTGAACCATCATAGCGCATTTCTGCTGTGTCTACTCGATTGTTGTGTCTACTTGATAGAAGACACAGGAGTATATTGCTGTGAACCGTAATAGGGCTAGTAATCTATGAAAGCATATTCAATATTTTACCTCCAGAACTTTCTATATCAAAATGAGTAACTAAATTAAATGTCAATTTCTTTATTTTTAAATTAATCGTTTTTTCAATTTTTTAAACGAATTATTTATAAAACTTGACTATTTGTAAAGACTTTTTCTTTAAACAATCGTAACAGCACTTCACCAGTGCACTACTCTTGCTCTATCCCTACTCTATAAAAGCTTCGACGCTACAGCAGATTCCCGTGCATGATACAATAAATACAAGGCAGGAGTGAAAACTGTATATTTTCTCGCGAGCTGCGTCCACCAAATGTCATTTGCATGTATATTTTACTTTCTATTTTCTTTTATACTTTTTTCTTTCTCTAATTTTACCCATTTTTGACAGTTAGTACAAGACGGAAAAAACTGTCACTCCTACTTTGTAATTATTTGGTCTGTTTCCGTACTTGATTGTAGTAACTTGCAATGTGCTAGAATGTGTTCCCGTAATTTTTCTAGCTCAAAATAGGGAAGAAGAACAAGCATAAAAGCGCTCTCTCGAGCTCGAAAGTTGCTAGAAGTGTGCTGGAAAAATTCGAGCATTATAAGAGCAAGCATCAAGAAGAACAAGAAGATGTCAAATTTACTTTTTTTGCTTATTAATGCAATGTGCATTATTCGATTATCTTAATTACAAATCTGCGATTTCCTGTTCCCGTACCCAAAAAATTCGCAAAAGAGAGCGAAAATGTGAAATCCAGTCTTTGTCAAATGTTGCAACAACACCAATAATAGCTTTCTTTCTGTCAAAAAATTGTGAGCGAAAGAGAGGAGCCGTTGATAGTTGTCAAATTGTGTTATTTGTTTGAGTTGCTAGATGATGGTAAAATCGATTCTCCCGACTTGTTAGCCTTAATTCCACTCAATGTCCCGGCACGTTATTTGAGAGAACCAAACTTATTTTATACTCCCTTCCATAGAACTAATTATGGTTCCAATGAACCTCTCTCTCGGTGCCTCTCTAATTGTAATAAATTTGCGAATCAATTAGACTTCAGCGTTGATAGAGATACTTTTATTTATAGCCTAAAAGAAGTCATTATATGCTCTCAAACTTTAGATTAAGTATTTTTGTTAACTTAGTTTTTAAGTATTATTTTAAGTAATCTGTGAGGGCTTAGCCCAGTAGATGAATTTGAATAAATAAATAAATAAAAAAAAAAAAAAATAAAATGATGATGTGTTATAGTTTTTATAAGGTTATTGTGCGAATAAAGTTTAAATAAATATTTAATTCAATTCATTGTGTCGTGTTTTGTTGACAAAAAGTTATTGCAGTTGTCTTCGCCCATTTGCCAAGTTCGCCAATTAATGGTTTTGTCATTTTATCGAAAACGTCCGCTGGAAGGTGGCAGCTTTGGCAAGCATGCAAATTGTCTTGCATTCACATCGACCGCTTCAAGAAAATATCGAATGCCATGAAAGAATGTTCAATACCTCAACTGATAATATCCATCAAAAGAAGTGGACATGGCATTGAGCTTCGACCGAATGCACGTTAGCTGATTTATTTTCATTCTAATTCACCATCAGCTGTTTTTGACAGGAGCGGGGCGAAAAAATTTATCATTTTTAGAGAGAAGTGTCAAATTCACTAACACCTCATTATTATTACACCATGTGCTACACCATGATACAATTATACAGGTAGCATTGACAAGTATTGATTTTCTCAGCAACAAGGAAACCAGCATCTGTCAAAAACAGTTGTTCGTGCAACAAAAATTAAACGAATGTAAAAATAAATAAATTCCACAAAATATCTACGTTAAATAAACAATTATAATAATGAAAGTTGTGAAAAAATTATGTGTGTTTAACGTTTTCCAGCCGTGGTGTTTTAATTTTAATTGAAAACTTCTTTAATTTCGTCCATATGCATATGCAGCTGATGAGGTTGCTGCATTTGAACGTTTTCAACATTTTTTTTATGTTTGCACTTAATAACACAAAGTTCACAAGTTATCTTCGTTGTAGTAATAATAATTCACTATTGATTAAATAAAATAGGCAATATTTTGTAAGCAAATGTTTGGTAATTTGCAAGCGCTGAAACATAAGCAATGGCGAAAACATAAGCAATAATTGAACGCTCTCTTTGACTTTTTTTTGACAGATGCTGGTTTCCCAAGCAACTGTGCTACACGAATTTGGCGAAGCAGAAAATAGCAAGCTTTATTTTTTGACAGCTAGTATTAAATTAGAGTGGCAGCCATTGAAGCAACATTAAGAAAAATAAAAAATGTCGAGAAATGTGCAAATTAATTGTTCGGCAAGCACTTTAAGTAGAACACAATGTAATAAGCAGTTTTATATATTTTTCATCAAAAGTTGCAAATTTTTGTACGGGAACAGACTATTTAATAATTGGTATAAATAAATTTGGGGCTGTTTACGTTTTATAGGCAACCAGCTCTTTTTGTGCTAAAGTCGTTTCCGTACTTTTGACACTATTCCCAAAATTTATTTTACGCTTCCAGCTTGAACTTTACTCGACTTTTACTCGACATGGTGTACGGAAACACACCTATTGTATTGATTCCAGTGATGTATTTTTGAAAATACACAAAAACTGACAGAAACCAAAACACAAAAAAGCATAGTTCTCTCTCTCACTCACAGCGATTCAGCGATAAAAAGTCGGAATGGCAGAGGACGAGATGGAGAGTGAAAAAAATAAAACCTGGTGTAAAAAATGCCAAAAAAAAGTAGACACAAGAGGAATAAAATGTGAAGGCCTTTGTCAATCATGGTGGCATATTGATTGCATTAACTATTCCGATGAGGATTATAATGCAATAAATTTTTTGAAAAACAAATGCTTCTGGGTATGCGAAACCGATAAAAAAAAATTTAAACAATGGCTAAAAGGTGAGTCAAACCTTGATAAGATTTGCGCGGCAAACGAAGACATTAAAAAGGGTAACGAAAATATCAAAGAGAGCATAAGCGAAATAAAAAATGCAATTAATATCTTGGTGAGAAACAACAACAATACGCAGCAAAAAACCTTAACGTACTCAGAAGTGTTGTCAGCGAGCGTTATGAAAACACAACCCAGCAAACCAAAATGTCAAAACAGTATTATAATTTTACCGACACTAAATGAACAGGACAGTAATGAGACTGAAAAACAAATTAAAACAAAAATATTGCTAGCTAAAATCAAAGTGGGAATTTCTTCGATTAAGCACATTAATAAAGGGGGTATTATCATCACAACTGATGACACTAGCGGGAGAGACAAACTTGAAACAAAAATAAAACAAAAATTTGCAGAGGGCTATAAAATAACGGCACCCAAAACAAAACTTCCCAAAATATTCATATCTGGTGTAGATCATGAATACAATGAGGAAGATCTTATAGAAGAGCTAATGGCAACAAATCACTTCATTGACGAACACGACACAATGAAATTGCTGCACAAATATCTGAACAAAAAAACAAAACTATGGAATTACATAATAGAAACCACTGGAAGAACATTTTCGAAAACAGTCAATAGGTATGTGATGCTCAACTATAGGGCACGCTATGTGAAGGAATATATATCGGTTCTGCGATGGTTTAAGTGCCAGAAATACCACCATCACAGTAGCAAGTGCATGAGCGAAGAGGTATGTGGCTCGTGTGCAGAAAAACACGCTACAAAAACATGCACAGTAGCATATAATTTCAAATGTATAAACTGTCTAAGATCAAATGAACACGGCACAAATTTTGCATGTGATCATAAAGCAGGCGCAAATAATTGTAGCGTACATATTGCGAAAATTAACGGCGAAAAAGACCGAATCAGTTACTCACCATGTTAGAAAGTTCACCACTAAATGTTTTATATGTCAACATCTGCAGCATACGAAACAAGCTATTTGACTTAGAACTTATGGTCAACAATCATAAAAACGTTGATATAGTAATTGTTACAGAAACATGCCTTTATGACAACGAAATCGGAACCTACAATTTACCCAATTATATAGCAATTCATAATTGCAGAAATGGGAATCGCTGAGGAGGCACGGCTATATTTATTAAAAATAACTACAGCTACAACGAAATAAATAAAGATGATAGATACAATTTAACAATGATTGAAATTACAAATATAAAAAAACCAATTGTAATTGGCACGTTCTACAAAGCGCCCAATGAAAACTGCAACATGTTTTTTGATTTTATAGAAGGCATACTAAGTAACAACAAAAATTCCATTTTCTTTGCGGATGTCAACATCAACATTTTAGAACAAAACAATACGGTCATCAGGTACACAGACATAGTCCAAAGCAACGGTTACACTTTCACCAATAATACGTTACCTACAAGACAAACGACCAGCACAATCACACTAATCGATCATATTATCACAAATATTGATACCACACACAAAATACACTACAAACTGGATGATACAGATATATCAGACCACAAATATACAACAGCAACAATAACAGCAATACTACCAAAAAAACAACCAATGAAATGCCTAATTATACCAAAAATTAACTATACAAAAATGCAAGAGATAGTCGATAGAGAGCTAAATAAAAGTGCAGTCACCGAAGTTGAAAATCTGGTACAAATTATACAAGCGGCAAAAAACAGATGTACAAAATATATAAAAATTAGATCACGAAACAACAATTGGATAACACCAGAACTCCAAAAAAAACTAAAACAAAGGCAAATACTATACAAAAAATGGAAATCAAACACCTATGATCAAAATAAAAAAGAACAATATAAAAAAATCCAAAAAGAAGTCCAAATCCTAATAAAAAGCACTAAAGAAAAATATATAAACGAACAAATAGAAAAAGCTGGGAATAACGCCAAAAAGCTTTGGAGTACAATAAATACAACAATAGCAAATAAAACAGAATCAGCATGTACACAGAAGGACAATCACGAACATACAGCACAACACAAAAAAAACATTGCGAACGAGTTCAACAAATACTTCAATGAAGCCGCAATAAACATAGCAAAAAACAATTCTGCAATTAACACAACAGTACCAAACATTTACAATCAAAAATCAATATTTTTAAAACCGGTCACAGAAAAAGAAATACAGCAAATAATCACAAATCTCAACAGTAATGCAGCAAGAGGAATCGATGGAATATCAGTTAAGGACCTTAAAGCACTTAAATCAACGATAGGCCCGATCTTAGCAAACATGATAAATAATAGTTTCATAACTGGCAACTTCCCAAACCATCTCAAAACAGCTATAATAACACCGATCTACAAAAAAGGAATAAAATACAGATGCGAGAACTATAGACCTATTGCAGTGCTCAACGCAATCAGCAAAGTTTTCGAAAAGGCGATCGATAACAGGCTACAAAACTTTATTGACGCCACGGTACAATTTGACAGTAATCAATTCGGTTTCCTGGCAAGCAGTGGCACCGAGTCAGCAATAACGTCATCAATGGAAAAAATCTACGACGCATTGGATGAAAAACTGCTAGTGGCAGCGACCTTTATAGATTTGTCAAAAGCATTCGACCTTGTTAATCACGAAAAATTACTTACAGTACTAAATGACATCGGCATACGAGGAATGGCGAACAAACTAATACAAACGTATTTAAAAAAAAGACCACATGTAGTTAAAATAGATGGCGAGTACAGTGACGAGCTCATTACAAAAATTGGAGTTCACAGGGCTCGATCCTGGGACCGAAACTATATCTTCTCTACATAAATAACATCAGAAAATGCAACTTCAAATCTACATATAACATCTACGCCGATGATACTAACTTCTTAACAACAGCAAAAACACAACGCGAACTTGAGGAAAAAATGAACCATGATATGAAGATTTATCATGAATGGGCCAGCGGAAACGGGCTCAGCATAAATATTCAAAAAACAAATTACATCGTATTTCAAACACAGAACAACTCAGAAATCAATATCAATGTCAAAATCAACAACACGGAGATACAGAGAGTCCAGCACACAAAATATTTAGGCATGGTGATAGACGAAAAACTGAAGTACGAACACCACATCAAAGAAATAAAAAGTCATATTCTACCAATTGTACGAGCAATCAAAAGAATTGGATTGATACCGGAAAAGGCAGCCAAACGGATATACACAGGACATATACTATCAAAAATAAGATACAACATTTGTAGCTGGAGTCAATGCAACAAGTTCCAAGTGGAGCAAATTGGAAGGCTAATGAACAAAGCAATTAGAACCCTGTTCAAAAAAAGTACAGCGACATCCACAAAGGCACTATACAAAACAACAAAACTGGACATAAACCAACTCATATATACAGAAAAATGCAAATACATTTACAAAATAAAAAACAACCTATTCAAAACAAATATGGTCTTAACTACAAGAAACACAATACATCAACATAATACACGACAGAAATACAACTTCGACGTCCCAAAAGCGAGAACAGCAAAACAACTCAACAGCCTGAAACACAGCGCAATCAAGCAATACAATAACCTACCAGAAGAGATTAAAAACGCAAGAAACATCAATATGTTCAAACAAAAACTTAATTATCATATAATGAATTTGAGATAACTTATCTAAAAATATATGATCTCACCAATGTGATACCTCAATATCTTAGAAAATAAGGAAAAATGTTTATTTACTGTTATTTACTAGTTTTAAGTTTTTACCAAATTTTCATTATCCTCTCATACACGGAATTTATCCGTCTGAGGATCCTAGTAACGTTTACAAAAAAAAACGCATGAATTAATTGCACATATATAACCTAGGCTATGTATAGAACATTTGTATTAATTCATTAATTGTATTGAATAAAGTTACCAATAAATTAAAAAAAAAAAAAAAATTAAAAAGGGGGATTCTTAAAAATTTTTGGTTGGCCCACATACTAAGAATTGTATGTATTGAAAATACATTATGGAAATGCAATAATGGTCCAACCCACTTACGAAAAATTGTATGTGGGTGGGACCACTCTTGAATTACCATAATGTATTTTTTTAGGAGGCAAAGTGAAACTGTTTACTATAACAGTTTCAATAACGCCAAAATCTTAAGGAACTAATTTTTATCCCAAAATATAACATCAATAAGCATGTCTGGTAGCATAATCCCGAAAAAAATGTAAGTGGGTTGGACCACTTTGAGTCTGAGCACATCAATCATGCCACTTCCAACCCAGAAGAGATCGACGGTTTGTTTTTACACACTTGTAATCATGGTCCGAAATTTCATGGAAGAAAAATAAAAAGAATCTGGTTTGTAATTGAAGATGAACGGAAACTCAAATTATACATTTTTTTTATATATGCATATACATTAACCCCTTCTAAGTCCAATCCCGGAAAAAATTCGTTGTTTTTTTTAATTTTCCTACAAAACTAAGCATTATGGGTATAAAAAAAGCTTAAGTTGTTACCTATTCAACGAGCTATTAACCATAAAAATCCATGCAGTACTTTTGAAGATATAACTGTTTTTGGTACTAAGAGCATTTGTGGTGTTACCAATTTTGAAATGCCTCTTTGAGAGTGGAAAACTATTATGCTTATTTTTGTCATGTCAAATTTGTCATGTTTTTTGTTTGTCAAAAAAACATATCATGATGTCTTTCCCCAGCTTTCGACCCCTATAACTTCTAAACTACTTGAGGGCAGCATGAAACTTTTTCACAATTAGCTTTATCTCCAAGTACATATTATGAAAAAAAGAAATAAAAAGGGCCATTTCCACTCATCTTTAATTGTTCCCAGGTTTGTGGGCGTAAAATACTTATTCTATATACATATTTATATTTATATGAACTCTGGGGTATAACATACCCCACCACACAATCGGGTTAATGAAGAACCTCACCCACCTCGCAACAATAGCGTGAGTTATTCTCGGTGTCATCGTTCACTTTTGTAACCTTGCATTTGGCTTTATAAGATCAATTCATTAAGAACTATATATTTCTAAAATGAAAAAGAAATATTCTAACTAGAAAAATTAATACACCATATCTTCACTTTGTAAATATTCAACACACTTTAAAGTAAAATGTATTTACATAATTATACTTAGTGATGCTAACCATTGTGAAAAATAATCGATACTACAGAACTCTTTTCTCTACGAAGGTGTTCACACAAAGCACCATTCTTGACAGCGGTGTGAAACGAAGAGTAATATTTTAACAAACAACCCAGCTAGACAGCTCTAACGTAGTTACAAACACAATGAAAAAAATTTGGTGTTCACTAACACACTCATACATTTTGATGTCATGTTAAACAAGGAAAGTTGTATGTGCTTAAATAGCTTGCTCCTTTGGCCCATATTACACGATGATAGTTTGATCGCGTCAAAATATTTTTGTTGTTGCTTTCAATGCGAAACAATTGTTCATCCGCTCTGGCTCTCAGTGTTTTTTGGCAGTTTCGCATTGAAAGCAGCAACAAAAATATTTTGACCGCGATCAAACTATCATCGTGTAATATGGGCCTTTACGCAGCAAACAAGCTGAGGATGTGAAAAAAGTAGCGAACAAAAACTTTAAGCGGTGCAAGTGTAAGTCACGCAATAAAATAATATCCTAAATGATCGATCTAAAATATGATGTCCATGGCGCGTTGGGTAGAATGCACAGCTTATGTGATAGAGACCGCGGTTCAAATACCATTCGACACAGAACGGAAAGAGAAATATGATTATTAAAAATGGCCAAAATTCCTTTCTAAATATATGCAAGTTTTTCTTGCTAGAGTAAAAAATAATAGTCAATATTTGAGAGATATTTTTTTATTTTCTTTAAATGTTTTGCCTAAATTTATCTTTTGTAAATACTAACAATAATTTATAAAAATAATAAAAAAACACTTCTAAACAAAATTATAAGAAAACAAATTTGGTTTTATTTGGTGAAGGGTTTGAACTCGCGCATGTTTGCGTTAAAGGGCAGCGCTCTAACCACTACACTATGGTGGAAAGGTTTTGCGGGACGCTTACTCCGTAGTTAAGTAAACAGCTGAGTTTGTTATTAAATTCTTTACGGAATTTGTTGTTAGTGTGAGCAGAGTAGCTGTAGCTTTTTGCAATGGTTAAAACATATGTGGCAGACAGAGATGCTAGATCACACGGATAGACAAAAAGGCGTTAGGTTTTTCCCAACGCCCAGCTAGACACCTAACTGTTAAATATTAATACCGCAGATAAATCTTGCTGAAGAGCAGGACCCGTAGTCAAAATATCGTTTAGTGCCTTTCCGTTTGTTGTTTTGTATAGCAGAGTACAAATGAAACGCTTAAATTTGTATGAAAGATTTCGAACGAATGAAAATTTATTTTCTACATATTTTCCAAAGACACATAAAAGTATAGCGTACATATTTTGTTCGCTAGCAAGTGTTTTGAGATACAGTACTATGTTTATTATAACACCCCCACTCGAACAAAATTTTATGTATAAACTAAACCCATAATATTTGAACAATACAAATGCTTTTCTGTTGGAATTGCTTTTGTAAGATTATCTGCAACCATTTTATCCGTTCCAATACCACTGAAATTTACAACGCTCATTTCTTTCTTTTCCCGAATAAAATGATGACGGACATCAATGTGTTTCGACCTTGCCAAATACTTGCTCGTGGATGCTAAATGTATTGCGCTTTGATTGTCACAATATTCTGTCGTAGCTCCATTATTCTTGTCGGGATTAATTTCTTCTTCTAAGCCTCGGAACCATAGTACTTCTTGAGTAGTTGCGGATAATGCCATATACTCCGCTTCAGTAGTGGACAATGCTACTGTTGGTTGATGTTTTGTTGCCCATGAAATAGCTCCACCTTGAAAAACAGTAACGTATCCGGTAACAGATCGCCGCTCATCAGAATCACTGGCCCAGTCAGAATCCGAATAAGCCAGGAACTCTTTATTACCATCTTTGCTAAACTTTAATTTTGCTGATAAACTACCTTTAACGTATCTAAACAACCTCTTGACAGATGCCCAATGTTCCTTCCCTGGATTGTTATTATATTTGCTTAATCTGTTGACCGCAAAACAAATGTCAGGGCGAGTTCCTTGGGCAGCGAACATAAGACTTCCAATAGCTTGTTGGTATGGAACATTTTCCATATCTGCGTGCTCCGTTTTCGTTTTTGGCGACATATCCTTTGACAACTTTACATTGACATCAATTGGGGTTGAAATTGTATTGCACTCCAGCATATTGAACTTTTTTAAAACTTCTGTCAAGTAACTCTCTTGATCTAAATAGATATTACCTTCATCACGGGTTATACGAATCCCCAAGCACTGCTTTGCTTCACCCAAAAATTTCATTTTAAATTCGCTCATTAATTTTACTTTTAAATCCTCACAATACTCATTTTCATTGCTAAACATCAAAATATCATCGACATATATTGCCACAAATGTCACTTTACGACTATTCCGATGATAATAGATGCAAGAATCCACCTTTGATCTCTGTAGTCCAAATATACTGCAAATATGTATACAAATGTATACAAATGTATACAAATATACTGCAAAAATACTGCAAAGCCCTGTCAAGATTCAAGTTCCAAACTAAGCTTGACTGCTTCAATCCATAAACTGCCTTTTTTAGCTTTAATACTTGTCCAGGCGATCCAATTTGAATTCCTTGCGGCTTTTCCACGTAAATATCCTCGCTGAGTTCTCCCTGCAGAAATGCCGTTATAGCATCCATTTGCTGTATTTTCAAGTCATACCTGACTGCCAGCGACATAAGATATCTTATCGAAGAATATCGTACCATAGGCGAATAAGTTTCCTCGTAATCTATTCCCTTCTTTTGTGTAAATCCTTTTACAACTAATCTAGCCTTATATCGAATATTATTATCCTGTTCACGCTTCATTTTAAAAACCCATTTGGTTTTAATAATATTAATGCCTGCAGGTTTCTCAACGCTTACCCATGTATCATTTTCGACTAAAGAATTTATCTCGGAATTCATGGCCTCTGTCTATTTTTCTTTGTCAATACCCGACATGGCATCTTCAACGGTTATTGGGGGTTCAATAACTTCCACGTTCTGTGCACAGTAGACTACTTTGTTTTTCTTGGACAATCTTTCGCTTCTGCGTAAACCTACGATTGGCTGGATTACTTCGCTTGTCGATGTTGGAACTGATTTTACTTACTTACTTACTTATCTGGCGCTTACAACCGTAAGTCGGTTTTGGCCTCGTATAAGAAATTGCGCCAGCCATTTCTGTTCTGCGCTTGCTGGCGCCAGCTGGAAACACCAAGCGTGGTCAGGTTATCCAACATCTGATCCTTCCAACGAAGATGTGGGCGTCCTCTTCTGCGTTGACCACCACCGGGCACCGAATCGAATATTTTTTTCGCTGGAGCGTCGTTTTCCATTCGCTCAACATGACCTAGCCAGCGGAGCCGCTCGATTTTAATGCGCTTAACTATTTCGATGTCAGTGTACAGCTCATACAGCTCGTGGTTCCATCGAATTCGGTAGTCGCCATTGACGCAGATTGGACCGAAGATTTTACGAAGGATCTTTCTCTCGAAGGCTCCCAGAGTCTTTTCATCAGAACTGCTCAACGTCCAGGTTTGTGCTGCATATAATAGGACGGGCATGATTAGTGACTTATAGAGCTTGAGTTTTGTTCGTCGAGAGAGGGCTCTGCTTCTCAATTGCCTACTCAGCCCAAAGTAACACCTGTTGGCAAGAGTTATCCTTCGTTTTATCTCAATACTAACATCGTTGAAAGAGTTAATGCTGGATCCCAGGTAGACGAAGTCCTTAACAACCTCGAAGGAGATGTTGTCAACAGTGACGTGGTTTCCAAGACGCTGGGACTGTTTATTTGTTGACACTAGGTATTTTGTCTTATCTGCGTTCACTGCAAGACCCATTCGACTCGACTCTTTCGCTAATCTGGAGAATGCTGCGCTGACTTCGCGCGTATTATGGCCAATGATATCGATATCATCAGCATACGCCAGCAGCATAATACTTTTGTAGAATATCGTGCCACTGCGTCTCAAATCAGCAGCTCGGATGATCTTCTCCATCATCAGGTTGAAAAAGTCGCACGATAAGGAATCACCTTGTCTGAAACCTCGTTTGGTATCGAATGGAGGAGTGAGATTCTTCCCGATCTTAACTGTGCTGCTGGTGTTGCTCAGTGTCATTCTGCAAAGATGGATGAGCTTTGCAGGAATACCAAATTCAGACATGGTGGAGTATAGATAATTCCTTATAGGACTGTCGAAGGCGGCTTTATAATCGACAAAAAGATGGTGTGTGTCGATCTGTTTTTCTAGGGTATTCTCCAATATTTGTCGTAGCGTAAATATCTGGTCTATGGTGGATTTACCAGGTCTGAAGCCACACTGATAAGGTCCAATCAGCTAGTTTACGATGGGCTTTAGTCTTTCACATAGTACGCTCGAAAGGACCTTATATGCGATATTCAGAAGGCTTATCCCACTGTAGTTGGCCCAAATTGTGGGATCGCCTTTCTTGTGGATTGGGCAGAGCACACTGAGGTTCCAATCGTTTGGAATGCATTCTTCCGACCATATTCTGCATAGAAGCTCATGAATGCATTTAAATAGAGCTTCGCCTCCATTCTTGAAGAGCTCAGCCGGTAAACCATCGGCTCCTGTGGCTTTGTTGTTTTTAAGCCGAGTTATAGCTTTCAAGACTTCACTATGGTCGGGCAGCGGAACTTCAACGCTGTCGTCCACAATTGGTATTTCCGGGATATCATCTCTATTGGCGGGATTGTTTTCGTCGTCACCATTCAGAAGCCTAGAGAAGTGTTCCCTCCACATCATCAGTGTACTCTGGATATCTGTCACTAGATTCCCATTTTCATCCTTGCAGGAAGAGGCCCCGGTCTTGAAACCATCGGCCAGGCGTCTTATTTTTTCGAAAAATGTTCGGACCTCATTCCTGTCACCATGCATCTCAATTTTCTCGCACTCACGCATTTCCGCTTCCCTTTTCTTTCGCCTGAAAATGCGTCTCTCTTTCCTCCTCTTCTCTTTGTATCGCTCTTTAGCAGCACGCGTTACAACCGACTGCAGGATGGCTTTGTAGGCGGCGTCTTTTTCTGCAGTGGCGTCGCGACACTCTTGGTCGTGCCACTGGTTTCGGCGAGGGCGGTGATAGCCAATCACCTCTTCGGCAGCCGTACGCATAGAGTGGGAAATGTGATTCCACTGCGCGCATATATCGTCGATCGGAGGAGTGCTTTCTTGAAGCAGGAGTGAGAGTCGAGTAGCGAAGTCTTCGGCTGTTTGTTTTGATTGCAGCTTTTCGACGTCTAGCTTTCTCTGTGCTGGATTGCGCGCATTCTTGGTTGCACACAGGCGTGTACGGATCTTGGCTGCGACAAGATAATGATCCGAGCCTATATTGGCACCACGGATCGTGCGTACATCTAAAACACTGGAAGAGTGCCTTCCGTCAATCAAAACGTGATCAAATTGATTACGCGTCTTTTGATCAGGAGACAGCCAAGTTGCTTTACGAATATCGAGATGCTTGAATCTAGTGCTACTAACGACTATGTTTCGCACTGCGGCACAGTCAATCAGCCTCAGTCCGTTATCGGAGGTATTGTCGTGGAGGCTGAACTTTCCGACTGTTGGACCAAAGATATTTTCTTTTCCCACCTTGGCGTTGAAGTCACCAAGCACGATCTTTATGTCGTGGCGGGGGCTGCGCTCATAGGCCTCTTCAAGGCGATCGTAGAAGCTGTCTTTGGTCTCATCGTCCTTGTCTTCTGTCGGAGCGTGCGCACAAATCAGGCTTATATTGAAGAATCTTGCCTTGACACGGATTATGGCAAGTCGTTCGTTCACAGGTGTGAATCGCAGAACATGATGTCGTAGTCTCTTGCCAACCACGAATCCACATCCAAATTCGTGCTTCTCCGCATGGCCGCTGTAGTAGATATCACAGGATGCTTGCCGTGAGCAACCCTGTCCCTTCCATCGCATTTCTTGGATTGCAGTGATATCAGCCTTGTATCTTTCTAAGATATCTATCAGTTGGATAGAGGCACCATCCCAATTAAGGGTTCGGACGTTCCAGGTGCATATCCGTAAATCATTGTCAGTTTTTCGTTTGCGGTAGTCGTCATCAGATTTGGGGATCATTTTTATCTTATTTCTTTTAAGTTTCATTGAAATTTGTTTTTACGTGGTGGGCATCAAACCCAACGCACAACCCTTTAAAGGCAGGGGGAGCCCGCTGCTCAGATTAGCCGTCAAACTAACGGTTGCCAGTTTGCCGTTTCTAGAGGACACCACGCAGAGGTTTGAGTCGACTTGAGACGAGTTCGACATGGATAATGCTGGCCTCACCAGGTTGAGGCAGTCAGACACGTTGCCATGTGAAGATCGCCCCCTTGACCCTCACGCGTTGCCTTGTGAGGATCGTCCTCCAACTGATCGTCCTGGAACTGATTTTATATCCGAATTATCTTCATCCCCCACTTCATGCTCATTCTGAACTAAAGAAGAACATGAACCAAAATCACTACCCGTATCTGCTTTTTCACCATTTTCTTTTTCTCCTGACTCTACTACAAGAGTATAAGTTGGACGAGATGGAGAAACTATGGGGCTGCCATGTTTTTCATAATGGAATTAGTTTTCATTAAAAATTACATCACGACTAAGAAAAACTTCTCTTCTATCCAAACTATAAAGTCGAAAACCTTTCGTTGTTTCTGAGTATCCGACGAAGATGCATTTCTCGGATTTATAATCAAGCTTGCGGCGTTTTTCTTTTGGAATGTGTGACATTGCCGTACAACCAAATATTCTAAAATGACTTAAATTCGGTTTGCGTCCTGACCATAGTTCCTCTGGCGTCTTCTCTAGCTTCTTGTGCGGAGAACGATTGATGATATATCTAGCAGATAACACAGCTTCTGCACAAAAAAACTTCGGTAAACTAGCATCGCTCATCATGGCACGCGCTTTCTCTAGTAAATTGCGATTCATTCTCTCCGCGAGACCATTCTGCTGCGGTGTGTAAGATACAGAAGTTTGATGAACTATACCATAAAGCTTAAGTTCTTTTTCCATCGCTTTGCTCACGTACTCTCCACCATTGTCCGTGCGTAACACCTTTATTTTGCAGCCTTGTTGGTTTTCTACTTCCGCTTTGAAATCTCGAAAGCAACTTAAAACAGAATCTTTTGTTTTCATGAAATAAATATATACTTTCCTTGAATAATCATCTATAAACGTGACGAAATATCTGCTACCAGCAATAGACTTCTCCTCCATTGGACCGCATACATCTGAGTGAATAATGTCCAAAACCCTCGATGCTCTCGACCCCTCTGTTGGAAAACTGACGCGATGTTGTTTGCCCTCTGAACAGGGCATACATGCTGTTATCAACTGCTTTTTGAGAACTATTCCATCGACGTATCCTTTAGACAGCAACTTGATGTTCTCTGCGCACAAATGCCCATAACGACGATGCCAAGTGTCAAAATCAACACTCTTTGATATATAAGCGCTCTGCTTTGCTGCAGCATCTAACTTGAAGAGTCCATTCTTTTCACTTGCTGTAGCAATGATTTTCCCCTAAGAATTCAATATACGACATCCTTTTTGATCGAATATAACTCTATTCCTATGATCAACGATTTTCTTGATGGATAGTAGGTTAACGCCTAAGTCAGGAACGTGTAACACGTCATGTACATCTACGCACTCTGCGCCACTTGGAGTAGCGACCATCAACGAAATGTCACCTTTTCCTACAGCCTTCATTGTATTATCATCTGCTGTCTTAATTTCCCCACTAAACGCCTGAATCTTCGAAAAATTCGCTGCTTGTGCCGTCATATGATCTGTTGCGCCACTATCGATGAACCAGTCATCTGTTGATCCAACTGAGCGATATGCAGAAAACATAGAATATTTGCCATTGCTTTTTTCATGCTTCTCCTTTTTCTTCGATGGACATTCTGTTGCGAAGTGACCAATGCCTTCACAATTAAAGCATCGCACTTTGTCCTTGTTGCCCTTGCTGATCTGTGACTTTTTCTTGCGAAACTTTTTCTTCTTGTGACTTTTTCTTGCCTGTTGTAACGCTAGCCCCAGACAAGCCGGTAATGTTGACGCGAATTTTTTCACGTGGTAGACCTAACATTTATACAGCTCTTTGTGATACAAAGGAAGTTTGTGACCCTTGGTTCATCAATGCCCTAAAGTGCTGAGTTTGACCGGTAACAGATTTTAGCGTAATAATTAATGTAGGTAAAATAACGTCATGTGGCTTGCGAGCTTTGGAGGACGATCCTCACAAGGCAACGCGTGAGGGTCAAGGGGGCGATCTTCACATGGCAACGTGTCTGACTGCCTCAACCTGGTGAGGCCAGCATTATCCATGTCGAACTCGTCTCAAGTCGACTCAAACCTCTGCGTGGTGTCCTCTAGAAACGGCAAACTGGCAACCGTTAGTTTGACGGCTAATCTGAGCAGCGGGCTCCCCCTGCCTTTAAAGGGTTGTGCGTTGGGTTTGATGCCCACCACGTAAAAACAAATTTCAATGAAACTTAAAAGAAATAAGATAAAAATGATCCCCAAATCTGATGACGACCACCGCAAACGAAAAACTGACAATGATTTACGGATATGCACCTGGAACGTCCGAACCCTTAATTGGGATGGTGCCTCTATCCAACTGATAGATATCTTAGAAAGATACAAGGCTGATATCACTGCAATCCAAGAAATGCGATGGAAGGGACAGGGTTGCTCACGGCAAGCATCCTGTGATATCTACTACAGCGGCCATGCGGAGAAGCACGAATTTGGATGTGGATTCGTGGTTGGCAAGAGACTACGACATCATGTTCTGCGATTCACACCTGTGAACGAACGACTTGCCATAATCCGTGTCAAGGCAAGATTTTTAACATAAGCCTGATTTGTGCGCACGCTCCGACAGAAGACAAAGACGATGAGACCAAAGACAGCTTCTACGATCGCCTTGAAGATGCCTATGAGCGCAGCCCCCGCCACGACATAAAAATCGTGCTTGGTGACTTCAACGCCAAGGTGGGAAAAGAAAATATCTTTGGTCCAACAGTCGGAAAGTTCAGCCTCCACGACAATACCTCCGATAACGGACTGAGGCTGATTGACTGTGCCGCAGTGCGAAACATAGTCGTTAGTAGCACTAGATTCAAGCATCTCAATATTCATAAAGCAACTTGGCTGTCTCCTGATCAAGAGACGCGCAACCAAATTGATCACGTTTTGATTGACGGAAGGCACTCTTCCAGTGTTTTAGATGTACGCACGATCCGTGGTGCCAATATAGACTCGGATCATTATCTTGTCGCAGCCAAGATCCGTACACGCCTGTGCGCAACCAAGAATGCGCGCAATCCAGCACAGAGAAAGCTAGACGTCGAAAAGCTGCAATCAAAACAAACAGCCGAAGACTTCGCTACTCGACTCTCACTCCTGCTTCAAGAAAGCACTCCTCCGATCGACGATATATGCGCGCAGTGGAATCACATTTCCCACTCTATGCGTACGGCTGCCGAAGAGGTGATTGGCTATCACCGCCCTCGCCGAAACCAGTGGCACGACCAAGAGTGTCGCGACGCCACTGCAGAAAAAGACGCCGCCTACAAAGCCATCCTGCAGTCGGTTGTAACGCGTGCTGCTAAGGAGTGATACAAAGAGAAGAGGAGGGAAGAGAGACGCATTTTCAGGCGAAAGAAAAGGGAAGCGGAAATGCGTGAGTGCGAGAAAATTGAGATGAATGGTGACAGGAATGAGGTCCGAAACTTTTTCGAAAAAATAAGACGCCTGGCCGATGGTTTCAAGACCGGGGCCTCTTCCTGCAAGGATGAAAATGGGAATCTAGTGACAGATATCCAGAGTACACTGATGATGTGGAGGGAACACTTCTCTAGGCTTCTGAATGGAAACGACGACAACAATCCCGCCAATAGAGATGATATTCCGGAATCCCCAATTTTAGACGACAGCGTTGAAGTTCCGCTGCCCGACCATAGTGAAGTCTTGAAAGCTATAGCTCGGCTTAAAAACAACAAAGCCGCAGGAGCCGATGGCTTACCTGCTGAGCTCTTCAAGAATGCAGGCGAAGCTCTATTTAAATGCATTCATGAGCTTCTATGCAGAATATGGTCGGAAGAATGCATTCCAAACGATTGGAACCTCAGTGTGCTCTGCCCAATCCACAAGAGAGGCGATCCCACAATTTGGGCCAACTACAGTGGGATAAGCCTTCTGAATATCGCATATAAGGTTCTGTTGAGCGTACTATGTGAAAGACTGATGCCCATCGTAAACCAGCTGATTGGACCTTATCAGTGTGACTTCAGACCTGGCAAATCCACCATAGACCAGATATTTACGCTACGACAAATATTGGAGAAGACCCTAGAAAAACAAATCGACACACACCATCTTTTTGTCGATTATAAAGCCGCCTTCGACAGTCCAATAAGGAATCATCTATAATCCACCATGTCTGAATTTGGTATTCCTGCAAAGCTCATCCGCCTTTGCAGAATGACACTGAGCAACACCAGCAGCACAGTTAAAATCGGGAAGGATCTCACTCCTCCGTTCGATACCAAACGAGGTTTCAGACAAGGTGATTCCTTATCGTGCGACTTTTTCAACCTGATGATGGAGAAGATCATCCGAGCTGCTGATTTGAGACGCAGTGGCACGATATTCTACAAAAGTATTATGCTGCTGGCGTATGCTGATGATATCGATATCATTGGCCATAATACGCGCGAAGTCAGCGCAGCATTCTCCAGATTAGCGAAAGAGTCGAGTCGAATGGGTCTTGCAGTGAACGCAGATAAGACAAAATACCTAGTGTCAACAAATAAACAGTCCCAGCGTCTTGGAAACCACGTCACTGTTGACAACATCTCCTTCGAGGTTGTTAAGGACTTCGTCTACCTGGGATCCAGCATTAACTCTTTCAACGATGTCAGTATTGAGATAAAGCGAAGGATAACTCTTGCCAACAGGTGTTACTTTGGGCTGAGTAGGCAATTGAGAAGCAGAGCCCTCTCTCGACGAACAAAACTCACGCTCTATAAGTCACTAATCATGCCCGTCCTATTATATGCAGCACAAACTTGGACGTTGAGCAGTTCTGATGAAAAGACTTTGAGGCCTTCGAGAGAAAGATCCTTCGTAAGATCTTCGGTCCAATCTGCGTCAATGGCGAGTACCGAATTCGATGGAACCACGAGCTGTATGAGCTGTACGCTGACATCGACATAGTTAAGCGCATTAAAATCGAGCGGCTCCGCTGGCTAGGTCATGTTGAGCGAATGGAAAACGACGCTCCAGCGAAAAAAATATTCGATTCGGTGCCCGGTGGTGGTCAACGCAGAAGAGGACGCCCACATCTTCGTTGGAAGGATCAGGTGTTGGATAACCTGACTACACTTGGTGTTTCCAACTGGCGCCAGCAAGCGCAAAATAGAAATGGCTGGCGCAATTTCTTATACGAGGCCAAAACCGACCTTCGGTTGTAAGCGCCAGATAAGTAAGTAAGTAAGGCTTGCGAGCTGCGTTATTTTTTCGGAGCTCTTGCGTTAATGATTGAGTGGCTGCCAAATGCATTGTTGATGTTGTTAATGGTGCAGACATACCCATAACCTCTCTATCCGTATGTATCAATGTATGATGCTTACCTCCGGATACACCACAGGTACGCCGACTACTGCATCTTGTTGCTGTATGGTTGTATCCAAGGCAATTGAAACACAATTTATATTTTTCCACAGCCTCTCTTTTCTTTTCCTTCCTCTTTTCTCAACAATACTCATTTCGATGAAAGTTTTACGTTCTCGTACCGTGTGATCAGCCTTTTCACAAATTGGGCAAGTTGTTGTTTTCTTCACGGTATGAATTGATTTAATGGTTTCTTTGCTGTATAAGGCAGCATAATCCAGTTTGCGTCGAGATTGTGACAGAGATTGATGCTGTCTTTCTCCTACTTTTGAAGCAGTAACCATCATAAGATATTGCTCATCTAAAAGAGAACACAATTCAGAAAAAGTTGGAATATTACTTTGTTTTCGCAATGAGCGATCCCACTCAGTGCGAATTACGTTTGGTAACCTTTTTACTATATAATATACCAGAACTTGATCTTGATCACTTGTAGCTACTCCTAGTGTTTTGATTGAGTTAACACAAGACCTACATGTTTGGATAAATTTCTTTAAAGAAGCCGGATCATTGCGATTAACATCGGGTTGTTGATCTAGAACAGGCCTAATCAACGAAATGAATAAAAGGACCAAAGCCCAATTAAGAAAGATAATCGCCTGATTAAAATAAACAACAAAATACATTAACAACAACAAAAGCGAACATGTTAGCGTCACCACCATCGACGGCAACATAATTTGTTGCTTTTTGCAAGTGCAAAGAATGTGTTGATAAAAAATCCCAAAAACAAAATACATACGCGACAAGCATGCGTAGCAGAACACGAGAACGTCTGAATTTCTATTCCACCAACAAAACACACGCACAACAAAAAATTTGGTGATCGCACAGCATGCTTGTGTGTTTTGATGTGTATGTTGTTGTTGTTTGTTATAGTTAATTTTCGCAAGTGCATTTCGTCGTAAATTTGGCGCAAGCAAAATGTGAGTTTTATTCAATTTTAATCAATGGGCCAATTATTACAACACGGTTCACAAGGGCCACCTTTGTGATTAGGCCTGATCTAAAACATCCATATAATGCGTGAACAATATCCGTTTATTGTCGTAGCGATTACACATCATTTCCCATGCTTCATGATAGTTACTTCCAACAAGGCTAATATGTTGTATGTCTTGAGCAGCATCGCACGATAAAACCGACTTCAGATAGTGAAAACGTTGTAAATTGCTCAAATTTTCATTTTGATGTTTACGATCCACAAATATCTCTTTGAATGCAGGCCATTCGACCTAGTCCCCAGAAAAAGTTGATAGTTTAACTTCAGGTAATGGTACTGTGGTCGGCATGCCAGGTGTCGTGGTGGACGTGTTGCTTAGAACTGAAGATGACCCTTGTTGCTCAGATGATGCGTGCTTAGCTTGAAGTGATTCCCGAATGACAACAAAAGCGTCAAGGAACGCTTCTTCGAATTGTTCGCAGATTTGGACATCAATATATGATTTTTTAACTTCAGCGTTCTTGGATTGCCCCATTAAAATTCGGTGATTTTCTCGAAATTTTACGCGGTATGCAGTTAACGTATCCAAACGAACATTATGATATGCTTCAGTTTTACGCGCCGTTCCATCTTTCTTAAAGTTTTTTAATGTTGTTTGACTGATTGATAAATAGCCACTAGCTCCGCAATGATTTCGTCCATGCTGAATTCGTCTTTTTGTCCAGGAACAATATCAAAGCACTTACTTACTTAGGGTTAGGTTAGTTTGATGAAATTCCGTCTCCGACCCAGATAACCGCAGCAGATACTCACAGGAGGCACTAATGGTTTGAGTCCGTCTGGTGAATTTTTTGACCGGATGGATCCGTTGCGATTATAGATAAAGCTGAAAAAGAAAAGTAAAGTTAAAGATGATATTGTAATCTAACTAATTATAATTTTATTGTGCGACCATGCGCTTCAGAAAGCAAAAAAATGTGTTTCTATTCGTAGGCTGATCTACAAAAAACAGAACATGATATAAAGTGAATAAAACAAAACGTCAAAATAATAAAGGGTGACCAGATGAATCATCAAATAGTGAGTGACCAGCTTCAACAATGTGATAATATCAGGTGATGTTAATTTAAGGGGGAAATATACCCAGAGGCCGAAAAAAGGGTCATGTTTGTGAATTTTTTTAAGGAAACCTAAGGGATATTTTTAAATGAGGGTTTTATACCTTAAAATATACACATTCCAGAGTATGTTTAGTTTTGTTTTTTTTATTAAAAATTAATTAATTAATATTAAGGTAGATACAGCATTTTTTGTTGAGCGCTCTGAAAAAATGGCGAATTGCGGTGACCAAGATTGCTCCTCCTATATTCATCTGAAACAAAAAAATCAATAATATTATTAAACTAGATACTTAAAACTCGTACTTGTCATAACCGATTTTGAAAATATTGATTTTTCACAAAATGGCGAACTTCCCAAAGTAAGTTAACGATTTTTGACCAAAAATTCATCATTATTTTGCCTATAAAAAATGAACGAATCTACGAAAAAAAATCCCATGACAAGTATGAGATTATTATGAATAAAACAAACCTGCAAAAAATCAAAATGATTGGTTCACTGAGTTTCGAGAAATCTTGGTCACCGACTTTGAAAACATGGTTTCGAGAAAAACGCGTTTGAAAATAAGGGCCAGCTCTAGAAGGCGATTAGGCGAAGGCGACTAGGCTATAACTTTGTTATTTTTCGAGATATCGCCTTGAAATTTTCACCACATATTTTTGTGACAAAAGGTGAAAAAAAGTTCTGGGTACATAACTCCCCTTAAGTAATATAAAGGGTTTTCCATTATGGACTTGACAACTTTTTTTAAATAAAACGCAAACCATTCGGGATATTTCAAAAACTTTATTATAGGCTTGAAATACAATCAAAGCATTTATGAATGGAACTCGACTTTGTTCATATGGCCACCACGGGCACATATGCAGCGGTCGATTCGTTTGATCCAATTTTCGATGACTCGGCCACACATTTCGGCCGAAACGGCCGCTATTGCGCGTTCAATGTTGGCTCTGAGCTCTTCCAACGTCATCGGCTTCTTGGCTTAGACCAATGACTTGAGGTAGCCCCAAAGACAATAGTCTAGAGGCGTTAAATCGCACGAACGAGGCGGGCAATCTACTGGCCCATTTCTTGAGGTAACACGTTCTTCAAGCTTACTCTTTAATAAATCGATTGTAACGTGTGCTGTGTGACTTGTGGCACCATCCTGTTGGAATCACATGTCGTCCAAGTCCATATATTCCGATTCAGGCCAGAAATAATCGGTAATCATGGCGCGATAACGATGGCCATTCACAGTAACGTTAGGATCGTTATCGTCTATGAAAAAATATGGTCCAATGACGCCGCCGGCATGCAAACCGCGCACCAAACAGTTATTTTTGTGGATGAAGTGGTGATTCATAAAGCATATGTGGATTTTTACCAGACCAGTAACGCATATTTTGCTTATTGACGAACCTATTGGCGTCCGTGGCGTAGTTGGTTAAAGTGCGTGGCCGCTATGTCAAAGAACTTTGGAAACCCAGGTTCGAACCCCAGCAGCGACAGAAAATTATTTGAATTAAAATAATTTTTCTGTACGGCCGCCACCTCTCTGCAGACAATGGCAAACCTCAGAGAGTAATCAAAAATGCCATGTAAAGCTTCTTGAGAACGAGAACTTTCCGTTCATCGCCGTTCGGAGTCGGCGTTAAGCATGTAGGTCCGGTTCTCGGTCAATTGTGTACAAACTTAATAACACGCACAACACAATTGATCATTAGAAGCTAGGTCAAAGTCCTTTCAAGGGCTGAAATGGCCAGTTATTTATTTTTATTTTTTTTTTTTACGAACCTATTGAGCCAAAAATGAGCTTCGTCACTGAAGACGATTTTGCGATGAAATTCATCATCTTGGCGCATCTTTTCCAGATCCCAATCGGAAAAGAACGTACGTACGGAAAAGAAGAACGTACGAACGAACGAACGAACGTAAAGAACGTACGTCGCTTTAAATGGTCCATCGGCTTCAATTCTTGAGTCAGCTTGATCTTGTATGGGTATAAACCAAGATCCTTACGAAAAATTCGCCATAAAGTGGTCTGGGCAATGCCCAATTCTTGAGAACGCCGTTGCCTCACTGGTACGGCAACATCACATAACGAATATGTAGACTCAAATTTTTGCACTAACCTTGTTATTGTCTGGTTACTAGGGCGAGAATTACTACCAAAAATTGTAGTTACTTACTTAGTTATTTATCGGGCGCTTACAACCGTAGTTCGGCTTGCTGGCGCCAGTTGGAAACACCAAGCTGATCCTTCCAACGAAGATGTGGGCGTCCTCTTCTGCGTTGACCACCACCGGGCTCCGAATCAAATATTTAAAAGCGCTTTTAATCTATAATTTTCAGTGTTAGATAGCTTCTGGTATTCTAACCTATAGAATTCAATCAATAGAAACACGTGATTTTGTGTACTATTCACAATTTCAGAGGAAGGAGAATTGAGGCTAACCACAAATTCCTCATCAGTAAATATTAAAACCAAGATGTGATCATGTTCATTAAATCTATTATTTATCTGAACCAAATCGTATTGAAAAAAGAAATTAATTAGAAGCGCTTCAATTTCAGAACTAATATTAAGGGGCAAGAGATGAATATCATCAGATACCGGTTTCCAAATTATTGGGTTTTCCAATAGAGACTGGACAACTTTGAATTAAATTTCTGAATGCACCCTTTAACTAATCATCAAAATGTCACTGTCAATTTATTCAGTAAACTCAATATTTACATCATAATAAAGTATACGAATAAAAAACGTCTGCAAATTATAAAAATTTACTACCGAAATTCGGAATCGGTAATCGCAACTTTAAGAGCGATAATTACAATTTTCAATCCACAAGAAAGGCGATCCCACAATTTGCGCCAACTACCATGGGATTAGCCTTCTTAATATCGCATATTAGGTCCTGTCGAGCGTATTATGTGAAAGACTCAAGCCCATCGTAAACCAGTTGATTGGACCTTATCATTGTGGCTTCAGACCTGGCAAATCCACCATAGACCAGATATTTACGCTACGACAAATCTTGGAGAAGACCCTAGAAAAACAAATTGACACACATATTTTTGCCGATTACATAGCCGTCTTCAACAGACCAATAAGGAATCATCTTTACTCCATCATGTCTGAATTTGGTATTCCTGCAAAGCTCATCCATCTTTGCAAAATGACACTGAGCAACACCAGCAGTACAGTTAAAATCGGGAAGGACCTCACTCCTCCATTCGATACCAAACGAGGTTTAAGACAAGGTGATTCCTTATCGTGCGACTTTTTCGATCTAATGATGGAGAATATCATCCGAGCTGCTGATTTGAGACGCAGTGGCACGATATTCTACAAAAGTATTATGCTACTGGCGTATGCTGGTGATATCGATATTATTCGCCATAATACGAGTGAAGTCAGTGCAGCATTCTCGAAATTAGCCAAAGAGTCAAGTCGAATGGGTCTTACAGTGAACGCAGATAAGACGAAATAAATAGTGTTAACAAATAAACAGTCCCACCGTCTTGGAAACCACGTCACTGTTGACAAAATCTCCTTCGAGGTTGTTAAGGACTTCGTCTACCTGGGATCCAGCCTAAACTCTTTCAACGATGTCAGTATTGAGATAAAACGAAGGATAACTCTTGCCAAAAGGTGTTACTTTGGACTGAGTACGCAATTGAGAAGCTGAGTCCTCTCTCGATGAACAAAACTCAAGCTCTATAAGTCACTAATTATGCCCGTCCTATTATATGCAGCACAAACCTGGACGTTGAGCAGTTCTGATGAAAAGACTTTGGGAGCCTTCGAGAGAAAGATTCTTCGTAAAATCTTCGGTCCAATCTGCGTCAATGTCGAGTACCGAATTCGATGGAACCACGAGCTGTATGAGCTGTACGCTGACATCGACATAGTGAAGCGCATTCAAATCGAGTGGCTCCGCTGGCTAGGTCATGTTGAGCGAATGGAAAACGACACTCCAGTGAAAATATATTCGATTCGGTGCCCGGTGGTGGTCAACGCAGAAGAGGTCCCCCACATCTTCGTTGGAAGGAGCAGGTGTTGGATAATCTCACCACGCTTGGTGTTTCCAACTGGCACCAGCAAGTGCAAAACACAAATAGCTGGCGCAATTTCTTATACGAGGCCAAAACCGAACTACGATTGTACGCGCCCGATAAATAACTAAGTAAGTAACTACAATTTTTGGTAGTAATTCTCGCCCTAGTAACCAGACAATAACAAGGTTAGTGCAAAAATTTGAGTCTACATATTCGTTATGTGATGTTGCCGTACCAGTGAGGCAACGGCGTTCTCAAGAATTGGGCATTGCCCAGACCACTTTATGGCGAATTTTTCGTAAGGATCTTGGTTTATACCCATACAAGATCAAGCTGACTCAAGAATTGAAGCCGATGGACCATTTAAAGCGACGTACGTTCTTTACGTTTGTTCGTTCGTTCGTACGTTCTTCTTTTCCGTACGTACGTTCTTTTCCGATTGGGATCTGGAAAAGATGCGCCAAGATGATGAATTTCATCGCAAAATCGTCTTCAGTGACGAAGCTCATTTTTGGCTCAATAGGTTCGTCAATAAGCAAAATATGCGTTATTGGTCTGGTAAAAATCCACATATGCTTTATGAATCACCACTTCATCCACAAAAATAACTGTTTGGTGCGCGGTTTGCATGCCGGCGGCGTCATTGGACCATATTTTTTCATAGACGATAACGATCCTAACGTTACTGTGAATGGCCATCGTTATCGCGCCATGATTACCGATTATTTCTGGCCTGAATCGGAATATATGGACTTGGACGACATGTGATTCCAACAGGATGGTGCCACAAGTCACACAGCACACGTTACAATCGATTTATTAAAGAGTAAGCTTGATGAACGTGTTACCTCAAGAAATGGGCCAGTAGATTGCCCGCCTCGTTCGTGCGATTTAACGCCTCTAGACTATTGTCTTTGGGGCTACCTCAAGTCATTGGTCTAAGCCAAGAAGCCGATGACGTTGGAAGAGCTCAGAGCCAACATTGAACGCGCAATAGCGGCCGTTTCGGCCGAAATGTGTGGCCGAGTCATCGAAAATTGGATCAAACGAATCGACCGCTGCATATGTGCCCGTGGTGGCCATATGAACAAAGTCGAGTTCCATTCATAAATGCTTTGATTGTATTTCAAGCCTATAATAAAGTTTTTGAAATATCCCGAATGGTTTGCGTTTTATTTAAAAAAAGTTGTCAAGTCCATAATGGAAAACCCTTTATATTACTTAAGGGGAGTTATATACCCAGAACTTTTTTTCACCTTTTGTCACAAAAATATGTGGTGAAAATTTCAAGGCGATATCTCGAAAAATAACAAAGTTATAGCCTAGTCGCCTTCGCCTAATCGCCTTCTAGAGCTGGCCCTTATTTTCAAACGCGTTTTTCTCGAAACCATGTTTTCAAAGTCGGTGACCAAGATTTCTCGAAACTCAGTGAACCAATCATTTTGATTTTTTGCAGGTTTGTTTTATTCATAATAATCTCATACTTGTCATGGGATTTTTTTTCGTAGATTCGTTCATTTTTTATAGGCAAAATAATGATGAATTTTTGGTCAAAAATCGTTAACTTACTTTGGGAAGTTCGCCATTTTGTGAAAAATCAATATTTTCAAAATCGGTTATGACAAGTACGAGTTTTAAGTATCTAGTTTAATAATATTATTGATTTTTTTTGTTTCAGATGAATATGGGAGGAGCAATCTTGGTCACCGCAATTTGCCATTTTTTCAGAGCGCTCAACAAAAAATGCTGTATCTACCTTAATATTAATTAATTAATTTTTAATAAAAAAAAACATAACTAAACATACTCTTGAATGTGTATATTTCAAGGTATAAAACCCTCATTTAAAAATATCCCTTAGGTTTCCTTAAAAAAATTCACAAACATGACCCTTTTTTCGGCCTCTGGGTATATTTCCCCCTTAAATTAACATCACCTGATATTATCACATTGTTGAAGCTGGTCACTCACTATTTGATGATTCATCTGGTCACCCTTTATTATTTTGACGTTTTGTTTTATTCACTTTATATCATGTTCTGTTTTTTGTAGATCAGCCTACGAATAGAAACACATTTTTTTGCTTTCTGAAGCGCATGGTCGCACAATAAAAGTATAATTAGTTAGATTACAATATCATCTTTAACTTTACTTTTCTTTTTCAGCTTTATCTATAATCGCAACGGATCCATCCGGTCAAAAAATTCACCAGACGGACTCAAACCATTAGTGCCTCCTGTGAGTATCTGAGTATCTAACCCTAAGTAAGTAAGTGCTTTGATATTGTGCCTGGACAAAAAGACGAATTCAGCATGGACGAAATCATTGCGGAGCTAGTGGCTATTTATCAATCAGTCAAACAACATTAAAAAACTTTAAGAAAGATGGAACGGCGCGTAAAACTGAAGCATATCATAATGTTCGTTTGGATACGTTAACTGCATACCGCGTAAAATTTCGAGAAAATCACCGAATTTTAATGGGGCAATCCAAGAACGCTGAAGTTAAAAAATCATATATTGATGTCCAAATCTGCGAACAATTCGAAGAAGCGTTCCTTGACGCTTTTGTTGTCATTCGGGAATCACTTCAAGCTAAGCACGCATCATCTGAGCAACAAGGGTCATCTTCAGTTCTAAGCAACACGTCCACCACGACACCTGGCATGCCGACCACAGTACCATTACCTGAAGTTAAACTATCAACTTTTTCTGGGGACTAGGTCGAATGGCCTGCATTCAAAGAGATATTTGTGGATCGTAAACATCAAAATGAAAATTTGAGCAATTTACAACGTTTTCACTATCTGAAGTCGGTTTTATCGTGCGATGCTGCTCAAGACATACAACATATTAGCCTTGTTGGAAGTAACTATCATGAAGCATGGGAAATGATGTGTAATCGCTACGACAATAAACGGATATTGTTCACGCATTATATGGATGTTTTAGATCAGGCCTAATCACAAAGGTGGCCCTTGTGAACCGTGTTGTAATAATTGGCCCATTGATTAAAATTGAATAAAACTCACATTTTGCTTGCGCCAAATTTACGACGAAATGCACTTGCGAAAATTAACTATAACAAACAACAACAACATACACATCAAAACACACAAGCATGCTGTGCGATCACCAAATTTTTTGTTGTGCGTGTGTTTTGTTGGTGGAATAGAAATTCAGACGTTCTCGTGTTCTGCTACGCATGCTTGTCGCGTATGTATTTTGTTTTTGGGATTTTTTATCAACACATTCTTTGCACTTGCAAAAAGCAACAAATTATGTTGCCGTCGATGGTGGTGACGCTAACATGTTCGCTTTTGTTGTTGTTAATGTATTTTGTTGTTTATTTTAATCAGGCGATTATCTTTCTTAATTGGGCTTTGGTCCTTTTATTCATTTCGCTGTTTAGGCCTGTTCTAGATCAACAACCCGATGTTAATCACAATGATCCGGCTTCTTTAAAGAATTTTATCCAAACATGTAGGTCTTGTGTTAACTCAATCAAAAAACTAGGAGTCGCTACAAGTGATCAAGATCAAGTTCTGGTATATTATATGGTAAAAAGGTTACCAAACGTAATTCGCACTGAGTGGGATCGCTCATTGCGAAAACAAAGTAATATTCCAACTTTTTCTGAATTGTGTTCTCTTTTAGATGAGCAATATCTTATGATGGTTACTGCTTCAAAAGTAGGAGAAAGACAGCATCAATCTCTGTCACAATCTCGACGCAAACTGGATTATGCTGCCTTATACAGCAAAGAAACCATTAAATCAATTCATACCGTGAAGAAAACAACAACTTGTCCAATTTGTGAAAAGGCTGATCACCCGGTACGAGAACGTAAAACTTTCATCGAAATGAGTATTGTTGAGAAAAGAGGAAGGAAAAGAAAAGAGAGGCTGTGGAAAAATATAAATTGTGTTTCAATTGCCTTGGATACAACCATACAGCAACAAGATGCAGTAGTCGGCGTACCTGTGGTGTATGCGGAGGTAAGCATCATACATTGATACATACGGATAGAGAGGTTATGGGTATGTCTGCACCATCAACAACATCAACAATGCATGTGGCAGCCACTCAATCATCAGCAAGAGCTCCGAAAAAATAACGCAGCTCGCAAGCCACATGACGTTATTTTACCTACATTAATAGCCATATTTTGTAAAACGAACGCAGTCACTTGCGTTAAGATTTTCAGTCTGGCAATACCTTTTTCATATGAAGTAAAACAAAGTCTCTCTCTCACTCAAAAATTTTCTACTAAAATATATTACCAGATAAGAAAACCCGAAGTGACGTGATTGCGTGCGTTTTACAAAATATGGCCATAATTATTACGCTAAAATCTGTTACCGGTCAAACTCAGCACTTTAGGGCGTTGATGAACCAAGGGTCACAGACTTCCTTTGTATCACAAAGAGCTGTATAAATGTTAGGTCTACCACGTGAAAAAATTCGCGTCAACATTACCGGCTTGTCTGGGGCTAGCGTTACAACAGGCCGTTGTTGTGTTAATATTGTTGTTGGTTCAAGGTTGGATGTTCGCGTGCAGTATCATTCTATGGCGTATAAGCTACCAAAGGTATGCGGAATATTACCATCAAGTAAAGTTGTTACGGCAGGTTTTCATCACCTCAAAAACTGGCAACTGGCGGATCCAAATTCTTTTGAGCCTCAATCTATTGATGTACTTTTGGGAAACGACGTTTATGATGAGTGTATCTTAGGTGATGTTCGCCGGGGGGCATCGGATTGCCCATTGCACAGAAAACAACCTTTGGGAATATAATATCTGGGAAAAATGCTTCAAGTTGTTCGATATCGGGTTACTTACCTCATTTATCAATAAATCAAGACATCGAATTTGACATCCTGCTCAGAAAATTTTGGGAACTAGAAAGCATAGGGGATTCTAAAGTTTTTTCAGATGAAGATAACTTTTATCAAAACACCCATAAAAGAATGGAACATGGCAAATATCTAGTTCGGTTGCCATTGAAATGTGAATTTGGTTCATCTTACTTTATCGGAAAATCCAAGGCATCAGCTCTAAAACGTTTTTTGCAATTGGAAAACCGTTTAATGAAAGACACAAAATTAAAGGCAGCTTACAAGGAGCAGATTAACAAATATTTAAAATTATGCCAAATGAAACCGGTAACAACCACTGAAGAACAACAATGTATGGTAGATTTAAACAACGATCGTAGAGTAACCTGCTGCTATCTCCCTCACCATCCAGTTGTCAAGGAGTCGGCCGTAAGCACCAAGGTGAGAATTGTATTCGATGCGTCCAACAAAACAACAAACGGAAAGGCACTAAACGATATTTTGGCTACGGGTCCTGCTCTTCAGCAAGATTTATCTGCGGTATTAACTAGCTGGCGTACTTTGAAATATGCATTTATGGCAGATATCGAAAAGATGTTTAGGTGCATTGACGTCGATGAGGAAGATGCTCAGTACCAAAGGATTCTCTGGAGGGAGGAGCCTAAGTCACCAATTCAAGAGTTTTATTGTTCCACTTTTATGTTTGGAAATGCCTCTGCGCCATTCATTCAATTGGTGCACGATGAAGGTGAACGTTTTCCGATGGCTGCTAAAGTTGTTAAACAGCAAATGTACGTGGACGATATATTGGCTGGTGCTGACATACGAGAAGGTGCTTTACGTGTTCGTGAGGAGGTTACATCTATGTTTAAGAGCGCATCTTTTGAATTGAAAAAGTGGGCAAGCAATGAACCTTCCATTTTAGAAGACATTCCAGTGGAACACAAACATGTAAAAGGGTTGTTAGAATTTAAGTATTCTAGTGCGGTAAAAGCTTTGGGTATGTATTGGGATCCATGTTTGGATGAATTTAAGTTCCAAGTAGGATTTAAAGTTTGTATTGAAAACCCAACAAAACGCTCAATTTTATCAAACATTGCACGACTCTTTGATCCCCTAGATTGGCTGAATCCAATCGTACTGTCAGCTAAAATAATGCAGAAGTTTTGGATGTGCAAAATAGGCTGGGACACGCCGGTACCGGAAGCTCTTCAAAGGTCATGGAAAGTGACGGAAACAACAACAACGACAATAATAATAACAACAGCAGCAGCAACAACAACAACAACAACAGCAGCAACAGCAATAACAATAGCAGCAGCATTAAAAACAACTACAGCAACAACAGTATTAACAACAACAACAACAATATTAACAACAATAACAAAAACAAAACAAGATAAGTTGACATTTTCATTATAATTTTTGATTATTAAGATTTATTATTTTTATTATTACTATTTTTAATAATTATTATTCATTCTTATTATTCAATAAATATTTCATTCAAATTCAATTTATATAAAATATTATACTGTGAACTTCTCTCCAATTAAACACCTTATTTAATAATTTTATTAACTAATAATGGTATTAACTAGATCTTTTTCTAGAAATAATCCATTAGAAATAAACACACTACCAAATAACACTAATCATCACGCTACTGAATATAACATTAACATTTCTCCATCTAACACATCAACACCACTACAAATCTCACCAAATCAAAACACTTTTCAAAATCCACCACCTAATACATCAAATCACATAACAATGGAAAACAATCACAATCAAAACCAAAACACACATACATCTCACAACCCAATCACACAAAATTCTATAAAATTACCATCATTTTGGCTTGAATTTCCCGATGCTTGGTTTTTACAAGCAGAAGTACAATTCACCTTACATAATATCACGGATGATAATTAAAAATTTCAATTAATTCTTATTTCACTTCCACAACATGTAATCACAAAAATTTTAAACATTATTCATCCACCTCCAACTATTCACAAGTACCAATGCATAAAAAACGCATTGTGTGAAAGATTTTCTCTTAGCGAAAAGAAGAGATTAAAGGAACATTTTTCCAATACTCAATTGGGTGACCATAAACCCTCTGAATTTTTTCGAGACATGAAGTCCTTGGCCGGTTCTAATTCAATCGTCGGTCGCGAATTGTTGTATAAGTTGTGGCAACGAAAACTACCACAACATTTACAGATACGTCTTGTAGTGATAAAAGTGTTGATGAAAGAATAAACCTCGCTGATAAAATATATGAATTTACTAATAAACCACAAAATTCAACAATTTCAAGCATCAATCAAAATTCAATTGAACAATGTATGCTCAATGTAAACTCAAAATAAGATCTAGATCCCATGATCGAAACAATTCAAGATTTAGAAACAAATCCAGACGGCGATATTCAAATTCTCGTGATAATATTTGTTGGTATCACAGAAAATCATCAAAACTCTTTAAAATTGACTTAGGTTTTCGTCGTGTTTTTAAATTTCCATTTTTATTGGCTAACATTTCACCCCTATTATTGGAGCTAATTTTTTAGAAAAATTTGGAATAATAGTTGATATGAAAAATAAACAATTAATCTAACTACCATATTAAAAGTAAATGGAACTTCCGGTTTTTGTGATATTTATTCCCTTAAACTTCCTCTTAATGAAAATAAATTTTCTAATTTACTCAAGGAATTCCCTTACCTCTGAATTCCCTCTGAATTCCCTTACCCTGAACCAGACTACTCTAAACCAGTGAAGCACAATACCTTTCATAGGATAGAGACAAAAGGAACTATTCCATTTACAAGACCACGTCATTTAGATCCAATCAAAATAAATTGCTAAAGCTGAATTCGAATATCTTGTCAAAGTTGGTATATGTAAACCTTCCAACTCTCCTTTTGCGTCTGCCCTTCATTTGGTCCCTAAAAAAGAACAAAATGATTGGCGACCATGTGGAGATTACAGAATGCTCAACTGTATAACCATACCCGATCGTTATCCACTTCCACACATACATGATTCAAGTATTGAACTTAAAAACAAAACCATATTTTCAAAAATTGATCTCGTTCGTGCGTACCATCAGATTCCAATGGCTGAAGAAGATGTCCATAAAACTGCAATAACTACACCATTTGGAATGTTCGAATTTCTACGCATGCCATTCGGTCTACGAAATAGTGCTCAGGCCTTCCAGCGTTTCATCAATGAAGTATTTTTTGGTTTGGACTTCGTTTTTACATATGTGGATGACATTTTAATTGCAAGTGAAAATGAGACTCATTATTTGGACCTTTAACAATCATTTTTACTCGACTACAACAATACGGACTTAATGTTAAACCTTCGAAATGTATATTTGGTGTGCCTTCACTAGATTTTCTTAGCTATGAAATTTCTTCCAATGGAATACAGCATTCTAAAGATAGAGTTAATTTAATTACAAATTTTGAAAGACCAACTTCCATAAATAAGTTACAAAAATTTATTGGAATGATTAATTACTACCATCGTTACATTCCGATGTTAGCTGCAGAACTAAGTTATCTGCACGATATGTTAACATCTGAATCTAAAGGTAAATCCAAACAGTTAAATTGGACCGAGAAATCAATCACTGCATTTGAGAAAGTTCGATCACTTTTTGCTAAAAATACTCTTCTGACACATTTTAATAGACATACACATTTATCTCTAGCAGTAGATGCATCAAACGTCGCTATTGGAGCTGTTCTACAACAATCCATAAAATATAGTTGGGAACCTTTAGCATATTTTTCTCAAAAACTTAGTCTAACAGAAATAAAATATTCTACTTTCGACAGAGAACTTTTAGGAATATATCGCGCTATCAAACATTTTAGACACTTCTTGGAAGGAAAACAATTTGTTATCTATACAGACCACAAACCCTTAACATTTATCATAAATTCAAAAACAGACAGATAACCCCGACATTCACGACACTAAGAATATATAGCACAATTTACAAACAACATACAATACATTTCCGGAAAACAAAATATAGTTGCAGACACTCTTTCACGCATTCCAGAAATCGATGCTATATCTACACAAGAGATTAATTTTCAAATACTATACAAAGAACAACAAGATGATAAAACGCTAAAATCTCTCATTGAATCTCCAAATTCCAAATACAATCTAAAAGCAATTCTAATCCCTATCCTAAATATTAAAATTTGGTGCGACATTTCTAATAAAAATGTTCGACCTTTTGTTCCAATTTCCATGCGAAGAAGCATATTTGACAAAATCCATTCATTATCTCATCCTGGCGCACGAGCCACTAGACGATTGATACAATCAAAATACTTTTGGCCATATATGTTAAAAGAAATAAATAATTGGTCATCAAGTTGTATCAATTGTCAAAAATCTAAAATTAATGTGTACACGAAAACACCCATCCAAAAAATCGAAATTCCATCAGGCAGGTTCGAACATATTCACATGGATCTAGAGGGACCACTACCTATATCAAATGATTTTCGATATATGCTAACGATCATCGATAGACATACACGTTGGCCAGAAGTATACCCTTTAAAAAATTCTTCGGTAGAGATAGTAGCAAACACTTTCGTAAAAAATGATGTTCCACGTTTTGGCGTTCCTCTCAAAATTACAATGGACCAAGGCACACAATTCACATCAAAATTGCTTAGAGAACTAACGAATTTACTAGGAGCACATAAAATTCACACTTCACCTTATCATCCACAATCAAACGGGATGGTTGAACGTTTTCATCGACAACTCAAGACGTCAATTATATCTTCAGATGATTCAACACATTGGTCAGAACTTTTGCCTTGGATACTTCTCGGCCTACGAACCGCAATCAAAGAAGACTTGAATTGTTCTTCCGCAGAATTGGTTTACGGTCAGACTTTAAAGTTACCAGGAGAATTAGTTGTTCCAAATAATGATACTATAAATATGGATCTTACCCTTCGAAAGTTAAGAGAACATTTTTTGCACATCTGTTCCAAAATTGTGAATCATAATAAAGATCATAGTTATGTTCCAAAATCGCTTAATACTTGTGAATATGTTTTTGTAAAAATCAATCGTTCATCGGGACTTCAACAGCCATTTGAAGGTCCTTTTAAAGTTATTTCCAGACACGAGAAAACTTTTCAAGTTCAATATGATAACACAATAAAACCTATTTCCATTGATCATCTTAAACCAGCATACACTAATAACAAATCACAGATACCCGACATAACTCATTCAAATACACCCATTCAAAAAAAAAGTAACCTTTAACATAGTATAAATGTTTCATTGGAGGGGGAGTATTTGCAGTGTATATATATACATAAAAAAACTGTAATTTATCTTACTTTATATTTAAGTTCTTGAATTTTAAAAATATTATAAAAAAATTTTGTACTTCAAAAATTTTCATTTTGAAAATTAGATATAAAAAATTGTTGAACTAAAAAGTTGTATCATAACAAATATATCAAATATAATTTAAATTAAGATTACCAAGTAAATTAAATAAAATAAAGAACAGTTATTTGTGCACCAAAACCACCAATACGTAATCACGGTACCCTGTGAGTGGAAACAAAATATAACCGGGGAAGGAAACTTAACCACCGGAAATATGTCTACATAAATCGAGCAAAAAAACTTTTCTAAATCCTGACTAAGAAGTTTGATTACGATATTGGGGAAGGAAACTTAACCACCAATGCCTAATCGCGGCACCCTGTATGGACATATAACCACCGGAAATATGTCTACATAAATCGAGGAAAACTTTTCTAAATCCTGCAAAAGAAGTTTGATTACGATATTGGGGAAGGAAACTTAACCACCAATACGTAATCGCGACCCTGTGAGTGGAAACTAAATATAACCGGAGAAGGAAACTTAACCACCGGAAATATGTCTACATTAATAATCGAAAAGAACTCTGACTCCACACGGTTACACTCACCACTTTTGCGCTTCCGAACGTCCGATCACTTTGGCTGTACTATGAACAAGAGACCGCTTGGATGCTGTGACTGGCATTTTATGCCTTCGCTTGTAGCTGCATGCTGTACTTTGATGTTCAAACCGGTTTTATAAGCTGACTGCTGTAGGTTGCTTAGTATAACCTCTCTGCTTCTCTTTTTACTTTTTACTATTGTGATATGAAGCATCTTGCGTAAGCGTGTGTGTATTAAAGTCCCGGTTTCTCGCTCGCGCTCTCTCTCTCTCTCTTATTATTATTATGATATGGAACATGTTGCTGATGCGTGTGTGTATGTACCTCTCACAAAGTGTTGCTTCTTGTTCCTCGCTCGTGCTCTCTCTCTTATTACTACATCATGTGTATCTGCATGTACATTTGTAAAGGGTGTTTTTTTCTAGGGGTTTGTTTTTCGAATAGAGATAAAACTGGCATTTTGTGGTCAAATCTGGCAACTCTAATGTCATTTATGTTCAGTTTGGTTTGCCATTTCATCATGAACAGGTTGACAAAAGAACAACGCTTGCAAATCGTGCAAATTTATTTCGAAAATAATGGTTCAGTTCGCGAAGTTTACCGCAAGCTCCGTCCATTTTATGGTCGACATAATCGTCCATCAGAGCAATTAATTCGGTTAACCATGGGTCGTTTTCGCACTACGTTTACTCTATGTAATAATACGCATCCGCAGAGACGTCGAACAGTGCGCACCGAAGAAACAATTGCCGCTGTAGATCAAAATGTTGAAGAGGACCCGAATGAATCGATTCGCCACCGTGCACAGCAATTGGAGCTTTGTCCATCAACTTTATGGAAGATTTTGCGCAAAGATCTTGGCTGGCGACCTTACAAGATCCAGCTTGTGCAAGAATTAAAGCCGCGAGACCATGCAATGCGTCGTGATTTTGGTGTATGGGCCGAAAATGAGATTGATCTCGATGCTGATTTTCATCGCAAAATTTTGTTCAGGGATGAGGCTCATTTTTGGTTGAATGGCTACGTCAACAAGCAAAATTGCCGCATTTGGAGTGAAGAGAATCCATATGAGATCCTTGAGACGCCATTACATCCACAAAAACTGGCTGTTTGGTGTGCACTAATGGCTGGTGGAGTCATTGGGCCATACTTCTTCCGAAATAATGCTGGAGAGTCAGTTACCGTTAATGGAGACCGGTATAGAGCCATGATAACCGACTATTTTGTTCCCGAATTGGATGGCATGAATGTGGATGAGTTGTGGTTCCAACAAGACAGCGCTACATGCCACACAGCGCACGTCACAATCGATTTATTGAAGGAAACATTCGATGAGCGCATAATTTCGCGGAATGGACCTGTCAATTGGCCACCAAGATCGTGTGATTTGACACCATTGGATTATTTTCTTTGGGGATATGTGAAGTCGCTCGTCTACGCCAACAAACCAGAAACGTTATTGGTTTTGGAGGCCAACATTCGTGGCGTTATTGCCGATATACGGCCCCATATGCTCGAAAAAGTGGTTGAAAATTGGACCTGTAGAATTGGCTTTATTCGAGCCAGCCTCGGCGGCCACATGCCCGAAATCATATTTAAACATTAATGGCATAAAATTATCCTTCTAATAAAGCCAAATTGATGGACATTAAAACGATTTTCTTGTGTTTTATTTCAATTCAAAGTCCTATACCTCTAAAAAAAACACCCTTTATATATACGGCATATGTGTATAGGAATGTAACTACTATAATAAACTTACATATCTCTTAAAGTAAAACTCATTTCACATTACTCTTCTTGTTTATGCTTAAAACATAGTGTATTTTAGTTATAACAAACTTATAAAATTAATTTTATATGCGTAAGTAGATGTAAGAAAAAATAGAATTCAAATAATAGAAAACATAACTTATAAATTCATTTAATATGCATAAGTAAATATAAGTAAAAAAAATATAGAATTCAAATAATAGCAAACATAAAAATCATTGTGTTAACTAAATTTTATAAATAAAATTTGGTTGTTACTCCTACTTTACCGGTCGAACATGAATGCTGATGGCTCCACATCGTAAAATATCCTGATATTTGGTACTCTTGATTACTCGGGCAAACCGGACCTTGGCACCAGATCTTCTACTGCGTTGGACTTCTTCTATTTCAAGAAGGAGTGTCTCCGGGACATTTGTGGCTTTCCGCTTTCCTGGTTTGTCAACTGGCTTATCTGTCACCAGTTCCCCGATGCTGATGGGACTATCGGTAGTATGATCGTCAAAGAATTTGGTGGCTTCATTCGTTGACGGGTCCCAAAGTGACGAAAGAACACCCAAACTTGTGCAATCTTCATCTTCAAAGGTGGGAAATAAATGTAATATATCCACCGTGGCAAGACTACTGTTACTGGTGGTTTCATGTTGCTTGGCGATGAGGTCTGGTAAATTTCGTTGTAAATTCTGTTCTTCACGGTCGAGGTGCTGTTGTTGTTGCTCACCGAGGAAGTGTTGTTGCTGCTCGCTGCCACTGGCATGAGTGACGTACTGCTGTTGTTGCTCACCGAAGAAGTGTTGTTGTTGCTCGCTGCCATTTGCATAAGTGAGGTGCTGTTGTTGTTGCTCACCGAAGAAGTGTTGTTGCTGCTCGCTGTCACTGGCATGAGTGAGGTTCTGTTTTTGTTGCTCACCACAAAAGTGTTGTTGCTGTTCGCTGTCACTGGCATGAGTGAGATGCTGTTGTTGTTGCTCATCGCAGAAGTGTTGTTGCTGCTCAGGATCCTTGGTGCTTCCCGTCGATTGCACCCCCACAGGTTGGGCATCCTTCTGGTGCAAGGAGTTGATGACGTTGGCTACCTCTACCCTTTTGTTCTTGGCCTCCGCTGAGATGGTGCAGTGCTGGTTTTCGCAGATCGGAACGATGATCACTGTCTTCTTATTTAAAACTGTCCCCTTACTCCAATTACGAACTCGCGCATGCTGTTCCTGAAGCGTTTCCCCTCTTTACCTCTGCTGAGTTGTTCGTAGAAATGAGTGCCAAAGATGTGCACCAAGTTACGTCCTTCTGTTGGATGCTGTCGCACTAGCCATTTTAGATAAAAATCCACTAGAATGTCGTTGAGGAAGCGCTTCGGCCATAAGCGTTCAATATCATCTTTTCTGATGCTTATGCCACCTCGTTCTGGGGGGTAAGTCAGCAATATCTCACACGATCCTTCTTCGCTCTCGTCATCGGTGATCACTACCACCTCGGGGTCTGCTCGGAAAACTGGGGCCTGTTCCTCCTGGATACGCAACAACTTCCACTCACCTTCGATTAGCGGCTCACTGTAGCCCTCCTTTCGTTTGCGGTTCACTGCTGACATTTCTTTTCCTTTTTTTTTCTTTTAAAACTTGGGTGGTTCACTCGCGGGTTGATGATAGTCGATTGGAGGTTGAAGATCAACTGATTGTGCTGACATGTCGCTTGTAATCGAGAATTGCTGCTGGTCTCTCCTTGCTGTAGCCGGTTAATAATTGTAGAGTCGTTACCACCTGGTGCTCTCCTCTCGCTGTGGTTTTGATTGGGAAATAAGGAATTCTCATTCTCATGGCAGGGCTTAATCTCACCTATGTGTGCCGTACATACACGTTTTGAGTTCAATCGCTGCAATTCCAAGATGACTGGGAACTTAAAGGAAATAATTTTGTATGGGCCACTTTACTTTGGTGCCAACTTGGCTGCAAACTTGTACACCGCTTTCGACAGATGATGCTGTTTCACCCACGCCAATTGGCCAATTTGGGGTGTCCATTGGTGACGACGTAAGTTATAAAATCTTGCTTGGTCCTGCGCTGCCCGCTCGATTCGCCTTCTTATAATTTCGTGGATTTCTTTGAGTTTTTCCTCTCTTTCAGACGGTTTTTGTGGCTCCTCACCTGTTCCAAATGTAAGTTCATCAAAGAGATTACCTGGTAACCTTAAATCTCGACACTGAGTAAGAAAGGCCGGGCTGTAACCAGTGGTTTCCGATTTTGCTGAGTTAATCGCTAGTGTGAGTTCAGGTAACAGGTCATCCCAAGTCTGATGCTTGTCACCAACGAATTGAGCTATCATAGTCTTCAGAGTGCGATTTGATCTTTCAGTGGGGTTCTCCTGGGGCGTGTACGGGGCTGTACATTGGTGTTTGGTGCCAATCTCTTTCAGGAATCTTTTGAACTTAAGGCTAGTAAATTGGGTACCGTTGTCTGTTGTCAATACTTTTGGTGCCCCAAACCGTGAGAGTACATGTTCTCTAAATGCTTTGATGAGCCTGTCACTGGTTGCGACCCATTTCGAAAATTTATCCGTCATGACCAAGATCGTCGTGTTGCCGTGCTTGGAGCGTGGAAGTGGTCCAACGAAGTCAGCGCTTGCTAGTGACCACAGCTCTTCGGCTATTTGAGACAGCATTCTTCCAGCTGGGGCTTGTTGCGAGACTTTAAATCTCTGACAGGATTCACATTGACGGACGTATTGGCAAGTATCACGTGACATACCTGGCCAATAGTAACGGCTTTCGACTCTAGCGATGGTCTTGCGTATTCCAAGATGACCTGCGCTTGGGTGGTCATGGCACTCGTTGAGGACTCAACTTTGCAAAAATGAGGGTACGCATAGCTTCCAATGCGATACTTCTTCATTTCCACCTCGTTGTGGGATGTGTCGGTAAAGTTTCCCATCTTCTTCGGTGAAATCAGGGAACTTCTCTGGATTCGTCCTGATTTTGGATCTTTTCTTCTCTAGCCATCTGCATATTTGTGTTTCTGGCATGTCCAGCGTGGTTCTGAGTAATGTCTCGAGAGGTTGACACGAGAGAGCATCTGCAAGAAATTGGTGTTGTTGTAGCTCTAGCGCCCACCTAGCGATCCGACCAGAGGGACTCTCGAATGATTTGAGCCATTTCAGGACAAGATGATCAGTTAGAACGGTGAACTCATAACCTTCGAGGTAGGGACGCATTTTTCTGATGCCCCACACAATTGCCAAGCATTCTTTTTCCGTCGCAGAATAATTCTTTTCCGCATTGTTAAGACTGCGACTAGCGTAGGCAATGACCTTTTCCGTACCGTCGACATCCTGTGTCAGAACTGCTCCCAAACCATAATCGCTGGCATCTGTCTGGAGAATGAGCTAGCAAGCTAATATTGGGGCTTTGGTAAGTCGGTCCTTAAGGGTATAGAACGCCGTTTGCTGCTCGGTGTTCCATTTCCAGTGTTTTCCTTTCTGCAGCAAAATGGTCAATGGTTGCACAATTGATAAAAATTCTGGCACAAATCGGCGATACCACGATGCAATGCCTAGACAACGCCGTAGTTCTCGAATATTGTTTGGGGGTTGAAGTGTTTTGATAGCTACAATCTTGTCTGGATCGGTTTGAATGCCTTGGTCGCTGACAACATGACCTAAGTACTTGATCTCGCTTTTGAAGAATTCGCATTCGTCGGCATTTAGCTTTAGATTTGCTGCTCGAAGTCGCTCGAAGACGCTTCTTAAGTTATCCACCAGTCACGACGATATCGTCCAGATATGCGAATGCAAACGTCTTCATTTCAGGTCCAATGACTTTGTCTAGAGCTCGTTGAAACGTAGCGGGGGCGGAGTGCCAGCCAAAAGGCATAACCTTCCACTGAAACAATCCTCGGCCTGGAACCGTGAAGGCGGTGAACTCCTTGCTTTCTTCCGACATCGGGATCTGCCAATATCCATTCTTGAGATTGAGACTGCTTATATATTTAGCTGCGCGTAAGCGATCAAGAATATGGTGGATTCGTGGTAATGGATACGCGTCTGGAATGGATCGAGAGTTCAGTTGCCGAAAGTTGCCAAAGTCTCCAGGCACCGTTTTTCTTCTTTGCCAACACAATAGGCGCACTATGGGGGCTGTGGATGGCTCAATGACGTCCTTCTGTAAGAGTTCGTCGATTTCCTTGTTTAAAACTTCTTGCATGGCCGGATTCCTTGGGAAATATCTTTGCTTCATTGGTCGAGTGTCAGTTACCACCAGCTTGTGTTCTGTAATGTGCGAGACTCCTTGGAGTAATTCAAACTTCTTTAGCTCCTGCCGGAGAAATAAATCGATATCATCTGAGGTTGTCGTTTGCTCTTCTGGAAGGATCGTTGCTATCTGCGACTCCACGGTCTTTGGATGTAATTTATCTTTGCTGAGGTGGACTGCCTGCCTTCCACACGTGATGGTTGTCTCTACGGCTGATAAAAAGTCCAGTCCAAGGAGTACTTCGTCTGTTACCTCGGGAAGAACAAGGAAATTTACCTTACTTTGTTCGGTGTCCAGCTGCACATTTAGGGTCAGTGTCTCGTTCACCATTTTCCTTGAGCCATCTGCCAAAATGACGTTTTTGTTGATATCCTGAGTATTCCGTGAAGTTCTTAGTTTACTTGCTAATTTCGTACTGCGAGTTTCTCTCGGGTCAATAACTGCCAAGGCACAAGTTGTATCCAAAGTCACGGTGACGACAACTCGGTTGTGTTCCTGTCTTAGTAATGGCGAAGAGGAGGCGTTTTGCGGTGTGGCTACGTTCCTCCTCTTTATTGTCGCAACCCTGTGGCGTTTCCCGAATATCGGAGTCTACAGCACACAATCGTTCGTATTCCACGTCTTCCACACTCCCAGCAAAACATGATACGTGGATTCTTACATGCTGCATGAAAGTGGCCATCTTGTCCGCATCATCTGCATGCGGTTCTCGGATTTATCTTCGCTGTGGTGTCCTATTGGATTTGCCTCTGTCGTTCCTCTAATAGTCGCGGGTTTACTGTGTGAGCCTGTTTGTCGTTACTTCGTATGCTCTCGTAATCGTCTGCTAGAGCCATTAGTTCTCCCAGGTTTCGGAAGTCCTTACGTTCTATGTAGAGTTGATACTCACTTCTACAGTTTCTGAAAATCCTCTCCATCTGTTCTGTTGGCGAATAGTTCGCATGACGGATCATTTTTGGATAACTAGCGCAAAGTCCTTAAAACCTTCTTGTGGTCTCTGATGACGTCCCCGGATCTCGTTTTCTATTTTCTCGAAGTAGCGAGTAGGTAGAAAGAATGTCAGAAAGTCATTCTTGAACTGTGACCAATTCTGCCAAAGCCCGTTGTTGTTCCTAAGCCAGATGAGCCCTCGGTTCAGCATTTCAGCATTTATCCCATACGCTTTCGTCAGCTCCTCGATTCTCTTTACGAAACTAAGTGGGTCCCGACTTCCGTCAAACTTTACAGGCCACTTACGAACTTTCTCGATGACGGCTGCGTAGTTACCTTCACTTTGTGTTGAATCTGCTTCCATGTTGTCTTTCTGATGGATCTCTGGGATGTGTGTGATTGTACCACCCGTTGATATCTACATCGGTACCATTAATGGCTTTGGAGACGTTGCCTTCGTGTGTCTTCTTTCCAGCTCCTCAAGTCGTAACTCTAAGATTGGCTCTTCCAGATCGGAGGCAAAATTAGCGAATCTCTTACGTTGGTCTTCTACGGTTCCTGTCTCATCAAAACCAAATTCGCGTGCGTACATCATAAGATCTTCCTTGCGCAGAGAATAGATCCAGGTTGTCTTCACCATTGTAAATTTTTTCTTTTTCACTTGTAAGGCTTTGGATTAATTTGTTTGATCTTTGTTTTGTCTGGATTTGTTATATTTCTGCGTCAGGTTCCCTGCTCGGGCGCCACTGTAACGAAGTTCCGTTTTCCGGATTTAGAGCTGGGATATACTCGCCGGTGTCCAGCGTTCGTTGCAGAAAATTTATATGATAAAGAAACCCTTTCGCTTGTAAGATGATAACTATTTATTGACAATTCAAGATACGGCTTAATCCTAGTGTCTTATATACATTCCTATGAGTATACGTACGATGGCCTTGACTGGTGGTAATAAGTGATGTCTTGGAGGCACTTTGGCGAGGTTGAAGCGTAGATTACGGTCGCTTTTGAGGTTAATGACTATACACACGATGACCTTGACCGGCAGTAGTAGGTGATGTCTTGGAGTCTCTGTGGCGAAGTTGAAGCGTATACGCACGATGACCTTGACGTGCGGTAGTAGGTGATGTCTTGGAGTCTCTGTGGCGAAGTTGAAGCGTAGATTACGGCCGCTTTTAAGGTTAATGCACGATGACCTTGACGTGCGGTAGTAAGTGATGTCTTGGAGTCTCTGTGGCGAAGTTGAAGCGTATACGCACGATGACCTTGACGTGCGGTAGTAGGTGATGTCTTGGAGTCTCTGTGGCGAAGTTGAAACGTGAATTACGGCCGCTTTTGTCTTCAATGAGTATACGGCAACGTCGGTGTGCTTGCGGAGGCTGCTTTGATTGACTCGAGCGGTGCTTGCGCTTCGTCGGTCCACACAATCGAACGTAAAAACATAGATGCGGGAACACCACGTACATCACGTTGCAACATCACAATTTTGCGCAATTCACGAGAGACGGCATAACTAATTTCCATAATTTGCATGAATGGGCCAACGAAATACATATACATATATACTTTGCTGCGCTTAAAGCTAATTGGACCGAAGTACATTCTTATATGTTCAAATTAGTTTTGATGGTCTGAATTAATCTAACACAGTTTTGTTAAAAGGGGATTCACTGGCCACCTTTAACATGTTGAGGATTTTTTTGATTAGAATGAGAATCAATCCGACTTGATCTATGTATGTAAGTATGTATGTATGTATGTATGTATTTATGTTTATTTGTTTCGCTGCATGCAACTTTTCTACACATGTTTTAACGGTGGTTTTCCTGTAATTTATAAATGAACAAAAGGAACAAACGACTGACTTTTTACTTTATAGAATTGACGTTGTTTGATTCAATAAGTTTTTTAATAAATAAACAAAAGAACTGGGACGGGCATAGGAAAAGGGGTTATGGCTTTGACCACACAAGTCAAATTTTTGATATTGAATAGCTTTGGAACTAAACGTCGTATGACAATAAAACTCAGTATGGAGTTACTAATGGCAAAAGTCTTTCTACTGGAAAACTGATAAGTGCATTGGAAAAGGGGGTGTAGCCCGATTCTCTATACAGAATAGCTGTGGAAGCTAAAATCACAGGACATTGAAACTCATAATGGAATTGTCACCTGGGAGTGATGTTCTGCTACTGGGAAACTGTAACGGGCAGTGGAACATGAGCGTGGTGTCAGACTAAGGGACTAATAAAAGTTTTGAATTTACTTATTATTTCCAATAACCTTGCCGGGTGCAGCAACGCGCGCCGTGTATCGCTAGTCTCAAATATTCGGCTAACACCTGTTGAGAAACTGGGATGCTATTTTTACATATTTTTGTTCCACGAAATTGCCAGAAACGACGTTCTCCTCATGGGAGCAATCAATTCAGGGCAAGGCGGAAACCCCCAAATGGACTGACCTAGACAAATTCTTAACCAGTCGTTTTCAGACGTTAGAAACCGTGTCTGACTTTAGAGGCGCGGTGCTAAAGGTACAAACACAGATCGCATCTTCACCATATGTGAAGCAACTCAACACATACCAGGCAAAAGTGACGAACAACAATTGCAAGCTGAGTAAAACCAGCAACATGCATTGAAGTTCTGCTCGAAGTTTTTGGCAATGGGCCTGAATGACAGATCATCGGCTGCAAGACGCTGGCATTGTTGCCTCAACTGTCTGTCAACCAGCCATGTTGCAAAAAATTGCAAAAGCGGTTACAGCTGCTCTTCGTGTGGCCAACGACATCATTCGTTGTGGCATATGGGGCATTCCACACAATATTTGCCACAAAATTTTTTTCCATAAAATTTTATTTTTTACGGTTCATTAGTCAAAAATATGTGATACGTATTTTTTTTTTTCAATATAATACAAGGAATTTTCGAGAAATTTTTTTTTAATTTTACGTTTGTAAAAAAGGACCTTTTTTCAATTGTTTATACTACAAAAAATAAAGAAGACAGAACAATTTGGCCCAAACAAGAAATGTGCATATTTTCCTTAGCTTTCGAATGATGTACATTAAATTTTAATTATGTTATTTTTTTATTAAAAAAAACTGATATTTGCAACATACAGTAGAATTTTTTGAATTTGGGCCTATTTTTTTTTTTTTTTTTTGCTTTTTTTTATTAAAATATAAAAGCCATAACATTTGTCTTAATACTGGTAAAATTTGAGAGTGGAAAATTCAATACTTACGGAGCAATGAGTTTTTCAATCGCAACTTATACTGCGAGACGAACCTCAGTGCGACTCATTTAACTTAGAAGTTATCAACAATCGTATTGAGAACTCACAGAATAGTCACGTTACATTTCAAGGGTTAATTGCAAGCACATGATATGCCATTAAAATTCAAGGAGTGTGTCTTTAATATTTCGGAAAGCACCCATCATATTATCAGTAGGTAATATTTTTGTAAATCATGCTTTGAAATCACGTCATGTTTTCATGTGAAAGCATGGCTTATGAAGTTGTTACAATAAGTCGCATAAAAATGTAGAAGGTATGGCTTATGATTCTGACTAATATTGATATTTGTATCAATATACAATATAAATATATAATATATCATTGACTATTCTGTGAGTTCTCAATACGATTGTTGATAACTTCTAAGTTAAGTGAGGCGCACTGAGGTTCGTCGCGCAGTATAAGTTGCGATTGAAAAACTCATTGCTCCGTAAGTATTGAATTTTCCACTCTCAAATTTTACCAGTATTAAGACAAATATTATGGCTTTTATATTTTAATAAAAAAAAGCAAAAAAAAAAAAAAAAGCCCAAATTCAAAAAATTCTACTATATGTTGCAAATATCAGTTTTTCTCAACAATAAAATAACATAATTAAAATTTAGTGTACATTATTCGAAAACTAAGGAAAATTTACACATTTCTTGTTTGGGCCAAATTGTTCTATCTTCGTCAGTTTTTGTAGTATAAGCAATTGAAAAAAGGTCCTTTTTTACAAACGTAAAATAAAAAAAAAAGATACAGTATACCGTGTATACAGTAAAGAAGTGAAATTTCTTCTTTGTATACTCTTTTTCTCTTCTAGAATAAGAACCATTTTAGTGTAAAGGCTCGATTATGCAATCGTAAAGCTACGCAACGTAACGTGGCGTAGAGTTCTATCTGGAATAGAACCCAGCGCTGCGCTAGGTTACGTTACGATTTCACTAACCACTTACACTTATTTTTCATAAGATAGAACTCTATGTCACGTTACGTTGCGTTGCTTTACGATTGCATAATCGAACCTTAAAGGCAAAGTGAGAACTTTTTAAGCAAAAGAAATTCAATAAAAAGTTTTTATAAAAAAAATATTCTGTATATTTAATATTCATTGGTATGGACCTATGGCCGAAAAGCAATTAATTTGATAACCAATTTGCGTCGTATTTACATATAGATGTGAATACAGAATACAACTTGATATATTTTTAATTCAACGTATTAATATTACTTATATCAAACATATTAAACTTACTATTATTAATAATATTTCGATATAAAATTATATAACTACAATATGTATAAAACAGTTATCTATTGATTACGCGAGAATTTTCTGCAGTTGGAAGATACGAGTAACGTTAAGACGTTAGGTATAAGGTAAAACGCTCTGTCTTAAAACAAATAAGTAACTGGTCATTTCAGCCCTTGAAAGGACTTTGACCTAGCTTCTTATGATCAACTGAACTTCACTCTTATGAATGAACGCGCGGTCTAACTATTTTTATTTTCATGCGCGTCCGTTAGATCAAGAGGGAAGCTTTTCTAAAAGAGAGGTGCTATCTGCGATAGAAAAGCCCTTTGATCCTGCGGGATGGTTGGCTCCGGTCGTGATCATCGCCAAAATTCTGATGCAGCAAATTTGGCTAGATGGCATCGGATGGGATGATCAGTTGGTCCCTGCTACCTTGCAACATTGGCAATCCTTTCTACAAAATTATTCCACATCAGCAGTGTGCGAATTCCACATTGGGTTGATTTCTTTCCTGAAGGCAATGTGTAGTTCCACGGATTTTGTGATGCTTCCGAGAAAGCATATGGGGGTGCAGTTTACATTCGCGTTAAGATCTTAGATCAAGTGAGTGTCCATCTTCTCGTCGCGAAAACGAAACTAGCACCAGCCAGGACGGTGTCGTTACCCGGGCTGGAGTTGTGCGGAGCACTTCTTCTCGCGGAAATGGTTGAAGCGTTTCTAACAAATTTAGAAAAATCCAATAAGGAATTGTTTTTATAGAGATTTAACCATTATGCTCGCATGGTCAGTTCTGCTTACGCCGTTGGGCTAATTAGACGTGCTGCTCAGTCGTGCATTAAAAAATTCTCAAATATAACTTAACAAGTATATATTTTTCTTCTTAGACGTGGGGTCTACTTTCTATTATTACTTCATTCTTACTCTTTCGCATTCAACTATAAATATGATTTGCTCTAAATGTGATAAGAGAATTGATCGTGCTGATCCGTTTAAAGTAACGTGTGCGGGCTGCTCTTTCATATTCCACTCAGTTTGTGTTAACATCAAGGAAAACGATGTGGAGTATTTGCGTAATAATAACATGGCCTTTCGATGTGACAAATGTTTTGCTCAACGTCGAAAATTTGTGCATCTCTCGAGCGAGTTGCTTACAATCAACAGTGCAGTGACGGCATCGGCCACCACTCCAACAACAACACCGAAAAACAATGATAATACTCGCAATGATAATAGCCTTCAAAAATTACAAGAGGTCAATAACTCAACAACTAACGTTACTCTTCAAATGCTTTATGCTGAAATTTTGAATTTGAAAGACATAAACGCTGAATATTTACAATCGATTAAACAGTTACAGTACGAGAATAATTCGCTCTGCAAAAGAGTCTCTTCTCTTGAGAATAAGGTCCGTCAGATGGAGCAAGACAAGCTAAAAAACACAATTGAAATCGCTGGCATCCCGAATGCAACAAATGATCACGCTCTACTATTCCGCGAGGCTCTTCATATTGACATACCTGCTGATAACATCATTAGTTGCTTTGTGAAGCCAGCTCGTGCCAAACCAGTTTCAGATGATTTCAACGGTAGCAGTGTTAGTGTCAATAACAACAAGAAGTCTTCAATCTCTGTGACGTTCTCCTCTTTTGATGTCAAAAAATCTGTCTTATTGGGAAAGAAAAACAATTACGCTAAGCTAAATGCCAATCTATTTGACAAAAACGTAAAGAATAATATTTATATAAACGACAGTTTTACTGGGTTTTTTCGCGCTCTTAATTTTGTCGCAAAAGGTGTAAAAATGGAAAAAAATATAAAATTTCTTTGGTATAAAAGCGGTCGTATTCTATTCAAAAAAATCTGAGAACAGTAAAGTATTTGTTGTTAAATCGTTCGATGACTTAAACAGCCTTAAAAAAAGTGAATATTAAATTTTAATGAATACAGAACTATCAGAACTTAATAACTACAACGACAACTTTACTGTTCACTCATCTACGGATTTGTCAAATATTAATAATCATAATGCGGCCCATACACAATGTAACCAAAGCAAAGCTGGAAGTGTAACCTGGAAGTTTTTGACGTTTACCATGATGAAGTCGCAGCGTGTGTGTCGAAGTTACGCAACTGTGTGATGGTTGCAACTCAGGTTGCAGTAAAATTAAAATCATTTAATATTTAGGGGCGGAGCTAAAGTTGCAACCATCTGGTTGCAGCGTGTGGGGCAATGTTGCATTGTTTTATTGTTTATCGCTACACATATTTGTCATCACCTGCACAAATTCATTTGATTTTTTCCTAATTCCTAAATAATTTTTAAATTTAAAATAGTAATTTTACTTTTGTTTATGCAGACTATTTTTGCAATTGAGAATTGAAGCAACTGATAGCTAGTTACAAGAAAAGTAACAGCGTGTGTGGCAAAGTTGGTTGCTGCAACCATCGCAGTGTGTGTGGTAAAATTTTAGAAAGTTTCGCTTTTTGGTTAGACTTCCAGCTTTGTTTTGGTTGCATTGTGTATGGGCCGCATAAGAATTCGATTTTTGTTGTCCACCAAAACATAAGAAGTTTAAGAAGAAATTTTAATTTACTAGTGTCTAACTTAAGTGCATTCTCTCGCTTTCCGGATTTCATCTTTGTCTCAGAAATTTGGATCTACTCCTCTGAAGTTAATGAATATTCAATACCTGGGGTCGAATTACAGCATCCGTGATCGAAAGACTACTTTCGTATTTATACAGTTTGGCATGACAGCTTTCGCGAACGAGTGAAAGTTATCGTTTTTGGTTCGATGTATGTTGTAAACGAGCAAAGTTATCTAATTTTCGTATGATGGCTATCGTGAACGAGCATATGTTCGATGCGGTTCAATCGAAATGTCATTCGATTGATTTCCGGCAAACGAGTAGTCTGGATTTTGCTGCTTAAAAAAAATGTAAGAAAAGTTTAATATATAACTATTATAATTAATTACATTTCTTATTTACAGGACTAATGTAAATAAAATAAATGCCGTGCAAAAGGTCGAAATGGGTGAATTTATGGCTATCCACCCAGACTTGGCAAAAAATATGATACCAAGCAGCGTTCAAGGCAAAACAAAGGCCATCCAGCTTTGGGAAGAGTTGAGCGGGAAGCTTAATGCATGTGGCCCACCAATTAAGGATGCTAAGTCTTGGCGGAAAGTAAGTGATTTTTGATAAAAAATCATTTTTATAATTTACAACTGAATTTTATTTTTTGTAGGTGTTTGCTGATCAAAAATACTCAGTAAAGAAAAAGCTGTCGTTCAACAAATCCTCAAAAAAGCGTACAGGCGGAGGTCCTTACGAGGAAAAATTGCTAACCGCTACTGATGAGCTGCTTATGGAAGCAAGTGGTTTAGAAGCCACAGTTGAAGGTCTGTCTAGTGTTGCGCATTTTGGAAAGTTCTTTGCGACTGACGAAAATGAAATCAGTGAAGAGGTAGAATTTCTCGACGAAACTATGTTCGAGATAGCCTGTGAGCAAAATTTAGTTGAAACACCATCAGTTTCCACAAAAAATTCAAAAAACAAAAGAAAAGCACTACAGCAAAATAATAGTGATACAAAATTTGAATTTTTAAAAGAAAATGTTAAAGTTTATACCGATATGCAGCAAGACATATCATCAAAGATGGACAAATTAATTAATATTAATGAAAATATTTTAGAACTAAAAAAATCCAAGTTCAAAAAATACGTTGAGTTTAAAGAAAGAGATCTACAACTAAAAAAAGAAAACTTGGGAAAATTAGATCAATTAATTTGTCTCCAGGAGAGGATACTTAGACTTAAAGAAGATGAAGATTGTTTTAATAATATGCCTTAGAATTTATGGTTGTGATAGCAAACGTGATTTATTTTAAATCACATTTTGACATTTTTATTTTGAATTATGAATTCATTTTTTCCTTTTAGTTTTTACAATGTGATCTCAATGTGAATTAATGTGATCAATATTAATGATAAATTCATATTTTTATAAGTATTTTATTATTTTTTTATTTAAATACTTTTGAAGTATTTTAATTAATTGATTTTTAGTTTTTTCAATGTGATATCATAAATAGCATATAAGGCTGTCCGTAGTCATAGTGCGTATATTTACGTAGTTGATAGTGGATCAATATCAATTTTAATATGTGTTTATAAAATGAAGAAACGAAATATATAATATGAAGTAAATAAAGATTTTTTTGTTTCTGCTGTATTTGTTTTCAATAACACCACAAACAAAAATATCTCTAAAAATAAAAAAGTTGGCTGTACTAATAAAATTTTACGCATTAAAAACAATGCTGTTATCTATCTGCATAATTTATTGTGTTTTTTTTTTTGTGAATTAAGTGGAATCGATCTTGGTCGTTTATGTTTTAACAAAGTTTTTTTTTATTAATTGTTAATACATAAAGAAGTTTTGATAGAATTCCTTATTTTTTGGCCGACTTTGGTCAGATTACTTTCTCCTCCATTGTAATATTCGAAACTATCAGTTATGACATCAGGATGTTGGCAAGGTATAATTATATTGGCAGGAACTTTAAATTTTATGCAAATATTATGCAGTGCTGCACAACAATTGCCAAAAAGAGCAACTTTTTCTGGACTATACCGTCCTCTTTTCTCGTAACCCAGAATCTTCCAGCGTCCTTTTAATATCCCTATTGTTCTCTCAACTATACAGCGTGCTTTTGAGTGGATTTCATTAAACTTGGATTCAGCAGATCCTTCAGAAGGGTTTCTGTAAGGTGTGATGCACCAAGGTTCTAAGGGGTACCCAGAATCTCCTAAAAACAATTTAAATTTAATAAAGTTTTAGATCAAAAGAGTTGATGTGTACCCTTTTGAAAATTTTTAATTAATTTTTCAGCAAAGTTTAAAAGTACGAAAATAAAAAATCATTAAAAAGGTGTTGCAAAACACCATTGCTAAAAAAACTAAAAATGTATAGCTAAATTCTAAAAAATTTTAAATATTTTATTTACATCGGAACACAACACCAACAACTTTTTTAAGGTTTTTTGTTGACAAGACAAGCCATTGTCTTTTTAAGTATTACCTAAAAGCCAAGAATTCCTTAATGTATTATTATAATACTTCCCCTCCAAGTCCATTCTTTGGTCAGAGTGCTTCCAAACAAATGAGTCATGTGCTGCACCTCCGTATTTTGAATTTATTGCATTAATACGGTACTCATGATCACATATCTGTAATAAAATGGTGCTTTTTTTATATATAAATTAATCATTGAAAAACCTTACTATCATCACGTTCAAGCTATGGTATCCTTTCCTGTTAAAAAACATGTGCTCGTTATTGGTTGGTCTCTGCAATCCAATATGAGTACCGTCTATACAACCAATGACTGAAAGAAATACATACATACATAACGATTATCATGGAAAAATTTACTCTCTATATATAAAGGTTTTAACCTCCAGGAATTTTATATTTCGTCAAGAAATATTCCTTACTGCTTGTCAGATTCACTGGAGAAAACCCAATTATCTTTGGACACAGTTTTCTTTGAATCTCCAATAAGACCCGGGACGAAACTTTTGAAACAGCGCTTTGGCTCAATCCTAAGCAGTAATCGTTGCCAACGGAGTGTTGATAGCTACCACTCGCCAGTAGTGTTAGTGTTGCTGCTAACTGGAGCTTAGGTGGCACATGTGTTGACATATGTCCCTCAAAGTTCAGCTCGGACAGTACATACACAAATGCTTCTTTCGATAGCCGGTAGCGTTTAACAAATCTGAAATACAATTAATATTAGGTTGTGTTACAGTCAATACTTTTTTTAGACTTACGCTGTTTGTGACAATGACAATGGATCACTACTATCCCTTAGTTTTCTCCTCATTAAACTTTCATTCACTATATTTTCCTCCTCTTCCGAGTCTGAGGAAGTCAAATAAAAGTAAATAAATGGAAGCATTTTTTGTTTTCGCTAAATAATCACAACAGAAAAAATCAATTACAATAGTTATATTTGTTTATAGTTTTATTGTTTTTGTTTTTATCTGTCAAATGGCAGTTTTTCGATATCAATCGAAATAAATTTCGATTTGTGTTCGATCGAATGCAGTCATACCAAAAAATAATCGAGACGGAATTTTATTCGATTCGACTGCTTGTTCGTTCACGGATGCTGTAATTCGACCCCTGGCTATAATTTCTACTCTTTTCCTAACGATTCGTACGCTTCTGGTGGTGTGGCAGTTTTTGTTAAATGTAATATTAACTGTGTATCTGTTTGCTGTAGTTCTAGTAGTGCGGATATTATTAAAATCACGTTTGGCTTGGGCAATGAATGGTTTACTTTTTTAGGTGTATATAGACTACATTCACAACCCCTTAGTGTTTTTTTAAATGACCTTGGCTCGTTATTAAGCAAGGAAAATTGTCAAAACCTTTTGCTCGTAGGTGACTTTAACATTGATTTATTTTCAGTCTCTGATTCTGTGGATATATCATATAACAGCATCTTAGCAAGTCATGGTCTTTTTTCCTTTTTAAATGATAGTACGCATCCTACCTCCGGTACTTGTATCGATCACATAGTGGGCCGTTTCAAACAGCATGATGATTGTTATGAGTGTTTTAATTTGGAATTAAATATATCGGATCATTGAATGACAGGTTTATGTTTTATTACCGAACACGAACGAAGTACCAATAGTGTTTCTAAATCATCTAAAAAAATCAGTTTCTCTCATTTAAATCAGGACCTACTTAATGAGACATGGGATGACGTATATAGTTCGAATGACATCACTAGCTTTTTCTATTTTTCTTAAAAAACTTAAAATGTATATCTATTCATCCATCAACACTGTCCCCATACGAAAAAACAAAAATATTAAGTTGAAGCCTTGGAAAACCACTGAACTTATTAATAAAATTAATTTAAAAAATCAGCTGAGAGTAAAATTATATAGACACGAGGATAATCAGGCGCTTAGAAACAGAGTAAAAAAACTTAACAAATGAAATTAAAAAAGAAGTCTACAAAGTTCGAGAAAATTTTTACGAAAAAGAAAATAGCAATTGTAAAGGTGATATTAAAAAAGAATGGCATTTGGCCAATGAATTAACTGGGAAAATTACGAAAAATAGATGTGAAATAAACTTAAAAATTAATAACTCCATTTGTTCGGAGAAGCTTAAAATAGCGGATGAATTTAATATTTACTTCAATTCTCTCGAGTCAAGCTCCCACAATTTAAACATGAATTCAAACCACAATGATATAATCAACGACATCCACGTATGTAGAAGTTTCCGTTTTGATCACATCTCTGCCTTAGAAATAATCAAAAATATTAATGCTCTCAACAACAGCAACTCATGCGATGTAGATAATATTTCAAACAACATTTTGAAAAAAATCGCGTATAACATTATCGATGTTTTAGCGTATCTATTCAATCTGAGTGTTAATACTGGTATATTTCCTCTTGATCTAAAAAAGTCTATAGTCATTCCGTTTTTTAAGAAAGGTGATCGCAATGACAAACAAAATTACCGTCCAATCTCACTGGTGCCAACCATTGCAAAATTATTCGAAAAATCTATAAAAAAAAGGATGCTCGACTTTATGTCAAGTAATTCTTTTCTTAGTCCGAAGCAATTTGGCTTCAGGTCAGGGTTATCTACTGAGGGTGCTTTGTTGGACTTCTGCTCATATATTCATAAAGGCCTTGACGACAAGTTCTTCTGCTCTTCGTTATTTGTGGACATCACTAAAGCCTTTGACATGGTCGACCATAAGATTCTATTGAATAAGCTGCATGCCGTGGGTTTTAGAGGTTTTATATTTAAATGGTTTGAATCTTATCTTAAAGATAGATCACAGAAAGTAAAAATTGATGACACGTTAAGCAAATCTGTCGATCTGAAGCTTGGTGTTCCACAAGGTTCGGTCCTTGGACCCATTTTCTTTCTGATTTATGTCAACTCATTTTTTGTCCAAAATCTGAAAGGCAGAGTAACTGCCTTTGCGGATGATCTCGGCATTTCGTACAAATCATCGACTACTTTTAATTTAGTTTGCGACATTAATCATGATCTGGACATTATTAGGAAATGGTTTATGATACACAAGCTTATAATCAGTAAAAAAACCAAACTTATGTTTTACAACTTAACTTCGTCTAACCCCCCAAATGTGGATGTAATTTATCACGATCCCGATTGTTATAAATTCAAAATATCCAATAATGAACCTTGCTTTGCTAATAATCTTTCTTGCAGTCCCAACTGTTTTACAATTGAATCTGTGCATCAATATAAATACTTAGGAATAATAATAGATAGCTAATTAAATTGGCATGAACACATGTTATCACTTAAAACATATCTCCGGTCTGTGGTTAGGAAATTCTATCTTCTTAATAAGGTATGTTCTGTTAAGGTACTAAAAATGTTCTATTACGGACTTTTCCATTCCAAGTTAGCTTATGGCTTAACTTGTTGGTGAGCAGCATACAGCAATAAATTGAGTCCTTTGTTAACTTTACAAAAATGTGTCATCAGGAAAATGGCGAATGTAAATAGATTTACGTCTTCTTTTTCCTTTTTTAAGTCTCTTAATATTTTGCCTATACGCCATTTATTTTATTTCAAAATTTTAAAAGTTAATTTTGATAAAACTCTCAACAGGATACCTCCTATTAGCAACTTTAGTCAAAGACGAGCTTTCAACCTTAACGTTCCATATTACCGCACAACAAGCTATCGCAACAGCTTTCCAATTGTATCTTGTCGTTTGTATAATAAGCTGCCCAATCACCTCAAATATTTGGAATATAAACATACTTTTTTGAGACAAGTAAAATCTTGGCTTTTTAACTATGATTTGACTGAAATTAAATCCCTCCTTAATGCACTAAATGACTTCCGCTTGGAAGACACTGCAGTGGTCGGGGAGCCTAAAGGCGTGCTTAATGTTTAGGGATTCAGAGTAGACTCCTCCCCCTACTTTGCCATCTAGTTTTGATCCATCAGTGTAGATTCTAGTGGCATTGTTTGGTGGAGGGCTTCCAATCTCCCATTCGTATCTGGAGGGGATTGATACATCAAACTTTTTGTGGAATAAAAGTTTTTGAGTGATGTAGTCTATGGTCTTGGGTGTCAGAGTGTCCTATTGTGCCCTCTTTCCATTGGGAAGTCGGATTGCTGTGTTTGCAGATATTCGTTTTGTTAGGATATCTAGTGGAGTTAGATGGAGCATAGTATCGAGTGCGTCAGTAGGAGTGGTTCTTAGCGGTCCACTGATGCACAGCTCTGCTGACCGTTGAACTTTGCGAAGTGTATTGAGGTGTGTTTGTTTGTTTAGTGCTGGCCACCAGACTATAGCACCGTATAACAATATTGGCCTGATAACAGCTGTATAAAGGCAGTGAGTTACCCTAGGTTGTAATTCCCCATTTGCTACCCACTGCTTTCTTACATGTGTATAGGGCTATATTGGCTTTTTTGGCTCTCTCGAGCAGGTTGGGTTTCCAATTTAGTTTCCTATCTAAGATGAGACCCAGGTATTTTGCTTGTTCTGAGAAGTTTAGTCTTGTATTTCCCAGTTTTGGAGGACTGATAGTGGGCAAGTTGTGTTGTCTGGTAAAGATCACTTACTCGGTTTTATCGGGGTTAACGCTAAGTCTACAGCCGGTAACCCAGTTTACGAGAGTGTTACGACAATTTTGCATAATATCCCGGAGGGTGGACATATATTTACCTGAGGTGACGATAGCAAAATCGTCGGCGTAGGCTATCACCCTGCACCCCTCTCGTTCTAGTTTACCCAGTAGTTCATTTACCACTTCCAGAGTAGAGGCGAGAGAACTCCTCCCTGAGGTGTTCCCCTTGGTACAGATCTTAGCGTGGATGCTGCTCCGAGACTCGCGCTTATAATCCTGCCTACAAGCATTTGATTTATAAGTGCTATCAGCGCAGAATCCACCCTAAGCTCCGTCAGCGCATTTGTGATAGCCTCCGTCTTGACATTGTTAAAGGCACCTTCTATGTCAATGAAGGCTGTCATTGTATATTCCTTCTGATGAAGGGACTTTTCAATGATAGATACTATGGAGTGGAGAGCCGTTTCCACAGATTTGCCCTTGGTGTAGGCGTGTTGTACGGGTGAGATAGGATTTACTTCTATTTTTTGTCTCAAGTAGATGTCTATTAGTCTCTCGAGAGTTTTAATAAGAAAAGATGAGAGACTGATTGATCGAAGGTCTTTTGGGTTTACATGCGAGCTTCTTCCTTCCTTAGGTATAAAGACTACCTTCACGTGTCGCCATTGTCTTGGGATGTGATCTATGTGATGATGTCGTAAGTTTTTTGAATTTCAATTGGGGCTATGCCGTCAAGTCCTGGAGACTTAAACGGTTTGAAGCTTTCTATAGCCCATTTTAGCTTCGATTGTGTAATTATTTGTAGAGAGTTGTCAACGGATGGAAAATGCACCTCTTGTGTTGGAGCATTCCCTATCTTTGAACAGCCCGGGAAGTGAGTTTTTACCAAAATATTAAGAGATTCTTCACTGTTGGTGGTCCAGGTTCCGTCTTCTTTTTTCATGAAGCTCGGGTTAGGTGGACTAGATGCCAGAATTTTCCTCGGAGGTTTGTGATACTTCTTCACAAAAATTTCTCCAGGATTGTCGTTGAGCTTTGCGTAATTCTTTTTTATACTCTTTTAGAGCCATTTTGTAGATTGTCCACGCATCTATGGATCTAGTGGCTTTTGCCTTATGGAAGAGTTTTCTGCTCTTCATTCGGAGCTCTTCTAGTTTAGTGTCCCACCAAGGTGGCTTTTTCTTTCCTTTTGGTGTTTTGAGCGGGCACGCAGTGTCAAGAGCTTTATTCATTGACGCAGTGAGTTTGTCTACTAAGTCATCTAAGGAGTTTTTACAAGTGGGGAGACAAGATGGTCCGTTAGGAAGTTCTGTCATTAGTGTTTCTGTATAGAGATCCCAGCTGACTTGCTTGAGATTACGGAAACTACGTGATCTCGGAGCAAAGTCATCTATGTCAAAAAGAATATATCTATGGTCAGAGAAGGAATGTTCTTTTGAAACTCTCCAATTCTTATTCTATTAGATATATTATCGGAGGCAAGAGTAATGTCTAAAACTGCCTGCCTATTGCTAATAATAAAGGTAGGTTCACAACCCACGTTACTTATGATAAGGTTAGTAGTAAGGATGTAATCAAAAAGAGACTCATCCCGTTTGTTGGTACCTGAGCTTCCCCAGATCCCATGGTGGGCGTTAGCATCGCACCCGATAATCAGGTCCTTTTTTTCTGCTGCCGCATTGGAGACCGGGTCTTTTAAGACGTCTTCCGGGAAGACTTCGTGGTCGTGGGCCAAGTATGCTGATGCAAGCCACAAGCTGTTATGGCCCGTCTCGACACTTATGGCCACAGTGTCCTTGTTAAAATAAAAAATAAATAAATAGCTGGCCATTTCAGCCCTTGAAAGGACTTTGACCTAGCTTCTTATGATCAATTGTGTTGTGCGTGTTATTAAAGTTTGTACACAAATTGACTGCGAACCGGACCTACATGCTTAACGCCAACAGTGTCCTTGTTGCTGAAATTAAAAAGAATAAAAACACTCAGATTATTTTTAGTTAGAATACACGCCCTCGGTTTACCTTGCGCTTTGGTGTAGACCAGCGTGTATGAAGGGGTCATGAGTTCGCGTACCAGGCCACAGACTACCCACGGCTCCTGGATCAGGACAATATCTTCTCCGCCCTTGGTAAGACGGAGAGTGAGACTGGCGGACGCAGCCTTTGAGTGGTGGAGGTTAATCTGTACTACTCTCAGTATTAGCGCTGCTAGTAGTGGGACTAACCTCCACGACAGTAATGTCGGACTCATCGTCCGATTTGAGGAGGTCATCCTCTAATGAGGATAACAGGATGGATCGTGCTAGCTCTGTATCAGAGTTAGCCTCATCTGGTGCAGGAGTGCAGGATTGAGGAGATGAGACGTTCTTAATTGAACTGGAAGCCTGCTCTTCCTCCAATAACGTCCTCATCTTTTTTGAAGACCCTCATTTCTATGGAGGTGAAACCATAATCTACCACGTAACCTTTGGATGACAAGATAGCCAGGGACTCCTGATTGATGACAAAGGTTGCCGATCTGAAGTCCCCTTTTGGCTCTTCAACCTTTGTCACCTTCCAAGCTACCTGTAGGCAGATCATGGTTTCACAACCGAATTAGCTCCAGGATTGTTTGAGGGTCAGAAGATTCGGCAGGGATCCGGAAACGCGCTCTTGGCCGGTTAGGGATCTGATCCCTTCCAACAAACTCGAGTTTAGCGCCCGGCCATACCTCCCCTATCCTGGAGAACGCGATCTTGTAGAGGTCGACTGACCTCTGGTCGGCGCAAGCGATCAGCTTCGCGTGGCCCTGATGCCATCCACTGTCACGACAAGAAGGGCCTTTGCCCGGAAATTCCTTCATAATTGGAATGAAGAAGCCATTTTGACTACTACCTTCCTCCATCTTTCAGGAGAAATGCTGCCGTCCGGATCGGATGAGCGCAATGGTTATATGCCCAGCTAAGACATCGCTGAAAAGCTTTGGAGTGGTTGTGTTACCACAAATTTTTTTAGCCATCGGCTGAGAGACCTCCTCAAGAGAACTTAAAAACGTAGTTATTAACATGGTTGGAAATTAATATGTTATACTTACTTATCGACACATTACCATTACGACATCCATTGCCGATTCTCGAACGAGCCAACCGATCGGGTTATCCGAAGGCCTGACCTCTCTTTTTGGTGCAATCACTTTTTGATCACCGTGTGCATTAATTCGTGGTTTTTTTATACATATACAAGTTTACCATTACCAAAAACCAGCCATCATGCTAAGCAGTTAGCTTCACGTATTGAAGAGACAACTTACACGTGAGATAAATATTAAAATAAATTATGTGATTCTCATTGGTAAAAACTATTACGTATTGGTTTTTTTTTCTTTCCTTTTGTTTTTGTGTGTAGAAATTCTGGAGCACTAATTGCTACGAATTTATACACAAAACAGACGACAAGACGTTGCGTAAAGCTAGTCAGCAGATACTAACTTTACTGTCAATCACAGGAGCAATTGCTTACGAGTAATTTGTTTATGGTCCTGCGAGTCCGCCTTGAGCAAAAAATCTGAAAGAAAACTAGCTGGAGCATCTCTGGAACACCTCTACGACTAACATATTTTCCAGTATACATCAAGTAACAAAGGTTAGTTGATTAATTTTATTGTTGTCTCAGTATAAATTTAGTATAGGTGCAGTGCAAGTATTTTATTTTTCTTAAGGTGCTGTTTTAAAAAAATTTTTTTAGATATAAGAAGTTATTATTTTTTTTAAATTTATACTGGTTATTGTACATAAAAAATACTTTATAAAAATATTTTTTTTTTAAATTGTTCTGGCTTTTATATAGAGGGCGCTGAAAATAGCATTGAAAAAAAGGCATCCAAAACGGTTCGATGGATATAGCCTTTCCCATGTATCGGAGACAAAAGAAATCAAATGATATTTTAAAGCATAGACCATATATTAAGCATCCCCCCTACGCAAGACACCCGAGGATTTTTTTTTAATAATGGCGGAAGTTAAAGTAAAAAGTTTAAAAAAATAGATACATTTTCGCAGGCTTTTATGTTTATAAAAAAAAAAAAAAATAGATACTTGAATTTAGGGGGGATGCTTAAAGGACAAAATAATGAACAAAATGCAAAAAAAAAATCATTGAAATTGAACCAATAGATTTCGAGTTATCTATCGAACCGTTTTAAAAACACTAGTTTCGAGGAAATCGCGTTTAAAGTTTTTATAACTTCTGTTGTTTTTTTAAATATCGATTTAAAAATGTGTATGTATATTCCTAAAATTATAAAGAACGTATTAAACAAAAAATAAATTTTTTTTTCGAAAAATTTACACGTATATTATACCTTAAATTAAAAAATTTTAAATAAAAGTTAATTTTCACAAATTCTCCATATTTTTTTAACACCATATTTTTTATAAATATTTCGGACGGCCGAAGTTCGGTTGGGTGCTCGTTGTAAAAAGTAAAAGTATAAAATAAAATAAATAAATAACTGGCCATTTCAGCCCTTGAAAGGACTTTGACCTAGCTTCTTATGATCAATTGTGTTGTGCGTGTTAGCGTAAGGCTCTTATTCTCAAGAAGCTTTACATGGCATTTTGATTACTCTCTGAGTTTTGCCATTGTCTGCAGAGAGGTGGCGGCCGTACAGAAAAATTATTTTAATTCAAATAATTTTCTGTCGCTGCTGGGGTTCGAACCCGGGTCTCCATGTTCGTTGACATAGCGGCCACGCACTTTAACCAACTACGCCACGGACGCCACAAAAGTTTTACAAAAGTAAAAGTATAAGTTAAATTAAAATTTAAAGTGCTTGTACAAGTTTTTAACCACAAAAATTGCATAAGTAAAAGTTTAATTTAAAAACACAACATTTAAGATGCAGGTACTCCAATTTGGGGTTTTACTAAAGAATTTGCACATGAATAATCCCGCGCAGCTGAGGCTATACTAGAACATCATTATGTGGACGATTTGCTCGACAGCGTTGGAACTCAAGAAGAAGCAATTCGTCTGACTAAGAATATACGACACGTTCATTCCAAAGCTGGGTATAAAATAAGAAATTGGCTATCTAACTCAGAAGAGGTGCTTCGAGCCTTGGATTGCCCTCCAAATAACGAAAGAGGAACACTTGAGAATTCGCTTACTTTAAATGATACTGCAAAGGTCTTAGGACTTTGCTGGAATCCAGGTGAGTATGTATTAACCTTTTCATTGACCAAAATGAATCAGACTTGACTGAGCATTCTTTGAAGTTTCATTTACTGACTTTGTCAACCTTACAATAAAAAAAAACTTGGCTTAGTGAGCCGTGAACGCAGTTAAGACAGTCAAAATGCAATTTAAAATAAGAATATTATTTGAACATATTGTTGGCCTACCGTGTCGTTTATAATATATTCCGCTATTACTAGGAATAAGAACGCGAGAGCTAATGCTGTTTTTGTGTGTATCCAGTTTGTTGATCAAACAATAGAAAACAATAGAAATAGAACTAAAAATTAAACAATAGAAAAGAATGCATATGGGAATGCTCAAGAAAGAGTTTCGGGTTGCCAGACTATTTAATTATAAATCTACTATTTTAACATTTCCTCTCAAACCAAATATATGTTTACAATTTCAAAAATGAAATAAGTTCAAAAAGAAATTAAAAATTCAGTTTTCTGCAAGGCCCATTAGATGAACAAATTTCAGATGTTTGTCCTTAGCTAAGCTTTTCGCTAGTACATCAGCAATCATTTCGCCAGATGCAATATATGCCAATTCAACTTTCCCATTAGCTATCTCATCTCGCACATGATGATAGCGAGTGTTTATATGCTTAGTACGCTAGCTGTAAACAGGATTTTTGGATAGTTGCTGAGCACTGAGGTTGTCGCTTCTGATCATTATAGGCTTGCTGACTGCACTAAAACCAATTTCCTCTAACAGTCGCTTGAGATATATGCCCTCTTTCACACCGGCCGATAATGCGTAGTATTCCGCTTCCGTTGTACTTAAAGCTAGAGCACTCTTCTTACGTTCATGATACAGCACCACCGATCAGTAAAAACACGCACACGGAATAAGATTTTCTGTCTCTGGTCGACGTCAACGTATTCCTCTATCGGAGCGTTATCGCCATTATCCATTAACTTTAAACTAATCGTTTTCGCTAAATAACGAAGAATATGCTTCGCACCGACTTCTTGCTTAGCTGTCGGACTAGAATTGTACTGTGCCAATTTGCTCACAGAATGTTGAATGTCTGGACGCGTTGATATGGCTAAGTACATCAACTTACCAATTAATTGCTGATACGCGTTCCTGTCAACTTCTTCATTATTTTCATCAACGTTCGCCACATCATAGCCCGGATCCAATGGCGTTGAAACCAAACAAACTGCGTATGTATTTAGTTTGATATACTGAAATGGCCCCAGTATCTCCACATCGTTCGATTTCCCATCCGAGAAAGTATGAGATTGGACCTTTATCAACAAGTTTAAACTCTTTTGCCAAACAAGACTTGATTATATTTATGTCGTCTAAGTCCAGGCTACCTAGAACGAGATCGTCAACGTATACTGCAATGAAACACAACTTGCCTTGAATATGCCGAATGTATAAACATTGCTCATTTTTGCATGATGTAAAGCCCATTTTTGTTAAAACCGCGTCAAGTGTCAGGTTCGCCTTACGCCTAGACTGTTTGAGCCCGTAGATTGCTTTTTGTAATCGTAGCACACGTTTCGGATGATTTTCGTTCACAATGCCTTCTGGTTGTTGCATATAACACTCCTCATTCAGGTCGCTGTTAAGGTATGCTGTTGTTATATCCAAGTGATGCAAGTGTTTTTTATGAGTCACTGCTAGCGCCAAAAGCATTCGAATCGTTGCGTATTGAATAACAGGTGAGAAGGTGTTGTATAATTTAAACCATATTTTTGATTGCATCCTTTCGCAACCAATCTAGCTTTAAAGCGCTCGGTATGTCCGTCTTTGTCGGTTTTTACATCAAAAACCCATTTGCAAGCAATAGCTTGCTGATATTGTGGCAGATCTTCTAAAGAGCACGTTCTATTTTCATTTAAAGAATTAATTTCATTTTTCATCGCTGCTCGCCATTGCTCGGCATGTTGGTTGCCGGCAATTTCACTTACGCTCTCAGGTATAATTACTTTTTCTGCTACTAAATTTACGCTGTTGCGCACCTTACGCTGTCGACCCGGCCTCCCGGAACGAAAAATCTTTGGCCGTCCACGTTTCGCAGGATTGCGAATTATCACTAATACGCTCCTGATCCTCCACAATGTTTTAGCTATCTGACGCTGCTTCTTCCGCTGATACCACTGGTTCTACATTTTTCTGCAAACTTCTATTTGGAATTAACTGCATCATATCTGCTGCAACAAAACCGTCCTTACCCATGAATATATTCTCGTTAAACTTCGCATCTCTTTTTATTACAACCTTCCCAATTTCGATGTCGTACCAGCGGTATGCTTTTGATTTCCGCGAGTAGCCAACCATGATGCATTCTCTACCTTTTGGTCGACATTTTCTGTTTTCGGTTTTATCTAATGCAATTGCCAAACATCCAAATACCTTGTGATATTGAACACTAGGCTTTCGACCATACCATACTTTATGTGGAGTGGTGTTGCCGTTCGCTTTTGCGATTTCGGAGATAAAGTGCTGTGGCAACTGCCTATGCTCAAAATTTTTCGCAACAAATTTAAATGCTCTAGCACTTGATCTTTCGATTTGATGAAGTACGCGAACACCTTTCTTGACTTGTTATCAATAATAGTAAGAAAATATTTGGATCCTCCGATTGATTGAACGTTAAGTGGCCGCACACGTTCGTATGCACTAAATCCAAAATATTCTCAGTGCAAGTTTCCGCCTTTTGTGGGAAGGTAGAGCACAGATTTTACTTTTTAAACACGCAATGCATGAATTGGTTTCAGAGATAGGTGTTTTCTCTATCCCTTGTACAATTCCTTTCGATGCCATCTGCTGAAAACATGTATTGTTCACATGCCCAAGTTTCAAATGCCATTTATTGTTATTTTCTTCACACGAAAATGCAGATACAAATGTACTTTCAAATACGAATAAATAATTTTCAATATTTGCTTTTATTGTGATTTCATTATCAGTTTTGTTTTGTATAACAGCTCCGTTGTCTGTAAACGTCACCATTTCTAATGCATTTCATAACAGAGAAAAAATTATGTTGAAATTAAGGAGCGAATAAAGTATTCTCGAGCACTAAACTGCCGTTTTCTGTTATTAATTTCACATCGCCCTTTCCAACTGCTGTTGCCATTTGATTTCCAGGTATTGAAACATTTTCCTCTATTTTCTGCATTGATGTAAAAAGATCTCTATTGTTGCATATATGCGACGTCGCGCCACTATCTCCAACCCATTCAAACCGGTTCTTACTGTTGTCGGTTGCAGTTAATGAAGCTACATATTATGAGTGCTCTTTTATTTCTTTTTGATCTCTAAATTTTTTCAATTTGCAATTAGCTGCATAATGTCCACACTTATGACAGTTAAAGCACTTCACATTGATTTCCGATCTATTTTGATTTACACTATTCTCGTTAAAATTTTTGTTTCTATCATTTCGCATGTGCCTTTTATCGTTGTTGTTGCTTTGAACCGAATAGGAGTGCTGACCTCTATCCGTGCTGTTGTTGTTGTTGTTGTTGTTGTTGTTGCGGCTATTTCTGCGTTCATATTCTTCTAAAAGTTTTACTTTTAATACACTGTACTCTGGCCGCTCGTCCTTTATCTCCATCGCAATCACAAAACTTTCAAATTGGTTCGGCAAGGTGGATAAAAGAATAATGACTAACATGTTGCTGCTAATATCAATACCGACTTCTGCCAATTTTTCCACTATATCTGTGAACGCATTTAAAAATTGTGGTATGCTACCATCATCCGACAAACAGAGATTAAGTAAACTTTTATAGAGAGTTACTTTTCTCGCAGGCCCTTTTGGTTTATATATAGATTCTTGTTTCAGCCGTGTATCTTTAGACTTCTTACAATTCTTGATATGACTTAATTGCGTTGGTTTGACAGACAAAACCTTCGTCGCAAGCGCTTTTTCCTCGAAGAGTCCAACTCTGGAGCATTACCATCAGTGCGTGCATATCTACCTGACACTACCTTCCATTTGTCTGAATGTATTAAAACTCCACGCATTTGGATGCACCAGGAGTCATAATTTTGCTCATCGAGCTGTTCTATTACATACAAACCACTTGCCATCTCTATAAAAACACTTGATTGCGCGACAGTTATTTTCGCACTTTTTGCAACTTGCCGTTGTTCGAGCTTAGGAACCTTTAAATCTTCTACGGAATCTTCAAATACTTCGTCGTCGTCTGTTAAATCCCTTTTATTAGGAAGCTGCTTCTCTGGATCTTGTTGACTCTTACTCCTATTTACTGGTCCAACTGGGCCCATATCCTATGTTGTCTTACCGTGTCGTTTATAATATATTCCGCTAGTGCTAGAAATAAGAACGCGAGAGCTAATGCTATTTTTGTGTGTATCCAGTTTATTGATCACTAAACGACTAAAAATTAAGCAATAGAAAAAAATGCAAATGAGAATGCTCAAGAAAGAGTTTCGGGTTGCCAAACTATTTAATTATAAATCTACTATTTCAGCACATATTACACAAACAACATTCCATTACTGGATTTTCAACGATATTCATCCTGAGAGAGAGTTCATCGATTAACTGATTGGGTCATCAGATACGTTCAAAAACTTCGCAGAAAAGTTAAACAAGAACCTCTAGCACACAGACCTCTAAAAGCAGCAGAGCTTTGATCAGCCGAAATATATATATAAAAAGTTAGGCAGAACCAGTAGTATACAGATGAGTTGATCTTGCTGAGATGCAACAAGAGCTTGCCAAAATTTAAGATTCTTCAATATAAGCCTTATTTGTGCGCACGCTTTGACAAAAAACAAAGACGATGAGATCAAAGCGTAGGGCTGCCAAAGAGGTGATTGGCTATCACTGCCCTCGCCGAAACCAGTGGCACGACCAAGAGTGTCACGTCGTCACTGCAGAGAAAGACACCGCCTACAAAGCCACCCTTCATTCGGTTATAACGCGTGCTTCTAAGGAGCAATACAAAGAGAAGAGGAGGAAAGAGAGACGTATTTTCAAGCGAAGGAAAAGAGAAGCGGAAAAACGTGAGCAAGATAAAATTGAGATGCATGGTAACATATGATGATGTGGAGGGAACAATTGTCTAGGGTTCTGAATGGCGGCGATGACAACAATTACGCTAATAGAGATGATATCCCGGAAACCAAAGTTTTCGACGACAGAGGTTAAAATCCCCTGCCCGACCATAATGAAGTCTTGAAAGCTATAGCTCTACTTAAAAACAACAAAGGCGCAGGAGCCGATGGCTTATCTGCTGAGCTCGTCAAGAATGGAGGTGAAGCTCTATTTAAATACAGTCAGGAGCTTATATGCAGAATATAGTCGGAAGAATGCATTCCAAACGATTGGAACCAAAGTGTGCTCTGCCCAATCTACAAGAAAGGCAATCCCACCATTTGCGCCAACTACCGTGGGATAAGTCTTCTTAATATCGCATATAAGGTCCTGTCGAGCGTATTATGTGAAAGACTGATGCCCATCGTAAACCAGCTGATTGGACCTTATCAGTGTGGCTTCAGAACTGGTAAATCCACGATAGACCAGATATTTACGCTACGACAAATCTTGGAGAAGACCCTAGAAAAATAAATCGACACACACCATCTTTTTGTCGATTATAAAGCCGCCTTCGACAGTCCAATAAGGAATCATCTATACTCCACCATGTCTAAATTTGGTATTCCTGCAAAGCTCATCCGTCTTCGCAGAATGACACTGAGCAACACCAGCAGCACAGTTAAAATCGGGAAGAATTTCACTCCTGCTTTCGATACCAAACGAGGTTTAAGACAAGATGATTCCTTATCGTGCGACTTTTTCAACCTAATGATGGAGAATATCATCCGAGCTGCTGATTTGAGACGCAGTGGCACGATATTCTACAAAAGTATTATGCTGCTGGCGTATGCTGATGACATCGATATCATTGGCCATAATACGCGCGAAGTCAGTTCAGCATTCTCCAAATTAGCGAAAGAGTCAAGTCGATTGGGTCTTGCAGTGAACGCAGATAAGACAAAATACCTAGTGTTAACAAATAAACAGTTCCATCGTCTTGTAAACCACATTATTATTCACAACATCTCCTTAGAGATTGTTAAGGACTTCGGATTCAATATTTACTCTGTCAACGATGTCAGCATTGAGATAAAATTAGGGATAACCCTTGCCAACAGGTGTTATTTTGGGCTGAGAAGGCAATTGAGAAGCAGAGCCCTCTCTCGTCGAACAAAACTCAAGCTCTATAAATCACTAAACATGCCCGTCCTATTATATGTAGCACAAACCTGGACGTTGAGCAGTTTTGATGAAAAGCCTTTGGGAGCTTTCGAGAGAAGGATTCTTCGTTAGACCTTCGGTAGAATCTGCGTCAATGTCGAGTACCGAATTCGGTAGAGCCACGAGCTGAATGAGCTGTACGCTGACATCGGCATAGTTAAGTGCATAAAAATCTAGCGGCTTTGCTGGCTAGGTCACGTTGAACGGATGGAAATTTCTTATACGAGGCCAAAACCGATCAACAGTCGTAATCGCCAGGTAAGTAAGTATCTGCACCTCACATAGGCAGTTCTTTGGAGCAACTTGTTGAATCTGAGAAGATTTTTAAGGAAATTGTACAGAATCAGCGATTGAATGGCGAAATGCTGTATTCTATATTAACAGAATAATTAATTCATGTCCATTAACATATGTGACACTGGAGAATAAAAATGATTTGGCACTTACCCCGAATTTTTCCTGACTTGGATCGTCAAGCGGTAGTAAATTGTCATTAGAAATTGGTAGCCAAAAGCTGATGTCAACAAAAGACTGGAGCAGATGCCAACAACTTTCCAACTTATTTTGGAAAAGATGGGTCAGTTCAAAAAGGTGGAGCCAATAAATGAAGGTGATATTGTTTTGATTGTGGACAACCGTCCGTACTTCGAATGGAATTTACAAGCGTCCAGTCTTGAAGAAAGACCTCATCAAGGAATCTGAAAGTAAGGAAGAAGTGGCTCCCATATTAGGGGGGAGAAATGAAGGTACGAACCGTTGTTAGAAATTTAAATAAAAACCGAAGCGTCGACAAGCAGCAGAATTTTTTAGAGTTCACAAATCTTCATAAATTTTCATATAACTTTTATAAATTTTATATGATATTTCAAACTTTTATAAGTTTTTAAATATTCTTGATTTCTAATTTTTAATAAACTGAATTAAATTCTCAAAAAAATGCTCTTTTACTGTTGGAAAGAAGCAACAAAGTCAATTTGATACATGAAACCGTGCAGCGGGAAGGTAAAGCAAAATATAGATGTTCTCGAATTATCCGACACTTTAATCGCCATCGACAGGGAAAATCAGAAATTTTCAAGCCTGATTGCATGTAAAAGCTGAAGCATCATATAAAAATGCAAAATAACAAAATCCGTATTTGTAGCGCTTATAAAATAACGATTAATCCAATTTTTATGTACGTTTTATAAAAAAATTACAGTTGTGTAAGCTAATCATTAAATCGATTGCTTAAGAAAGATGTGCATTTCAATTTAGATCACAATTGCCAAACTGCGTTCAGTGAAATTAAAAAGCAGATGCAATCTGACATCGTGTTAGACCACTACGACCCCAAGTTACTAGTGACATTTGAGCAGTGGACGCAAGGCCAATTGGAGTAGAAAATAGTGATGGCACCGAAAGACCAATCTATTTTTCGCCTCATACCGTGAATAATGTGCAAAGACTTTTGATCCCTTGGTATTCACAATACAGCTGAAAATTCTAATGCAGCGAATCTGTAGTTTTGGCACAGAATGGGACGAGATCATTCCTGACGAATTGGCATGTTTGGTTGTTGGCGGTTCACCAAATACAAGATCTTAGAATACCGAGGTGTTATTTTGGCTTTGGAACGAGCGATGACAGTGCTGTAGAGGTGCATATATTTGTACACGCAAGTGACAGCGCAAACGCGGCAATAACGTATTTTAAAATCATGACGTAGAACATTGTTGAAGTATTGTTTGTATGCGCCAAGGCCAAAGTGGCACCTAGTACCTAGAATGGAATTATTAGCTGCCTTTTTAGGCGCTTGAAGAGGGTCATAGTAGAAAGGTCACGGAAGTGCGCTATTGGACTGACTCCGAAACTGTATTATCATGGATTCGGTCTGATCCTAGAAAGTTCAAGCAATTTGTTATGTTCAAGGTAGGAGAGATACAGGAAATTACCGTTATCGAGAACTGGCATTACGTGTCCACTAAGTTGAACATAGTAGATGCGGCAACCAAAACCAGCCAACAGCATCCATTTGAAATGGCACAGCGATGGTTTAACTGATCGCAGTTTCTCCGGTAGTCAAAAAATGAATGGTCCAAACAAAAGCCAAGCCTTAGCAAAACCACACACGATGAATACTCAGTACATCATGTGGCAGTTCAGGTGGACGTGCGAAAGCCCGTAGTCCATATCTACCGTTTTTCACGATGGGAACGGGCTGTTAGATGCATGGCGTATGTTTATCGCTAAATAAAGGGGCTTAAAGCAAAATCGCCGAAGGCACCGAAAGCCATCAACATAGCGAAGATTACGCCACTGTCTTCTACTAAATTGGTGTGGGAAAAAACCATTTATTCAAACTTGCTCAAAGTGATGCATTTAAAAATTAAATAAAAATTATTCAACACGACTCCAATCATAAATTTCCGAAAACAAGGCCCCTCAAAAAATTGAGCACGTTTGTTGACGAATTTGAGATTGTACGTATGCGTGGGCGTTTAGAAAACGCGACTGTCATTGCAGATATTACTAAGAATCCTAACATATTACCAAAAAACCACATAACAAGTCTTATAACCGACTGGTATCATAGGAAAGGGAAGCACGCAAACCATGAAACAGTAATTATCAAAATTTTTCAAAAATTCCAAATACCAGGCCTTCGCACTTTCTTTGCACAGTTCGCACTAAATGTCAGCTGTGTAAAATTACTGGTGCGCAACGAAATTCACCTGAAATTGGGCTTTTACCGAAAGCAAGACATCCCCATTTACCCGTCCATTTTCCTACATAGGAATCGACTCTTTTGGACCCCTTTTTATTTTAATAGGTAGGCATTATGCAAAACGGTATGGAGTTATTTTTACATGTTCAACATGCCGTGGTGTTCATATAGAACTTGCTAACAGTCTAACGACTAGCCAGTGTTGCCAGAACTTTTTTGAGAAAAGCGCGAGATTTAAAAAAAATATCGCCCAAAATCGCCCAATAAAAAAAAAATCGCCATTTTTTTATACATTTTTATACAAATTATATACATTTTTTTTCAAATAATATTGAGATCTGTTAATAGTATTAGATATTCTTATTTTCATATTTTTGAGATCTATAAAAAATAATAAAAAAGCTACTTCATTTTATACGAGAATTTTGATCGTTAAAGAACATTTTTTTAGAGACTATAACTTTTTGGATTTTTTCAATATGCAACTTTAAAAAAAAAACTTTTTTCAAAAAACGTAGTTCCTTCAGCCATATTAGACTCTTCCTCCGTTTCGTCAATTCTCGAAGTTTTGTTTAGTTCATACATTGATTTAGTTTATACAAGATGAATGCCAACTTACAAATATTGTCAAACATTTTTCCGTCTACGGCTGTCTTAATTTTGTATGCCGATTACCGAAATTCTTCACTTCCAGATCTGAAAACATTGCACTTTGTTTTTGAAAACATTGCTTCATGGAAATGTCAACAAAGATTCGTATTCGATTTCTTCTGCACGTCGCTCTTCAAGAGATAGATAATGAAGAGGGAGTTCACGGAAAGAAGGTCTTATATAGTTTAAACATCTTTCAGGACATAAAATAAAAGCATTTTCAAAAATTTTTAACAGACTAGGTAATCGTTTTAACATTTCCTTGATTAAAACTATATGAAATTCTGGCATTTTGATAGTATGTCTATCATAACAATATCATCACTTAATTTGTGAATTTCTTAATGGAACTGATAATGAAATGTAAGGTCATTAATTCTTTTATAATTGCTTTTATCCGCTAAAATTTTATTTAAGCTGAATGTAGTTAAATTATCAAAATTGAAATTTTTGACAATGTCTTCTTTTATAATTTTTGAAACAAGTCTTTAAATAAATGTTGTGATTTCAACGTAAGCTTGAAAAAATTCAACTTTTTCTCGTTGAAAATATGAATTAAGTGAGTTGGTGTTATATAATATATTGGTCGATATAAATAAATTATCGATAAGGGCTTGTGAGCTGTGTTCAGTCGCAAACACTGTGTTCCAAACACTAAAATCAATTGGTATTTTCTTTAATCGAAATTTTATACACATTAGATGAGTTTATGAAAAAAGGTTGTTTTTGCAAAAATCGCCCAAAAAATCGCCAGGCGATTTCCTAAAAATTTAAGCGCAAAAACAAGAAAAAAAGCGCCCAATTGGCGATAAATCGCCCAATCTGGCAACGGTGCGACTAGCTCGTGTGCATCGCTATTAGAAATTTTATTTCACGCAGAGGAATGCCTCTCGAAATCTTCAGAGACAACGGCACAAATTTAAAAGGTGCAGAAAAGGAACTAAAGGAGGCCTGCTTGCTTGTTGATTTTGATAAAATCAATGATTTCACTGGCCCTAGCTTGAAATGGACGTTCATGCCTCACGCATCTCCCTACATAGGGGGAACATAGGAGCGGATGGTCCGCTCAATCAAGACTGTTATGTATAAAATAATTGCACGCAGCACAAAGCTGTACGACAATTTGCTTCCCGAAGTCGAGAATATAGGCAATAGCTGACCTCTAACATATTTGTCTAAAAAAACTGCAGATCAAAAGGTATTGACTCCAAACCAAATATAATAATAAATATAATTTAAATTTGAATTATTTGAATGATTGAACATTTTATGATCTCCATTGATGCGTAATTTTTGAAAAAAAAAATATATATTAATAAATATATAAAATAAAAAATAAAAAATAAATATTATATTTGTTTATTATATTAATATAAATAATAGTTAATTATTATGTTTATTTTAATTTTAAAAATTACTCATCACTGAAGATCAAAATATGTTCAATTATCCAAATTTATTATAAACAAGTTTATTATACACTCATGTACATTAGAGTGTCCCTTATTTTGCGATTTTTGGAAATGTCAAAGGGCTGAAAGGTTTTTTATGCGTTTTTATATTCTAAGAACGAAACCAAAAGAAATTTTTTTTTCGACAACGTTTACCCGTGTCAATCGGGCCCGAAAGTTTTGAAAAAAATTTCCATATTAGACCATATTTGCACATATTAAAAAAAAAATCTTTTCTCTGCTTTTTATAATTTTTTTGCATGTTTTGGAACACATACACAAGAAATATGATATCTACAAAGTTTTTTTATGGTGGGCGTGGTTTCCGCCCCTACTGCGTCGAAATTTCTCCCGCAGCCTTTTCCCACTTTTTCATGAAATTAGTGCAATTTAGGTATTAAAATCAACAATAAATAAATAAATTTTTATTATGCTAAAAATATTATTACATTTCATTAAATTCACATTGTATTCTTACAAAAATTAATAATAAATTAAAAAAACTAGTATTTTATCCTGCGGCGGGCGCGCAACAAGCTAATACCTACAAGAAGTTTTATTGCGGCTTTTCAAACGAAATCATAGTTTTTTTTTGTAATAATTTAAATTAATTTAGTAATATAAATTAAAATAATTTTAAATAATTATTTAACTATCAAAAAAAAAAAAAAATAGATTGTTTTGCATCATGTCCAACAACAAAACCTACTACCTACTAAAACCTACTTATTGTGGCCAAAAATGCTCGAAAAATATTCTCGAACTGTCAAAAAAATACTCTTATAAAATACTTATAATTAATTTGTATTTGTTATTATAATTTAACCCTCTAGGGGGCATACATTTTTAGTTTTTGATATTTTTTATTTATCAAAAAAAAAAAAAAAACTATGATTTCGGTTGAAAAGGCGCAATAAGACTTCTTGTAGGTATTAGCTTGTTGCGCGCCCGCCGCAGGATAAAATACCATTTTTTTTAATTTAATATTTATTTTTGTAAGTATAGAATGTGAATTTAATGAAATGTAATAATATTTTTAGCATAATAGAAATTTATTTATTTATTGTTGATTTTAATACCTAAATTGCACTAATTTCATAAAAAAGTGGGAAAAGGCTGCGGGAGAAATTTCGACGCAGCAGGGGCGGTAACCACGCCCACCATAAAAAAACTTTGTAGATATCATATTTCTTGTGTATGTGTTCCAAAACATGCAAAAAATTTATAAAAAGCAGAGAAAAGATTTTTTTTTGATATGTGCAAATATGGTCTAAAATGGATATTTTTTCGAAACTTTCGGGCCCGATTGGCACGGGTAAACGTTGTCGAAAAAAAAAAATTTCTTTTGGTTTCGTTCTTAGAATATAAGAACGCATAAAAAAACCTTTAAGCCCTTTGACATTTCCAAAAATCGCAAAATAAGGGACACTCTAATGTACATGTCTATTTGGTAAGTCGGTGATTAAGTAACACGGCGATTAAGACATACCAGTGCTTTAAGACTCATTTTCAGCTAATACCAAGTCTTCTTCGTTGTATTCGTTTGGTTTCGCATGTCGTTTGTCGTACCTTTGTTTAGCGAGTTCTCGTTCAGTATAAGTTTTACTTGCTACATCAGTTCGGATATATTGCATCTCTTCGTCGGTTATTACTCTGTTCTCGTGCAATGCCAGAAAAGTTTGTTCTGGAAAATGTCCCTCGTCGAGAAGTTGGAGAGAAGTTTATATGGTGTTTTATTTGCCATCTTGTTTTTCATCGCATTCATTGACCATTAACATGTTGATTAAATGTTTGTCCCACTTTTTGTATGTTGTCGTAGTTGGAAGCAACATTGACAAAAGTGTACGATTTGCGCAATCTGCATGACCATTCTGGGAGTTCGAGCGACGTTCAATATATGTTTAATATCATTGTCGGCGCAGTAATTTTTAAACTCTTTAAATGAAAACGCTGTTCCTCTGTCGGTGATTATACGCTGAAGTATGTCAAAGAAACAAGTGATTTCCTGCATCACCGCCAATACATGTTTAGTTGCTGTGCTTTTTGCAGGCTTTACGATCGTATATTCGATTATCAAAATGTGTTCATTTCGTTTTGTACTTTTTATCAACGGTACCAAATGGTCCATCTTGAAGGGAATAGGGTCAATTTCGTCGAAATGATATTGGCCTTCCGACTCTCCACCCCTGTATTTGTTATAAGAACATTTTACGCATGACTTTAAATATTTTCCTGCAATGATTTTCCCTACAATATCTTTCAGATCATCATCTTGCATTTGCATGCTGTGCAACCAGTCGTACAACCAGTCGCAGGAATGGTTACTTTTTCATCACGTAGTGTTACTACTTCAATTTTGCTTGCTTCTTCGTTCGGGCTCCTACTCAGCGCAGTAACGTGTTCCATCCGTTGTCCTTGTCTATGCTCAATTTGAGTGTTAAAATCTTGTACCTGTAACCACCAGCGCACGATTCTCGTGATTAGCTCACGCTTCTCCGTGGCAGTTTTAACAGCATTGCAGTAGGTCACGACTTTTAAAGTCTTTCTGGCGATGTAATCCCGGAATCTTTCTAGCGTTTCTACAACTGCGAGTATTTCGAGCTCATAGCTGTGAACATTTTTTCTCTGTGTCACTTGTAGATCTACTGTAATATGTTACAGGCTTTAAGCATTCTCCCTCATCTTGAAGCAAAATACCTGCCAAACGGATTGAGCTAGCGTCTGTATGAATTTAGTGCCTCGCATTCTGTATGCGACTAAAACTGGTTGAGACGTTAATTTAGTTTTCAACTGATTAAACGCTTTTTTTTGATCTTCAGCCCAGTCAAAATATTGATCCTTACTTAGTAATCTACAAGTGGCTCTGAAAGGAAGGCATACCCAGGAATAAATTTACGAAAGTATTCGCTGAAACCTAGGTATCTACTTACTCCATTTACATTCTTTGGTCGTTCAAAATTATTAATCGCGGCCGACTTCGCTAAGCCAGGTGTCAAACCTTCAGGCTATAGTTGATGTTCATGAAAATCAATCGTTGTCTTAAGGAATTCGCATTTAGAAATATTAAGGGTGAGATTAGCATCTTGTAATAAAAAAATAAATAACAAATAAACTGGCCCTTTCAGCCCTAGAAAGGACTTTGACCGAACTTCTTATGATCAAATTGTGTTGTGCGTGCTATTAAATATTTGGACGTAATTGATCGAGAACTGGACCTACTAGTTTTATGCCGACTCCGAACGGCTAATGTGTATGTTCTCAAGAGAGTTCTCAAGCTTTACATGGCAATATTTACTCCTTGAGATTTGCCATTGTCTGCAGAGAGGTGACGGCCGAACAGACAAATTAATTCAATTGAAAAAACTTCCTGTGTCGGATGGAATTGAACCAAGGTTCTCTGGCCTATGGGTCACGCACTTACCACTGTGCCACGGCCGCTATGATCAAAATATCGCCCATATAATGCAGCATGTTTCTTTACCAGTGCGTTTTTAAATTTTTGCCATCAATCTTAGAAAAACAATCGGCGTTTTTTAATCTGAGCAGCACGCGCTTTAATTTGTACAACCCATTTGCAGTCATAAAAGATGTTTACTTACGACTGTCTGGATCAATTTTAATCTGATAATAACCGCTATTCTTGTCGAGTGTCTTGAAATATTTGTAGTGTGCAACATCTTAACAGTGTGCAAGACATTCCTACATGTTCGGTAAAGCGAAAAATTATTTTTTATCTTTTGATTGAAACATCGATAATTGACACAGAGTCTGTCCCTACCGTCCTTTTTTTATGAGCACTAAGGAACGGCACTAAGGCCGTTGTTATGCAGACGCTCACGGGCTCATCACGGTCACGCATTGTTGTTGTTTCAATGTAAAAGGGAAATTTGAGAGAGTGAGCGAGGGAATTAATTTTGCACAGAATGGTCACCAAATGATTCGAAAATAATATGGAATCACGAGATCAAAACAGTGTTGCGCTGTGCAATTATTCACAACATTTGTCTTTTGGTATTGAAAGTTGTACACTTTTAGTACGAAATGCATGAAAGCAGTAATGAAACCTGCTTAATTGCAACACTCACCATACTCATACTCGTGATACCTTTTTGCATAAAGTATTGAAAGTAGCAAAAAGTGTACTAACGGGCTATAAATAAAAATCTGCGCTTATTTGTATTGGTTACAGTTTTAACACGGTTTGGTTTGCCACGAAGGCATTGCGTAGTTAAATGATTTATTGCATCATCTTTTTATCATATGATTCATGTCAGCATACTAGTTTCGTTAGTCTTTAAACTACTTTCACAGCATCAACATTTCCGCGAGCGTATTGTAAATTTTTATCAGCAGCATTTAGAGAAGGGAAAAAAAGTCGCATGCGGATATTTTATTGCGGAGGGTATGTCAAAAGGGGCGATATATTCTCTCCTGAGTACCTTACAAATTGACAGACAACCTCGTTCCGAAAGACAAACTATTATTATGATTAAAAAGAATTAAAAAGCTTATAACTGCTTTTAACAACCGTTCGAAAATTAAAAAAATTATTCGCAACCATATATTTGTAAAACATTACAATCACTCAATATTAAAGTCAGAAAGAACCAGCGGTCTCAAGAGTACACTGAAGAGCAAATTCAATAAGTTTAATTTCAAATTCGGAGCATGGTCAAAAGTTACAATGAAAAATCGTTCATTTTGGATAATGAGAGTTATTTCATACTAAATACACCACAAATGCCAGGAAACGGTACATTTTAAACAAATGACATATCTTTAAGCTCTTCTGATGTAAAATATAAATACAAGAAAAAGTTTGAACAAAAAATTATGGTTTATATGGCTGTCTCTGACTTCAAGACAAGTGGACTGATAATAAATATAGTGACCTATCAAAATTATTCCTTAAGCTAAATTTTAGTTTCATTTATTCATAAATATTATCAGGATGACGATAATGTATTTTAGCCGGACAAAACCTCCTCGAATTATGTTAATACAACATGAGTGTTGTTGGTCAGCAAAAATATAAATTTTGTACCTAAAGATAGGAACCCCCACTAAATTACCACAATGCCGACCAACTGAAGATTTCTTCGAAGAACTTAAAAGTTAAGTCTATAACAATTGCAGAACGGCAAAAAATGTAAAGCAGTTGGTACGTCATATCCAAACGTACCTTAAGAAATTCATTACAAATGACGTACAACGTGGTTTATTACAGCTACGGTGAAAACTACGATGGGTGGCAGACAAAAGCTCATTTATTGAAGTTCATTTATTGAAGTTCATTTATTAAAATGTATTTATATTATAATTTAACTAGAAATTATTGTTTCAGTATATGTTAATACTATCTTTTGACTTTCTGACGTGAATAAACTCAGTGTAGATTTTTAGTTACAACCCGTTAGTGTTCAGGGATCAAATGACCGTCTGTATAACATACTTTCATCACAGAGCTCATCAAACGAAAAAAGAGCGTAAAAAAGGACGTGATCGGGGATCATATGAGCATCTGCATAACAACGGCCTAACGGACTTGCATCAGAACGGACCACGATATCGTTTTTAATAAAATCACTAATACTATCTGTGACAATATTTTCTTTTAGGATCAGGAATACGATAAGGAGATTGAGTGACAACCTCGCTTGTTTTAAATACAATTTTCATTGTAACCAAATCAGTTTTTCCAATTTCACTTAGCCTGGTCATGAACACATTAGCATTTTTTTGGATTATTTCGATCAATTCCATTTTAATATTTTCGTTCTCTATGTCACATTTGATATCATTTAAGGCATGTTGCTACTTGGCGCGCTCGGTATTCGAGTGAAAATGCAAGTGAAAACGGCTGGAGATAATGGAAAAATTTTTTTAGGGTGAAGAAATGCATTAACAAATACTTTAAAAAAAAAATTTATTAATATTTAACATTTGCTTGTATGAAACTTTAATTTGAAGTTGACGTGTCGATATCGGAAAGAGCTTAAGTTTACCATAATAACTAAAGTTTGACAGCACCTAGAAAAACAAAAACAAAACAAGATTCATAAATAATATTAGTATGGTTACCGTGGGAACTAAAATTTTTAAGTTTGGGAAAAAATAAAAAAATTGTGAAGATTTGAAAAAAAAAATCTTAAAAAAACGCAAGTTTTTTCTGTATTTTGTGCTAAAAATATAGAAAAAAACCAAAATGTTTGCAATATTTTAGTTAACACGGAAAACACATATGTGGAAAGTGTGCGGTTAAAATTTGTAGATAATCGGACAAGGCAATTTTATGTAACGATAGTAACTAGGTATAAAAATGTAAAAAATTTCAATTTAATATTTCATGCATAAAAAATGTTAAAAAATGTTGAGTGTAGCATCAAAAATGTATGCCGTATCTCTTACTGTTTTCATGTAAAAAATTTTTAAATTTTCACTCGAATACCGAGCGCGCCAAGTAGCAACATGCCTTAAGTTTACACTTCGATTTTGTTTTTCTTCCTTAATTTTGTATACATTTTCTATTTTAATATTTACTTTTTCAATTGTCAAACGTAAATTTCCGTTTACAAAGTTGTCCTGACCGAGTAACATATCACTAAACAACCGCTCGGCATCTAAATGGTAATTTCATATCGTTCATCACTATAATTGTTTTTAACACTACATGAGCATACCGCATTCAACCACAGATGCCAGTAATTTTCATTCGGCATGAGGTACGCTCTCTTTCGAGTTCTGCGCACACGGAATTCATTACCATGCTACACTGTGCACCAGTATCAATAAATGTCGTCATAATATATGTGTATTGTTTTACACATATATTAAAGTTTCATCATTTTCACAAAAAGTGTTTCGTATAGTCGCGATGTTTTTACACCTTGTCTCACCACTTGCATGAAGATTGTTACAATTAACACAGCGTTGTCGTCTTTGATGCCTTTAACAATTCACGGAAATATGACCGAATTTACCACAATTATAACATTTTACACTATTGTTTATTTTTGTCTCATTTGTTTCGTATGCGATCGGGTTTTTATTTGCGTTTTCATTATTTTGTTTTATTTTTGTTTCATATGCGTCATTCTTTATATTCGGTTTGTTTCGACAAAAAACGATTTGGTTGAACCGGCACAAATTTTGATAAATTTCTTTCAAACTCGTCAAGTGTTTCGTGCAACAACTTAAATCACCGCCCGAGCGCAAACATATGAAACCCTGTCACTTTTTCGCCTTCTCTGCAAACCTCACTGCACAAACGAGCGACTCCTTTTAATCGGTTGTACACAGCCAACAATAAACACTTTTCTTCCTATTTATATTCCAATATAACACTGTTTACAAGCTCTACAAATTGTTCATTTGACATAGAAAATTCACTGGTCGGGTCGAAAACAGGAATTGTCTCTGTGATTTCACGAACTCAGCAATTATTTCACTTTGCCAAAAATTTCAACTTGTTAACGTGAATTTTCATATGGAGAAATGCCGTTCGAGTTTCTGCTGTTTCCTACGTCTTCATTGTCTACCTCATTACTCTAGCGGAGAAAATTTTCACCACGTTCGTTCTCTACTCGCTCATTTTGAGAAAGGTTTTTTATAACATTCAACACGCTTCCCCTCAATTCGTTCACTTGAATTTGGGTGACTGAGCAAGTGCAGCGTTTGACAGAGAGGGTTTTTCGTTGCCCTCAATTTGTGCGTCACCTGACTGAAAACTACTGCCGCTCTCGTCGTCGTCGGCTGCAATTTTATCAGAATTAACGGCTTCGTTCAAACAGTTTGCCAACGTTGCCTTTGTTCCTGATGCCGCCAACTTATGTTTGCGTAACAACCGTTGCAACTCAACCACTTTAAGAGTCTCAATCTATTTCATTTTACCACGATTTGTTCGCTAAAGTAATGGTCCAATTCTGTTCGCGTAACGTATCGCAACGTGGCCGTAGAAAACGTCAGAATGTACGTAGCAATTCGCGTTTTGATCTACGTACATCAACTTAAAAAAATTTCAAATCATCTGCTTTTGTTTACAAAAAGTAAACAATTTATAATTGACGGCAAAATAAAAAAAGAAATGGAGCAAGAATTGTTACATAAATTTGCGACGATCAATTAGTCGTTCATCATCCATAAAGTCTCTGAACACAGAAACGTAAATGAGTGGCAATCCGAGTGCCATGAGCGAATGTAAGATAAAATATGATGGTCTCAAAGGCATCTTTGAACAATTACGTGAAGATCGTGGACCGGCGGAGTGTCTACCTGCTGGCCGCATTGCTTTTGGTAGTGGAGTGGACGTATGCTGTAGCCATGCACCATTGCGATAGCCTTTTTCAATCACTGCATAATGGCCTCAAACCCGAGGCCATAAAGTTTCGAAGTTTAATGCGCAGAAACATTCTGCCGATGCGTGTTGGAACATGGGTTTGCAAATGCCCATGTGCAAAGACTAGCAACTTGTTGACCGCATTGCATTTTGCAGTGAAACGTACGAATGCTGTAGCCATGAACCATTGCGGTAGCCTTTTTCCATTTGCATGCACCAGCAGCTCCACAATTTCCACTTGATTGTGCCATAATAATTTTTTATTTTCCACTTTCAATATTATCATGGCATCCGATTGCCAACCCGGAAGTTTTTTTTGCAGAGAGAAGAAGAATAACAACAAAGTAACACAACCTCAACATGCTCTGATAGCATTAAAACGCTGTGATCGACCTTCGATTCATGTACATGAGTTAAGGCTATACCTAAAAGTATGACACTTCCTTATCTATCTTATCTTTTTCGGCATAATTGGCAGTATAAAAAGGACCTAAGTAGCTTGAGAGCTTGAGTGGATCACAGTGAAAAGTCATGCAAGACTACCAATGAGTTGGTGTAGCGCCCAACGAAACAGTCTGTCTAGTCTGCTGTATGATTTGCTCTATGCAGAGCCGTTGTTGTTATTGTCTTATTGTCAACATAGTTGGCCTGAAGCTGAAATTTGTTTCAATATAATTATATTTTTATCTATATTTTCATTAGCTGCGTTGCGTAGTGCATAACCAGATACATACAAAGCCCATATAACATTGGTCGTTGGTTTACAAGCAAAATTTACTAAGTACATTTTCAGTTTAAAAATTAAACTGGAATTAAATAATTCTTGTAATCCTTTTGTAAACTAAACTATAAAGCCTAAAAAAAATTTTGACGTAGAATACGTCATTCTCGGAGATAAGTAGGGTAGTTGATAGTGATCAGGTGTCGGTATTTATATCACTTTTTGAGCCTTTGGTGGGCCTAAAGTACTGATCGTACAATGTTGATGTTAGCACTTGGTGGTCTGCTTGATCCTCAATGCGACAAAAATTCATGTTAGAACTCTCTTACTTATAAATTTTACACAATTACATGAAATATAAAGCCAACATTTGATGTTTTTGTTTGCTTAAACTTGCTACCTATTTATCGACAGTTTCCGGTTTTATCGACAAAACCATAAAATTTGTATGGGAGCCCCCCTAAGGAGTGGTCGGAGGAAATAGGTGTCGAAGGCAAAAATGTTTCTTTTGCAAAAATAATGGGGGTCGGAAATATATATTAACCCTCTCCGGCACTCTCTTAAAGGTCATATGCTCAGGTGTATGGAATAAATAAACACAAACCATAAAATTTGTATGGGAGCCCCCCTAAAGAGTGGTCGGAGGAAATAAGTGTTAAATGCAAAAATGTTCCTTTTGCAAAAGTAATGGGGGTCGGTGATACATATTAACCCTTTCCGGCACAAAAACCATAAAATTTGTATGGGAGCCCCCCTAAGAAGTGGTCGGAGGGAATAGGTGTCAAACGCAAAAATGTTCCTTTTGCAAAAATAATGGAGGTCGGTAATATATATTAACCCTATCCGGCACTCTATTAAAAGTCATATGCTCAGGTGTATGGCATAAATATACAAAAACCATAAAATTTGTATAGGAGCCCCTTAAGGAGTGGTCGGAGGGAATAGGTGTCAAAGGCAAAAATGCTCCTTTTAAAAAAGTAATGGGGGTCGGTAATACATATTAACCCTTTCCGGCACAAAAACCATAAAATTTGTATGGGAGCCCCCCTAAGGAGTGGTCGGAGGAAATAGGTGTCAAACGCAAAAATATTCCTTTTGCAAAAGTAATGGGGGTCAGTCATACCTATGAACCCTTTCCGGCACTCTCTTAAAGGTCATATGCTCAGGTGTATGGAATAAATATACAAAAACCATAATATTTGTATGGGAGCCCCCCTAAGGAGTGGTCGGAGGAAATAGGTGTCCAAAGCAAAAATGTTCCATTTGCAAAAGTAATGGGGGTCGGTGATACATATTAACCCTATCCGGTTCTCTTTTAAAAGTCATATGCTCAGGTGTATGGAATAAATATTTTGCTTTATTTTGCTTTATATTTTTTAAAAAAGATGTCATCAAAAGCGAATTGAATAATTGTACGTCTTGTGTTACGACATAGTCGAAACTACTGTATCTTTTTTTATAAAGAAATTGATATTAAATACAATTACAAAATTTTCAGAGACACAAACTTATTAAATATCGATTTAATAAAAACTAAGTTTTTTGACTTAGTGATTTCTTAGTGAACCAACGATATTTCAACTATACTTTTTATATGCAATTTTCAACTCGATTACATACAATAATATCTACACAGATTTACATTTAGCATATTTGATAATTTTTCATTAAAAATGCACAATTAAACTTTTAGCACACTTTAAAGTTTCAGACTCGCTCTGCTTACGTTTTTGGATTTTACACGCGTTTGCAGATATCGATCCCACTTCTGAATTAAAAGACAACAGAAGTTTATTTAAAAAAGTAATGTTTATTTAAGCTTTAAAAATTTAATTGATAAACGGTCGACCCGCAAGAGTTGGTAGGTATCAGCGAACTGAACTCTTCTTATGTTAAACTTCACATTCCAACTAGATGAGCAGCGTTCCCAATCTTTTATCCCTTCCCTTGCAGAGAGGTGACGGCCGAACAGAAAAATTAATTCAATTTAAAGAACTTTCTGTGTCAGATGGAAACTGTAGCTCTTCTGGCTCAATTTTCCAGCCTTGATTTTCAATATTCTTTTCTATTGCACAGTGCACTTTTTGTACTTTTATGATATTTGTACCGATTGTGGAGAACCGAATCTCAAAAACATATAAACGCGAAGATACTTCTTGATAGGATATGTCTTAAAATGGAAAAGTAAAAACTGTCAGAAACTTATTGTACCTACAATAACATTAACTTTGTATAACTTAAAAAAGTAAGAAAGGGAACGTTGCAGTATTTTAAGTTCGGGCACTCATAGTCTGTGGAAGATTACAAGAAGTTCTGCCATTCTTTGCGGCTGACGCGAATACTTTATAATCTTAAATCTTACATCTCAAATCAGCAGCTCGGATGATCTTATCCATCATTAGGTTGAAAAAGTCGCACGATAAGGAATCAGCTTGTCTGAAACTTCATTTGGTATCGAATGGAGAAGCGAGATCCTTTAACTTTTCTGTTGGTGTCGCTCAGTGTCATTCTGCAAAGACGGATGAGCTTTGCAGGAATATCAAATTCAAACATAGGAGGAGTATAGGTGATTCCTTATTGGACTGTCAAAGGCGTTTTTATAATCAACAAAAAGATGGTGCGTGTCGATTTGTTTCTCTAGGGCCTTTTCCAAGATTTGTCTTAGCGAAAATATCTGGTCTATAGTGTATTTTCCAGGTTTAAAGACACACTGATAGGTCAAATCAACTGGCTAACGATGGGCTTCATTCTTTCACATAATACGCTATCCCACGCAAATGGTGGGATACGCTACGGTAGTTGGCGCAAATGGTGGGATCGCCTTTCTTGTGGATTGGGCAGAGCACACTGAGGTTCCAATTATTTGGAATGCATTCTTCTGACCAAATTCTGCATAGAAGAATTAATTGTTTTTAGTGGCGTGATTGTTGTTGTCGCGCAGTGAGGTAACACAGCCAAATTTGGAGATTAATTGACAGGGGCTACTTATCGAGACAAAAATGATACTACAGGGGTTTTTGAGGTCGCTGATGACGAACCTGAAGTCAAAGTTTCAAAGACCGCTTAAAAATTCAAAATTGGGAGTTTTTTTGACAAGTGAAGAAGACTTTAAAAAAATCGAATCCAGCCATGAAGAAAAGACAACTCAATTTGCAAATTTTCAACTTTTACATCCTTCTTGATTATGTTGTCAATTAAGTTGAATTCTTTACTGCTGGTCACGCATAAATAGCACTTTAGTATTGATTAAGTGTCTTTCAAGGCGTTACAGATCAGTAATGCTTAAAATTAAATTATGCTTCCTTACTGCGACTTTTACTTCGACTTGCACGGTAGAATAACTTGAGTTTTGTATTTCTTCAGCTACTCTTTCTTTTTTGTTTTTTGAAACAGTTGTACTTTCTTCTGTGAACTCTATTTTCAAAGGCCTGCATATATGGTAGAAAATGGGCGAGGGTTTTGACAAAATATTTTATTGCCCCAAACCAATTTAAATGGAACAATACATGTAATAAAGACGTCTGAAACACTAGCCCCTTGTCTATAAAAGGCTTGTTTAAATGAAATACGACCAGAACTTCCACCAAAACTCAACTTCGCAAATAAACAAAGGTGGGATAGTTCGTTATCATTTAAATTGTCTATTATATCTTTTTGTGGAAAAATAAGTCGTTCAACAGTATGATTCAAAAGCGCTTGCAAACTTACTTCTGCTGTAGTTTCGCATATTTTAATACTTTCGCGATTAGGGTAATACTATTTTTTTGCTGACTAAACACATGGCGTCCGGGACGTAGTTGGTTAAAGTGTGTGGCCTCTATGTCAACGAACCTGGAGACCCGGGTTCAAAACCCAGCAGCGACAGAAAATTATTTGAATTAAAATAATTTTTCTGTAAGGATGCCACCTCTCTGCAGACAATGGCAAACCTCAGAGAGGTACAAAATGCCATGTAAAGCTTCTTTCATGGCATTCCGTTCATCGCCGTTCGGAGTCGGCGTTAAGCCTGTAGGTCCGCTTCTCGGTCAATTGTGTACAAACTTAATAACACGCGCAACACAATTGATCATAAGAAGCTAGGTCAAAGTCTTTTCAAGGGCTGAAATGACCAGTTATTTATTTTTTCTTTTTTAAACATATGTATATGATGGAAGTTTTTCTTTTCATATTGATGCCTATATAGCTTGGCTTCTACCAAAACAGACCACTCTTCATCATTCGATAATTTTCCCAATTTCTTTGTCCTAAAGTTTTCCCAATATTTGGCTGCTTTCGAGGGCGATGAAGTTTTTTCATGCAATAATTTTGATATTCAAGTTGTCCGAAAGCTTTCAGTTTCTTTTATAGAAGCGTACAATAATACAGGAAGAGGCATATTGTCTCGAAGAATTTTAGTTTTTTTATATTTAGGTTGTTCATTGCATTTTAAAGAGATATTTCCTTGCGACCGCGTTTCTTTTGTTAAGAACAATCAAAGCCGAGTTTAGCCAATCAAGGTTCTCTCTTCCTCTTTTCTGGCTCTTATGTTTCACCAAATCTTAAAATCGGTAATAAAGAGGAAAATTTTGCCATTAAAATCTTTCATATTATCTTGTGATGGTCTAGTACGGGGCTTAATTGCCTCCCTCAAAAATTAACATCTCTCTTCAATTGATTGTTCAATTGAGAATTCTCGACGGGATATAAAAGATACAGTAGTTTCAACTATGTCGTAACACAAGACGTAGAATTATTCAATTCGCTTTTGATGACATCTTTTTTAAAAAATATTTAGCAAAATATTTATTCCATACACCTGAGCATATGACCTTTAAAAGAGTGCCGGAGAGGTTTAATATGTATGACCGACCACCATTACTTTTGCAAATGGAACATTTTTTCCTTTGACACCTATTCCCTCCGACCACTCCTTAGGGGGCTCCCATACAAATATTATGGTTTTTGTATATTTATGCCATAAACCTGAGCATATGACCTTTAAGAGAGTGCCGGATAAGGTTAATATATAAAACCGATCCACATTATTTTTGCAAAAGGAACATTTTGCTTTTGACACCTATTTCCTCCGACCACTCCTTAGGGGGGCTCCCATACACATTTTATTGTGTTTGTGCCGGAAAGGGTTAATATGTATCACCAACCCCCATTACTTTTGCAAAAAGAACATTTTTGCTTTTGACATCTATATCCTCCGACCACTCCTTAGGGGAGGCTCCCATACAAATTTTATGGTTTGTGTTTATTTATTCCATACTCCTGAGCATATGACCTTTAAAAGAGTGCCGGAAAGGGTTAATATGTATTACCGACCACCATTACTTTTGCAAAAGGAGCATTTTTGCCTTTGACACCTATTCCTGAGCATATGACCTTTAAGAGAGTGCCGGAGAGGGTTAATGTGTATCACCAACCACCATTACTTTTTGAAAAGGAACATTTTTGCGTTTGACACCTATTCCCTCCGACCACTCCTTAGGGGGGCTCCCATACAAATATTATGGTTTCTGTGCCGGAAAGGGTTAATATGTATGACTGACCATCATTACTTTTGCAAAAGGAGCATATTTTTCTTTGACACCTATTTCCTCCGACCACTCCTTAGGGGGGCTTCCATACAAATATTATGGTTTCTGTGCCGGAAAGGGTTAATATGTATGACTGACCACCATTACTTTTGCAAAAGGAGCATTTTTGCCTTTGACACCTATTCCCTCCGACCACTCCTTAGGGGGCTCCCATACAAATTTTATGGTTTGTGTTTATTTATTCCATACACCTGAGCATATGACCTTTAAAAGAGTGCCGGAAAGGGTTAATATGTATTACCGACCACCATTACTTTTGCAAAAGGAACATTTTTGCCTTTGACACCTATTTCCTCCGACCACTCCTTAGGGGGGCTCCCATACAAATATTATGGTTTTTGTATATTTATGCCATAAACCTGAGCATATGACCTTTAAGAGAGTGCCGGAAAGGGTTAATATGTTTTACCGACCACCATTACTTTTGCAAAAGGAACATTTTTGCCTTTGACACCTATTTCCTCCGACCACTCCTTAGGGGGGCTCCCATACAAATATTATGGTTTTTGTATATTTATGCCATAAACCTGAGCATATGACCTTTAAGAGAGTGCCGGAAAGGGTTAATATGTATCACTGACCACCATTACTTTTGCAAAAGGAGCATATTTGCTTTTGATACCTATTCCTTCCGACCACTCCTTAGGGGGCTCCCTTACAAATTTTATGGTTTGTGTTTATTTATTCCATACACCTGAGCATATGACCTTTAAAAGAGTGCCGGAAAGGGTTAATATGTATTACCGACCACCATTACTTTTGCAAAAGGAACATTTTTGCCTTTGACACCTATTTCCTCCGACCACTCCTTAGGGGGGCTCCCATACAAATATTATGGTTTTTGTATATTTATGCCATAAACCTGAGCATATGACCTTTAAGAGAGTGCCGGAAAGGGTTAATATGTATCACTGACCACCATTACTTTTGCAAAAGGAGCATATTTGCTTTTGATACCTATTCCTTCCGACCACTCCTTAGGGGGGCTCCCATACAAATATTATGGTTTTTGTACCGGAGAGGGTTAATATGTATCACTGACCACCATTACTTTTGCAAAAGGAGCATTTTTGCCTTTGACACCTATTCCCTCCGACCACTTCTTAGGGGGGCTCCCATACACATTTTATTGTGTTTTTGCCGGAAAGGGGGTTAATATGTATCACCGACCCCCATTACTTTTGCAGAAAGAACATTTTTGCTTTTGAAATCTATTTCCTCCGACCACTCCTTAGGGGGGCTCCCATACAAATTTTATTGTGTTTGTGCAGGCAAGGGTTAATATGTATCACCGACCCCCATTACTTTTGCAAAAAGAACATTTTTGCTTTTGACATCTATTTCCTCCGACCACTCCTTAGGGGGGCTACCATACACATTTTATTGTGTTTGTGCCGGAAAGGGTTAATATGTTTCACTGACCCCCATTACTTTTGCAAAAAGAACATTTTTGCTTTTGACATCTATTCCCTCCGACCACTCCTTAGGGGGGCTCCCATACAAATATTATGGTTTTTGTGCCGGAAAGGGTTAATATGTATCACTGACCACCATTACTTTTGCAAAAGGAGTGTCAGATTCTTTTGGGTATAAGATCCACAGTCAAAGAAGACATCAAAGCGTCCCCAGCTGAAATGGTTTTCGGTCAAAATTTAAAGCTACCTAGACAATTAGTAGTCCAGAATTACCAATCTTTTAATGCATCAGAAACATTAGCGAAACTCAAACAAAACGTTCAAAATAACGATTCAAACATTTCACATCATAATACAAATGCTGGTCAATACTTACCACAAGCCTTGAAGAGTTGTAAATACGCATTCGTACAAAATGACACAATACGACGTCCACTACAGAATCCATACGAAGGACCGTTCAAAGTACTCGACAGAACACACAAAAATTTTACAATTCTTAAAAATAATAACACAGTTACAGTTCACATCGACAGAGTCAAACCGACATTTATGGACAGAGCCACTACAGAGACGCTATCCTCCTCACACAGACCCACAAAAAAAAGGTACATTTTAATCTCTTGGCCAACTCAATTAAATTCTATGGGGGGGAATAATGTGGTGCTCTCACAATCACACACATATAAAATACACTTACACTTTATACGCTTGTTTTTAAAATTTAATTAAAAATAAGTTATCAAAAAATTGTTATCAAAAAACTATCAAAAAATATTTTAGGTAGTTATAAAAATACGATTCGAATTGTTGCCTAAAATGTTATCTTAAACATATAAAATTTTGTTCTTTGAAATTTGAAAATAAAAATATATTGTTACAAAACATAAAATGATCTGTGAACCACGGCAACTAAATTGGTGAACCACCACAACTGTGAACCACCACAACTAAATACGTGAACAACCACAGGAGCATATTTGCCTTTGACACCTATTCCATCCGACCACTCCTTAGGGGGGCTCCCTTACAAATTTTATGGTTTGTGTTTATATATTCCATACACCTGAGCATATGACTTTTAAAAGGGTGCCGGAAAGGGTTAATATGTATTACTGACCCCCATCACTTTTGCAAAAGGAACATGTTTGCTTTTGACACCTATTTCCTCCGAACACTCCTAAGGGGGGCTCCCATACAAATTTTATGGTTTTTATATATTTATTCCATACACCTGAGCATATGATCTTTAAGAGAGTGCCGGAAAGCGTTAATATGTATCACCGACCCCCATTACTTTTTTAAAAGGAACATTTTTGCCTTGGACACCTATTCCCTGCGATCACTCCTAAGGGGGGCTCCCATACAAATTTTATGTTTTGTGTTTATTCCATACACCTGAGCATATGACCTTTAAAAGAGTGCCGGAAAGGGTTAATATGTATCACCGTACCCCATTACTTTAACAAAGGGAACATTTTTGCCTTTGACACCTATTCCCTTCGACCACTCCTTAGGGGGAATCCCATACAAATTTTATTGTGTTTGTGCCGGAAAGGGGGTTAATATGTATCACCGACCCCCATTACTTTTGCAAAAGGAACATTTTTGCCTTTGACACCTATTTCCTCCGACCACTTCTCAGGGGGGGCTCACACACAAATTTTATGGTTTGTGTTTATTTATTCCATACACCTGAGCATATGACCTTTAAGAGAGTGCCGTAGAGGGTTAATGTGTATGACCGGCCCCCATTATTTTTGCAAAAGGAACATTTTTGCCTTTGACTTCTATTCCCTCCGACCACTCCTTAGGGGGGCTCCCATACAAATTTTATGGTTTGTGTTTATTTATTCCATACACCTGAGCATATGACCTTTAAGAGAGTGCCGGAGAGGGTTGATGTGTATGACCGACCCCATACAAATATTATGGTTTTTATGCCGGTAAGGGTTAATATATATTACCAACCCCCATAAATTTTGCAAAAGGAACATGTTTGCCTTTGACACCTATTCCCACCGACCACTCCTTAGGGGGGCTCCCAAACAAATTTTATGGTTTTTGTATATTTATTCCATACACCTGAGCATATGACCTTTAAGAGAGTGCCGGGGAGGGTTAATATGTATTTCTGACCCCCATTATTTTCACAAAGTGCCGGGGAGGGTTAATATGTATTACTGACCCCCCTTATTTTTGCAAAAGGAAAATTTTTGCCTTTGACACCTATTCCCTCCGACCACTCCTTAGGGGGGCTCCCATACAAATTTTATGGTTTTTGTATATTTATTCCATACACCTGAGCATATGACCTTTAAAAGAGTGCCGGGGAGGGTTAATATGTATTACTGACCCCGATTATTTTCACAAAAGGAACATTTTTGCCTTTGACACCTATTCCCTCCGACCACTCCTTAGGGGGGTTCCCATACAAATTTTATGGTTTTTATATATTTATTCCATACACCTGAGCATATGACCTTTAAGAGAGTGCCGGGGAGGGTTAATATGTATAACTGACCCCCATTATTTTTGCAAAAGGAACATTTTTGCCTTTGACACCTATTCCCTCCGACCACTCCTTAGGGGGGCTCCCATACAAATTTTATGGTTTGTGTTTATTTATTCCATACACCTGAGGATATGACCTTTAAGAGAGTGCCGGAGAGGGTTGGTGTGTATGACCGACCCCATACAAATATGATGGTTTTTATGCCGGATAGGGTTAATATATATTACCAACCCCCATTACTTTTGCAAAAGGAACATTTTTGCCGTTGACACCTATTCCCTCCGACCACTCCTTAGGGAGGCTCCCGTACAAATTTTATGGTTTTTGTATATTTATTCCATACACCTGAGCATATGACCCTTTAAGAGAGTGCCGGAGAGGGTTAATATGTGTGACCGACCCCCATTACTTTTGCAGAAGGAACATTTTTGCCTTTGACACCTATTCCCTTTGACCACTCCTTAGGGGGGCTCCCATACAAATTTTATGGGTTTTGTTTATTTATTCCATACACCTGAGCATATGACCCTTTAAGAGAGGGCCGGAGAGGTTTAATATGTGTGACCGACCCCCATTACTTTTTCAAAAGAAACATTTTTGTCTTTGACGTCTATTCCCTCCGACCACTGCTTAGGGGGGCTCCCATACAAATTTTATGGTTTTGTCGATAAAACCGGAAACTGTCGATAAATAGGTAGCAAGTTTAAGCAAACAAAAACATCAAATGTTGTCTTTATATTTCATGTAATTGTGTAAAATTTATATAAGTTAGAGAGTTCTAACATGAATTTTTGTCGCATTGAGGATCAAGCAGACCAACAAGTGCTAACATCAACATTGTACTCAAAGGCTCAAAAAGTGATATAAATACCGACATCTGATCACTATCAACCACCCTACTTACCTCCGAGAATGACGTATTCTACGTCAAAAATTTGTTAGAATTGAATATTCTGAAATAACATCAGCATCAGTAAGAGCATGGTGACAAATTCGGTTTTTTTTTTAAATTAACATTGAATATTGTCTGAAGTGGCGTCCGTGGCGTAGTTGGTTAAAGTGCGTGGCCTCTATGTCAAAGAACCTGGAGACCCAGGTTCGAATCCCAGCAGCGACAGAAAATTATTTGAATTAAAATAATTTTTCTGTACGGCCGCCACCTCTCTGCAGACAATGGCAAACCTCAGAGAGTAATAAAAATGCCATGTAAAGCTTCTTGAGAATAAGAACATTCCGTTCATCGCCGTTCGGAGTCGGCGTTAAGACTGTAGGTCAATTTCTCGGTCAATTGGGTACAAACTTAATAAAACGCACAACACAATTGATCATAAGAAGCTAGGTCAAAGTCCTTTCAAGGGCTGAAATGGCCAGTTATTTATTTATTTTTTATTGTCTGAAGTTGAGGACCAGGCGCGGATCCAGGGATCCAATTCTAAAAGAACCTGTATTTAAATGTGATGTACTGATGTTTATTATGTGGGCTAAGAGTACCAAAAAGAAAAACATTGGTTTTTTATAATTTACTTGAAATATTCACACCCCTATGTTGTAAACGTTTGTAGCTGTTTCTACACGTATTGCTAAAATACTGAATTCTGTTCCTGTTTTTGTTTGTTTTTGCGATATCGCGCCTGTAGCTGTAAACAGGCACACATACAATCTTAACCTGAAATCAAAAAAACAACCGCATTTTTTGGATAAAATATATCCAAACACCGCACAGTTTTAATTTAAAAACCCAAGTGTAGACGTAAAATTCCTTTTTATACAGTAATGGAGAAAAATTCCGGTTTTTGTAGTTTTTATTTATTTTGATGTTGGTTTTATGTTGGCCTTTTAGATTTGTATTCGGGTCAAATAAACAGAGAAATAACTTTTATTATTATAATTATCTTCACCCCAGCGTCAGCTTGTGGTATTTAACACAAAAAAATAATCCTGAGCACCACACAATCATATGGAGTGAATATGGGGTGAAATATGGATGGCTATTTTTTTCGTAGCAAAGTTTTTTCCAATAAGTGGAATAATTTTTTCACATATTGCAGCAAAACACAAATTATAACCTTCTTTTGAAAAACCAGAGGCTCGAAATAGATTTTAGACTAACGGTTTCTTGAGCAAAGTTGAATTTGCTCCGTAGAACATTATCCACGCCTAGGATTTTTTGAAAAAAAAATTAACCCGCTCTAATGTATATAAAGGGTGGTTAAATTTTAAGGGCCGATGTTGAATATAAACCACACTTAAATGTCAAGTTTTTTCTGCATTTCATTTGACATTTCTCAATTTCAGACTAACTCAATTTGAACCGTTAAAGTTGTTTAGGCTTATTATGAAAATGGGCTTTTAAAGCAAAATGCATATTGATCGTGATTTTTCCGGTCAATTTAATCGTCCAAATGTGCGTACAATCGGAAAAATCGTGCAAAAATTTGAACAAACCCGGTCTGTGGGAGATGTGAAAACACCAGTGCATGCTCGTACAGCTCGTACTGCAGAAAATATTGCTGCTGTTCGCGATAGTGTGGCTGAAGAGCCGTCCACCTCAACTCGTCGTCGTGCCCAACAATTGCACCTCTAACGCTCGTCGTTGATGAACATTATGCATAAAAACTTGCATTTACACGGTCAGAATGGTGGCAAGAAATGGCAACAGTGGATGATAAATTTTCGAAGAAAATCATCTTCAGTGATGAGGCACATTTTCACCTCAGTGGATTCGTCAATAAGCAGAATTGCCGCATTTGGGCGAATGATAATCCAAGAGTGATTGTCGAAAAACCAATGCAGCCACAAAGAGTGACTGTTTGGTGCGGTTTATGGGCTGGCGGCATCATTGGGCCGTATTTTTTCCAAAATGAGGCCGGTCAGACAGTAACTGTGAATGGTGTTCGCTATCGTGAGATGATAACGAACTTTTTATGGCCCGAATTGGAACATATGGATGTGGACGATATGTGGTTTCAACAGGACGGTGCCACTTGCCACACAGCTAACGAAACAATGGCTCTTTTGCGCGACAAATTCAATGGCCGTGTTATCTCACGTGGTGGCGATGTCAATTGGCCGCCAATCATGTGATTTGACACCGTTGGACTTCTTTCTTTGGAGTTATTTGAAAGAAAAGGTGTACGTCGATAAGCCAGCAACAATTCAAAAGCTAAAGGATGAGATAATTCGGCACATTAACGGCATAGAACCTCACTTATGCCTCGGCGTCATCGAAAATTTGGACCATCGGATGGAGGTGTGCCGCCGAGGTCGCGGCGGCCATTTAGCCGATATTTTGTTCCATGCATAATTGAACCATACCAATATTATCATAATAAAAAGAAATGACAATAATTTCCTTAATAATTTGTGTTTTATTCAAAATCAACATCGGCCTTTAAAATTTAACTACCCTTTATATATATAACGTACATAAATATTTTTGAAACCCCTCCCGAAATATATTCCTGGAACCGCCACACTACAATTTTATTTTGTTTGTACAAATTTTTATTAATATTTCACTCAAAAATATAGGCTTTAACATATTCGTTTTTTACTATCCGCTAGAAACAACGCTCGATCGGTTAACTTATAAAGAACGGAGCGGGGAAACGGAACGTCAAAAATACTTTATTCTTTCGAATAAAGATGTAGAATATTATATATTTTAACCGGTTACCATAAGTTAGGAGGATTCTTGTATTTAATTTTTTTAATTTAAATACAGTTTTCGATCCTTTTACTCCTTTGTGCGTCGTTACCAGTCAGAAGCCTATATTATAATATTGAGAAATATTGTCTCCACATCATCAGTGTACTTGAGATATCTGGCACTAGATTCCCATTTTCAAAATTGCAGGAAAAGGCCCCGAACTTAAAATCATCGGCCAGGCGTCTTATTTTTCCGAAAAATTTTCGGATCACATTCATGTCAACGAGCATCTCACCTTTTCGAGCTTTAAATTTTAAATTTAGCGGCAACAAAATATTCAATTCCAAAAGAATTGTTTAAATAAGAGTTGCTGAAAGTTACATTAAAAGCCCTCAGAATAGCTTTAACTCTATTCCTCATTAAAATTTCACTCAATCGCCACTTTTTAGAGATAAAGCTATTTAAAGAGTGATTTTTTAAGTGCCTGATAACTTTTTTTTTAAAAAAAACGCATAAAATTTGCAAAATCTCATCGGTTCTTTATTTGAAACGTTAGATTGGTCCATGACATTTACTTTTTGAAGATAATTTCATTTAAATGTTGACCGCGGCTGCGTCTTAGGTGGTCCATTCGGAAAGTCCAATTTTGGGCAACTTTTTCGAGCATTTCGGCCGGAATAGCCCGAATTTCTTCGGAAATGTTGTCTTCCAAAGCTGGAATAGTTGCTGGCTTATTTCTGTAGACTTTAGACTTGACGTAGCCCCACAAAAAATAGTCTAAAGGCGTCAAATCGCATGATCTTGGTGGCCAACTTACCGGTCCATTTCTTGAGATTAATTGTTCTCCGAAGTTTTCCCTCAAAATGGCCATAGAATCGCGAAATGTGTGGCATGTAGCGCCATCTTGTTGAAACCACATGTCAACCAAGTTCAGTTCTTCCATTTTTGGCAACAAAAAGTTTGTTAGCATCGAACGATAGCGATCACCATTCACCGTAACGTTGCGTCCAACAGCATCTTTGAAAAAATACGGTCCAATGATTCCACCAGCGTACAAACCACACCAAACAGTGCATTTTTCGGGATGCATGGCCAGTTCTTGAACGGCTTCTGGTTGCTCTTCACTCCAAATGCGGCAATTTTGCTTATTTACGTAGCCATTCAACCAGAAATGAGCCTCATCGCTGAACAAAATTTGTCGATGAAACACATTTCGAACCGAACACTGATTTTGGTAATAAAATTCAATGATTTGCAAGCGTTGCTCGTTAGTAAGTCTATTCATGATGAAATGTCAAAGCATACTGAGCATCTTTCTCTTTGACACCATGTCTGAAATCCCACGTGATCTGTCAAATACTAATGCATGAAAATCATAACCTCAAAAAAATCACCCTTGCTATTTAAAATAAGCAATGAGGAATTTTCTGAATAGCAATTATCGCTGAAATTAATTTAACAAAAGATTTTGTTATTAAGACCAACTGTTGAACTCAAGGTCAAGTAAGTTAATGAAGAAAGCAACTAAGAATAACTGTCACACAAACTAGACAGCTGTTTCATTGGCCGCTACACCAACTCATCAGTAGTATTGCATGTCTTTCGGTGTGATCCACCCTTCTACTTTATAAGGCGTTCATGCTAGAGCAAAAAGGAGCTAAATGCAACATAAAAACAGCTTTTCGCTATACAAATGCCAATAGAAAAAAGCAAAAGAAAAAAACTTCTCGTTTGGTAAAACTAGCTTTTATTTCAACTAGGTTTGTGACAAAATAAAATTGATCAAATCTAGCATTCCGACGAACTCCTAATGTCTTTAAAACACTTGAATCTACAAACTTCAAAAAATCGTTATTGAGCAGGTGATCTTTTGGCAAATCTTCAAGTAGCTCTTTACAGTTCGAGGTCCACTTTCGCATCAAAGACACAGCGGATTTTAGAACTGAAATAAGCTCGTCTCGAGTCTTTTTTGCGGTTTCTACATCATGAGCTCCAGTCAACTCATCATCTACGTACATGTACTCTCTCAATATTAACTCGGCTTAGGGGTGTGTCTTATGAACATCTTTTGCGAGTTTCAGAAGAGTTCGAATTGCCAGAAATGGAGCGCAGTTTAGTCCAAAAGTAACGGTATCTAACTCGTAATCCTTGACTTCGCTATTTGGCGCAAAATGCGTTGATAAGGGGTATGCTTGGGGTCAGCCCAAATTTGACGGTACATTTTCTCAATGTCACCGTTGAGAACATACTTAAAAAACTTCAATTTAAAGATTAAGAGAGTAAGGTCCGTTTGAAGAACAGTTCCAGTGTATAGAACATCATTTAAGCTCACTCCATTGGAGCTTGAAGGCGATGCATAGAAAACCGCTCTCATCTTAGTAGAGGTACTATCGGGTTTTATGAGGTGGAGATAATGAGGAAAATCTATCTTAAAGGGCAAAGTTACAATATATCGACCGTCTTTGCTACGGCGGGTGGTATTTTGAAAATTTTTTTCAAGTTTTTTGAAACTCTTGCTGAAACAACATTATTTAAGCCAGCTACTTGTGCATTCACTGTTTGTGTAGGTAGTTTCAGAATCCTTTGCAGGCGTTCTGAAACAAATGTTCCTTCCGAATCCGAATCAATCAGGGCTCTAGCAGTGTAAACAGTACCTAAGTGACATATGGTCACCATAGCAGTACCGAGAAGTACACTTTTTCTGCTGTTTGCAAAATAGGAAATAACCTTCTCTTCTACTGGGGTGAACTGTAATTGAGTTGAGTGTGCATTTGTGGTGGTGAATTGGGAGCTATTAGAGGGCCCAGCATGAACTATCGATTGCGAGGCTTCACGATGAAGCAGGGAATTGTGACGTTTTTTACAAGCCGCACAATTAAAGTGACTTTTACAATCTTTGACTTCATGAGAAAAAGGCACACAGTTTATGTATAGGTGAAGCCTTCTTACGATATCTGATCATCACACACACAAAATTTGGGATAGCCTTTTAAGACATGATGTTGAATGGGGTAAAGCTTGCATTGGGAACTATTGTTTACATTCGCATGATTATAACTAATTTTTCTCACGAAACTACTTTGTTTAGATTGTGAATTATTTCTTTTATTGGGGGGTTTTGCATTACCGGAATTTCGAATATCAGAAACTGTTTCTAAGTTTTGGAACCGGCTTGTTAAAAAATTGTCCAAATCTTTCCATTTTGGAATTTCAGATTTGTTGACTATGTCTTGTTCCCGTAGCGATAACGTAGTTTTTGGCAAACGAGTAGAGCACTTATAAATAAAAATGGTATCCCAGTTACTTATATCGATGCATTGCAGCTCTAGAACTGAAATACAGTTATTTATGTCTCGCTGTAATTTTTTAATAGCGCTTCCTGATTCTGATGATATGAAAGGGAGGTTGAACAAAACTTTCAACTGGCTGTTGACTAAAATTCGCTTATTTTCATAGCGATCACTTAAATTTGTCCATGCTTAAGTGAACCCATCATGAGTGAGAGAGGATTTCTTAACAATCTCTTTTGCTTCTCCTCTAGTTTTTTGATTCAGATGGATATTTCACCATATCAATCACCATAGAATATTTCTGTGACGCAAGGAGTCAGATTGATATTATGACCACTCGCGGGCATATTCGTGACGTTGTCAATATTTAATTGTTTTTCTGCTGAATTAACTTGAGTTAGATTCTCACTTAATTCACCTATATTTCCCTCACATCTGACATAAGCGTCATAGCAAAAGCGGTAGGGTAGAAGGGGGAGGTTTCGCCAATGGGGCACATTTGCCACCCCTCCTTATCTCAAAACTGAAAAAAGCTTTCTAATTGAAATAATCGATAATTTGCGTATTTATCGACGATCTTTTATCCACTCAACTTTGACAGTTGTACTTTGCGTATATTCACGAGCAGACGTGTTTTTGTGTTTTTTGCTTGACCGAAAAAATATTTATAAGTAAGAATATTATGTTATAACTTTCTTAGGTATCAAGTGTAAACAAAGTTGTCTTTTTATGTAATTCCGGAATTATTTAACTAATGAGTTAGCAATAGCTTACATATTGAATTGGTCAAAAGTTTGCAAAAAAAAGCAATTTTGTCATAGTGGCTGCTCCTGGGGTACATTCCCCGCAGTGCAGTTGGGGCCATTTTGCCGGCGTATGTACCCCGTGAAGTGGATAAATTACCGGAAGAATAGCTAAAAATTTACATTTTTTGTTTCATTTAAACACTTACCTGGCTTAAACAAGCATGGTTCGCAAATACCAAAGAAGAACTTTTACAAAACATGTCTTTGTTTTAAAGTCGTTTAAAAGTGTTTTATTTTAGAAGTTATCTAATTATATTTTATATTTATTATTTTTTTCAGTGATATTACATACAAATACGATAATAAAACTTTTAAAAAATACTCATTCCTCCATAACCGTGAATTTTCTTTCTTGGCGGTTCAGCCCCACCCCATTGGCTAATGTACCCCATAGGTGGGGTATATTATATTATTACCCAGCTCCTAGAAATAGCGCATTTTATGCGTTTATTTTGAGGATGCTTTTTTCAGAGTTCAGAATTGTGGAGCTCATATTTTTGTTTACATTTTGTTCACAAGTAATCAAGCAAGGAAATAGCAGAGCGGTAAGACATGGCAGAAGCGCTTGTTTAGTGCTAATGAAGCGCTTCGATTACCGCTGGGTGCCATAGCGTTTCACACACCTGGAGCGCATTTTAAGTAAACCAAATTCATATTAAAATTTATATGGATATCCTAGGATGGAAGCGCTTCTTAAATGCAGCTTAAAAAATCGTTTAAAAAGCGCTTCAACAAATAGTTAAAAAAGCTCTTTTATGTGTTAGTCCAAGGAGCTGTGTTAAAAAAAAAAAATACACAAAAACATGGCAAGAAAATTGTGTTCTTTGTCACATGCGAGGTTTGAACTCGGACTGCTGGCATTACAGCCAAATGTCTTACCGCTCCGCTATTTTCTTGCTTGGATACTTGTGAATAAAATACATATAAACAAAAATTGAAATTAATGCTTCATTTCAATGAAAGTGTCAAAATTTCGGTGTAATCATGCTCCAATAGAAAAAGCCATTTTACACCACAGCTCAACTGAAAATGTATGTTATATGTAATATGGCAAAAAAGTTGAGTTGAGGTGTCTTAAGTCATGTCGACTTAAGTTGAGTTGTCGTACCTAATAGGGGCCTAAGATATTTTTTCCTAAAAAATCAATTTTTTAGCTTGTTTATTTTTTCAAAAATATAAAAACACAATGTTGGAAAAAAAATGTTGGTCGAAAAAATCAAGACGTAGGCCTTGCTTTTTGAATCACAAAAATGGTTTTTAATTTTTGCGTAAAATTGAAATAACTTTTGCCTATAAATGTTATAGCTTTTAAATAGAGTTGAAAATTTGCGAATTTGAATTTAAATTATTTTTACAACAGAAACAAATTTTGAGCCTTTTTTTGAGGAAAACTCCAAAATTTCAGACCTTTTTTGAAAACAATATTTAAAATATATATACTCAACTAACGGTATTTTTGCAATAAGGTTTTTATAGTACTTTGATGAAGCTTAAAGAAAAAAAAAAATTTTAAAAAGTGTATAAAAAAGCAGCGGAGATATTTGAATCGAAAGTCACAAAATTCAATTTCTGATTGTGTTTTTCTCATTTTTGAGCACGATGTTGCATAAAATATATCGTTGTAGTAAAATTTTTCATAGTTTTCAAGATATCTTCATGTTTTTGATGTCAAAATAACGGAAATTTTTTAATTTTACTAAATTTAAGAAATATTTTATATTTTGTAAATATTTGCGTACACTTTAACAAAAATTCACGGGAATTAACTACATTAAATGCTGGCAACTGATTGCCTACATTTATTGTAGTAAAATCCCATGGATCAGAATTCGAAATATTTCACGCTAGAAATGCGTGAATCCTCTCACCTACAATTATCTGTTTCGCGCTCTTATAAAAACTCTCTTCTACAACTATCATTCTCACGCTCTCTTTCGTTTGAAAAAAAACGCTATAAATGCGTGAAAAATATGACATTTAAATGATACCTTATTTACAAAACTCACAACACAATTTTTAATAGGGCACAAAATACTTCTGTGGAAGTTTAAATGACGACTCATATGAGCAGTTATATTCATTAAGTTGTTTTTATATGAACAATTTTTAATGGAATATTCAAACAAATTTGTTTTTAGATTTTCAGCACTTTTAATAACTTTATGAGTACGGAACCAATGCGATCCGTAACTCTTATAATTGCAAAATTTTTTTAAACAATTTTCACTTAAACAGTGAAAAGTAACATTTTTCAAATTTTTGTGCAAATATAAATGCCTATGATACAGGTTTAATGTTTTATATTTGCATTCACAAACACTACACTTCAACATATTTTTATTAAATTTTAACTTAATCTAATTTTAAAATTATGCTATGTTTAAATATATTATTTTATATTATTATTATAAGCTTAACCTACTTATAATTATTATTAAAGTAACCTTCTTATTAAAACTAAATGACGTAGATCCTTTAACAACCAAAAACAGACTGATCAAATTATGTTTGTATTGCTTATTACAAGAGCAATTTGTAATAACCGCACAAAAAGTGTAAAATATCACAAAACAGGGTTTATTATTAAAATTCTCTCTCTTCGATTATTGAATGAGCGAAAACACGCTAAAAAAGCGGGAAAAAGTGAGAAATGCATAAAAAACACTTAATTTTTGACTGAATTGAAAGAACACGCTGCGTGGCGTGATATTTTTTAAAAAACGACAATAAATGCGTAAAATTGTACAACATTTATTGTAGTGATTTAACAATCAGTTTTTAGAGTGTATGTAACATCTACAAATATGCGATTTTGTAAAAAATTTGTACTACAGCACCATCTGGTGTCCAAGGTGGTTCAAAGAAGATACTGTCAAAAAACTCATCGTACCCAAGAAATACTACACACTAAAAAATTCCCAAGATAAATTCACACCGGTGAGCGGATATTTATATTTTCTACACCGAACGGTGTTAATTTACACCGCTTATCCGGTGTGAAATGCTGAACTTATCCGATCAGTGTGAAATAGGAAAAGCGAAGGAGAAGAGCAACATTGAAATCACATTATCATTGACAAATAAATTAAAACTTGAAGTTTCTATGACAAAGTGAAAATTTTAATAAAAAAAAAAAAATTAAACTAAAAGTTTAACTTCAGTGCGTTAGATAAGTGCATTATGTATTTATTTAGTAATTTGTGCAGTTTTTGTGAAAACCCCGTTGCAGTTTTTATGAAAATTTGAGCGGAATTCGAAAGCAAGTCCAAACAAAATTTTAAATGTCTCTTTGTACCAAATAATTAAAAAAATAATTAATTGAATACCTATGTATGTGATACAAATGTACAAATTTAAAAATCTGTTAAGTATATATACTCGAAAATATTGTTCTCAGAGAAAAATTAAATAATAAACTTATTGAATTAAAACCTTTTGTCTTTTTTATTGTAAAAAGCTTTTATTACACGGAAATTACACCGTTCGGTGTAAAAAAAAATCATGATTTTGCTCTTTCTTAATAAACACCTAACAGGGGTACAAAATAAACATCCTATCTGATATTTACTTTTTTACACCGATTGGTGTGAAACAAAATACCCTTTCGGATATAAGATTATAACACTTTGACACGATGTTTTTTAACACCGAACGGTGTAGGACTCCCTGGAACACCGATCGGTGTAAAATTCTATAGAAAGTTTTTGGTGTGTATGTACCAATTTTTTATTTTAATCGCATGAGCGGTTTGGGAGTTTTAGGTGGTTTTGTAAAAAATTTGTACTACAGCGATCTCTGGTGTTCAAGATAGGTCAAAAAAAGATTACAGCAAAACACTCAACCTACATGAAAACCAAATTCTATAGAAATTTTTTGGTGTGTATGTACCAATTTTTTATTTTAATCGCATGAGCGATTTGTGAGTTTTAGGCAGGTTTGTAAAAAATTTGTACTACAGCGCCCTCTGGTGTTCAAGGTGGATAAAAATTGATAGCCCACAAACACGCACCGTACCAAAAAACTTCTATACACAAATTTTCATGCTAATCGGATAAGTAGTTTAGGAGTCTATTGCATAGTTACATACGACATTTAGTTCCAAAGCAATTCGATATCATAAATTTGGACTGTGTGGCCAAATTCCCCCTTGTCTAATGTTCGCTCAAATATATAATAACTACCTCTTGGGCCCATAACGTCTACACATCAAGTTCCACTATCAAAACATGTACAACTCAGGAATAATAATGATTTCTAAAAAGTGGGAGTATATATAGTTAGACCACGCCCAGTTTTAGTATAGTTGCCGACAGTAACCATACGAACTTATTTACCAAATTTTAGTCTAATACGACCAAAAAAGTCTTAAATATAGCATTTTTATTGATTTGTAGGCGGTAAAGGGGGTATGAAAAATTTTTACTATGCCTATATTTTTCGGGCAAATGCAAACTAAAGTGAGACTTGCCAAATTATTCCAATATTTCATTTATTTCTAATTACCCTTGCAAATATTTCCTCATATACATCATAGGTGCGCACCTATATTTTTTCACAGCTGTATTGTTGATAAGTTCACTAAAATGCCTATAATTCATGAACCAATACACATATAAGGACCATTTATACAAAACAACCTTTGTATTGACGTCACCTTTCATGGGAAATTTCCAGAAACAAAATCGGTTCACGTATTACAGAGAACATCAATTTCATACACGTGGGCGTGGTCAATCAGAAAAAGTGGGCGTGGTCAATTTTTCTTTCAGTAAACACTTAAATTGGATTACTACGAACATTTGAAAAAAAAATTATCCAAATCGGTGCAGCCGTTTTCCGATTTTAGATAAATCGAAAAAAGTGGGCGCAAAAGTGGGCGTGGTCAATTTTTCTTTCCGACAAAACTTAAATTGGATTACTACGAACATTTGAAAAAAAATTATTCAAATCGGTCCAGCCGTTTTCCGATTTTAGATAAATCAAAAAAGTGGGCGCAAAAGTGGGCGTGGTCAATTTTTCTTTCCTTAAAAACCTAACTTGGACTAAAATGAACATTTTAAAAAAAAAGTTATCCAAATCGGTTCAGCCGTTCTGAAGTGATGCGATTTCAACCAAACGTACACTTCTTTTTATATATATAGATAGAAAATATGAATTTATCAAACACTATAATTTTTGAAATTTTTTTTTTTTTTAAATTGCACCAAAATGTAACGTGCATTTTTCTTTAATAAATCTGGCGACGCTCTCTTGCGATTTCCAATTTTAAGCTCTGCTAAGGGCTCGTCCATAAACTACGTTACCGATTTTCAACTTTTGACGTAGAATACGTCATTCTAGGAGGTAAGTAGGGTGGTTGATAGCGATCAGGTGTCGGTATTTATATCACTTTTTGAGCCTTTGGTGGGCCTAAAGTAATGGGTGTTTTTTTTAGGGGTTTGTTTTTCGAATAGAGATAAAACTGGCATTTTGTGGTCAAATTTGGCAACTCTAATGTCATTTATGTTCAGTTTGGTTTGCCATTTCATCATGAACAGGTTGACAAAAGAACAACGCTTGCAAATCGTGCAAATTTATTTCGAAAATAATGGTTCAGTTCGCGAAGTTTACATCGCAAAATTTTGTTCAGTGATGAGGCTCATTTTTGGTTGAATGGCTACGTTACAAGCAAAATTGCCGCATTTGGAGTGAAGAGAATCCACATGAGATCCTTGAGACGCCATTACATCCACAAAAACTGACTGTTTGGTGTGCTCTATGGGCTGGTGGAGTCATTGGGCCATACTTCTTCCGAAATAATGCTGGAGAGTCAGTTACCGTTAATGGAGACCGGTATAGAGCCATGATAACCGACTATTTTGTTCCCGAATTGGATGGCATGAATGTGGATGAGTTGTGGTTCCAACAAGACAGCGCTACATGCCACACAGCGCACGTCACAATCGATTTATTGAAGGAAACATTCGATGAGCGCATAATTTCGCGGAATGGACCTGTCAATTGGCCACCAAGATCGTGTGATTTGACACCATTGGATTATTTTCTTTGGGGATATGTGAAGTCGCTCGTCTACGCCAACAAACCAGAAACGTTAGGGGACTTGGAGGCCAACATTCGTGGCGTTATTGCCGACATACGGCCCCATATGCTCGAAAAAGTGGTTGAAAATTGGACCTGTAGAATTGGCTTTATTCGAGCCAGCCGCGGCGGCCACATGCCCGAAATCATATTTAAACATTAATGGCATAAAATTATCCTTCCAATAAAGCCAAATTGATGGACATTAAAACGATTTTCTTGTGTTTTATTTCAATTCGAAGTTCTATACCTCTAAAAAAAACACCCTATACTAATCGTACAATGATGATACAATTGATGTTAGCACTTGTTGGTCTGCTTGATCCTCAATGCGACAAAAATTCATGTTAGAACTCTCTAACTTTAAATAAATTTTACACAATTACATGAAATATAAAGTCAACATTTGATGTTTTTGTTTGCTTAAACTTGCTACCTATTTATCGACAGTTTCCGGTTTTATCGACAAAACCATAAAATTTGTATGGGAGCCCCCCTAAGGAGTGGTCAGAGGGAATAGAAGTCAAAGGCAAAAATGTTCCTTTTGCAAAAATAATGGGGGTCAGTGATACATATTAACTCTCTCCGGCACTCTCTTAAAGGTCATATGCTCAGGTGTATGGTGTATGTGTAGGTGTATGTATAATAAATAAACAAAAACCATAAAATTTGATGGGAGCCCCCTAAAGAGTGGTCGAAGGAAATAAGTGTCAAAGGCAAAAATGTTCCTTTTCCAAAAGTAATGGGGGTCGGTGATACGTATTAACCCTTTCCGGCACAAACACAATAACATTTGTATGGGAGCCCCCCTAAGGAGTGGTCGGAGAGAATAGGTGTCAAAGGCAAAAATGTTCCTTTTGCAAAAATAATGGGGGTCAGTAACACATATTAACCCTCCCCGGCACTCTCTTAAAGGTCATATGCTCAGGTGTATGGAATAAACACAAAACATAAAATTTGTATGGGAGCCCCCCTAAGGAGTGATCGCAGGGAATAGGTGTCGAAGGCAAAAATGTTCCTTTTAAAAAAGTAATGGGGGTCGGTGATACATATTAACCCTTTCCGGCACAAACACAATAACATTTGTATGGGAGCCCCCCTAAGGAGTGGTCGGAGAGAATAGGTGTCAAAGGCAAAAATGTTCCTTTTGCAAAAATAATGGGGGTCAGTCACACATATTAACCCTCCCCGGCACTCTCTTAAAGGTCATATGCTCAGGTGTATGGCATAAATATACAAAAACCATAAAATTTGTATGGGAGCCCCCTAAGGAGTGGTCGAGGGAAATAGGTGTCAAAGGCAAAAATGTTCCTTTTGCAAAAGTAATGGGGGTCGGTGATACATATTAACCCTTTCCGGCACAAACACAATAAAATGTGTATGGAAGCCCCCCTAAGGAGTGGTCGAAGGGAATAGGTGTCAAAGGCAAAAATGCTCCCTTTGTTAAAGTAATGGGGTACGGTGATACATATTAACCCTTTCCGGCACTCTTTTAAAGGTCATATGCTCAGGTATATGGAATAAATATTTTGCTAAATATTTTTTAAAAAAGATGTCATCAAAAGCGAATTGAATAATTCTACGTCTTGTGTTACGACATAGTCTTCTTTTCTTACCCCCCTCCCCTTCGTTACTCTTCGTAGTGCATTTTAAAACCTCTCCCCTCCCCCCATAAAGTAACGTAGTATATAAAATGAAAAAATTAATTTATTAAACAATATTTGAAAATATATTACATATATAATAAAATATAATATATTTTAAAAATATATAAAAAATAAAATATAATGAATATTTCGCTTTTGTGGAATTAGAAGATGCTGGTGCAAATAAGTTGCTGGAGCGCTGGACGGACACAAAGGTAAGCCTAAGTGTATAAAATTCTGGTGCAATACGTGCTCACAGAATTTTATACACAGGAAATGAAAACAAATAAAGTATTTTAGTATAAGTCCAATATGTTGGATGTTTTTAATTACTTTATTGATGATTTATGATTAATTATTCCTTACTTTTTACAAGGTGGTAATATTCCGGAGGAAAAGTTGTAGAAAAAGCTGCCAATGATGATGCGAAAATCTTAAGATAAGATTTCGTTCGGATAAACCGAAGAACCAGGAATTCGATCGCGGTAAGCGACATAACATCGGTCGGTAAGGTAGTTAATAAAAAGGTAGGTACATATTATTTAGCTTAATTAAGTATAATAATATTATTACTTAGGGTTTAGGTTTAAACATGCCAGCCCCCTTGCAGTATTACTGTAATGTTCAAAACAATCTCATATATGTTGTATTAATAAAAATAAAAATTATTCTTAAAAATACTATAAAGACAAAAAAAAGTGTGTTGATTTTTCTTTCTCGTCTCAGTGCAATTCAATTTATTTAAATTCATGTGTATTTATGTATGCAAATGAAAAAAGAAATATATATAATGTATGGAAATGGGAAAATTTATGCATGTGTTTTATCGGCTACAGGTGCCAGACAGAATCCATCCGAATATGGTGTTTTGAGTGACAACTCCCCCCAAAACGCTGGGTATAATACCCGGTTGTATTATACGCGGGTACACGTCTACCCCTAATACTATTCTCACTGGGGCCACTTTAAAGAAATTAGGGTCAGCTAGCACCAAGTTAGAAAATTTGGCCCTGATAGACGCGTCCAGTGTCGAACTAGGAGTTGTCCGTGATAAGTGGCGTGTAACCTTTGCCTGTGTCGTAATCGACAAGGCGCTTTCATGTAAGGCCCGCAGAGTTATGGAGCACAACTCCGACGATCCACACCTTATCTTGGGCAACCTCAACTGGCGCACTAACTGGTCGGACACTTCAGACATGCCCGCACTCTGGTCTATCAGGGCCCTAACCGCGTTTAACCGCCCGTTCGCCTGTACCTTTACGACCGCCGTAGGTAGAAGCGGTATTACCTCTTGGAGACAGGGTATAGAGGGCGAGGACTGGCTTCTAAAACCGCTATATGAGGGATTCTGATGGGCGGGTTTTTTGGTTTGACGTCGGTGGTGGTGTTGCTTGGCTCGTCGTTGACGTTTGGAAGCGTGCCGGGTTGATGCTTGTACTCCTTGGGCGGAAAGATTGTGACTCTTCCGCACGCTGAGCTGCTGAAGCCATGTTGGTGTCCATCTCCATCCTTTCTTCGCCATCAGGTGCCAATCTCCTCTCATCGCTTGCTGGTTGAGACAACGAGGTCTAACAGCGACCTCTCGTTCGGCGGACGTAAAATCGCAACGGGGAGACCAAGGCAAACGAGGCCTGGCTACGTCGCGAGAGGAAGAGCGTCTCGAATTTAAGGCGGCGTCACGACAGGAAGTTCGAGACAAACAGGTCTGGCTGTGTCGGAGCTTTCTGTGCGCGATTCGGACAAACGAGGTCCTTCGCGTAATCGCGACCCCAGATGGAGCAAAGTATTATGCGCTCCTTGGCAGTAGCGGCAGGAGCCGTCGCTAGCGCATTCGTTGGTCCGGTGGTTTGGGGAGAGGCACTTCGAGCAGTATCGGAAAAGCAACACCATTCGCAGGCGCCCAGTGATATTTTCTCGCAAAAATTCCGGACAGGATCTAAGAGCGTGCTGACCCAGGCACACTAGGCATGTTGATGGTTTGGTTGGAATTAGGGACATTTCTGAAAGATGTAAATTATTTAGTTCCCTAATTTTGGAAAAGGACGTAGAGGACATCACAAAGTCTACTTTTCGCGTTGTGGTAAGAGAATTAACTTAACCACCGGCCTGCTAATGACCCCACGTTCCGTTCGTAAATCAGCAACGCGTACGCGACCGTCGGTTCCTAGATAGGTTTTTATAACTCTGCCTAATCGCCATTCGTTCGCCGCAAGATTGTATGCTTTGATTACAACTAAGTCATCAATTTGTAAATTTTCGCGTGGATTTTTCCACTTATATCTCTTTTGCAGTTCCTTTAGATAATCTGATTTCCAGACCCGGCAGAACTTCTGGTTCAATGCCTTTAACTTTTGCCAACGATTGATAATCGACATAGGACTCTCAGATATGTTTGGTTCAATAGGTGAAAGCAACGGTCCACCAACCAAAAAATGCGCTGGAGTTAAGGGCGCAAGATCATGAGGGTCGGTTGACATCGGACTTATAGGGCGCGAATTTAAACATGCTTCGATACGCGAAAGCAATGTCGACAGTTCTTCAAACGTGTACTTCATGTCTGACGCGATTTTGCGAAAATGTAACTTGAAACTTTTTACACCCGCTTCCCACAGGCCTCCCATATGGGGAGCACCAGCTGGGATAAAATGCCAAGAAAGTTTTGGTGTGCAAACTTTGACACCACGTTTTCTTTTGTTTCATTAAGAAAGGCTTTAAAATCTTCTTTGAAGGCTCGTGAGGCACCAACAAAGTTAGTTCCGTTGTCAGAGTACATTTTCTCTGGACATCCTCTTCGCGATACAAAGCGAGAAAATGCCGCTAAGAAAGTGACCGTACTCAAGTCACTGGTGGCTTCCAAGTGAATGGCCTTTGTCGAAAAACAGACAAAGACACAAATATAGCCTTTCGTGATGAGACACGCTCTGCCCGTATAATTTTTAATGTCGTATGGACCCGTGAAATCCACACCAGTGCACGCAAAAGGACATGTAAGGGAAGTTCGCTCAGGTGGCAAGGATGCCATTAGCTGCGTTTGCAGACGCTTTCGGTCGATCACACATACCTTGCAGTTGTGAATTACAGACTTAATCATGTTTTTTACCTTAGGAATCCAATATTGCATCCGAATAAGTCGCAATACAAGTTGGTTCCCTCCGTGAATAGAAATTTCATGGGTAAACTGCACAAGTAATTTTGAGAAAGGACAGTTATACGGTAAAATAATGGGGTGCCGCTCGTTGTAGTTTATATGCTCAGACCCAGCCAACCTTCCACCTACTCTTATGATGTCTTGGCTGTCTAAAAATGGGTTAAGCGTTAAAATTGAGCTTTTGGCATCCACTAAAATCTTGTTCTTTAAATTGTGGTATTCTGAAGAATAACCCAATTTCTGGCACCATATAATGAGCCTGTTCGTCGTGTCTTTAATTTCTTGCGGGGTTATAGCAACTGACTGGAAAACGAAATTATTTCGCTGCGTCTTATGCGTCATCCGAAAGAATCGTAGTACGTACGATATAACCCGCAAGGCACGAGGTAGTGAAGAGAAACGACTTAAAATGTCCGTATTCTCGGCCCAAGCCATATGGGCCTGAACTGGTTTGCATTCCACCGTTGTATCGAACTGGTGTTCTTTGCTTGGCCATAGAGATGGATCCTGCTTCAGCCACGCTGGTCCATGCCACCACAAAGTGCTGTCTTTCAAACTTTGTGGGTCTGTTCCTCTGCTGGCAAGATCCGCTGGATTATCCTGGGAGTCCACATGGCTCCAGTTTTCAGTATTAATCTTTTCCTTGATTTTTGTGATACGGTTGGCCACGAACGTCGTCCAAGTGCACGGTTGTTTACGCAGCCAAGCCAACACTATCGTCGAATCAGTCCAAAGAAACAACTGGTGGTTGTACGCTTCTAACTTCGACAAGAAGGCATTCACCATTTCGGCTAAAATCACAGCTCCACACAACTCGAGCCTCGGTAGAGACACCGTTTTAACTGGTGCTACCTTAGTTTTGGCCACAAGGAGGTGGGTGTTTACCTGGTGGTTATATCTGACCCTTATGTATAACGCTGCACCATATGCTTTTTCAGACGCATCACAAAATCCGTGAAACTGGATATCGGCATCAGGAGAAAAATTAACCCAGCGTGGTATCTTTATGCTGCCGATGTGAGAATAAGTCTGCACAAAGGTCTGCCAACGTTGGAGCGTTGAAGGAACCAATTGCTCATCCCAGTCGATCCCATCTAACCAAACTTATTGCATCAAGATCTTTGCAACAACAACTACTGGGGCCAGCCATCCTGCAGGGTCAAAAAGTTTTGCTATCGTAGATAGCACTTCTCTTTTCGAAAAGCTTCCGCCTTGGTCGAGTGGACGGACATCAAAATAAAAGATGTCCGAACGTGCATTCCAGCGGATGCCTAGCGTCTTCACCTGACTGCTGTCTTCGAATTGCAGGAAGTCTTCATTGAGCAAATGGACCTTGGAAACCCCTCGAAGAACTTCTTCGGAATCCGCCGTCCACTTACGCATGGAAAACCCGGCAGATTCTACCGCCTTTTCAAGCTCCTTCCGTGCTTGAATTGAGGACGCTAAGCTATGTCCACCAGCCAAAGCGTCATCTACGTACATGTGGTTACGCAGTATGCTTGAAGCCAGCGGAAGGGTAGTCTTCACATCATCTGCTAACTGGAGAAGTGTCCGAATCGCTAAGAATGGAGCACAATTGACTCCAAAGGTCACAGTCTTTAACTGGAATTCTTGAAGTGGATTCTGCGACGACTCTCTATAGATTATGCGTTGATAAGCCTGCTGGGTATCGTCCACGACAATCTGGCGATACATCTTCTCGATGTCTCCATTAAAGACAAACCTAAAAAAGCGCTACTTAAGGATGAGTACCGTTAAGTCGCTTTGCAGCACTGGTCCCGCGTAGAGAACATCGTTCAGGCTGACTCCATTCGATGACGGACTTGATCCGTTGAAGACCACTCGTACCTTCGTAGTGGTGCTATCGGGCTTCATAACGGCATGATGAGGTAGAAAATAACTGTCGGCTGGTTCCTTTTCAAAATTGTCAGGAACCTTTTGCATATGGCCGAGGTCCAAGTATTCCCTAAGAACCGTGTCATATTCCATTTTTGCGGCCGGATTTTTCATAAGTCTGGCCTCATTTTGAAGAAATTGACGTACTGCGATATAGCGCGAGTCGCCTAAGCAAATTTCTGCTGGATAACTTTGCTTAAATCGCAAAGTCACCATATATCGGCCTTCTGCATTTCGTCGCGTAGTTTTGACAAAGTTTTCTTCGCAAAATCTGTCTGCGTCTGTAAAAAAAATCTTTTGTGGCAACTCCTCGAGTTCCCAAAATGACGCTAACTGGCGATCAAGAGAAACTTCACAAAAGTAGGATACCATAGACGAGGACGCGGACTGACCATCACATGGAACGGATCCGGTTAGGATCCATCCAAAGATGGTCTCTTGGGCAATAAGTGAACCCAAAACATTACGGCGGATACCGTCAAGTAAAATTTGCGAATACAAATCTCCGCCTAGTAGTACATCTACCTGTTCGCTGCAGAAAAATCTTTTATCTGCTAAAACGAGCTCCGGAAAAGCTTGTTGAATCAATGGATCCACGGAACAGGTAGGAAGATTTCCGGTGATCTTTGATAAGATCAGGGCGTCTGCAGAGATTTGTATTGTTGGATCAATAGGTGATCCAAGAACAAACTTGCATGCCTTTTGCACCTTTGCAGAGACTACATTGTTGAGGCCAGAGACCTGGGCGCTCACGCGGCGAGTAGGTAACTGAATAAGTTTCTGCAACCTTTCAGATATAAAGGACCCTTCTGAGCCAGAGTCAATAAGTGCTCTGGCTGTGAAGTGTGAACCCTTATGGCAGATGTTAACCATCGCTGTGCCCAGTAAAATACGTTTACTGCTGGAAGCAAAGCACGATTGAATATTTCCTTGAGCGCTTGCTGATGTTTGCGGTTGCTCTGGACCTTGGTGAGTGGACTGTACTGTTTTGCTTGTACTTTGACCTCCCCCTCCAGGCTGATTATTTAAGCTTGAATGGGTTCTATGCAACAGCGTATGGTGTCGTTGCGAACATGTGGAGCAGCTGTAAGTGCTCCTACAATCTTTAGAGACATGGCTATTTTAAAGGCAGTTAATGCAGTAGTGTAAGCGCCTCACTGTTGATGATCGTTCATTAACATTCATCGACAAGAATTGTTGGCAAAGTCTTAATGAATGCTGCTGGCCTTTGCACAGCTTGCATTTAGTATTTGTTACTTTTGCCTGGTAGGTGCTGACCTTTTTTTGTTGTTGAGGTGGCGCACTTGCTTTAGAGATTTTTGGCATGGCACCTCTGAAATCAGACACTGTCTCTAGCGTTTGAAAACGACTAGTAAGGAATTTGTCAAGGTCAGTCCACTTAGGAATTTCTGCCTTGTCCTGAATTGATTGTTCCCATAAGGAGAGCGTATTCTCAGGCAATTTTGTTGAGCACAAATAGGTGAATATTGCATCCCAGTTGCTTATATCAACTTTATGCATTGTAAGTGCCGAAATGCAATTATTAATGTCCCTTTGAAGCTTTTTTATATCGCTTCCGGACTCACTGACCACCGCAGGTAGATTAAATAAAACCTTCAACTGACTATTAACAAGAATCCGTTTATTCTCGTAACGGTCTTTCAAATTCTCCCACGCTGTCGCAAAACCTTCATGAGTCAAGGGAGATTTCTGGACAATCTCCTTGGCTTCACCACGAGTTTTCTGGTTTAAATGGAACAGTTTCTCAAGGGGCGTCAGTCGATTATTAGAAATATAAATCGCTGAAAACATGTCACGAAAGGACGGCCACGTTAAATAATCTCCATAGAAGAGTTCAGTGTCGCAGGGTGGTAGGCTTATATTATGGCCAGACAAATGGGCCTCAGTTGTAGAAGGAGACGGAATCTCCTTTACTCTTCTTGCTGCAGACAACTGATCGCACATTTCGGTCATTTTTGATAGACAGCGGACGAAGGCTTGATAGCAGGTACGATATCTAACCTTTACGACACTTACATTTTGATCATCGTCATTGCTGGACGTTGTCAATTTGAGAAGGCATGATTCATAAGAGGCTTTCACACTCGCCCAAATTGATTTTAATTCATCCTCTTGAATTTTGACACATGAAGGAGTTTAATTTTGCCATTGTATAAAGCTTTATCTACAATGTAATAAAAACTTGAAGAAAACCCACGAAAAAATAAAAAATTTCAAATGAAAAAAATTTTTATTTAAAATTTTAAGATTTGAAACTCCTTGAGATAGACGACGGAGTCCAAAATACTACCTCAACAGGGTAGCAAAATAAAAATGGAAGAAAAAACTTCAAAAGTTATAAACAACTAAAAATATCGCGTAGTAACGATTAAAAATAAATCTTTTAAATATTGGTCAAAAATGCAAAAGAAAGGAACGATGCAAAAGAGATACACCAGTAGTAGTTTTAGTTCACACTGGTCCAGTTGACGATTGTATGTTTTTTATTTAAAAAATTTTTTTTTTTTTTTTTTTTTCAAAACTTTAATATTGAAAAATTATCAAAAATTACTTAAAATTATTTAAAAATACTTTAAATGGCGATTATTACGTAAAAAACTACAAATTTACGCAAAATGCCAAGATATGTAACTTTTGTCAAACAAAAAATCAACCGTGTGAACCTACCCACTATTTGCATATGTTTTATGCTGTTGATGGCAACCCTTTTTTTTTTGAGGTTGTTTCTTGCCAAAGTATAAATTGCAAATAACAACAAAAAACGTACGCGAAGTAAACAAGTTTATTTTGTTGAAAATAATATAAAATTAATGAAAAATATAAGTGAGTAAGTAATTAATAGAGTGATTGTGCTAAATCTTATCGTGTCGGGATGTGTTTTTTGAGTGAGTTATATTTTCTCACTGCATATAACAATAGCAGATTCTTGCTATAAAAAATAAAAAAAAACAAAATAAATGTCCGACGGACGGACGGCAAAGTTTGTTTACTTGCCTGTTGTGCACAAAAAAACTAACCAAAGTTGGTTAAGTGAATAATTTAACACCGATGAATTTAATCGTTTTTAATTAACAAATCGTAAAAGAATTGTTCGAATTGAAAAACGCGAGTGGCAAAGAATAAATTAAAAACAAGAAAAATTGCGCGGTGTTATTTGGTTTCTTTTTTATGCGATAACAAAAAAACAAAAAAATGTCCGACGGACGGACGGCAAAGTTCAGGCACTGAGTTCGCGTTTTCAACTTGAGTACAATATAAAATTGTGTTTTGACGATTAATTGCAAATAAAAATCGGAAATTAATAAAATTCTGTAGAGAATATTTAATGTTAACAATGTGCAATATCAAAAAACGAACGCCATTACTAAACTTTGTAATTGTTGCAAAAAACCGAAATTCGCGAAGTTCAACGAATGCCTTGTATTTTCTCTCGTTGAAAGCTGGTAAGTTTTTTGTTGATGTGATTTAAGTTGATTGTTGAAAATTGTCTTCTTGTTTTTAAATCCTTTCAGGCTATCCGTCTCGTTTGGACCATGAATATTTCGCTTTTGTGGAATTAGAAGATGCTGGTGCAAATAAGTTGCTGGAGCGCTGGACGGACACAAAGGTAAGCCTAAGTGTATAAAATTCTGGTGCAATACGTGCTCACAGAATTTTATACACAGGAAATGAAAACAAATAAAGTATTTTAGTGTAAGTTCAATATGTTGGATGTTTTTAATTACTTTATTGATGATTTATGATTAATTATTCCTTACTTTTTACAAGGTGGTAATATTCCGGAGGAAAAGTTGTAGAAAAAGCTGCCAATGATGATGCGAAAATCTTAAGATAAGATTTCGTTCGAATAAACCGAAGAACCAGGAATTCGATCGCGGTAAGCGACATTACATCGGTCGGTAAGGCAGTTAATAAAAAGGTAGGTACATATTATTTAGCTTAATTAAGTATAATAATATTATTACTTAGGGTTTAGGTTTAAACATATAATATATTTTATAATAAATAATAAAAAGATATTAAAAATTGACAAGCTCTGGGTAGGTGTGCTATTATGACTAGATAATTTTAAGAAAAAATGTTTAGAATCCATTATTTTCATCGATAAAAACTATACCATCTTCAATCCAAGAGGCGATGCAATCAATCACTGGTATTGAAGAAACTGGAAACTTTGGGGACTCTTCGAAATAGATTTCTTCAACGGATTCTATGTCGACCCATTCAAGTGTATCCTCATTTTTTATGCAAACAAATTCGCCTGGTGTTTGAGAGAATACCCGTAAAGGCTGCACCTGTACAGCAACAAGTTCAGTGTTTTTATAAGTATGCTTCCTTAAAATTGTTTTATTTAAATAGTATGTACTTTTTATACCAATTTATTTTAAATTAAATAAAACTAACTTATGAGAATTCATTGATGTTTTTGAAACGAAATACAAGCCGCAATACAAATATAGGACACAATCTTGAACTGATTTCAGAATTTCAATTTTTTCAAGTTTTTTTATTTTTGGTCACGTTACTATATGTGAGACCCCCTCCCCCTTTCGTTACTTATCGTAGTACATTTCAAAACCCCTCCACCCCCCTAAATTAGTAACGTAGTTTATGAACGACCCCTAATCTCTGCTTATCCGGTTCGATTAGACCATTAAACATTTCTTCAGCGGGTGTAGGACTTTACTTCTCCAAGAAATAAATTAAAATTCCAAATTCAGTTTTTAATAATAGCTAATTTTATTGTTCGATGTTGTTCTTTTTAATATTGGAATAGGTTTTGGGGACGATCTTACCAGTTTGAGTTATTCGAAGGAATGGCGTCGGCGAACATCAACAGCATTGATGTTCGCTGTAATAACAAAAACTTCGGGTACTCATGGAATAATGATGACCTATGAGGAGTGATTCCTCAACAAACCAGTTCGAGGGGATGATGAATTTTATTATATGCTTGATTTCCAGTAATGAGACTTCGGTGAGACTTTTGACCTAGAATCTTAGCGGTTTCATATATAGCCATCATGTCCGCTTGGTAGACACTACAATAGTTTGGGAGTCTAAAGGAAGCTTCTATTTCCAGAACTTGGGAGTAAATTCCTCCCCAACCTGTTTTTGAAGCTTGGATCCGTCTGTAAAGATTTTAATTCCGTTAATTTTAAGGGAGGTTTTGTTAGCCCAGTCTAGCCGTGAAGGGATGAGAACTTCATAGTTCTTTTCAAGATTTAAACAAGGTACACAGTAATCTGTTTTGTCTATAACCGACGAGTTCAGAATTACCGTGTGACCGCAGCTGTTACCTATCCAATTTCCAGATTCTAGAGTTAGCACACTCACTGGCAAACATATCTAGAGGAGGAAGGTGAAGCATGAAATTAAGAGCACTAGTTGGGGTTGTGGATAATGCACCAGTAATACAGAGACATGCACTTCTTTGAACCTTTGCAAATTTCTGAAGTGCAGTTGCCTTATCAAGGGCCCTCCACCATATCAGTGAACCGTATACAAGTATGGGGCGGACAATTGCCGTATAAATCCAGCGTACTATTTTGGAAGCAAAACCCCATTTTTTACCTATAGATTTTTTACAGGCAAATAGAACTATATTTCACTTTTTTCCAGATAAGTTTCTAATTCAGAATTACTCCTAAATACTTCGTGCTATAACTAAAGAGCAACCTCGTGCCATTCAGACGCGGTGGTTCTAGGTTTGGGATTAAATATTTCCTAGTGAAAAGGATGAAATCTGTTTTCTCTGGGCTTACGCTTAATCCACAAGAGTAGGGGTGGGCACAATTCTTGCACGTGCTGCGACTGCGTGTAAGCAGCGAGCAAGCAGCGTGCGAAATCAATTGCTGGATGAATTTGGGGGTGAATCGGATTGCGGAATGGAAAATCCTCTCTGTAATCCTCTCACAATTTGCAATCACAAGAGCGCACTTGAGGTTAGGGTTGCCAGAGACTCTTTACCTAAAATCGTCTAAAGGCTTTTCAAAAATCGTCTTTTGGGTCTTAAAATCGTCATTTGCAAGTCCAAAAAATCGTAATTTAAGTCCAAAATCGTCGTATAGTACAGAAGCTTTAAAATTTTACGTAAAGCAAAAAGGGCAGTGAAAAAATATTTTAAAATAATGAGATCAAATTAATTTACATATATTCACATATGCCTTGTATAATACATATTTATATATGAGCGATTCCATCAATTATCGGCCAACTGTGGAGCTCACCATCTAGAATTTTTTTGTAACTTTTCTAATTTGAAGAGAATGGTGGAAAATGTATAAAAAAAATTTTTTTTTTAACTCTTTTATTTCAGCTGTCCATTACGGTACTTCTTTAATAAGTTGCTTTAGTCATGATTTCTTTTTTTTTTCATGGATTGTTATTGGACTAAAAAAAAAAGTAATAATGTACTTTTATATAAAAAAACATGAACTTTCCGAAAAAAATAGTGTCTTATTTAAAAGGTTTGAGGAAAGCTCTTAAAATTAAGTTTCAAAACTGAAATCGAAGTTTAATGCCCTTGCCCCCATTTTTAAATTTTTTTTCATATTTTTTTTTGAAAAGCTGATAAAATTTTATATAGATTGCGTACATTTTGGAGATGGGATCTATGTAAACACAGCCAGAATAAATAAAAGAATAAAAAAGCACGGTTTTAAATGCTCCTTTTTTTCTTACGTAGAAGCGACAATGAAACAAGCAATAGAAATTACAACAACAATAGCATAGATATTCAAATAAGGGTTTATTGTTTTTTATTATTTTGCAGTAACTACAACGCAAATCAGCTACAATGAAAATACTTGTGTTACAGAATAGGTTGGCGAATTCGACACAGGTTTATAAATTACCGCTACCAAATTATTTAAAATTGTTGAAATCGAATGCAATAATTGGGTACCCTTAATGGTCTTTGAATTAAGAGATCGTTGCTCGATATTATTCTTTGAGCTAAGATAGTCAATATTTTCTAAAAACTCAAAAGTTATATTCTTTAAATTTGTTGAAGCCCATTGATATAAGTCACGTGGTGTCAGTATTTGCGATTATAGGTTATGTTAATAAAGATCATAAATAGAAGAAGCATTTAAAAAATAACTTACTGCATGGATTTGAGTCTTTAAATGGGTTGAAACAATATTTTGACTTCCTCTTACGATTATTCATGCTGAACTTTCAAAAAAATAGCGTCTCAAAAGAATAAAATACAAATTGCAGCGTTCAACTGGTATATGTTTAAACTTATTTGCGACTATGAGCTCTAATAGATTGATGATTAATTTTTGCGAACAGTTTCTTGCAGTTTATAATGCATTCAATGTTCGTGTTAGCGTTCGTGTTTCGCTTGTTCGTTTGTTCGTATTTCGTTCGCTTTTACTTAAGAAAAAAAAGGAACATTTAAAACCGTGCTTTTTTATTCTTTTTTTATTTATTCTGGCTGTGTTTACATAGATCCCATCTCCAAAATGTACGCAATCTATACAAAATTTTCTCAGCTTTTCACAAAAATATGAAAAAAAAATTTAAAAATGGGGGCAAGGGCATTAAACTTCGATTTCAGTTCTGAAACTTCATTTTAAGAGCTTTCCTCAAACATTTTAAATAAGACACTATTTTTTTCGGAAAGTTCATGTTTTTTATATAAAAGTACATTATTACTTTTTTTTTAGTCCAATAACAATCCATGAAAAAAAAAGAAATCATGACTAAAGCACCTTATTAAAGAAATACCGTAATGGATCACAGCTGAAATAAAAGAGTTAAAAAAAAAATTTTTTTTTATTTATTTTCCACCATTCTCTTCAAATTAGAAAAGTTACAAAAAATTCTAGATGGTGAGCTCCACAGTTGGCCGATAATTGATGGAATCGCTCATATATATTTTGTACATAGATATTGAATAAAACTACTTACTGATACATTGTTGAGTTGAGATAGCTTATTAATTCAGATTGTGAATCAATATAAGATATTTGCAAGAAACTTTAACGCTTTTGTGCCATGGCTTTTGCCCTATTTAGTAACTATTTCACAAATTGCTCAGGTGTCCACACAACGATACGCCTCAAAAACAGACTATTTGGGCATACAGGTTATCTTCCTTCTCACTCATAAATTTCATGACAGTTTCGTAAGGTTCCTCTATATTTTTTTTTGCATGCGGCTTTTTCTGGCCGCAAAATTATATCAAATAAAATTAGATATTTTATAGGCTTGTGCTAAACAGTTCCGAGGTCGGAACGAACATGGAACGATTCTTTTGTACAGCGGAACTAGTTCGCGGAAACATGTCCGCGGAACTATGTAGTTCCTTTGAGCTGTAGTAGCAATTTTTTATGGTTTTTGTATATGTATTCTCTACACCTGAACAGAAGGGCTTTAAGAGAAGGCCGAAGAGGATTAATATGTATGACCGACCCCCATTACTTTTGAAAAAGGAACATTTTTTCCTTAGACACCTATTCCCTCCGATCACTCCTTAGGGGGGCTCCCATAGAAAAACGCAATAGGGGCATATTAATTTTGTCACTCTGTTTGTAAGCCCCATAAGGAGGCATAGGTATAGCAAAGTATATATATTCTTGATCAGCATCACCACCCAAGTCGATTTAGCCATGTCCGTCCGTTCGTATGTAACTTATAAGTGCTTAAAAAGAACAAATTGAGTACTCTCTAGTTGCAAAACGTGTCCGCGGAACTATCTAGTTCCGCAGTTCCATTCGATTGAATGAAACTCATATGCAGCAGATTGTAACATGTCCGCGGAACTATTTAGCTCCACAGTTCCATTTGATTGAATGAAACTCATGCAACTCATATGCAGCAGATTGTAACATGTCCGCGGAACTATCTAGTTCCGCAGTTCCATTCGATTGAATGAAAGCATGTTCAAAACGAAATAAACACAGCATTGCGCGCAACAAGAACGTCGAAATGTCATCTTACCATTTCACACATCAGTTGTTTCGTTCGTTCGCAAAAATATCTTTGCACTTATAGTCGATCACAAATTCGTGTAAGCCATAATATGTGTGAAAGAGAAGTCGGTTCATATTGATTTATAGAAAAAAATTCATTGCAACCGGAACTGTTTGAACATGCTAAAAATGAATGGAAGGAACGATTGGAACTATGTCCGACTGTGAACATAGTTCCAGGAACTATACAGGTTCGGAACGACCCATCTCTAATATTTTAATTTAATCAGGTGTTGCTCCATTTAAAAATTTTTAGCAGCCCACCAGCAAGTCTGTGTTACTATAACTTTCTTTCAGTTGTCGTTTGCTTTTTACTTTGTTCTTTTTTTTCAACTTCCGCGTAAAACAGTGTTGTTAGACAAAAAAAAAAAAAAAAAAAAACTAGTAAGAAATGATCTTCGACTGGGCCGAAGTTAAAATATCCCCACGTCCGAGCCAAAGTATATTCAAAGTTTTAAGCAATCAAATAAAAATGTTTACTTGTAAAAACATTTTCGTTATAGTTTAACCAAACAATATTCGCTCTTGTTTTTTGATCAAAACTCATATGCAACATTTCAAGTCCATATATAATGTTTGTGGAATTCTAAGAGATTTTACCGTTTTGCTAATGTCACCTTGTTTGGGAGGTAGGCGTGGTTTTCATCCGATTCGGCTCATGTTTAAACTTGACCTTTATTTTTTAGATAAAAACTTAAATATGATGATAGCTTGAAAATTTCTGCTGTAATCGTGATCACAGGCAGACAGACAGATGGACAGACGGACATGGTTAAATCGACGCAGGTGGTGATGTTGATCAAGAATATATATACTTCTATATTCCTACCACGCCTCCTTATAGGCGTTACAAACGGAGTGACAAAATTAATATTCCCTTTTTACTTTTTAAACGTGGGAGTATACAAAAAAAATGGAACAGTGTAAGCAGGCAAAAGTTTTTTCAGTATTAAATTGAAAGTGTTGTTAACACAAAAACAAAACAATGCTTCTGCATCAAACTGTATAATTTTTTTACTGCAGTATTTTTTTGCTTATAAATTTTTTTTCAAAATACGTCTATTTATAAATCATCGACCCTGAAGTCAGATTTAATTTTGTTTTTTATTTTTTATTAAAATCATTCAAGATCTATAACAATTTCTTTGTTTCAAAAAATAAAATCTAACATTGTATGACATTTTTTGTTTTTTTTTTTATTTTAATTTATCATTTTCCCATGAACCCATCGCCATCCCATTATAAAATTTTGTGCACTTTTAGCCGAGATATACAAACCAAAATTTAAAATGGATTGTTTTCAGCTTTTTACATGTCCGCTTGCTTATATATATTTCACTTTATCCATCTGTCAGTGTGTTTAATTTTTATAATCCGTCCACTACACATTTATTTCATTTCGCAATATAAATCAGAGCAAAAAAAAAAATCGCTAATAACTATAAGATTTCTGCAAAAACCACTTTAGCACTACTTTGTTTTCAGTGTGCTTTATAGAAACCGTAAGAGCGAGAGCATGCTGTTGTGATAAGTAAGTGTTGCATATCTAGCATATTAAGAGGATTGCTTATTAAAATGGAGTTTTTTTTTTAAATTACTACCAGCAGCTATGAAATCGCTTTGCAAAAACAACTTCTTGGCATATTTATAAGGGTTTCGCAAGAGCATGCAACGATTATAATTCTACATCCTAACATATTTTTAACTAATATTTTTTTAGAACTTTTTAGCGCGTAACTACTTAAAAGCAAGTGTTGGACACAAGAGGTTATCGAGATATAAACATGATTACATTCAAAATATTAAATGGTAAAATTATAAAACGCCCTTTTTTTATATAAATGGCATGCAAAATTGATTATGAACTGCTCTGAGCGCAATGAGCACAATTATCATATCACTATCTATATTACGCTCTTCCTACGCTCTATCTCATTATATTTGTGCATGTCCCTCGTTTTCTTTACCATCGAATTTATGAAGCAATGCTGTCGCCCGTGAAGCAAGCAGCGTGCAACCAAAATACACGTACGGGCAAAATGCCCATATGTGTAACTTTTGTTACGTGTCCCTAGCTATCGTACCTGGCCTGACCGCGCCGACCAGCTCAACCTTAACGGGTGCAGTTCTCAACCCGTCATGCCAGGTCGAGGGAGCAACAATAACTTCCGGGCTACACCGGAAGCAAGAAAAAAACTCAAAAAAAAAAAATAAAATTCATATCAAAAGAAAAACTAAAATTCAAGGTTAACAAATTACTCAACTATTAATAAAAAAGGAAAAACCGGAACCAAAACAAAATAAAATAGAACCAAAAAGAAATTTGAAGCAAAAAAAAAATTCTCTAAAATTTGCTACTCAACCAACTCAAAAACAAAAAAAAAAAAAACCCCGAAGAGAATCAGGAGATGTTTATCCTGCTGCGTGCCCACCCAACCTTAGTTATCATCCATTTTATTTTTTTATTTGTATAACCTCATAAAAGAATCAGCGAAGAAAAATCGCCTTTATATGCCCATGTCACCTGATGATTACCCCCTTAGGACCGCCCCCGTATTTACTCCCCAGCACAAATTAATTTAGCAAACCATTTTTTTTTTCTTTTACAATTACATATTTATTTACAAAATAATCCTAATACTATCTCCACTTCTTTCCAGAAAAATTTCAGAAACGATATCCTTGGACTTACTATATAAAATGACAATTTATTATTACGCGAAAAAAAAATTGTTACATTAAGAAAAAATTAGAATTTATATTTAACTATGTAAAAATTATTGCTCAAGAAATTCATTTTTTTTTATATTTATATACTAGCTTTTCCCGGCGCGCGTTGCTGCACCCTGCAACTATATGAGAACATAATAGGTGTATTCAAAACTTATCTTAGACTCAAAGTTTGACACCACTGTTATTTTCCACTGCCCGTTACAGTTTCCCAGTAGCAGAAGATCACCAAATAGTAACTCCATTTTGAGTTGGTATGTAAGTATTGCTACTTTTACTATCAAAGCTATTCGATAATACAAATTTTAACTGTATGGACGGAGCCACACCCTCTTATATAATGCTCATCCCAGTTTTCTAGTAGATGGACATTACCCAGTTTTAGTACAGTTGCAGACACTAAGCATACAGACTTAATTACCGAAATGTAGCCCAATCGACGAAAACCGTAGGAGATATAGCATTTTTATTGATTTGTGGGCGGTAAAAGGAGGTGTGACAGACATTTAAACCATCTCGTACTTGAAAAAAATGTACTGCCAAAATTTCAGCTCTATCGGCTAAGTAATTTTGAAGTTTCCAGCCATTACACAGACAGCGTTTTGCTTTTTGTGTATATATTTTGGATAAACATTATTGGCTATAACTTTTGATTGGCAAGAGGCACTTAGATAATTTTTTCTAATAAATTAATTTTTTAGCTTGTATATTTTTTCAAAATTATAAAAACACAGTATTGGAAAAAAAAAATTTGTTCGAAAAAATCTAGGGGTGGGCCTTGCTTTTTGAATCACAAAAATGGTTTTTAATTTTTGCGTAAAATTGAAACAACTTTTACTTACAAATGTTATAACTTTTGAATAGAGTTAAAAATTTGAGAATTTGAGTTTAAATTATTTTTACAACAAAAATAATTTTTGAGTCTGTTTTTGAGGAAAACTCCAATATTTCAGACCTTTTTTTAAAAAAATTTTTAAAATATATTTACTCAACTAACGGTATTTTTGCAATAAGGTTTTCATAGTATTTTGATGAAGCCTTAAGACAAAAAAAATTTTACACAATATATAAAAAAGCAGCGGAGATATTTGAATCGAAAGTCACAAAATTGAATATCTGATTGTTTTTTTTCGTAATTTTGTGTAACGATGTTGCATTAAATATATCGTTGTAGTAAAATTTTTCATAGTTTTGTTCATGTTTTTTATATTAAAATAACGGAAATTTTTTTAATTTTACTAAATTTAAGAAATATTTTATATTTTGTAAATATTTGCACATGTAACATAAGAAAACAACTAAAAATATGCGATTTTATAAAAAATTTGTACTACAGCACCATCTGGTGTCCAAGGTGGGTCAAAGAAGATAGTGCTAAAAAACTCATCGTATCTGAAAACTACTATATACCAATTTATATTGTAATCGCATGAGCGGTTTGGGAGTTTTAGGTGGTTTTGTAAAAAATTTGTACTATAGCGCCCTATGGTGTTTAAGGTAGGTCAAAACGATAGCAGCATAACGCTCAACTTACATGAAACTCACTGTATACCACTTTTCATTCTAATCGCATTAGCAGTTTATGAGTTTTAGGCAGTTTTGTAAAAAATTTGTACTACCGCGCCCTCTGGTGTTCAAGGTGGATAAAAATTGATAGCCCACAAACACGCACCGTACCAAAAAACTTCTATACACAAATTTTCATGCTAATCGGATAAGTAGTTTAGAAGTCTATTGCGGCCTTACAAACATAAGCTCCTTTTTTATATATATAGATATTGGCTTATAACTAGTGTATATAATTATGGCTTGAATTTACAATTTTTTTTTAAAGTTGTGATTAGATTTTAAAGTGGTAAACAAAAAACAAAACAATTTATATAAAAATTTTTAACATTTAGAGAAAATTGTAATATTTATTTTCCCTTTTTTTTTAAATAAACCGAAATTCGGAATATTTATAAATTATGGGTCTTTTTTTTTTAAATAAAGATTGTTTTCAATTATGAACCAGACTTTTCTTTTCTACTGTATTTTCCTACCCAAAGGAGCTCGCTTAAAAAAAAAAATAAATAACTGTCCATTTTAGCCCTTGAAAGGACTTTGACCTAGCTTCTTATGATCAATTGTGTTGTGCGTGTTATTAAGTTTGTACACAATTGACCGAGAAATTGACCTACAGGCTTAACGCCGACTCCGAACGGCGATGAACGAAATGTTCTTGTTCTCAAGAAGCTTTACATGGCATTTTTTTGCTTTACATGGTCTGCAGAGAGGTGGACAATTTAGCTATAAGAATAAAATCTTTTTAGAATATAAAAATTTCGAAGAAAACTAAATTTTTTTTTTTTTTTTAAATATAAATTCAAACGAAATATAAAGCTAAGTGATTATGGGTCATTATTCCGCCATTTTAAATTTTTGGTATATGTAGAACATTATTTTGACTCAAATTTTTTTTTGACCGCCATTTTCTTTAACGCCTATTATATTTGGTCTACGCGACCATTTTCTTTCGCGCCGTAATCAATTTTCTTTGCAATATCAATTTAGGCCCCTATTAGGTACGACAACTCAACTTAAGTTGACGTGAGTTAAGACACCTCAACTGAACTTTTTTGCCATATTACGCATAACATACATTTTCAGTTGAGCTGTGGTGTAAAATTGCTGTTTCTATTGGAGCATGATTACACCGAAATTTTGACACTTTCGTTGAAATGAATCAGCTGTTCGCATTAATTTCAATTTTTGTGTATATGTATTTTGTTCACAAGTAATAAAGCAAGGATATAATAGTATAGAGCAGGAGTGCCCAAAACTTTCTTATGGAAGTGCAAACACTAATACATATAAAATCCTGCAACCTTTCGTAAACGAAAGCATACTATGTTAGACAACAACAAAATCTACGTAGAAGATCACTGTCACCAAAATGTACCAACAAAGCATACGAAAGTGTTGTTGCTTGCACTTCGGTATAAGCAACGAAAAAAGATCAAAAACAAAAAAGACAAATTTGTTTGTGTATTTTGTATTGCTTAGTGCGGAGTGCTGTGTGTGTATATTAGAATACACAGCCTATGCCTAAGTGCTTTTACAAAAACAAATGTGCACCAAGTGCATAGGGCTTGGGCACCTCTAAAGACGCTATACAACTAGCTCAAAGCAGATGTAAGTTTTTGACAGTTTTTACACTCGAGACATAGTTGCATTGTTAAACCTAATACTAGAAAAAATACATACACATCTCTGAGATACATACTTGTCAGTCGATAGACACATATGTGTAATAGACAATACAAATTTACAAATTACACACTCAACTTAAGTTGAGTTGTCGTACCTAATAGGGGCCTTATTTCTTTTTAATGTTGCACTCGCAGATTTTCTTGTTTGGGAACCCCTGGCGTATTCAGCTACGTTCGTAATATGCTGAATCTATATTAATTTGCACTTCTTGACAGTGTTTCGTAGTAACTCATCTACCACTATTTTCGTTTCACTTTTAGTATTAGCTTAACATATATAGGGAATAATAAAATTGTGACCGAGTTATCTTGTTTTTGAGCGGGTCCTGGATTACTGCCACAAAATGTCCTTGGATTCCGGTCGGCCACAATGTTCTCTTTTTGGTTTTGTGGATGCGGCTTATATTGTTTTTCGCTGTTGCCACAATGTTCTCTTTTTGGTTTTGTGGATGCTGCTTATATTGTTTTTCGCTGTTGCTAGTTGCTAGTTTAGACTCCTTCCTCTCCAGTGAGTTCCCTACGGATTTCGTTTCACATGAAAAAAAAAATACCTACAAACAACTATTTATTTTAAATTCTTACCAAATTTTTTTTTCTTCTCCTTTTTTTGTACTATATATCTATATATATAATTTTATATTTTTCCGGCACTTTATTTTAAACTTTTTCATTTGAAACTTTGTACCATATTAAAACTCTAGAAATTTTCTTCATCTATTGAACCCTCTAGCCGAGCTTCCTAGGAACGGGAATTTTCCATCCTTTGTCTAACTTTTCTGTGGCTCCCATAGCTAAACAGTATCTACTCTTTCCTTCCTTAGGTTTTTCATTGCCTCTTGGTGCCTTTTGATTATATTAAGGTTAGCTGTTTTCCTCCCCATAAATTTTTCTTAAGCTCCCCTGTCACTATACCTATCTTGTTCTGGTTTTTCCTCTTGTTTATCTCATCCCCAATCATTTTTTTTTCCATAAAAACATCCCTTCCCTAGTGATCCTTTTTCTCAACAAACCTACTACTATTCCCTACTAATTTTTTCGACGAGTTACCTGCACTGCCTTATCAACCGTGTGGGTTGACATTTGCTGACGAGACTCGAACACTAGGTCAAGATTTCCACAGAACATGATAAGTTGATCATAGTAGATGGAACATAGTTTATATTAAAAAGCAAACAAAAAGGATAATTAGGGTATTTCATTACTTATTGCTTTTCTTTCCCTTTTCTTTTTCTTTTTAGTTTTTTCTGGACCCCCCATCAACCATGACTCCGGCTGAGTGATCATTGCAGGATCTTGCGGATGACTATCGTGTCCGGCTCTAGTTCAGAACCACCGTTGACCAGCTCCCGGACAACACGTCGTTCGTAGATTATTGTGTTCTATATCAAAAAGTTGAAAAAATTGAGATAAGACTGATTTTTCGAGATCTATCGATCTGTGTCATCAGTTTGCTTTTATCTTTTAAAGTTTTCGAAATAAGACATCGACTTTGTGCTATACAACACTGTTGTGACAAGCTTCATAACCTATTGTGTTCTATATGCAAAAAATCGTGCATATAGAACAAAAACGAAGCAAAAATACTAAGTAAAAAAATATTTTTTTATTTTGTTCTATATCCAAGTCTAAATAAAGTTATTAAAGTTATTATTTGGAGGTCTTTGTATTTTGCTTTTTTTTTTCTTTTTTTTTTCTGATTTTTTTTTAGCTTCACAATGCACTTGGCAAATGAAATGAAACAAAAAATAAAAAATCCCGCTTTAGATTGCAGTTGGTAAATAAAATTAAACAAAAAAGAAAAGAAAACACCATCATAACATAAGGTTAGAAGTTAAATTTTACAACGTTTAAAAAAAGCTTAATACTAAGAATAAGAATGGATAAGCAATAGATAAGAAGATATCATCGGAGGAAGTAAATGATGTGAAAAGTTTATACAACTTTTTATCTCTTGATGCAGTGGCATACTACAATAGGGGTATTCACGGGTTGATGCGAATTGCAAGAATGCGAAAATGCAACATATTTTTCGCACTAACGAGTGAACATCAATATTGTAACTTTACGATAGCGGAAAGAAATATTTTGCCACCTTATTTCAAAATAACAAAAACTTATTTAAATCAACGTACAAACTTAGCCTTTTTAAAGTTTTACCCAGATGGCAACTATGCTTGAAAACACCCATAACATGAATCAGCTGTTTCGCATCACTGTTTGTGCGCTTTCGCAATAGATTTGAGCAGTGCGTAATTCAAGAAGAGTTGCAAAATTGCTTCTAATGTGTTTGTTGTTGGAATGAAGCAAAAATTCGCAATCTTGCATTTTCGCATCGTCGCAACTGTGTTTCGCATCAACCCGTGAATACCCCTAATAATTTGTTTAATACAAGTTAAAATATAGGTACAACTTTTTGTTTTCGTTTTCTTAACAAACTTGCTTCAATTAAAAAATCTCCGTAAATCAAGCATGAACTTCGTGGAATCGAATTCAAATGAATTTGGTTAATTTTTTACTTGATTTTGTAGGCGAAACTTACCTTTTAAGAAATTAACAGGTATTGATTTAAGTGGACTCATAAGAACATATATATAAGACTAAGTTTAAAATGAAGTTAATATTATAATATATGAAATAAAGTTTTTATTGAGTGAAATCACACTGCTTTTTATTTCTCCAATACATTTTACATTTTGTTCTATATGCTATAAAACAAGAAGAGTTTCGTAAATAAGTGCATATAGAACAAATTATTTTTTTTTAAACGCATCTTACTCTAAAAAACGCTTCCAAAGATGAACATTTTTTTTGACAGAAAAAACTAAAACTCTTGAACTTTCCTTGGTAAGAAAATCGTGGCAAATTTTTCGGTTCAGTTTTTTACTAAACTTTAAACTTGATTTACCAAAAAAAACATTTTTGTCATATAGAACACAATAACTTGCGAACAACGAACAGTGGAGCCGCCTTCTAGCCACCCTGCTGCACACGGCCGCTCCAACATAGCTGGGAATCCATGTGGGTGCTATTGTCGGCCCATTCCATAGTGTCGGCCGCCGCCGCCGCATCCATAATGGCTTCTTCCACTCGATGCCAACCGCGCCGTCGCCGTTGCTGACTGTCTCTCCTTTTTTTTGTTGATAGTGAGTTCCTTTTTGTTTTTTTTTTCTTTTTCCCTTTTTAGGGCCAAATGTGATACGCAACACTTTGCCCACCCGTACACAAGACGATGCCCATCTCGAAATGAACAAAGAGTGCTCTTTCCATTAGTTGACAGAGGGTTTGAGGAAATTTTCCCTTAAAGACGAGAGCAATATCATCGGCATATGCAATAACCTTGTAGCCTTTCCCCTCCATGATGTCCAACAGTCGGTAAATTGTCACGGACCACAGAAGTGGAGACAAGATCCCCCCTTGCGGAGTTCCCCTGCTTACAAATCTACGGGTAGAGGATCCTCCCAATCCTCTCCCCCCCCTAGTTCTGAACGTTGTTGAATGTTCCTGCTATGTCTAGAAAGGTAGCAAGCGCGTAATTTTTGTTCTCAAGTGGTTGTTCAATTGTATACACAAGAAAATAGATAGCTGTTTCTGTAGATCTGCCTTTTATATAGACATGTTGAGTTTTTTGAAGCCTTTCGAGTTTGTTTAAGAAGAAGTCCAATGAGTCTCTGCAGTATTTTAAATAAAAAGGAGGAAAGACTAATATACCTTAAGTCATTTTGTTTAGTGTGAGAGGACCTACCCACTTTCGGTATAAATATAACTTTGGTATCTCTCCAAGCTGTTGAAATAATGTTAAGGAGTAGGCAACCTTGGTAGATTTCCTGAAGCCGGGGTACTATTGCATTGAAACTATAGTGGAGTTGAGCTGAATAATACCATCGGGACCCGAAGATTTATAGTTTTGGAACGAGTAAATCGCCCATCTTAACTTCTCCTTGCTGGTCAGCTGCTCAATTTGTTGAGGTGTAAGGTCAGAGGGGGATTTTAAAAGCTGGAGTTCTCAGTGTACACACTTCCAGGAAAATGTGCGTCCATAAGAGTATCTAAGGTTTCGACGCATTAGTCTGTCTAGGTACCATCTTGCTTTTGAAGAAAGCTTGGTGCTGTTGGGGACTCTGATAATATTTTCCTAAGCCTTGAGGCCTCGGAAGTACTTTCTATTTCTGTATAGGGAGCATTCCACTGTTGGTACGGGACAAATCGTACGCATTTGATAAGTTAAGATCTTAAATTAAAAATAAACCGAAATGTTATTGTACAAAGCATCTAGTACATTCATTTAGTGTAACGGAGGCTTTTAAAAATCAATTATTGTTCCTGAAAATATTCATAAATAGGCGTAATAAGTATGAAAAGATGTTTGTTTGTACGGGACAACCGCAGTCCACCATACTTTTTATTTTTTGACATTATTGGAGAATTTTAGCAAAATTAATTATCTCTGTAAAATTACAAATATACTTATGTAGACTTCGTCGATCATGGTATGACGAAATACTACAAGTTCGAAAAAATATCAATCAAAATGAGAATAATAAAATAAAAATGATATCGTTTGTGCGGGACACTTTTGTTTGTACGGGTCGCGTACGAAATTCAGAAATTAAGTCTTCGTTTTGAAACATTTTTTAAATGAAAACTTAACACTATGATTATCTAAAGTGTGTTTCTTGCATGTTACTTTATGACCGTCGACTAATATATGATGAAATTTTGATATTCCCGGAACAGGCCTTGCAGCTTCCCATGGATAAACAGTTTGGATTTTATCAGCTATTTCTGATTCAGCAATATAGAAAACCTTCGTAGAAGGTACTAAAGTGGCTGCTAATGCAACGAAATCTTTTGCGTTTTGGATTACGGTACCATCTCCTTGACCTCGAGCTTTTTGGCTTACAAGTTGCTTTACGTTAACACCAACTCCGTCAATCAATTTATAAAAAAACAATGAGATGTGTATATGTCAAAAATTACCATTTTCAGTGGAAGGAAGACCAAAAGGCTATCTTTACTTTTCTGACTGCACTTTTGTAACTACCTAGTTTGGTTTTATAAGTTTTCCATGAGTCCTCACTATTGCTACGCCTTGCGCAGTTAAAGTCTGTGACAGTCCTTTCTGAGGATTTCAATCTCCCGAGACCACCATACTGGTTTATGGGATTTTTTATAAGACTTTCCTGGGCACGCTTTTTTAAGAGCGCCCGAGCATTTTTTAATAAAATCAAGTACAAGAAGATTCAAATCTTCTTTACTTGGCACTGATAAGTTTATTATGCCATCTCGAATTTGTCTTACGGAGATTTCTTATTTTTTTAAGGCAAAGATTAATTGAATTCTTTCCAGCCGAATTCTATATACCTATGGTCTGAGAACGAGTGTTCTTTTAAGACCTTCATGAATCCTTGCTTCCCGATGCCACTTCGATATCATTCGAAGACCTCCTGCAAGACCTCCCCGACTTTCTCAACCACCGCTTTGAACAGCTCAGCGAATCTTTCGTTGTGGCAGGCCATCAGCTTGACTTTGCCCTGAAACCATAATAAATCCGTGCATGACGGAGGTGACTAAGGGTTTTTCTTGAGGACCTGCAGCGTGCCCTTGGCGAGTGAAGCCTCTGTTCAGCTCCACTGGTGTTTGGGTATTTTACCATCCTACTTGTTCTGGTCCCCTACAATGACCCCTACAATGAAGATATCCTTGGTAACCTCCGCGAATGATCTTGCCCCCACACCATGGGTTCTAGCCCTCTTGGTAGCCGCTAGAACTTGGTGGTACCACAGCTCTTATGTCGGAACCAAAGGTCCTTATTAGTTTTTTTATTTAGGGACCGCACCCCCGTTTGGGTGTTGACGTTTTTGTTTTTAAGTTTGTATGATTCATGGTTTGATTCCCACAAGTGGCGGAGAAAGAACGGCCAACCTACGCAGAGATCCGCAGTACCTGGGCAAGGCTGATTAGAACCGGAAGTTGCCAGGTATCCGGAGCACACCGTTCATGACTGAGCAATTGGTGTGCTCCGGATACCTTGGTCTTTAGCCAGGCTGATCCTCGGCACGGTACGTGACACCTTGATCCGAGTCCCGCAAGGCAGGGGAAGGAATGGCAGGCTTAGTTGTTCTCACCGAGTTTGTCTGGTAACACAACCCTGCTTAAGGAACTTAAGCCCCCACACCCAGCAGTCGGGAGGACTACTTACGTCAAGGTTTTGCCAGTCGTGGGGATTTTTAGGGTAATCTTTTAGGTTGATATTCTCCTGAGCAGTCTTGACAACAGCACTTCTCACTTGACCATCTCCAGCTAGGGCCAACAATCCCATGGAAAATTCAAATCCACAAACAAACAATGTTTCCACATGCTATCGGTTTCACTTTGCCGAAGAAGCATGTTCTCTTCGTCAAATCAGACAAAACCTCCGCCAGTCACTATTTCCAGAATTGGTCGGTCAAAAGCTAAATGTGTCGCCAGGATGCTCTGCTATATTGGTCTAAATCGTTGAATATTCCCTCAGGCTTACTCCCGGCCGAGGAGCCGAAAAAATATATATCTATATAAATAAAAATCAAATGTCGTTCGTTGGTAATTGTATCAGTTGAGAACGGCTGGACCGATTTGGATAATTTTTTTTTTAATGTTTGCAACAGTCCAACTTCGGTTTTTACGGAAATAAAAATTGAGCACGCCCACTTTTACGCCCAATTTTTTGATTAATCTAAAATCGGAAAACGGCTACACCGATTTGGCTAATTTATTTTTTAAATGGTCGTAGTAATCCATTTTAAGTTTTTACTCAAGAAAAATTGACCACGCCCACTTTTACGCCCACTTGTTTGATATCTATATACATAAAAAATGAGTTTTTGTGTGTAACTATGCAATCGACTCCTAAACCATTCATTCGATTGGCATGAAAATGTGTGTAAAGAAGTTTTTTGGTACAGTGCGTGTTTGTGGGCTATCAATTTTTATTCAGCTTGAACACCAGAGGGCGCTGTAGCACTAATTTTTTACAAAACTGCCTAAAACTCACAAAAGTCTCATGTGATATGAAAATTGTTATATAGTAGTTGTCATGTACGTTGAGTATTTTTTATCTTTTTTGATGCAACTTAAACAACAGAGGGCGCTGTAGTACAAATTTTTTGCAAAACCACCTAAAACCGCCTAATGTGATTAGAATGAAAATTGGTACATAGGGATTTTCAGGTACAATGAGTTTTTTAGCACTATCTTCTTTGATAGACACCACCTTAGACACCAGATACAAAATCGCATATTTTTAGTGGTTTTCTTAGGTTACATATGCAAATATTTACAAAATATAAAAATCTTCAAAAATAAAGTAAAATTAAAAAAATTTCTGTTATTTTGACATAAAAAACCATGAACATATCTTGAAAACTATGAAAAATTTTACTGCAACGATATATTTAATGCAACATCGTTGCTCAAAAATGAGAAAAAAAAAACAATCAGAAATTTAATTTTGTGAATTTCGATTCAAATATCTCCGTTGCTTTTTTTATACATTTTGTTAAATTTTTTCTGTCTTAAAGCTTCATCAAAGTACTATGAAAACCTAATTGCAAGAATATCGTTAGTTGAGTATATATATTTTACATATTTTTTTCAAAAACGATCTGAAATATTGGAGTTTTCCTCAAAAAAAGGCTAAAAACTTGCTTTTGTTGTAAAAATAATTTAAACTCAAATTTTTACTATATTTAAAAATGATAACATTTATAGGTAAAAATTGTTTCAATTTTACGCAAAAATGAAAAACCATTTTTGTGTCAAAAAGCAAGGCCTACTGATTTTTTTCGAACAAAATTTTTTTCCAATATTGTGTTTTTACATTTTTGAAAAATATACAAGCTAAAAAATTAATTCATTAAAAAAAAATTATCTTAGCCAATAATCTTTATCCAAAATATAAACATAAAAAGCTAAACGCTGTCTGTGTGATGGCTGAAAATTTCAAAATTACTGAGCTGATTGAGCTGAAATTTTGGCAGTACATTTTTTTGAAGTACGAGATGGCTTAAATTTCTGTCACACCCCCTTTTACCGCCACAGCAACGCGCGCCGGGAAAAGGCTAGTATATATATAAAAATATATATATATATAAATATGAAATTTATTTAAATTTAATTTTCCATAATTTTTAATTCAATAATCTGAGTGACGATTTTCAGTTGAATCCGTCTATGACAAACAACAAAACGAGGTAGCTTTCTATTATCACGATAGCCGACTGTAAGGTACCCTTAAAGATTCAACACAAAATAAAAAAGGATATAAGATTGGCAACGCTGCTCATCTAGTTGGAATGTGAAGTTTAAAAAGAGTTCAGTTCGCTGATACCTACCAACTCGTGCGAGTCGACCGTTTATTAATTAAATTTTTAAAGATTACTGTACTTTCGCCATGAACTAAATTTTAACAATGTTTAAATAAAACATTACTTTTTTAAATAAACTTTTGTTGTCTTTCAGTATACTCATAACTAAATCGGATGAGCCCCACAATGCTAAAATAATTTGAAAAAATCCTCGGCAATCGTCCACCCGCTATTGTAGATCAATTAGATTTTAATTTAAAATGAGTACCTAATTGTCTATTGAAGAGAGGTACTTTGACAACAATTAACATGTAACAGCTTACAGAATTCGTTATACAAAAAGAAAAATACAAAAACTTCTAAGGGGTTGATATGTATGTATCCATGGTACTTCGGTTCATTTGGTAAATTAAGCTCAGATCCTTTTATCAAGGGTGCTTTTTGATTTGCTGGAAGAGTAACTTGAAAACGTACCACATATGTCTGTATATTTATGGGTCAATTGCAAAAAAAACGTACGCAAAGAGGTTTTCATGTTTTGTTTTTAAAGTTTTTTAAAATTTCCCATTAGAATAGTCAAATTAAGTGAAAATTAATGGAGAATTCGAAGTTGTTTTTAGGCCCTGCAAAAAATCATTTCTTTTTGGTTTTTATACGATTTTTGTATTGAACGTCACACAGCAGATATACGGGGAAAATCACTAAAAATTTGAAAAATGTTGTAAATTAAAGCTTGCGATGATGTTTGTTAAGTTATTTAATCAGTTAAATCAACTTTTGCAGAAATCGCCATTTCAGTTACAGAAATAATAATTTTTTACTAAAAATACATACATATTTTACAATTTTAACGGGAAGAAATTAAAATTTTTCTCCAAAAAGATATCAACATAGAGGTTATGTTCAAAGTAGTAGACTTGCAGCAATAAATAATAAAAAATTGTTAAATAATAAGCAATTTTAGAAAAAAACAACAGGGTGACGTTCAATATATTTTGTGACGTTTAATACATTTTGCACTTAACCAAATAATGTAAACCAATAAATGTTGAATTTGTATCGAAAATTTATTAAGACTTCACGTTTTACAATATAACTTCTGAACCCTTTAAAACCACATCTTCATTTTATATCATTGGAAAGGTATAATCTAACGTAAAAACGTAAAAAAATTAAAATTATAAAAAAGAAAAAAATTATAGCCGTGTTGCTGGCATGGTATTAAACTTAAACAAATTAAGAATGAGTCAACTTATTGCAATATTTCAAAAATATTGTACTTTTCCTCTAAATAGATGAAATAACCAAAGATACTATATATACGGAAATCGGTCTTAAGTTGATTGAGCTACGTTCTCTAAATAGACCCTATTTTGGCCGCGAAAAATTATTCTAAAAATTTATAACTTCGAATTTGGTTTTCAAATCAATAAACCAATTGAAGAAGAAAAATATTTGAGCCAAATCGGAGATGGTCAGTGCAACTGATCCCTTCAATGTGAAATAGGCGACATGAGCTAGTAAAAACAAAAAGCAAAAATCAGGTCAAAGTCAAACATAAGTACCATTATTTTTGCTTTCTTTTATATTTTTCATTTCGTTCCTTATCTAGCTTTATTTTTTCCCGATATCTTCGTGCTCTTTCAGCAGGCGTTAATTTTGCTATTTTACTTTTAAATATACAAAAACGAAATACTAAATGAATACTTCAGCCGGTGGTGTGACATATCTTAAAAGTGACGTTCAACACATTTGCCACATTTTAGTTTTTTTTCTTAGGAATCTTATTTTGCAAATATACTAAAACAAGGAAATTAATCCAAGCCTATGAAATAATGATTTTAAACTTGGATTTTTTTATTTGCTATTTTTGCTTTAATAAAACTCCGCGTGACGTTCAATACATTTTTACACGTACTTATCAGGATGAACTGAGAAAACACAAAAAATTTACTTTAGTATTATTTAATCGACATAATTTTTAGAATTTCGTGAGAACTTATCTCTACACTTCCTTAATATTACTTACTTGTCATATATACCACTCCTAAATTAAAACTAACGAAGCGTAAAAAAAAGTGACGTTCAATACAACGCGCGGGGACTAAATGTAAATCGAAAGTCAAATTCGCGATGACAATGTTTTGAGAATAACAACAAAATAAAACAAGAAATAAATGCCATCATTAGAAAACAGTTATTATATGTTATATTTTTGAATTGATTTCAACTTTTTTCACGTTTTTCGTCAAAAAGTATAACTGGGGACACATGTTTTTGTATTAAGCGAGTACAAAATAGCAAGAGCAATATAATATTCTTCAATAGAAATATGCAAACAATTTTAGGATTCTGAAAAATATGTCAATAAATATTCTTCAGTGATCACTTTCTCATTTCTTATTTCTTTTTTTCTATTTGTTTTTACCTAAAAATAGAGTTAAAAGAGCGGGGACAGAAAAAAGCGTTTTGTATGCAATCGACCCTTATATACTTACTTACTTATCTGGGCTTACAACTGTTGGTCGGTTTTGGCCTCGTATAAGAAATTGCGCCAGCTATTTCTGTTTTGCGCTTGCTGGCGCCAGTTGGAAACACCAAACGTAGTGAGGTAGCCCAACACTTAATCCTTATAACGAAGATGTGGGCTGGAGCGTTGTTTTCCATTCGCTCAACATGATCTAGCCAGCGGAGCCGCATGATTTTAATGCACTTCACTATGTCGATGTCAGTGTACAGCTTCTACAGCTCGTGGTTCCATCGAATTCGGTACTCACCATTGACGCAGATTGGACCGAAGATTTTACGAAGGATCTTTCTCTCGAAGGCTCCCAAAGTCTTTTCATCAGAACTACTTAACGTCCAGGTTTGTGCTGCATATAATAGGACGGGCATGATTAGTGACTTATAGAGCTTGAGTTTTGTTCGTCGATAGAGGGCTCAGCTTCTCAATTGCCTACTCAGCCCAAAGTAACACCTGTTGGCAAGAGTTATTCCTAATTTTATCTCAATACTGACATCGTTGAAAGAGTTTATGCTGCATCCCAGGTAGACGAAGTCCTTACAAACCTCGAAGGAGATGTTGTCAACAGTGACGTGGTTTCCAAGACGCTGGGACTGTTTATTTGTTGACACTTGGTATTTCGTCTTATCTGCGTTCACTGCAAGACCCATTCGACTTGACTCTTTCGCTAATCTGGAGAATTGCTGCACTGAATTCGCGCGTATTATGGCCAATGATATCAATATTATCAGCATACGCCAGCAGCATAATACTTTTGTAGAATATCGTGCCACTGAATTCGCGCATATTATGGCCAATGATATCAATATTATCAGCATACGACAGCAGCATAATACTTTTGTAGAATATCGTGCCACTGCGTCTGAAATCAGCAACTCGGATGATATTCACCATCATTAGGTTGAAAAAGTGGCACAATAAGAAATCATCTTGTCTGAAACCTCGTTTGGTATCAAATGGGGAGTGAGAGCTTTCCCGATTTTAAGTATGCTGCTGGTGTTTCTCAGTGTCATTCTGCAAGGACGGATGAGCTTTGCAGGAATACCAAATTTAGACATGGTGGAGTATAGATGATTCCTTATTGGACTGTCGAAGGCGGCTTTGTAATCGACAAATAGATGGTGTGTGTCGATTTGTTTTTCTAGGGTCTTTTCCAAGATACGTCTTAGCGTAAATATCTGGTCTATGGTGGATTTACCAGGTCTGAAGCCACACTGATAAGGTTCAATCAGCTGGTTTACGATGGGCTTCAGTGTTTCACATAATACACTCAGGACCCTTTTATGCGATATTAATAAGGCAAGGTAGTTGGCGCAAATGGTGGGATCGCCTTTTTGTGGATTGGGCATAGCACACTGAGGTTCCATATAGTAATAGAAGTTCACCTCCATTCTTGAAGAGCTCAGCAGGTATGACATCGACTCCTGCGGCTTTGTTTTTTAAGCCGAGCTATAGCTTTTAAGACTTCATTATATTCGGGCAGTGGAACTTCAACGCAGTCGCCCACAATTGGGGTTTCCGGAATATCATCTCTTTTGGCGGGATTGTTGTCGTCGTCAATATACAGAACCCTAGAGAAGTGTTCCCTCCATACCATCAGTGTATTCTGGGTATCTTTCACTAGATTCCCATTTTCATCCTTGCAGGAAGCGGCCCCGATCTTGAAACCATCGGCCAGGCGTCTTATTTGTTCTTTTCGAAAAATTTTTGGACCTCATTCCTGTTACCATGCATCCCAAGTTTCTCGCACTAACGCTTTTCCGCTTCTCTTTTCTTTCGCCTGAAAATGCGTCTCTCTTTCCTCCTCTTCTCTTTGTTTTACTCCTTAGCAGCTAGCGTTACAATCGACTGCAGGGTGGCTTTGTAGGTGGCGTCTTTTTCTGCAGTGGCGTCGCGACACTCCTGGTCGTGCTTCTGGTTTTGGCGAGGGCGGTGATATCCAATCACCTCTTAAAGTGGAAAATGTGATACCACTGTGCACATACATCGAAGGAGTGCTTTCTTGAAACAGGAGTGAGAGTCGAGTACCGAAGTCTTCGGCTGTTCGTTTTGATTGCAGCTTTTCGACGTCTAGCTTTCTCTGTGCTGGATTGCACGCATTCTTGGTTGCGCACAGACGTATACGGATCTTTGCTGCGACAAGATAATGATTAGAGTCTTTATTGGCACCATGGATCGTGCATAGATCAAGACACTGGAAGAGTGCCATAACTTGGGCACCAAACTTGACTTGCGTATTCTAAGTGAGGACGCACAATTGCATAATACAACGTTGTAGTTGTAATCATACTATTAAACTCTTTGGCCCAGCGTTTTATAAATCCAAGCATTGAAGATGATTTTTTACAAATGTAATCAATATGGATGTTAAAAGATAGCTTAGAATCCATGTATACACCGAGTTCTTTCACGACATCCACACGACTTAAGGCAGTATCTTTAATTTGATAATTGATAATTAAATTGTTTCTTTTACGCGAAAAGGTCATATTTTGGCATTTATCTGGGTTAAGAAACATATTATTTTTAGAACACCAAACCTCAAAAGATTTCAGATCAGACTGGAGTAGGGCTAAACTGTCTTGTGAGCTTATTGTTCTGTATATTTTCACATCATCTGCATAAATAAGCAGATGAGAGTTTTTTATGATGTGTGTTACATCGTTAATTGCTAAAATAAACAGAAGTGGACCAAGGTGGCTACCTTGAGGAACACCGGATTCCGCAATAAACTCAGAAGACAACACACCTCGGAATCGTATTTGATAAGATCGCTCTGACAAATACGATTTAATCCAGCTAACAAAATATTGTGGAAATCCCATAGACGTGAGCTTAAATCAAATTAGATTGTGAGGAAGCTTATCAAATGCTTTACTAAAGGCTCATTCCACCAGTTTTCGCCCAATTTAAAAAAAAAAAGTCGCAACATGTTCTAGAAAAAAATTGACAAAATTATATGTTGTTTTTGTGTTAAAGTAGGTAACAAAAAACATTTTTTTAATTTTTTATTTTTAACCGTTAACCAGTGGTGGCGCTCGAAAAATTTTTGGCGGGCGCAAAAATCACGATTTAATAGTTTACGGTTTCATTTATATCTCCGCTCCTGTAATTGGTGTTGACTTAATTTAAAAATTGTTTGACAGATAACAAATTGACGCAACTTGTAATATAAAATTAAAGTTCGTAAACTTATTTTTAATAAATAATAAAATTCACCAAACTTATGCTAAAAATTGGTTTTTTTTCGATTTTCATCACCCTGTTTCAACAACTTACAGGGTTGCTAGACCTAAAATTTTTTTACAGTTTCTTCTTCTATTACCTTTTAACAAGATAAGTTGAAAAAATTAATGAAAATGTGTAAATATTTTTAGTTTTACTGCTTTGAAAGTATGGATTTATGAGAAATAGCACAACTTCAGGACCCTGTATCGGCAAAAGTGCACATTTTAAAATTAAAATTTTTTTTCTATTTTAATTTCATGTATTGACAACACACTGAAAAAAAATTGGGAGGGTGTTTTGCCTTGTTTTTGAAAAATTATATTTTGAAAATTATGGCATAACTCAAATAATTGAAAAAAGCAAGATGTTTAGGTGCCTCCATATCAAAGAGTAGTTTTAAAAATCAACGTAGATATTGTTGAACTCACATTTAAAAAAGTCCTCCAATTTGGAGAGGCTCCTTTAATATTTGTTGGACTTATGAAGTTTTAAAAATTGGGTTTAAATTTAAATTGAAGAAAATGTCTTCCATTGTTGACCCCGTATCTCAAAAAATGCACATTTAAAAGTAATGAAAATCAACACAAATATTGGATAGATGTATTGTTGTAATAATTTTACTAATTTCGAGAGGGTGTTCTAGTTTTTTTTTCAGGAAAAATACGTTTATATAAACTCTGTTATAAATGAAATAAAAAATAATTTTAAGAAAATGCATGCTTATAAGTTTTTCCTTAGAAGTTGTTTGTATTCGTTTTCCATCATTTTAGTTTATTTTATGATATTCCTTTTTTACTAGGTTGGCTTAAAATAGATTCTACTTCCCATATATTTGAACCTGATATGAATCTAGTCTGAATTCTTGATGTACTGACTGGTATAAAGCTATGTTTTTGTCTAGTTTTTGGAACCGTTCGAGCGTCCATGAACCTTTGTGCCAAATCGGCTTCCGTGTTTCGTATTTCTGCGCCATCGACATAAATAAATGTGATTCCGGGAATATGGGTTATACAAAAATTTAACATTTGCGGGACAGTTTGTATGTCATTATATTGCAAACTTGCTTTAGCGACAAGTCTTTTTACTGTACCACCTACTTCATCGCATTGTCCCTTTCCATGGCATGTGGCAAAAAAATGCCATTCGGCATCAAGATCAAAATCTTTTTTGTGGTTGCATAAATTACTAAAGTTTTTTCGGTTTTTATACTGCCCTGCAGCTCCATCGGAAAAGTAAACCAATTTTGAAACAGCTGGAAAGAGCTCCTTAATTTTAGTAATAAGTTTCTTTTGAAATGTGTATACAGCTGAAGTATCATGACTAAGACTATCTGATAAGATGCAAAAACTTTTGGATTTAATGTTAGTATCTTCCTTGTAGTATACTACGAATAGATGAAGAGTTGCCTGTTTGTTCGCCCAGTGATAACTTTGAATTTCATCCTGTATAACGAATGTAAAATTTACTGAAAGGTCGACCGAGATACGTACTTTTGAATAAAAACACTTCTTTTCTGTTTCTTGTCCAAATTACGACTCACTTTATTTACCTTCAATATAAAAATAAATAAATAAATAACTGGCCATTTCAGCCCTTGAAAGGACTTTGACCTAGCTTCTTATGATTAATTGTGTTGTGCGTGTTATTAAGTTTGTACACAATTGACCGAGAAATGGACCTACAGGCTTAACGCCGACTCCGAACGGCGATGAACGGAATGTTCTTATTCTCAAGAAGCTTTGCATGGCATTTTTGTTACTCTCTGAGGTTTGCCATTGTCTGCAGAGAGGTGGCGGCCGTACAGAAAAATTATTTTAATTCAAATAATTTTCTGTCGCTGCTGGGGTTCGAACCTGGGTCTCCAAAGTTCGTTGACATAGCGGCCACGCACTTTAACCAACTACGCCACGGACACCACATGTCCGCTTGCTTATAATATTTTGTTTGTTTTCAATCGAAGCTCTTTTAGCAGTACGTGACTTAATGCAAATTAAGCTAAAAGATCTTCGACTGTTTGGACTGTGGTGGTCCAACTACGAACTACTTCGAACCAACTACGTCAATTGTGTACAAACTTAATAACACGCACAACACAATTGATCATAAGAAGCTAGGTCAAAGTCCTTTCTAGGGCTGAAATGGCCAGTTATTTATTTTTTTATTTTAATAAAATGAATGTATAGTAACGGGAGTTATGTCTGCACCCTGTGAAGTGCAACGTGATCCACCACAGTCCAAACAGTCGAAGATCTTTTAGCTTAATTTGCATTTTAAGTCACGTACTGCTAAAAGAGCTTCGATTGAAAACAAACAAAATATTATAAGCAAGCATTGAAGGTAAATAAAGTGAGACGTAATTTGGACAAGAAACAGAAAAGAAGTGTTTTTATTCAAAAGTACGTATCTCGGGCGACCTTTTAGTAAATTTTACATTCGTTATACAGGATGAAATTCAAAGTTATCACTGGGCGAACAAACAGGCAACTCTTCATCCATTCGTAGTATACTACAAGGAAGATGCTAACATTAAATCCAAAAGTTTTTGCATCTTATCAGATAGTCTTAGTCATGATACTTCAGCTGTATACACATTTCAAAAGAAACTTATTACTAAAAAAAAAGCGGACAAACCAACGAACTTGAGAACCTCCTTCTTTTTGAAGTCGGTTAATTAAGGAGCTCTTTCCAGCTCTTTCAAAATTGGTTTACTTTTCCGATGGAGCTGCAGGGCAGTATAAAAACCGAAAAAACTTTAGTAATTTATGCAACCACAAAAAAGATTTTGATCTTGATGCCGAATGGCATTTTTTTGCCACATGCCATGGAAAGGGACAATGCGATGGAGTAGGTGGTACAGTAAAAAGACTTGTCGCTAACGCAAGTTTGCAATACAATGACATACAAACTGTCCCGCAAATAGGAAATTTTTGTATAACCCATATTCCCGGAATCACATTTATTTATGTCGATGGCGCAGAAATACGAAACACGGAAGCCGATTTGGCACAAAGGTTCATGGACGCTCGAACGGTTCCAAAAACTAGACAAAAACATAGCTTTATACCAGTCAGTACATCAAGAATTCAGACTAGATTCATATCAGGTTCAAATATATGGGAAGTAGAATCTATTTTAAGCCAACCTAGTAAAAAAGGAATATCATAAAATAAACTAAAATGATGGAAAACGAATATAAACAACTTCTAAGGAAAAACTTATAAGCATGCATTTTCTTAAAATTATTTTTTATTTCATTTATAACAGAGTTTATATAAACGTATTTTTCCTGAAAAAAAACTAGAACACCCTCTCGAAATTAGTAAAATTATTACAACAATACATCTATCCAATATTTGTGTTGATTTTCATTACTTTTAAATGTGCATTTTTTGAGATACGGGGTCAACAATGGAAGACATTTTCTTCAATTTAAATTTAAACCCAATTTTTAAAACTTCATAAGTCCAACAAATATTAAAGGAGCCTCTCCATATTGAAGGACTATTTTAAATGTGAGTTCAACAATATCTACGTTGATTTTTAAAACTTTTGCTTGTGTACTCTTTGATATGGAGGCACCTAAACATCTTGCTTTTTTCAATTATTTGAGTTATGCCATAATTTTCAAAATATAATTTTAAAAAAAAACAAGGCAAAACACCCTCCCAATTTTTTTTCAGTGTGTTGTCAATACATGAAATTAAAATAGAAAAAAAAATTTTAATTTTAAAATGTGCACTTTTGCCGATACAGGGTCCTGAAGTTGTGCTATTTCTCATAAATCCATACTTTCAAAGCAGTAAAACTAAAAATATTTACACATTTTCATTAATTTTTTCAACTTATCTTGTTAAAAGGTAATAGAAGAAGAAACTGTAAAAAAATTTTAGGTCTAGCAACCCTGTAAGTTGTTGAAACAGGGTGATGAAAATCGAAAAAAACCAATTTTTAGCATAAGTTTGGTGAATTTTATTATTTATTAAAAATAAGTTTACGAACTTTAATTTTATATTACAAGTTGCGTCAATTTGTTATCTGTCAAACAATTTTTAAATTAAGTCAACACCAATTACAGGAGCGGAGATATAAATGAACCCGTAAACTATTAAATCGTGATTTTTGCGCCCGCCAAAAATTTTTCGAGCGCCACCACTGGTTAACGGTTAAAAATAAAAAATTAAAAAAATGTTTTTTGTTACCTACTTTAACACAAAAACAACATATAATTTTGTCAATTTTTTTCTAGAACATGTTGCGACTTTTTTTTTTTAAATTGGGCGAAAACTGGTGGAATGAGCCAAAGTCAGTGTAGATGCAGTCGACCTGATTACCAGATTCAATCGAATTTAAGCAAAATGTTGTAAAATCGAGAAAATTAGACACAGTGGATTTGCCATTAACAAAACCATGCTGACGAGTCGTTAAAACTTCTCCACAGTGAACCTTAACGCGATCGTAAACCATTCGCTCAAAAAGTTTGGGAATCGATGAAAGCTTAGCGATAGGCCTATAATTTATAACTTCATTCCTGCAACCTTTTTTATAAATTGGACTAATAAATGAATTTTTCCAAAAAAGTGGAAAATAGCCTTCGTTAATAGATTTATTAAATAATAAAGATAGAGGTTGACACAAAACGGAACCGCATTGAGTTATCACTGCGGCAGGAACTCCATCAGGTCCTGCACCAAAATCCTCATCGATTGATCCAATATACTTTAGTATATCCTCTGATGTAAAGGATATAGGTCCCAAAGAGACCCTGGGTGCGGAATTCATATATTTAAAATAATCTTCATCAGGATCAAAAGAATCTGAGCAAAATGACGCTTTAAAAAGATTTGCAAATAAGCCACAAATTTTGACGGGATCGTCAGTAAACCCATCAGGAGTTTTGAAAGATGAAGGGAATCCATCGGATTTCTTCTTTGTGTTTATGAATCCCCAAAACTTTTTTGGATCAGACAATATTCTCAGCTTAATATTGTCTAAATATTCACTATACAATGCAGCTGAGCTATTTTTAAATTCCAGAAACAAACGTTTGTAGGTTTCTAGGTCATTTGAGTCTAAGCTATAGACATATTTCTTCCATGCCTTATTCCTGTTGTTGCGAAGAGTTTTTAAATCCTTTGTGTACCAGGGGTACGAAGAATTTTTCGCATATTTGAGCCTATATGGAACGGACTGAGAGAACATAGCAAAGAGTTCCATATAAAAAAAATTAATGGAATCATCAAGATTATTTCCATTTATATACTCTAAAAGAACATTAAGTTTGTTATGAAGAAATGATTCAACCGTGGCGTCCGTGGCGTAGTTGGTTAAAGTGCGTGGCCGCTATGTCAACGAACTTTGGAGACCCAGGTTCAAATCCCAGCAGCGACAGAAAATTATTTGAATTGAAATAATTTTTCTGTACGGCCGCCACCTCTCTGCAGACAATGGCAAACCTCAGAGAGTAATCAAAATGCCATGTAAAGCTTCTTGAGAACGAGAACATTCTGTTCATCGCCGTTCGGAGTCGGCGTTAAGCATGTAGGTCCATTTCTCGGTCAACTGTGTACAAACTTAATAACACGCACAACACAATTGATCATAAGAAGCTAGGTCAAAGTCCTTTCAAGGGCTGAAATGGCCAGTTATTTATTTTTTTTTTAAATGATTCAACCTCAAAAAGTCAGCTTTTTTAAAATTGAATTCATAAACTTTGTCTTCCGAACTCGAATTTACTATACTCTCTCTGTCCGATTTATACCAAATGCTCAATGGTGGATGGTATTCATCAACAGTTGACAGAGCATGAAAGGCCCTCTTAACAATGACATTGTTGCTGTCAGTAGTAAAGACCAGGTCAAGAAGTCTTTCCAGACTATTATAAATACAACTAACTTGTTGTAAGTCAGAACATATATTGTCAACAAATATATGTTCTTGGCGGGTCTTCGAATTTGATGCACAATAAAATGTATCATCGTCAGAAGAATGCCATTTTAAGTTAGGCAGATTAAAATCACCCAATAATAAAATGTCGTCATTAACGTCAAGTATATTTACAACGTAGTCAACGCAATCTGCAAGGCTTGCGTAGACCTCTGCACTACTCGTCGAAGGAACATACGCATTTATCACATATACATTGGAGTTACAATGTATAACTTTAACGCATATTATGTTCTATGTTAGATGAGCAGGGAATATCAACAAGGGAACTCACAAAGCAGTTCCGTACAGCTAAAAGGACACCGCCACCGACAGAAGAACTATTGTCAGTGAATCTGTCCCTTCTAAATACTTGAAAACTATTGTCAAACAATTCCAAGTCAGTAATGCTTCCATTCAGCCACGTTTCTGTTAACGCAATAATATCCTCAGAGCAATTCTGCGACGACAGGAATATGTTTTGCGTCTTTGAACGCAATCCCCTTACATTTTGATAGTAAAGGGATAGCCTTTTTAGTTTTTTTGGGTCTGACGGGCGGCTGCGGTCGTCCTACGAGACTTATTTTTAGGCTTGAATTCACTAACAAGAATATTATCGGCCAACATTCTAGAGTTAAGTACAGTTGCAAAGTCTTCAGCTGCAACTGTAAGAATAAAAGAGGCGTGGGAAGGCTTATTACCTATTTTCTTACATGAGCAGAATGCATTTGAAGCAACTAAATCGTTTTGTTTAACAAACGTCACAATATTTTCAGATCAAGTGTCGGGCTGTAGACGTGAAACAAAAATGTTTTTAGTCCTCGACACTGCCTTCAAAGTCAAATGACTATTAGGCGCAGTTGAAATTGCATTGGAGCTACTACACAATGGAGGAATAGTAGGAGGTGTAGAAGAAGTTATTGAAAAATTAATTTCTGGTTGCTGAGGTGTTAGAGGCGTTGCTGAGGGGTGCTTTGCCTTGGGAGACCTAGGGGACGCTTTACGGCGTTTATTATTATTCTTTTTGGTTTTTTGTTTTTCCTCTGTGCTTTAGAATTAATTGGGTCTTCTCCTAATGAAACCGGCAAAGTTCCAGAAAAAGCAATCTCAGATGAGAGAGGCGCAATATTTTCCGGTGTAGAAGTTTCACTAGTGATACTGTCATTAGGTGCGGCACTAACTTCGCTAAAAAATGACAAAATTTTTCTAAAATCATTATTCAGCAAGTTAAGACTTTCTCCAAAAGTTTTAATTTTTAAAAATATCTCATCAGGACAAAGGGCTCTGCACGAAGGACAGTACCAGCGAACCCCAGAACGGACAGACAATAAACTGTCAGCACACGACCTTGAAATGCCAACACAAGAAGCATGGAACATTTGCTCACAAGGACCAGAACAACTGAACATCGGGTACAGTATATTTTGGCTCTTACACTGCTCGTTCAAAGAACAAGCAGCAATATTGTCAACAGAAAAATAATCCATTGAAAAAAAATAAATGAAAATTTAAAATTCTGAGCAAATGTTTTCAAATTCAAAAGGTGCTTCTCAGTTTGACTCAGAATGTGCTTCTCAGTTTTACTCAAAAGAGTGCAGTGAACGAATACAGTTACAAGTAACAACAACAATTGAAAAACGTTCACTACGCTTAAGGAAAACATTACTACACAAAGAGGAATTAAAAAATAAAAAAAAACAAGACAGACAAGCAAGCACTATTTTGTTGTTTTTTTTTTTTTTTTTTTTTTTTTTAACAAGTATTACAACAAGAACTAAATTAACACTTATTAAACAAATAAATTAAAACTTATTTAAAATATGAACAATTTCACTTAAAACAGTTATAATACTTAGCACTTCACTAGATTATATTGATAAATAATTTAAAGAAACAATTATTAAAAAACACTAAACACTTTACAGCAATTAAATAAACTACACCGACACCGGCAATAGGACGAGATCAACTGAAATTGTTTAATTGTTGATTTTTGTTTAAACCATTTTAAAAACTGAGTTTTTAATTACCCCTAAATGGCAGTTTTGAAGCCCAAGCGCCAAGACTGGCTAGAATTGTTATAACTTGCAAGTGGTAGTTAAATATATTGGCCAAAAACTGTTCCGTTTATTTTCCACGGCAATGCTGGTTTTTAAGCGGCAATATGTGCTGCAATAATACTCTGTAAGTCTATATTTGCAAGTAAATTTTGCTCAATATGTGACCAAGAATTTACTCGTTTTCTTTCAGGATTATACAAAAAATCTGGTAAAGCAAATAGAAAAACGTCCGCTGGTTTCCGGATGTGAATCAAGAAGGAGCGGCCATTAAAGCGCACGAAGGCTCCTCCGAAGCACAAACCGAGGGACTCGTTCGGCTACTTAATCTCTTACCTTTTGTGGGCATTAATCTAGTAATCACTTTATTTAGGGTTGCGGCCTTAACATGACGGCCCCTTGCACTACTACTGTAAGATAAATTTAAATAACTTAAAAATACCCTAAAACTAGTAAAAAGGAGTTGATTAATTCCAAAAATGTCTCATTTCTCGGTAGTACGTTATAATTTATTAGTTTAATGCTTCAGTAAGGCACTGTAAATCTTCACGATTATATATAGAATAAAAATATATAGATAAATAAAAAACTAGACTAGTATGATTACTACTGGGAAACAACGCCCGATAAGACCCATCCGAAGATGGTGTTTTGCATGACGAATCCCCTGCGTTACTCGGACAGATCCCTGGTTTTATAACCTTCGGGTAGACGTCTGCTCCTAACACCATACTGACCGGAGACGAAAAGAAAAAGTTGGGATCAGCAAGCATCAGATTCGAGAATTGTGCTGTGAAAGAAGTGTCCAAACTTTGTCTCGGCGTGATTCGCGTGAAGTGACGCAGAACCTTCGCTTGGGCTGTTACAGTCTGGTTCGACTCAAAGTTAGCTCGGAGCGTTAGGGAGCAAACCTCATGTGAGCCCACCATCCGCGATGACAACCCAAGTTGACGAACAAACCGGTGTGACACCATGGACATTTCGGCACATGTGTCTATCAGAGCACGACCCAATGGATGTGACCCTTGTCGATCACCTAGATTACCGCCGTGGGGAGGAGCGAAGTCACCTGTTGCGATGGCGAGGGCAGGCACTGAGTGCCACTATTAGAGCGGCGGTGTTTTGTACGTGTTCATCCCTGCACCCGATTGCGACGCTCATTTTTCGAGACGCAAAATAGGTCGAGGCTTCTAGATGCTGCCCAGCAGCGAAGGCCGAAACGCGCGAGATACCTACTCCTTAACAAATACGACTTCTTTTGGTGATTAGTAACTGTTCTCTGCCTTTACTTTTCGACTTTACTTCAAATCTTTCATACAAATTTTTGTTTCTCATTTTGTTATCTTTTATTATTTATTCCACATTCAAATCTTTTAGCTGAATATGCATTAAAGTCACGTACAGCTTAAATATTTGTGACTGTGTTTTAAGTGGCGGATTATGTTGCATCCTTTGTTTCGATGCAGACATAACTTACGCGACTCTTCTGCATTTTTGATGCATCGCGCCAATCGCGTCTCGTCATCTTCTCTATCGGTCGCCGAATCCCCCTCAACACTCAATGCTGACGGCAAGGAAAGCCGGTCAGCAACACTCTCATCGACGCAAGTCCCGCATTGACGATAAGGCTCAGACGAACGACGCCTGGCCCCGCTTTGCGTCTTGAGCGGTGACTACTTTTTCTCGTATTGAAACCGGCCCAGGTGCGACATGGTGTGATGCTCTTCGTCGCATTTACAGCATCGTCTACGATTGGCGCGCCAGTCAGTTTTGTGGGCTGGGGAAAGACACCTCGAGCAGTACTAACCGTAGTCGATCTGCTGTGTTTCCCGACAAACTCCTTGCAAAAACGCAATGGGTGACGCGCCAAGCATACGCGACACTTTTTTGGTGACGGGGAGGCCTGTTCTATGCTTGAAATTGTTCGTAGGCTAAAAAAAGAAAGAGAAATTAAATACGTTAATTCCCCCTCTACGGAAATGAGCACAACACGCAACAAAAAACACGCACGAATAAGTCTAACTACGAAGACGATGGTAAAACTATCAGCTTAAATTGTTAATTGTTAGACTGTTGATGATAATATATTCTCTTTTATTTCCTACTATTATCTTTCATCTATTCCTTATTTTGAGCTTATTCTACTTCTTCTTACAACTCTTCCTTTGTTCTTGCTATTTGCTTGTAGTTACGTGTTTGTCACTTAAATTTAAGTACATATAATGTTGAATTTGTGTAAAAATATTCATAAATATGGTGCTTGTGAAAACAAAAAAGTAATGGTTGATATACTATGCAAGCAGTATCAGGGATTAAAAGTTGCCCATTTCAACGCCAGAAGCCTTAACGGTTCAAAGCTTGACTACGTGAGGTATGTTTTTGAAAACTCGCTTGTAGATGTTTTATGCGTATCTGAAACATGGTTTAACATAGATGTTGAGGATTGCCATTATAAATTAAATAGTTATGAGCTGCTGAGGAATGACAGGAAAAATAATAAGGGTGGGGGAGTTGCAATATATCATAAGTCGTCTTTGAATTGTAAAGTTATTAGTAGATCTGTTGATGTTGGTGTTGAGTTCCTAAATGTACAATTTTGTGATCGTAATAATACCAAAGTCTTTATGTCTTGTGTCTATAATCCCAATCGCAGTAATAATATGCAGCCTTACTTTGACTCGTTATCTGATTGCTTAATAAATAATGACTTCTTTCTTGTATGTGGGGATTTCAATGTTAATTTGCTTGTTAATGACAATGTTACTAAGAAATTTTATGACGGCTTAACTCAATCAGGTTTAATGATTGTTAATAGCAGTATGCCTACTAGGTTTGCTAATAATACTAATCCTAGCTTACTTGATCTTTTCATTACTTCTGATGCTTCCTTAGTTCTATTTTTTGATCAAATATCATTTGTTAGTGACCATGATCTTATTTTTTCTACGTTTAATGTAAATCTCTGTTATAATGTTCTTCCAACTACAATAACGTATCGTGACTTTAAGTCTATTGACAATGATTCCCTGTTTTCTCACATTATGTCAATTCCGTGGAATGATTGTTGGTATATCAATACAGTTGACGATAAACTCATGTTTTTTGTAAGTGTACTTAACGATTTATTTGACCAACATGTCCCTCTTCGTACTGCTCGTTGTGTTAACAGTTCATGTCCGTGGTTCACTCTACATGTTAAGTGTGCAATAAAAAAACGAAATCAGGCATATACTAAGTGGAAAAAAGCGCCAACAGCATTGTACTGGGAAGAATATAAGAGAGCTCGAAATGAAGCAAACTCACTTGTTAAGGCTGCAAAGAAAAATTTTTATAAGTCAAAACTTGACGTATCACTTTCCTCTAAGAAACTTTGGAAAAATTTAAAAGAAATTGGAGTATGCAATAAACAGTTGCCTAAGTGCCAGATTGATCCAGAAGTTCTGAATAACTTTTTTGTCCCTGATTCATTGCCCTGTGTAAGCTGCAATCAAAGCAGAACGAATTCAGTCAACAATATTAGTAACTTTGAGTTTTCCAGCGTATCGGAATATGAGGTTGCCAGGTCTGTTATGAAAATTAAATCCACTGCTCTTGGAGAAGATGGGGTAAACATAAAGTTCGTCAAAATAATTTTGCCTTACATTTTGAGTCCGTTAACGCACATCATCAACCATTGCTTTACTAGCTCATGCTATCCCAAAATGTGGAAAATAGCAACAATTATTCCCATTGCGAAAAAAGCTAGAGCATCAGAGCCGTCTGATTTTCGACCTATTAGCTTGTTATCATCGCTATCCAAAGTCTGCGAGTCATTAATGGCAGATCAGATCTCGCATTACATTTGTACTAATAAGCTCCTGTCTCCCTTGCAGTCTGGTTTTCGCCCTGGACATAGTTGTTCAACTGCAGTAGTGAAAATCCTAGACGACATTCGTAAGTCTTTCGATAAAGAACACCTTACTTTACTGTGCCTTTTAGATTTTTCTAAGGCATTCGATACTGTAGATCATTCTCTCTTATGTTCAAAGCTTGAAACCTGCTTTAGTTTTTCTTCAACTGCTGTCAATCTTATTAAAAACTATCTAAAAGATAGATCCCAAAGAGTGAAAATTGACTGTAATTATTCGAACTATAAGTATCTAAATAGCGGAGTGCCACAAGGCTCAGTTCTTGGACCACTTCTCTTTGCAATTTTTATTAATGACATCTTTTCCATTCCGAAAAATGTAATAATGCATGCATATGCGGATGATCTCCAGCTTTATATGTCTCGTCCAATTGGCCTTAGCGAAGACCTTTGCTTCCGAGTTAATGAGGACCTTGAATCCATTAATAAGTGGGCGATGTGTAACAAGCTTAAACTAAATCCACTGAAATCTTTTGTGTTGCCAATTTCAAAATCTCGTTACTCAGTCTCGATGATATTCCTACCCTATACATAAGTAGTACACCACTGAAGTTTGTTGAAAAAATAACCAACCTTGGGTATCGAATAAACAACTCGCTCTCATGTGTTGACCATATTAACTATGTTGTAAGCAAAATCTACTATATCTTAAGAAACCTACGAATGACTGCTCAGATCACACCAACAGAAACACGTCGTAAACTAGTAATACAGTTGATTATGCCTTTTATAAATTATTTTGAAGTGGTGTTTAGTAAACTAGATTCCCATTCGTTACATAAACTGCAAGTGGCGTTCAACTATGCGGCCCGTTACGTTTACGGACTTAGAAGATTTAGCCAGGTTGCTGGTCTAAGCAATCGTATTCTTGGATGCAATTTAGAAAATTACTTAAAAGTAAGAAATTGTATATTCCTCCATAAGCTCATATACTCAAAAATCCCCAACTATCTATTTTCTAAAATTCAGTTTTGTTCATCATCTAGAAGCTTAAATCTTATAATTCCCCGCTTTAAATATTTAAACTCCTCAAGACTTTTTTTTTATAAGCACCATTAGATTGTGGATCTCTTTGCCTAGGTTTATCAAATCTATATCAAATGCACGAAACTTCAAGCAATTAATATCTGTACATTTTTCTTAAGTTCTCGTTTCTACTATTCTATCTTCCTATTTCACTCCTTCTATAATACTTCGTTTTTTAAAATGCAACCTCTTGTTGGCATTATTATTTTAATTATTTTAATTTAAGTAAATAACTTTTAATATTTGAGCTATCTGTTTAATTATTGTTTTTCTTTTATTTTCATTTTAATGATTGTTCGAGATACATGAAATACTACTTATTGTACGCAAAAGAATAACTTTATCTTATGTACTAATAACTGTTTTTTAAATAAATTAAATTAAATTAAATTAAATTAAATACCGGCCGTGTAATAATTCCGCGTTCTGTGCGTAGATCTGCGACACGGACGCTGTGGTCCGAACTTAAATATGTTTTTATGACTCATCCTAAACGCCACTTCGTGACTGCAAGGTTGTCAGCTTTGATTTTTTAAATATTCGCAGGGATGTTTCCACTTATTTCGCTTGTGAAGTTCTTTAAAGTAGTCGTTTTTCCAGATTTGCAGAACTTCTGATTCAATGAAGCAACTTTTGCCAAAGATTTATAATAGATATTGGATTTTCGTCAATAGCTGGCTCAATTGGAGCAAGTAAAGGTCCCCCTACTAAGGAATGCGCTAGAGTTAATGGCGCAATATCATAAGGACTTGACGACATTGGGCTAAGAGGACGTGAATTCAAGCATGCTTCATTTTGCGACAGCAATGTTAAGAGCTCCGCAAAGGTGTATTTTAGGTCTAAAGCTACTTTACGGAAATGTAATTTAAAACAGGAGAGCGCCTGCTGGAATAAAGTGCCAAGTTAAGTGTTGATGAGCAAACTTGGACACCACTTTCTCTGTAGAGTTGTTGAGAAAAGCTTTAAACTCTTCTTTAAAGGCTCGTGATTGACCAACAAAATTGGCTCCATTGTCCGCGTACATTTTCACCGGACAACCCCGACGTGCGACAAACCTCGCAAATGCTGCCAAAAAGGTGATAGTGCTGAGGTGACAGTCGCTAGTCGCCTCTATATTGCCTTTTTAGCAAAGCAGACAAACACACAAATATAGCCTTTGGTTATGAGACAAGTGCGTCTCGTATAATTTTTAATGTCATATGGAGACGTGAAATCAAATCCAGTGGAGGCAAAAGGACGAGATATTTTTGTGCGCTCTGGAGGTAGTGATGCCATCATCTGAGTCTGGAACCTCTTGCGGTCAATAACACAGACCTTGCAGTTGTGTATGATGGATTTGATCATATTTTTTACTCTGGGAATCCAGTATTGCATCCAAATAAGTCACAACACAAGCTGGTTCCCACCATGAATGGAAATTTCGTAGGGAAACTTCACGAATAACATAGAATATTGGCAATCATATGGGTGGATTATCGGATGCCGTTCATCATAAGTGATGTGTTCCATCTCCGATAATCGTCCGCCACTTCTGAGTGTTTTTTGACTGTCGAGAAAAGGATTCAAATTTAAAATTGAACTCTTCGAATCGATTAGACATTTCTTCGAAAGCTGGGCATATTCAGATGGATAGCCCAAGTTTTGACTCTCAATAACGAGTCGTTTGGTTGCTTCTTTAATTTCCTGCTGTGATATTGCCAAACACTTAGGACAGAAATTATTTTTGTCCTGCCTATGAGTTCTATGATAGAATCGCAATACGTACGACAGAACTCGCAAGGCTCGAGGCACAAAAAGTTCACATTTTGAGAACATGCCACGTGACCTTTATGTCATACTCGTCGCTTCGATTTGGCCACAATCTGGGCTCCTGTTGAACCATACGGGTCCATGCCACCACAACGAACTATCCTTCAAATGTTGTTGCTCCACTCCTCTGCTGGCCAGATCTGCTGAGTCCACATGACCCCAGTTCTCAGTCCCTACCTTTTCGCTGTTTTTTGTCACGGGGTTGGCGATGAAAGTGGCCCAGGCGCAGGGCCGCTTACGCAACCACCCCAGCACAATGGTCGAATCTGTCCATAAAAACAGCTGATTATTATCCGTTTCTAAATTTGTCAGAAACGCTTCGACCATCTCTGCTAGCAGAAGTGCGCCACACAAATTGAGCCTGGGTAAAGACACATTTTGCAATAACTACGACTGGAGCCAACCATCCTGCTGGATCGAACAGTTTGGCGATCACCGACAAAACCTCCCGTTTTGAGAAACTTCCTTCCTGGTCTAATGGACATGCATGGAAGTAGAAATAGTCGAACCGGGCGTTCCATCTAATACCCAGCCTCTTAACGTTGCTCGTGTCCTCCAGCTCCAAAAAATTTTCTCGTAGCCGATGACTTTTCGGGATCCCTCGCAGTACTTCATTGGAGTTGGCCGTCCATTTCCGTACGGTAAAACCTGCTGATTCGGCCGCTTTTTCCAAGTCAATATGAGCTTGAACTGTTGACTCCACGTCATGACCTCCCGCCAGTGCGTCATCTACGTACATATAGTGATGCAAAATTTTTGACGCTAGTGGCAAGCTTCTTTCCACATAGTCGGCCAGGTGCAAAAGTGTTCGCAGCGCTAGAAATGGAGCGCAGTTTACCCCAAAGGTGACGGTTTCCAGCTGAAAATCTTGTAGATGATTTCCTGTTTGGTCGCGAAAAATTATTCGCTGGAATCGCTGCTGGTCTTCATTCACTAAAATTTGGCGGTTCATCTTTTCGATGTCACCATAAAAAACAAATTGGAAGAACCGTCACTTCAGGATAAGCAAAGTTAAACCACTTTGCAAGACTGGTCCTGCGTGTAGAACATCGTTCAGACTTATACCATTCGATGTAGGGCTTGACGCGTTGAAGACCACACGAATCTTCGTGGTGGTACTATCTGGTTTCATGACGGCATGATGAGGAAGGTAATAACTCTGAGTTTGTCTCGGAGTAAGACTAGAAGACACTTCTCTCATATGACCCAGTTCCAGGTATTCTGTCAAAACATCATCATACTCCTTCTTAGAAGCTATATTTTTGTTTAGCCTCACCTCATTGCGCAGAAATTGTCGGACTGCAATATAGCAATAAAAGGCATTTGCTCCTTACTTTCATTAACTTCTGGAATCATACTTTTTTACTACTACGCCACTAGCATGCAACGCTGCCTTTATTTCCGCTAAAACGATGAATTGGCAATAAAAGCAAAATGTTTCTTAAAATTAAATATCGCCAAACATTCAAGTACATTTATTTACAAAATGAAAGTGTTACTGCTGACAAGTTGACTACGGATGAAATATTGTTTTCAGGTAAGTATTTTCATGTGATCTATTTCAATTTGCATTTGTTTGCATGATGACGCCGTTTTCGATAACATCGAATCATACGCAACAACTCTACAATTTATGCCACAAAAATACTCGATTCTGTTGTTTGTCTCTTCAAAGAACTTTATGCTACACCCCAACAAAATCGGTAAAAATTATAAATGCTTGCATTGTTTTGCATATTTTAATCAAACTTAATGATAAATAATCGAAAGCATAGAGGATGATTAGGATGTTAACGAAGCTATAACTGCTTTAACAACTGCTCCTTTCAAAATCAAGGCAAAAGTACGCGGAATGAAGTTTTCAACACCTTTGTAAACCACTTATCAAATAAAAAAGCATTTAAGTATATATTTTTTAGTTCTTAAAATTGATATAAATGGAATCATTAAATGAACTCACAAAAAAACTCTTAAACAAAAACAAAACAAAACAAAATAAAATTCACAATCAACAAATCATACTCAAACAGAACTCAAACAAATAAACTAAAATTTAGGTAGATTTTTTATGGTTTTCTTGGTGTCTCTCCATCAATTGTCACTTCGTCAGTTCCATTTACAAATATATTTCTTCAATGAAGGATTGAGGAGTGGATTTCCTTTTGGGCACTGATGATGATGTGGTCTGCGGTTCCAAAATTCAAATCCGTAATGAAAAATTTATGAAAATAGTAAAAAACATTAATCAAAAATTGTAGAGTATTTACCTATCGTTTACAAGTTGTATATGAGCTTCCATATTCTCCACTTGGAACATTTTTTGCTCATTTGAAACTTTTTTTGCTTTGATATCCACTCTAGATTTTTGAATAAACCTTTTATATATAAAAACTCAACGACCGAAACTCAGTGTGTTTTTTTGACAGCCTGTGTACACAATTTTCATAAAAAGAACTCACGCTCACTGTTACTGAATCGCAAAACATAAGTGTACACTGTTTTGAGTGTACACTTAAAAACTCACAGTCAGAGAATAGACCCCCCTTGTGTTTATTTTTTTCTAGATATGCAGACTATGATGATCAGTGCTGCCATCTCGATAAATTGATGAAAACAAAATTGCATGATTACTATAACAAATCAAGCAATACACTCATATAAAAATTTTTGATACACATATGTATTTGGAATTAAGAAAATCTTATTTTAATAATTATTTTAAATTAATTCAATAATAATTAATAGTTAAAAGTTTTATACTTACCGATATATATTGTATATGATATAAAAACTAATCACTAAATAAAGCAATAGAGATAAGGTTTACCAGCATTTATTACAGAATATGGTTTTGAATTGTCAATAGAGTATTGAGGATGTAGTGCTCTTGGTTTCGCTTCATTCGAAAAAATTATTTTTTGTTGAGTAAAATTGACTTCATTTTCCATCTGCTCGAAAGGCCAAATGAGGAGCGATATCAAAGAATATGGTAATTTGCCTTTCCATATGGATATGATATTAAGTTTCTGCCATTTTTTAGAACGTCAAACAACTGTCAGTGACAAAAATAAAATGTGATTCGAAAAAACAGAAAAAAAAAAAAATAGAAACCAACCGATGCACAGTGGGAGATTCGTGGCCATAAATAGAAAAAAGTACAAGTTTTGAAATTGTAAAAAATTTTTTTACTTATCGACAGTTTATACTTCAGACAAGAAACACCCAAAAAAATCACTCAGAAATCTTTTAAGGTGTGGTCAGAAAATGGCTCGAAATTTCAACTTTTTTTAATGACAAAAATTAGAGAATATCACTTGTTTTTACTCCTGCAGTTGTTAGTGTTCCACTTTTTTTGTTTTTATAAGAATGGAATTGAAATGAAGAAATAATAAAAATATGATTTTTATTGTTTCATAAAATGAAGGTTTTTTTTTTTGTTATATTAAAATAAAATTATTTTTTGTGATTTTTTAAAAATAAGCATTTTTAGTGCATAAAAGCTAAAAAGTTTGAAAACTGTAGCAGTAAAAACATAAAAACATATTTCCAGTTTTTTCAAAATAGTATCCAGAAAAATATGTATTTATGGAAAAATATGGTTCTTGCTACCCGAACTTGCCCCAAATGGGTTTAATGTGATTTTTTCCCGTTGAATATTTTATTTTCTTATATTCAGCGTATCTTCAAAATGAAAGTTACATTAAAAGTAACCTGCTTCCTATAGGTTTGTCTAATTTTTTTTGCAGTTGTTCATAATTACCAGGAAAAGGATTTTACGAAAGAAAATTTTTGGAAAACCCTCCGGAAAAGTCGTAAAATTGGAAAAGTCGAAAATTTGTAGTTGTATTTGCATTTGTATTTATTTTTATGGAATTTTGTGTGCAATTGTTTCGGAATGGCTTTTCGAATGGAAAAATAGGAAATTCTTAGTGGAAAAACTAAAAACTTTGCATTTTATCGCATGATCTGATGATTTTGAACAATGTAAAGGTGTTAAATTCGTTGTGAGGCATAGAAGATAACTGATGATTGTTAAATTCATTGTGATAAAAAACGTTTTGAGTGCATTTTTTGTGGAGAAGTAACGAGATAAATAATATATGGCGCTGTGTTGAGGTCAATGTCACAACCCGATAGATGGCGTTATACGTTGACTTAGACTGTGCACAATTTGACAGGTGTCCTTTGAAATGAGCTTTATGAGCTGAAAAAACTATTTTTAAAATTGTAAACTACCTTTTTCAATTTTATGCCGACTCCGTACGGCTTATGTTTATGTTCTTAAGAAAAAAGTTAAAACCCATAGAATTTAAACTTGTATAGGAAGAGTTTTAAAGTGTTATATGGAAAGAAAGAAGATTAGGACAAAAGGTGGGGTCTCTGTCGGCAAATTTTGCTCAAATTCGGAAATAAAACTTTTTTCCAATACGAGAATATTTTAATCTTTTTTTTCAAAAAGCATGAAAAAAAATAATTTTTCCAACATTTTGCTTCATAAGCACCACAAAAATTTTCTAAATAAATTTTTTAAAAAATTTTAATTGTTGCACAGGTCTCTAGCAATAATTTGGCTTTTACAGATTGAAAAAATATCAATTAGTCGACGAGTTATAGCCAAATAACCATATAAACAATATGCTGAAAATCGGCATTTGACTGCAAAATTCGAACTAACATAAACAAACGCCGCGATACGGGTCTTCTAATTTAGCCTCTATTTTGACCCCTCACTCTCAGAATCTACCTAACTTTTGCTGACCTGAATTTGTTCCACAGTGGTATTCAACGCAAGTTGGTTAAAATTTTCGAATTCTAACATTATATTGCTCAGCTGATAACCAGACAGAGCAGAATTGCTTCATTATTGAATGGCCATTTATGTGAAAATTCAGTTTAATGCAGTTTTTATAAAATATCTATACAATAGAAGAATCATACATATAGAAACATCAAAATAAAATAAATTTTTTTTTATCCCGCCATTTTTTTTTTAGACACTGATTCTTGATTTTCATAGAGCATAGTGTTATCTCGTTTTCTTTACGCTCAACCAAACAGACTTGTTTTTCTCTTTCTTGTTTCTAAAACAGTGGTGAGCAACGCACGGTGTTGATTCCGCGAGCTGGGAGGTCAAATAAAAACGTTTTTTCATGAAATCGAATACGTTTTAGTTCCTTTATTGAGTAGTTCAATTTACAATTAATAAAATATCAAAACTTATAATTATGTGAAACTTACACTTTTGTGTGACTCCCTCGAACTGCAACCCGCTCTTCAATCAGAATTGGAATGACTTTAAGAAATTTAATTAATTTTAATCATGTTCGCCACGAATGAGCGAACAAAGGAGATATGGCCAACTCACACGGGATAGCTTGATTGGCAGTCGATGAACTTTTCTTACTCTCTTTAACATTCTGATTGTTGGTAGCTCACACGACCTTTATTTCGTCACCTAGCAACAGTATTCAGATTGCTGATTGCCGACATGTACAGCAATCTCAAAATGAACAAATTTAGATTCCTGCAATCATGGTATAACAATACATGGTAGCATTGACAACTGCTTATTTTCTCTTCAACAGGAAAACATAAACTGTCAAAAACAGCTTTCTGTGGAAATACATCAGCAGCTGCTGTGGTTGTTGTTTTTTTTTCACTTCAACGTTTTCAACATTGCTTGTGTTTTCAATGGCGGATTGCGAGCGCTCTCTTTTTGAGTATATTTTTTGACAGTAGATGATTTCCCAAGCAACTGTCAATGCTACCTTGTATTATTATACCATGGCTGCAATCTGTGTTCATCCGCTCTGGCTCTCAAAGTTTTTGACAGTTTCACATTGAAAGCAACAACAAAACAACTAGATTGTTTGATTGGCAATCACCGTGTTAGCCAGCGCGCATAGTGAAGCATATGAGCGTTTCGTTGCTGTGCTGTAAGCGAAGCGTTTAGGTGCTTTGCTGTTGAAAGCGTTTGGGTGCGCACGGTGAAGCATGAAAGTTTATATATGAAATTGTTAAAAACTAAAATAAAGGGAAAGCCAGTGCACGAAATAAATTTTCGAAATTGCATTTCGATGGGAATACGGGGAGTTTCATCATTTGTATCCTTATCTGCACAATGATGAACAAAAATTTTTCCATATTCCTAACACACAAAAATTATTAATAAATTCAATTCAACCAATTTAACTAGAAACACAACATAACAAAACAAATTTTCCTTCAAGGAAGTCAGCTTAATAAAATGCATAATCGTGTTTGTTTTATCTTGCTTCAATAAAGGCAACATAACAAAATAAGAAATAAACAAAAACAAAATACACGTATATTCGCAAGCAAACACTCACAAAAGTGGTGCGATGCGTTTGCTTGCGAAAAGCTTACGATAACATCTTTGAAACTCAACGAAACGCTTCGGTCATATGCTTCACTATGCGCACCCTCATAAGCAAGCATGTAAACAGTTTCTTCGCAACCAAAACGCTTCATCATGCCCGCTGCCTAATCCCCAACTCACACGGTGATTGGCAATCAAACAATCTAATCGTTTTGTTGTTGCTTTCAATGTGAAACTATCAAAAGCTCTGAGAGCCGGAGCGGATGAACACAGATTGCAGCAATCTAAATTTGTTCATTTTGAGATTGCTGTACATGTCGGCAATCAGCAATCTGAATAGTGTTGCTAGGTTACGAAATAAAATTTTCAAAGAAATGCAAAATTATGATTAGCGTGTCGTGTGAGCTACCAGCAATCAGCATGTGAAAGAGTGTGAGAAAAGTTCAGTGATTGCCAATCAAGCAATCCCGTGTGAGTCGGACATAAGTTGGGGAATAATGGCCAACTCACACGGGATTGCTTGATTGGCAATCGATGAACTTTTCTTATAGCATGTTTCCACGGCACTCTGAATCAAGTATTTTGGCTTCCGAATTAAGAATGTGAAATAGCATGTTCCCACGAAGAAATCTTAATTCAGTTTGACAGCTGAAACTATGTAGAGCTGAAAGCAATACTCACCTTGATAGCTGACTTTGACTTTTGACGTAGAATACGTCATTCTCGGAGGTAAGTAGGGTGGTTGATAGTGATCAGCTGTCGGTATTTACATTACTTTTTGAGCCTTTGGTAGGCCTAAAGTACTGATCGTACAATGTTGATGTTAGCACTTGTTGGTCTGTGTGATCCTCAATGCGACAAAAATTCATGTTAGAACTCTCTAACTTATATAAATTTTACACAATTACATGAAATATAAAGCCAACATTTGATGTTTTTGTTTGCTTAAACTTGCTACCTATTTATCGACAGTTTCCGGTTTTATCGACAAAACCATAAAATTTGTATGGGAGCCCCCCTAAGGAGTGGTCTGAGGGAATAGGTGTCAAAGGCAAAAATGTTCCTTTTGCAAAATTAATGGGGGTCAGTCATACATATTAACCCTCTCCGGCACTCTCTTAAAGGTCATATGCTCAGGTGTATGGTATAAATAAACAAAAACCATAAAATTTGTATAGGAGCCCCCCTAAGGAGTGGTCGGAGGATAGGTGTTAAAGGCAAAAATGTTCCTTTTGCAAAAGTAATGGGGGTCGGTGATACATCTTAACCCTTTCCGGCACAAACACAATAAAATTTGTATGGGAGCCCCCCTAAGGAGTGGTCGGAGAGAATAGGTGTCAAAGGCAAAAATGTTCCTTTTGCAAAAATAATGTGGGGTCGGTGATACATATTAACCCTTTCCGGAACTCTTTGAAAGGTCATATACTCAGGTGTATGGAATAAATAAACAAAAACCGTAAAATTTGTATGGGGGCCCCCTAAGGAGTGGTCGGAGGCAATAGGTGTCAAAGGAAAAAATGCTCCTTTTGCAAAAGTAATGGGAGTCAGTGATACATATTAACCCTTTCCGGCACAAAAACCATAAAATTTGTATGGGAGCCCCCTAAGGAGTGGTCGGAGAGAATAGGTGTCAAAGGCAAAAATGTTCCTTTTGCAAAAATAATGGGGGTCAGTCCTACCTATGAACCCTTTCCGGCACTCTCTTAAAGGTCATATGCTCAGGTGTATGGAATAAATATACAAAAACCATAATATTTGTAAGGAAGCCCCCCTAAGGAGTGATCGAAGGGAATAGGTTCCTTTCGCAAAAGTAACGGGGGTCGGTTATACATATTAACCCTCTCCGGCACTCTTTTAAATGTCATATGCTCAGGTGTATGGAATAAATATTTTGCTAAATAGTTTTTAAAAAAGATGTCATCAAAAGCGAATTGACTAATTCTACGTCTTGTGTTACGACATAGTCGAAACTACTGTATCTTTTTGTTTTGTTTGTCTTTCTTCTATTTTTGTTTTCGATTAATTTTCGATAAAAATTAGAGATAAAACCGATTTCTACTTGATTCGGATGTTAATTCAAACTGAATCAACTTCGAATGAGGTAATTCAGCTTGTCAAATGTTGTATGGCGAATTAGTTAATTCGGAACATAATTCAGCCTCGAATTACGAATGAGAGCCGAATTACGTTGTTCAGGGTGCCGTGGAAACATGCTATTACTCTCTTTAGTGGGTTTCAGACAATACTACATGTCTATCGGACAGTTCTGCAAAATAACGGCATTTTCTAGCCGAGCGTTCAGACATACTACATGTTGGAAAGACATCATTATTCTGCAGCGCTCAAAGCGAACACATCATTTTAATGGCACAAAAATTGCTTGCTGCTCTAATTATTGATGAAGTATTGAAGGAAAAGGAGGAGATGAAAAAACTAAAAAAAGCAAAAAAAGAGGATTTGGGTTAAGGAGTGAAGAAAAGAAAAGCTAATTTATTTAAATACATTTTTTTTGTTTGCTTTGCGTAGCTGTTCACTCCTCGACGATTTTTGCAGAATGAAAAATGCAACGAGTCCGATGAACGTGCGTTCAAACAATACTACATGTCGGATGGACCGGCAGAAAAATCAAAATCATTTGATTTTCGTACTACATGTCCGATGGACATGTAGTTTTAGCTTTCACACATCGGACATGTCATCGGACACGCAATGTCCTTCGGACATGTAGTATTGTCTGAAACCCCCTATTCACATTCTGATTGTTGGTAGCTCACACGACACGCCAATCAAAATTTGACATTTCCTTGAAAATTTTATTTCGCCACCTAGTAGCACTATTCCGATTGCTGATTGCCGACATGTACAGCAATCTCAAAATGAACAAATTTAGATTGCTGCAATCTGTGTTCATCCGCTCTGGCTCTCAGAGTTTTCGACAGTTTCACAATGAAAGCAACAAGAAAACGACTAGATTGTTTGATTGGCCATCACCGTGTGAGTTGCGGATAAGCAAAAACTGTCGCTTTTCTGAACCAAGGCTGCCGAGCGAGGTTGCAATTGGAGGGATGCACACTCACAGTGAAATTAAGTATTAAATCTTTCAACACACGGTTCAAACAATAGGTCTGTTTCCGTACGCACACTATGTAACTTGTGGGACGCTATTTTCTGTTTCCGTACTTTCTGTGCTTAAAATGGGAGAAGAAGAACAAGCATAAAATCGCTCTCTCGAGCACACAAAGTGCACAGAGAGTGCTAGAACTCGAAACTTCGAGTAAAGTAAGAACAAGCATCAAGAAGAATAAGCATCAATAAGAAGAAGCATCAATAAGAAGAAGCAAATGTCAAATTACATTTCATAATTGTTTATGTTTTGCGATAAATAAATTCACAAATTGTGTGCCTAAAAAGAAATTTACGTACAATAAATAAATGATAATAAATAAAAATGAAGTAATTGTTCAGTTTTGCATTAAAAATGGGTTTTAATAATTTGAGTGAAAGTGTTTTAAATTTTGTGCTGCCGTCTGCAGTCAAAATCAGCTGTTTTGTGCTCGAAACTTACTAGAAGCTGTTTCAAAAACAAGAAGTTTTTAAAAGCTTTCACAACATTTGGTGCAAGGAAATCTTGTCGAGAGTTTGATTTTCAATACAAGCATTTCTTTTTAATTTTTGTATTTGCTTTTCGCTATTATAACATAGAAAACATAAAAAAATGGAAAAAGGGAAAAATATAATGTATTTTTAATATTTTCCTGTAACATTGCAAGATATTTACGTACATTCATAAATAAAACAGCGAGTGACTTCCATGTCCTATGAAGGCACAAACCATACTGACTTAAAATTTAAAGCACAGCAGAAAAAACAAACTTTTACGCAGTGTACAAGCACATCGAGCCCATGATACAATTACAAGGTAGTCTCATATTGGAGAGCAGGGTGCCCTAGTTGTCAAAATCAGCTGGTAATTTTTAGTTTTTCCAATTGTTGTTGTTGCTTTTTTCGTTTGATGTTTGTAGCTCCTACAGTTTTGTTGTTACAAAATTTCTCATTTGAGCAGCCATCTTAAAATGAGCTTACCTTGTAATTGTATCATGATCGAGCCGACTGCTACTTCGTGTGCATAAGCTCAATAACACACCATGCCCGCGGGCTATGGGAAACCATGTAGTGAGCACCACTGTTATAAAAGCTACATTTAAAGAAGCAAAAGCTTGAATGTTTCAATATTAAAGCTTTTAAAATAAAATATATCAGATCTATTCAATACACAAACCTTCAGCGAAAAAGGGTCGTAATGTCTAACCATACTTACAGGAGCTTATGATCAACAGCTCTATTCTGCTTGTTAACTAACAAGGAATTATAAAGAAGCTCTTGTTAGTGTTCTTGTTATGTAAAGTAAATTTACGTATTCTGCCAAATTATTAGCAATTTGAAAGCTCTAAAGAGCTGTTAAAGTTCACCACGAATGGTGAACATGTAAATACCTTAAATATAAGGCGTCAGATGGTTTTTTATTACTTATTTTGATTGCTTATGTTTATTTTTCTACAAGTGAAATGGAAAATGTAAAGAAATAAATACTTTACAAATTATTTTCAATTTCATACAAAAATCACATTTTTCCCATTTTGGCTCAAATTTCGGTACCAAGGAAGATAGACCGGTACTTGAGCATAGTTTCGTTCGATTGTCCGTATAAAACTTCAATTTTGAGCAGAAATCCAGGATGTGAACTTTTCATCTTCTTCCTCTTTTGTCGTTTCTTCCAAAAAAATACTTCAAAATTGCTAATAACTCATTTCATGCAATTTAGCCATACGAAGGAGGATTTTTACTATCAAAAGGATAATGCAAATTTTTCTTGACAGTCTGAAGGTTCAATCTGTCCATTTTCAATCGAATCGCTCTACAATTTTGACTTTTAGAGCTTTCTCCTTTCATGACATTGAACATAACATCATAACATCTCCTGACTTGTAAATTTCATATTGAAACTTCTTTGAAACATCTTTGATGTTGGTTTAGCATGAATATACAATATTTTTAATTTTTTCTTTCGTATTTATATTTTTTAGTTTTGTAACATTTTTTTATTTACGACGAAATGGATATAAGTATTAAAAATAAAAGTTAAAAAGAAAATTTTATATTGTTACAAGAACAATAATGATGGCCGAATTGCTGTTGAGTAAAAAAGTTTTTTCGCTATCCTGAAAAGTATTGAAAGCGTTTTCTTTTCTCAAAAAAATTATGACCTGTAAATTAAATCGTGTTCTTTTCTCGAAAATGTTGACCTCGAAAGTAGAAAAAATGCAGAATGTTTGCACTCTCAAGATCGACGGTTTTAAATTCTGCCCTCAAGGTAGCATTGGAAGGAATATATGTTTGGATTCCACTGAATGAGGAAGGAATATATGTTTGGAAACATTATCATTGACATTTCATTAAAGTTTTAGCTTTTTCACGGATGACAAAATAAATATTATAAAAATTGTTTTGAAAAGTAAGTTACAGTACAGCCAACACAACATCATTGAAAAACTGTTCCACTTTTTCTGATCTTTTCTCGACTTTTCTCGAACAGGTCATGGTTGAATAAATAAGGTTGTCTCGTGGCTGATCGTACTCTCTTCTCAGTACCCATAATTGTCAAAATCAATCCAAAGCAACAACAACAACTTCGTTGGGTTTACATGTTATCAATTTTCGTTTAAAGGTTTTGTATGCGCTGTCAACTTCGATTTGACATTTATGGGAACTCGCTCTCACCCATGCGACAATCTTATTTATTCAACCATGGAACAGGTCAACATTTTTTGAGTTCAGGTCAAAATGTAAAATATTCTGCACTCTCAGAGGTCAGAATTTTTTGCTGAGAAAATAAAACGCCATCAGATTCGCAACTTCACATTTATAACGACGATATAGAAACCGAAAATTGTCTACGTGGCCAAATCTCCTTTTTTTATAACATTTAGTTTTATTTGTGCGATTTAAACTCAAAAGCATTATTTTTATCGCTATTTTGAAACGAATTATTACAAAGAAGTCTAATCAATAAAGGCGAATTTACACATTTCACTCAAAACGATGATAGCGAACGTTGAATGATGATAGTGAATCAGTTTTTAATTTACATTATTCTAAGTGTAAATTTAAAATTTGATTGATGATTTGGTTTTTAATGTCAAAATATATTTGTTGGCAGATGTATTTTATTGAAATTTAAAAAAATGCTAACAATGTCGTCCAAAATAATAAAAAACGGAATTAAAATAATAGTTTTAGGATTGTTGCAACAGTTAAAAAACGAAGTAGAAAAAAATAAAAAGCGAAAGTCTCGACGATGGTGGGTGCAACCCTGGATATAACGCCGACTACAATTTGGAGCATCCACACAATTACTAATGGAAATTGCTGCAGAGGACCCTGAAAGCTTCCGCAATCATATAAGAATGAATGAAGTTCAATTCAACTATCTTTTGGAAAAAGTCAGTTCGTTTATACATAGGGCGAATACGTGCATGAGAGCAGCTCTACCTGCAAAACTCAAATTGGAAATAACCCATCAATATCTTGCTACGGGGACATGCTTCCGGACTTTAAGTGCACTCTTCAGAGTTGCAACATGCAGCATATCATTGATGATTCCTGAAGTGTGCACAGCAATTTATGAAGTTCTAAATGAGTTACTTCAAGTAAAATTGACTAAAATACATATTAAAATTCTACAGCTTCATTTTATCATTTAACGTTTGGTAGTTTAATGGGTTTACCAAATCCAAACCAGGAGAAAATATGTAGGGTGGTTAAAACAAGATTTACTGCTGCTTTATTAAGAACAAAGTGAAATCTCTTATCAGCCTCTTTAAACCATCTAAAGCGTGGTACGTAAATATCACCAATGCCGGCTCCGCTTTTTTCTGAGTTTTTAATTTTTGTCAGTTCCGAACAGTAACGAGTACGAACTGTCTTAATTTTAACTTTTATGTCAGCAACTTGTAGCCCAGGAACATTAAGACTACTTAAAATTGCCTTGTAGGCATTTTCCCTTAAATTTACTTTGTAGTACTCTTCCAAATTAGTATTCCACAGGCATTCATAAGTCCTGTATGCATCTAAAAATGCAGGCATGTATTCCTCCTTCCAATGGAACTTTGAAATTAATAACTTTTATTATATTTATTATCTAAATTATGTATTATTTACCATTTCAATATATATAATATTACTCCAAACACATCCAGCTATACAAATTTGGTAAGTAAACATATATAAGCTTTCTATATGAAGTTATGTTTACACGTTTCAATTGTGTTTCACTACAGATGACACACCAGTTCGACTTGCTTTCACTTTCATCAAAAGTAGAAAGAACTTCGACTTCTTTCACTGTTCAATGCGGATGACAATCATCTTCATTTTAAAGATGAAACTCAATTTACATGTTTCAAATTGGATGATTCATCCAAAGTGAACAATGATAGTGAATCGTATACATTCGCCTTAACACACAACAAAAATGTAATAGTGATCACTTCTTTTGAAGTAGTGAATACTTCTATTATGCATATCAAACTTTTGTAAGTAGCTTTTCGAAAATAGTGTAGTCAAAAAAAGAAGTGAACACTATATAGTGTTTTCCAAAGAACTGAAATATAAGGAAGTGGTGTTGTCTACACATACAGTGTACGTGAACTGTGGCCGAATTCGTAATGAGCGAGCAAGACAGAGTGTGTTTTTTGACATTTCTGAGCGCACGTCAGCTGTTCACAAGTCTTCTAAGTGAAAGAAAATAATCGCGCCAATTTCATGCGAACACAGTTGTCAAAACGCAAACACTGCTTCAGGGGCACAGTATTTTTTCACTTTTTAACAAGCTTTTGGGGCGCTTTTGTCTTCAAAGTTTATGATATATAATTGTTATTTTTAAGTTTTTTTCAGATTTCCGCATATTTTGGATCTCAAATTATATTATATATTGTATATTATATTATATTATATTATATTTTTATATTATTACATTATTATATTATTATATTATTATATTATTATATTATTATATTATTATATTATTATATTATTATACTATTATATTATTATATTATTATATTATTATATTATTATATTATTATATTATTATATTATTATATTATTATATTATTATATTATTATATTATTATATTATTATATTATTATATTATTATATTATTATATTATTATATTATTATATTATTATATTATTATATTATTATATTATTATATTATTATATTATTATATTATTATATTATTATATTTTTATATTATTATTATATTATTATATTATTATATTATTATATTATTATATTATTATATTTTTATATTATTATATTATTATATTATTATATTATAATATTATTATATTATTATATTATTATATTATTATATTATTATATTATTATATTATTATATTGTATTATTATTATATTATTATATTATTATATTATTATATTATTATATTATTATATTATTATATTATTATATTATTATATTATTATATTATTATATTATTATATTATTATATTATTATATTATTATATTATTATATTATAATATTATTATATTATTATATTATTATATTATTATATTATTATATTATTATTACCCAATTAAATATCGGCAACGCACCAAATTGTGTGCCTCAAAGGTGGTGTGGAAATACAATAAAAACAAAACTATGTTCTCATATTTTATAGTAAGTAAGTAAATTTTATTGAGGCTTCAGAACAATTACAGTGAAATGAGCAGAAGTGACAAAGAAAGAAAACATAGAACAGCAAAATTAATTCTATTACAAGACAGGAAAGCATGCAGAGGCAAGGAAAATGATAAAGAAAATCAAATGTTTGCTCAAAAAAAAAAACCATTTTTAAGTTACGTTGATGCGGAATCTTATAACACTTAAAGCTAATTAAAAATAATTAAAATTACAAAAAAGAAAAAAAAAAAGAAAAAAAAGCAACAAATATTTACATATATACACTTAATAAAAATATAATATTAAGATAAAAATCAGCCTCTATTACCCAGCTTTACGGTAAAATTCAGGTATTAGCGATGTGGCAGAACTCGAATTTAAAGTAAAATCTATATTTTCATAAATTATTCCAATTGCAGAAATATAATTTATATTTGACTAATTATAATTTTTTTGCGAATCAAAAACAAAATTAATTAAATCATTATCTACCTATAGGTAAGGTAATTTATTGACACATTTTTCCATGTGAAAAAGTAAATATTTACATAAAGGAATAATGTTAGCACGATTATAAACGAAAAAATTAGAAAAACGTTTAGTGAAGGATTCAAAATTCCGATCTACACATAATCTCAAAACTTTACGTTCAAATAATTCAAGATTTTGCGCGACTGATAGCTGAATTACAATACTGCGTTAGGTCGGTCGTGCGCTGACCGTACGTTGGTCTCCGTTGTAAAAACTTTACGATATAAGCTGTCAAAACGGACGACCTCAAACTTGCAAAACTAAATGTTGCGTTGACAGATCGTGCGTCTATCATTTTTGTTGATGCCAATAAAAGCAGCTATACTAAAAATCCCACAAAAACGTCCTGTATTGTGTGGCTTTAGGTGATACACCTAAGCCTGTGTTGAAATTGGCAATCTGGCACTTGAAACCAGTTACCGGGAAATTAAGTTTTGAATTGACTTTAAGTGATACACCTAAGTCTGTGTTGCTATTGGCAATCTGGCACTTGAAACCAATTACCGGAAATATTAATTTGATTGAAAGAGAGTTAAGACCGTTCTGATGATAACTGAATTCTTTATTGTTAAATAAACTTCTTTTATAATAAAGTGAAACTTAAATTAAGCTTAGCATGCAATATATAACTTAATATATAAAAAATGATATTGTTGTGCTAAATGCTAAATTGACAAAACAATTAAAATAACATAATTTAAAATAAATATATCATCAATAATTAGCGCCACCATAGTAGGTTAATGCAGCGATCGTGCATTGCCCCCTGCGTTGCTGCATGGTATACTTTTAACGTAGTAGCAGTGGGAAATGCAGTCACTGACCGACACATATTTGTCGGCAGAGCTTGCTATTGTTTTCTTTTGTTTTTATTAATTGCTTTAAGCAAGGCCATATAATGCTGAAACTGCATAATTTACATTAAGCGGAACAGAAGTAGGAATAGTATAATTAATTGCATTGACTTGGTTTTATGTTTTAGTTTTAAACCAAAAACCAAAACAATGAAATATGTATGTCGTTCAGATTGTTAATCTGAACATCTTGCCCGCCTTTGAATTGTTTAATTCAAAACAATAAGTATGCTGCATTTTCCACTGCTGACTAAAATTGTATTATTAGCGAATCTTGAATTTATTGAGTTTCGAAGGAACTTATTAACATATTAGTGTAAATTAGTGTATGAATATGAATATATGAAATATAAATTTTAAAAATTGAGTTTATTTTAAAGAAAACAAAAATTAATAAAAATATTGCACGAAATTTTGATACTTAAACTATTAGTTGAGGGTCAATAGCAAATCTTGGTGCTGGGATAGGTACGTTGTTATGCGGTAGCACTGCTATCTGCTTCATCTGTCTTATTTTCCACAAAAACCAAATGATGGTGCCGATAATTAGCAGTAGGGCTGAATAACTTGTTAAATAGTGATGGGTGCTAGTAGTTTGAAACCGTTGAGGTAGTTCAATGATTTTATTCGTCTTGATATTTTCGTGTAGTTGTTTCAATTGTTGTAATTCACTGCTCAAATCCAAAGGCGAGTCATTGTAAATTATCCGTACTTTGGAAACGTTAGTAACCAAGAGTTCACTAAATGCAACATGTGATGCATAAATGGTATCTGTAATCGATTGATGAGTTTGGATGGTTGCAGTATGATGCTTAAGTATGCAATCATCGTGTAAAGTCAACAAATTTGCCCCTTGCATTTCTAATAATTCCGTGACGCCATTACAAACTGCAGTAATCTGTGTCGTAAGTTTTGATCCAAAAATCCATTGATTTGTATGTTGTAGTGGTTGCCAACTAATATCAGTTTTGATTTCTTCCAGTATGCAAGTTGAGTCAGTTTTATTTTTGAGCATGTTGATTTCGCAGGAATATGCGTGTGCTCCTTGATGATATTTTACTTGTTTGTCCGAGCATAATAGATGGTTTGTAGTTTGTTTGATGGTAACACAGTCTTTCAGTACGGAATCCGTTAGTGAAAAATATTGATCTCTGTGTGATGTGACAGCTAGCATAGATGTTTGCGGTCGTATTTTTAACATTGTGTTATTGGTTATAACAGGAATCGGTGTGAGATTGAAGAGGTCAAATTGTTCATTATCAGTCAATGGTAATTTTATTATAAATATAATATGGTTCTGTGTGATCCCACTTTTCGACGACATTAGTCCATATAAATTGATCACATCATATTGGTCAAAGGGAAGCCGAAGGTTAAGCGGTAAATGCCCTCTTATTTTCATTATTTGTTCTTGAAGTTGCTGTGGTGTGATCAGAAGAGGGCTGATTTTGCCATGTCGAGTATCGGCTAATACATCAAAGATAGCAGCTTCAATCTTTACTACGTTCGAGGCCATTATTGACAATTGGGTAACTGTTGATGTGTACATCTCCAATAGATTGATACGTTTGTCGACATCGTTGAACTTCTTAGATATGTTCTGGGCCTCGTCTTGTAATTTATTAATTTTGATTGCAATGGCTTCTGTCTCTCTGCTGACTATATTTAAAGTTGAATCGATAACGGATGTCTAATTTTGAATCATGTTTAACAAGATCTCTTCGTTGATATTTATCTGTTTGATAGTTGTTGAAATGTGTTCAGCATATTCTGAGTCTAGAACACCAAAAAGTTTATTAGCCAGATTTCCAACTATGTTGATAGCCCCTCTGGTTTTTCGCCTTCTCATTATTATGTTATCCTCGGTTTCTAACTCAAGGTTTATGTTGTTAAATTGTTTTACAAGTTCCAAACACATTGTTTGTATCTGAAGCATTGTACACAAATGTTGAAGAACTGCGGTGCTGTTTCGAAGAGTTTCAAGCTCCCTTTGTATAGGTACCAGGTCGTAATAGGTGATGATTTTCCATTCTCCGACTATACGATTTACAGTGCCAGTTCCTTCGAAATATATTCCTGGCTTATTGGGGAACTTTTGCTGGCTTATTGGTGAACATAGTGCAAGTGGTAGAAATACTAATGCCAATATCGTTATTAGTAGATTTGGTTCTATACGACTAATTTTCCTGGGCGCAAGTTGTTCCGTGAGAGTTTCTGCCTTTCGTAGTCGATTTAACGGTATGCTAACTATTAGTGAGTTTTTAGCTTCAGATGCTGGTTCAGGGTCTTGGAAATCTGATGATGCTGAATTTGTTGGTAGTGGTGCTAGCAGATGGATAGGGCGCTTGTACGTTCCGTGAGATGTTTTTATTTCCGCAACGCGAATTAAACTATCATTTCCTTTATAGGTTTTTATCACTCGCCCTATTGGCCATTTCATGATTGGCAAATTATCATCTTTTATAATAACCATTGCACCTTCTTTCAAATTGACCTTTTCCTTTGTCCATTTACTACGTTGTTGAAGTTCATTCAAATATTCTTTTGACCATCGAGTCCAAAATCCATGTTTTACTCTTGACACTTCTTTCCAGTGAGCAACTGGGTTTAATTATGATTGCTGGGCATGTGGATCAACTGGAGCCGTGAGTGTATCACCAATCAAAAAATGTCCTGGCGTAAGCGCTGTTAAATCGTTGGGATCTGTCGATATAGGTGTAAGTGGTCGTGAGTTTAGGATGGCTTCCATTCCGATCATGACTGTTTCCAGCTCCTCATACGTGAGTGATGAGGTCGAGACGCTTCTGACTAATAGATGCTTTGCTGATTTGACAGCAGCCTCTCAGAGGCCACCAAAGTGCGGAGCTCTTGGAGGGATAAAATGAAATTGTATACCCTTGTCACTGCTGTAACGGATTATAGCTTCTTTAGACTTCTCTGAATGTATTGCGTCTTTAAGTTCAGAAAGCTGCCCTTTTGCCCCAACGAAATTAGTTGCATTATCGCAATAAAGATTTTGACAGCGACCTCGCCTGCTGGTGAAACGACTGAGTGCTCCAATAAAACCGTTCATAGTAAGATCACTAACCAACTCCAAATGCACCGCCTTGGTGGAAAAACAGCAAAATATGGCTAAGTAGGCTTTTGTTGGCTTCTTTCCCCTAATCTTATAGTGTATCCAGAATGGGCCACAATAATCCACTCCCGAATTTAAAAAGGGCCGAGATTGATTGACTCGATTGGTGGGCAAGGCTCCCATGAGCTGCTCAAATAGCTTAGGTTTTGCTTTTGAACATTGTATACAAGAATGAATGATGTTCCGAGCCGTAATTTTTCCTTTAATAGGCCAGAAATTTTGGCGCATGATGTTAAGAAGTGCTTGGGATCCACAATGTTTATTTTCTTCGTGCTTCAATTGGAAAATCAATTTGCATATTGTGTCGTTGTATGGTAATACCATGGGATGTTTTGCGTCGTATGGCAGCAATGATGATTCAAGGCGTCCGCCAACACGTAAAATACCAAATTCGTCTACAAACGGTGTCAGGTTTCCCAATGGACTGGAGCTTTGAACAGATTTAAATTTCATAAGGTCTTTTATTTCTTCACTGAACTCCGAGGCTTGAATTGTTTTTACTATTGTTAGTAAAGCAGATCGTAATTCTACCGACGACAGTGCCAAAAATTCTGACTTTTGGCGATTAAAGGGACGCCTTAAATATCCAACGGTATGAAGAAGAAATCGAAAAGAATTTCGATGATTGATTTTGTAAATTAAGGTTTCTAGATCACTCCATTGATGTGTGACTGTGGCGATAACTTTTGTTCTCCTTTCAATATCATTGGGAATCTCAGATATTTTTGATTCTGGTTTCTTCCACCATTGTTCACCTCCATACAAGAAAAAAGGCCCGTAAAACCACTGGGAGCATGCTGCTAGCTTGTCTGGATTTATTCCTCTGGATAGAATATCGGCTGGATTGTCCTTAGATGCAACATGATGCCATTGTTCTGATGTCGTCGTCTGATGTATTTTGCTGATTCGATTTGCGACAAAGGTGTGTAGGGTGGATGACGATGATTGAATCCATGATAGTACTATCTCCGAGTCTGACCAAAAGAAGGATGAAATATTGGTGTACTTGAGATCTCTTTTAACACGATTGGTGAGATTTGCACCAAGTACAGCCGCTGACAGTTCTAATCGCGGAATTGTCAATTTTTTCATTGGGGCTACCTTTGATTTCGCACACATCAAACGCGCAGTAATAGTTTTATCCTTGTATGTGGCTCGAACATATACAGCTGCCCCATACGCTTGCTCGGATGCATCCACGAACGTGTGAAGTTGAATGTTTTCTGGTATTCGACCATTAAAAACGTGCCTTGATGCTTTTAGCGTGTTCAGTGTTAACAGATCCTCTCTAAAGCGTGTCCATTGCTGCAAAAGTGGTGTTGGTAACTCTTGGTCGCAAGACAAATTTAACTCCCAAAGCTTTTGCATAAAAATTTTTGCTTTAACTGTAATTGGTCCAAAAATTCCGAATGGGTCAAAAATTCTCGCTAAATCTGATGCTACTGATCTCTTTGTTAGCCGTTCGAGTGTATTTAAATGTACCCTTGCACAAAGTTCATCTGAATTCGGCAGCCATATGAGTCCCAATGTTTTTATGGTTTGATTTGATGAGTCATCTAAATCCAGATTTACTTCTCGGTCCTCCCGTGGTATGCCAGCTAATAGCCGAGGGTGGTTAGCACACCATTTTCTTAATTTGAAGCCAGCTTCCTGCAATATTGTTGTGATTTGTTGTTGAGTTTGTAATGCTGTTGCAATGTGCCGCTCAAGCAATCATTCACATAGAAATCATCATGGATCGTTTTTGCTCCATATGGTGTCTGGTCATATTTTGTATTGCTAAATGTTGTAAACATTTTGTTGCCATGTCGTACCATAAGTAACAGTTTGTAAGCGGTAATACTGAAGGTCTTCAGAATCATTCTTTCTCCAGACTATAAGTTGTTGTGCTGTATCGTCATCATGCACCAAAATTTGTCGATACATTTTTTCAATATCGGCAGTAAAAACATATCGATGTGATCTAAAACGAAGCAGTATGGTGAATAATTCGCTTTGTACAGTTGGACCCTTTTGTAAGATATCGTTGAGTGACAGCCCTGTAGATGTTTTTAATCTACCCCTGTAGATGTTTTAGGCTTTAAGACATAGTGGTGAGGAATAAAGTAATTTAATGCTGGAATGTATCGATTTTGGATCTTCTGCATGTGTCCTAGAGCCTCATATTCTTGCATAAACTTTACGTATTCGATTTGGATTGTAGGATTTTTCTTTAGTCTTTTCTCCATTAGTTTGAAACGTCGTTCAGCTTGATGTCGAGAATCTCCTAATGATGATGGCTTGTCAGAAAATGGAAGCCGTACTACAAATCTTCCTTGTTGATTCCTGGATGCGGTGTTGGCAAAATGAGTCTCACACAATGATGCAGCTGCTGTTAAACTCTTTGTTTCTTCAGTGAAGTCATCAAGTCTTCAGAATCTTTCTAAAATTTCGGCCAACTGTTCCTCTCCATCTGCAAATATGCCACATGTTGCATTTTCGGTAGTTTTGAATTTTGACCTTCCAATGAGTATCCATCCCGAAACAGTATTTTGAAGTAAAGGTAAGCCGATTCCTAATTTTACTTGGTCTGGACGAAGTAATTCATGATAAAAGTCTGCTCCAATTAGTACATCAATATTTTCAGGCTTGAAAAATTGGGGATCTGCTAGCTGTATGTTCTCCGGAATCTCCCAGCCCTTTACATCTATTTCTTTCGATGGCTGAGCTGGAATTATTTTTGGGAGAACGAAGGCTTCTAACCTTGTAGAGAAGTTTCCAAACCGTGATTCTAAATCAACATTGACACGGGAGGTAGCTAATTTAGTTCGAGATCCAACTCCTTCTATTGACAGTGTTGAGTTGGTTGTAGATAATGATAGTCTGTTGATCAGTCTTTGTGTCACTAAGTTGACCTGCGATCCCGAATCAAGCACAGCACGAACTTCACATGTCTGCCCGTTGTTGGCCACGATTTTTACTTTAGCTGTTGCTAAAAGTACATAATTTTGTGTTGCTGAATGACCTTTGTTGTTTGTAGTTGAAATAACAACCGAAGGCGTATCTGTGGAAGTCATTGAGGATGCTGCTGCTGAAGGTTTTGTAGGTTGATGCGTTGGTTTATTTTGCTCCAAATGCAATAAAGTGTTGTGTCTTTTATTACATTTCTTGCAAGATCCTAGCTTACAATCTTTTGCTTTATGTTCTGATTTGAAGCAATTTACACATAGACCTTGTGATTGAATCCATCTGAGGCGTTCTGAAGGAGTCATTTGTGTTTTAAATTTTTCACAGTAATATATTGGGTGGCCTTTTTCATTGCAAAGTTTACATGAATTTGATGTCACTGTCGATATTGCCAACTTGCAATTTTCTTTTGATGCTGTCAATTTTTGTTGTTTGTTGCTGCTTCCCATAGCTTCTAAGGCTTGAAAATGATTCTTGAGGAACGTTAGAAAACTAGTTATTGTCTGCAATTCTCTGGGGTATTGAAGCGCCTGCTAGTATAACATATGACTCTGCTGATCCAATTTTTTTATCAAGATGTGCAGTAACAGGGGATCCCAGTTGGTTGTGTCAATTCCAAGATTTTTAAGAGCAGCCAAGCTTTCGTGAATGGTATCATGAAAGTTTCTTATGGCCTTGGCTTCTGACGTGAGATTCGTGAGATTTAGTAGTCGATGTAGAATGGCTGAAGTAAGAACTCTTTTATTATTAAACCGATATGCTAGTGCTGCCCATGCTATTTCGTAGTTGTCTTCTGACAAGTCCAAATGTCGAATTGCCCGTTCTGCCTCGCCAGCTACATTAGATTTCAAATACCACATTTTTTGAATTTGTGGAATAGGTTGTTGATGGATCATTCGTGTGAAAACGTCGGAAAAAGTCTGCCACTTCAAGTAATCGCCGTCAAATTTTGGAACTGACATCTTTGGAAGTTGTATTGATGCATATTGATTCACTACCGTATTTGACTTTTGTCTTGTTAATTCTTCTTTTACAAGTAAGGACCTGGTTTCAAGTTGAGTATATGACAGCATGTCATATCCTTCCGCCTCCGGATCTTCACATGTAGCCCAAATTTGAAAGTGTGCTTCTTCGATTTTACTCCATAAATTATTCAACGCTATCAAACATTGAGCTGGTGCTTCCTCTTTAGATTTTCCTACAAGTAGACGCTCCAGTGACGTTATCATGGCCCTTTGTTTCCTACACCACATTCTGATTTCTGGATCGGCATTGGTTGGCAAACTGATGGATTTTTTAATTTTTGTTGTTGTTGAGTCCATGCTGCTGGCTGCTGGCTTAGCTGTGGTCCCAGTGTTAGCATTTCCTAACCGTTGGATCTCACGTTGGAACAGCTTTATGTGGGCGTTTGCTGCTTCATTGATCTGGTCGTAATAGCCCGATGAAAAGTATTCGTGCTCCATTGGCTGGTCAATTAGTGTACGTAGTTTAGTGTCCGTATCCTCGAACTTGTTCCACGCTTGATTGAGCCGTTGCAGCCGCTCGTTGAAATACTCCACCGTCTTTTTCCTGTCTGCAGAGTCCTTTTTAAAATTGATACGATTTTTCTCAATTTCAGCGCCCGTGCTTCGTTGCGCCTCTAAAACATCGCTGAACGTATCCATGATGAACGTTTGTTGTTTTTTTTTTTTTTATAATTTTTGTGTGTGTGTGTTAAACCTAGCAATTGAAGCAGGTATAACCGTTGAAAAAATGTAGGCTGCTGTGTCCTTTTTCTTTGTTGAAAATGTTACACCCAGTTCTTGAAGTGGGTTGAACGAATATTAGGCTGCTGTACCCTTTGTCTTTGTTGAAATTGTTACACCCAGTACTTGAAGTGGGTTGAACAAATTTTAGGCTGCTGTGTCCTTGTTGAAATTTTTACACCCAGTAATTGCAGTAGGTGTAACCGTTGAAAAATTTTAGGCTGCTGTGTCCTTTTTCTTCTTCAACCAAAATGTTTTGTGTTTTATGATCAACGATTTTTAATTCGCGACGGACATTTTCACGGATTAATTTTTATTATGATGCAGGGATTAAAAAATTCCTGGTCGGGGTCACCAAAATGTATTGTGTGGCCTTAGGTGATACACCTAAGCCTGTGTTGAAATTGGCAATCTGGCACTTGAAACCAGTTACCGGGAAATTAGAGTTTTGAATTGACTTTAGGTGATACACCTAAGTCTGTGTTGCTATTGGCAATCTGGCACTTGAAACCAGTTACCGGAAATATTAATTTGATTGAAAGAGAGTTAAGACTGTTATGATGATAACTGAATTCTTTATTGTTAAAAAACTTCTTTTATAATAAAGTGAAACTTAAATTAAGCTTAGCATGCAATATATAACTTAATATATAAAAAATGACATTATTCTGCTAAATGCTAAATTGACAAAACAATTAAAAAAACATAATTTAAAATAAATATATCATCAATAATTAGCGCCACCAAAGTAGGTCAATGCAGCGATCGTGCATTGCCCCCTGCGTTGCTGCATGGTATACTTTTAACGTAGTAGTAGTGGGAAATGCAGTCACTGACCGACACATATTTGTCGGCAGAGCTTGCTATTGTTTTCTTTTGTTTTTATTAATTGCTTTAAGCAAGGCCATATAATGCTGAAACTGCATAATTTACATTAAGCGGAACAGAAGTAGGAATAGTATAATTAATTGCATTGACTTGGTTTTATGTTTTAGTTTTAAACCAAAAACCAAAACAATGAAATATGTATGTCGTTCAGATTGTTAATCTGAACACGTCCCTTTTTTCGAAATCATGCAATTATAATTTTAATCAATGAAAAATTAAAAGACATTGTCATAAAATCATTAAGAACCATAAAACCTACTTTAGAAAGCTAAGATATTTTTATTAAGTGTAATATAATCTGCGAAATAATGAAAAATGTCACATATTAATGAGAAAATTCAGACTAGAAGCTTGAAAATAAATTAACGCTTTCCAATTTAATGATAAAATATGAAATTAAATTAAAATATAAAATTAAATTTCTGGAAATACATTTTAGTTTTTATGGCAAAAAATTTGTCTTCGATTTATCGATATTTTTATACATATATATATATATATATTAGGGCGGGTCGATTTAAAAATCGCTCAATGCTCTGTGAAAATCGTATTCTAGGGATCAAAATAAGAAACTTCGCCGAAGGAACCATACCTCTAAAATGAATTCTGATGTCCCCCAATTTGGGTCGAACTTTTGGGTAGGGGCAAATTTTGAAAAATCCCACTTTGACCCATTTAGAGTGCTCCAATCGAGTCCAAATGTATGACTGACCCCCACTAACTTTGGAGGCCCGACCCACCCATGCCAGTGGCACACCCCCTGGAACCCCCTGTGGGGTTCACCATACAAACATTTCAAAAAATCGCCAGTTTTGGCACTTTACATGAAAAAATCAGCGAAATGCCTATGTTTTTTTTCTTTTTGGAGTTTTTTTCTCTTTAGAAATTTATTCAACCCTTTTAAAAAATGAAGGTATCACTGTGACACAATTGCAAATCGGAAAATTGCTTGTGTGCATTTTTTAAGGCACCACAAGACACAGCTGCATGTCGTAAACTTACTTGTGTAGTTTTTTTATAGCAACTACTTAAGAAATGAAGGTTTTTTTTACAACCCTTTTTGTGGGTATTTTATGTCACCTTCTTAAGAAATGCGCGTTTTATGCAACCATTTTAACAATTAAGGTATCACTGGAATGCACCGCAACCCTTTTAAAAAATTAAGGTATCACTGTGACACAATTGCAGATCCTAAAATTGCTTGTGTGCGTTTTTAAGCCACCACAAGACACAGCAGGTAGAATTGAAATTACCATTTCATTCTTATTATATCGTCTCGTAGACCATATATAACGCAACAGTTTTTGTGAATGCATTAAGTCGTTGTGAAGAACTCAAAGTGTGAAGTGCTTATTTCAGATAAAAAAATATTTAAAAAAAAATTAATAAGTGAAGTTGACCATTCCAAATCAAAAAGTTTACAATGAATCCACCATCCTCTACACCGCAAGATGAAGCAACAACAACATCAACTACTATCGAAAACCCAATGAGTCATATACCCAAGCACGATTTTACTGTTTTTGGTGTGTCTACTGATTTGACTGATCTTAATTTACCAACCCATCTGGATATCTTGAGATATTATTTTTAAACTAAAACAGAACAAAAAAAGTTTTCCCATAAATCATTCACTATTCAAGTACAAGATAAGTTGAATGGAATTTGGGAAAAACTTGGTATGGAAATAATGCTGAAAAAAAGTGTATTTAATAAATTGAATAAATTGCTCGGCAAATATCAAGAGCAAATCAAGAGAAGAAACAAAACCCAACAATTTACAGAGTATGTAAAATCTCTGGGAACAAGTTTTTACATTGGAACATGTAAATACGATTTGAAGGCAGCTCCATGTGCATGCGGCTGGGTTCCCGAACGCCTCAAAGAGTTCATGCACGATCAACATAATCAGAGAAGACTAACAATGGATGCAGTTGTGATGGAAACTGAAGAGCAAGGAGCAACGTCTATGTCATCAATGCCAACATACCAAGATCCCGATGATTCAACATACGCACCGCCACCGGTTCAAGAAGATATGGATAGAAGCACAAGTTCACAATACGCAGAGAGATACGATTGTTTTAACTTTGCCTTGGTATGTGACAGATTTGGTGTGCCTGATAGAGTAGCATCGGAATTGGGAACCGCTCTTTTCCAAGATTTTAAAATGAAATATAAGCATGGCAAACCTCTCATCATGGATAAATCGAAAGTTCGCAGAGAAAAAGAAAAATGCAGACAAGAAGTGGTTCGCAAACGGTTAGATCATACCAATTTGTTAGCGTTTTCGTTCGATAGCAGAAAAGATGATACTTTAACGACAGCTAAAGTTGATGAGAAGTATCATACTAGGATGGTAAAAGAATCTCATCTTGTTATTTTGAGAGAACCCAATTCTGAATTGATTGGTTACGTAAGACTGGAACATGAAACCGCTGAATACAAAACAACCAAATTAAATGATTTTTTCAACGATAAGAATATATCACTGAATGCATTAATTGGAATATGCACTGACGATGAGCCAACAAACACTGGCCCAGACGGTGGAATTATACGACGATTCGAATTGCTGTTAAAAAGACCATTGCATTGGTTCGTTTGCCGTCTACACTTCAACGAACTTCCGTTTCGGCATTTGTTTGAAGCTTTGGATAAATCAACCAGCACTGGACCAAGATCGGCAACCGGAAAACTGAACCGTCAAATCGAAACTTGTGAAACTCTTCCGGTAAGTTATTGGTATCACTCATTTATTATAATTGTCAACCATTTGTAATTACTTTATTATTATATATTTTCAGGTGGTGGACGGCTTCCAGAAAATTGAGTAGCAAAATATGCCCCCGCTCCAGAAAAAAATTGAATTTTCCACCGATTCGAAGTACTTATACGACATGGCCCATGCAATTTCTAGAGGCGTGGTTTCGGTGGATCTGGCTAACATCAAACCAGGGAAAATTGTACATTCTCGGTGGCTCACCAAGACCGCTAGATTATTACGATTATATGTGACAACGGAAAATCCAGATGCAAATTTAAGAATTCTGGTTGAATTTATAATTAAATGTTATGTGCCAATGAACTTCAATATCAAGTATTACAGCTCTGTCGTGTACGGCAGTGCATTATTTTTCCACTTCATTAGTTGGTCACGATTTCTAGAACCTCGTTTACGCAAAATTGTCAATCAAGTAATTACAGATAATTCATATTATGCGCATTCGGAAAATATCTTGTTATCAATGTTGTTTGATGATAGCAAAGAAAAGCGCGACTGTGCTATCAACATAATTCTACGCTATCGAACAGATGTTGACGACCCAACGCAACTTAGAGCTTATAAAAAACCAGATATAAAGTTTAATTGCACAAGTTACACGGAAATGATCAATATGAATGACATAAATAACGTATTTGAACCACCATTCACGCGAAGCATTCCGTACGATACATTGAAAGAATATTTAAATCAAGATGATCCACCGTTTAATGATCCAAAAATTCCATCACACATACAAGGAACGGAACGACATGTTCAATTGCTAGCTAGCGTTTCCAAACGGGTTATACCGGAAAATGTAGAGGCTGTTATGGCGACGACATTAGAGAGCCGTGCGAAATTGCCCAGACTTGAAAATAAAAAAGACTTCAAACAATAATTTTTTTAGTTTCTTTTCTGTAACTAACTTAAATTAATTTTTTCATTTACATATGTTCTGACTAAATAAATTTCAAAAGAGAAAAAATAGATATTATTATAAATAAATAATAAATATTACTATAAATAAATAAAGAAAAAACGTAGCCATTTCGCTGATTTTTTCATGTAAAGGCCAAAAATGGTGATTTTTTGAAATGTTTGTATGGGGAACCCCACAGAGGGTTCCAGGGGGTGTTCCACTGGCATGGGTGGGTCGGGCCTCCAAAGTTAGTGGGGGTCGGTCATACATTTGGACTCGATTGGAGCACTCTAAATGGGTTAAAGTGGGATTTTTCAAAATTTGCCCCTACCCAAAAGTTCGACCCAAATTGGGGGACATCAGAATTCGTTTTAGAGGTATGGTTCCTTCGGCAAAGTTTCTTATTTTGATCCCTAGAAAACGATTTTCACAGAGCAATGGGCGATTTTTTTGCTTCAACACAAATCGACCCGGCCTAATATATATATATAAATATTTTTTTTTTTATAAAATGTGATTGCTTGATGTCATTATTTTTCTTGTTTTTGTCAAAATTACTTACTTACTTACTCATCTGGCGCTTACAACCGAAGGTCGGTTTTGGCCTCGTATAAGAAATTGCTCCAGCCATTTCTATTTTGCGCTTGCTGGCGCCAGTTGGAAACACCAAGTGTAGTCAGGTTATCCAACACCTGATCCTTCCAACGAAGATGTGGGCGTCCTCTTCTGCGTTGACCACCACCGGGCACCGAATCGAATATTTTTTTCGCTGGAGCGTCGTTTTCCATTCGCTCAACATGACCTAGCCAGCGGAGCCGCTCGATTTTAATGCGCTTAACTATGTCGATGTCAGCGTACAGCTCATACAGCTCGTGGTTCCATCGAATTCGGTACTCGCCATTGACGCAGATTGGACCGAAGATCTTACGAAGGATCTTTCTCTCGAAGGCTCCCAAAGTCTTTTCATCAGAACTGCTCAACGTCCAAGTTTGTGCTGCATATAATAGGACGGGCATGATTAGTGATTTATAGAGCGTGAGTTTTGTTCGTCGAGAGAGGGCTCTGCTTCTCAATTGCCTACTCAGCCCAAAGTAACACCTGTTGGCAAGAGTTATCCTTCGCTTTATCTCAATACTGACATCGTTGAAAGAGTTTACGCTGGATCCCAGGTAGACGAAGTCCTTAACAACCTCGAAGGAGATGTTGTCAACAGTAACGTGGTTTCCAAGACGCTGGGACTGTTTATTTGTTGACACTAGGTATTTCGTCTTATCTGCGTTCACTACAAGACCCATTCGACTAGACTCTTTCGCTAACCTGGAGAATGCTGCACTGACTTCGCGCGTGTTATGGCCAATGATATCGATATCATCAGCATACGCCAGCAGCATAATACTTTTGTAGAATATCGTGCCACTGCGTCTCAAATCAGCAGCTCGGATGATCTTCTCCATCATTAGGTTGAAAAAGTCGCACGATAAGGAATCACCTTGTCTGAAACCTCGTTTGGTATCGAATGGAGGAGTGAGGTCCTTCCCGATTTTAACTGTGCTGCCGGTGTTGCTCAGTGTCATTCTGCAAAGGCAGATGAGCTTTGCAGGAATACCAAATTCAGACATGTTGGAATATAGATGATTCCTTATTGGACTGTCGAAGGCGGCTTTGTAATCGACAAAAAGATGGTGTGTGTCGATTTGTTTTTCTAGGGTCTTCTCCAAGATTTGTCGTAGCGTAAATATCTGGTCTATCGTGGATTTACCAGTTCTGAAGCCACACTGATAAGGTCCGATCAGCTGGTTTACGATGGGCTTCAGTCTTTCACATAGTACGCTTGACAGAACCTTATATGCGATATTCAGAAGGCTTATCCTACGGTAGTTGGCGCAAATTGTGGGATCGCCTTTCTTGTGGATTAGGCAGAGCACACTGAGGTTCCAATCGTTTGGAATGCATTCTTCCGACCATATTCTGCATAGAAGCTCATGAATGCATTTAAATAGAGCTTCGCCTCCATTCTTAAAGAGCTCAGCAGGTAAGCCATCGGCTCCTGCGGCTTTGTTGTTTTTAAGCCGAGCTATAGCTTTCAAGACTTCACTATGGTCGGGCAGCGGAACTTCAACGCTGTCGTCCAAAATTGGGGATTCCGGAATATCATCTCTATTGGCGGGATTGTTGTCGTCGTCGCCATTCAGAAGCCTAGAGAAGTGTTCCCTTCACATCATCAGTGTACTCTGGATATCTGTCACTAGATTCCCATTTTCATCCTTGCAGGAAGAGGCCCCGGTCTTGAAACCATCGGCCAGGCGTCTTATTTTTTCGAAAAATTTTCGGACCTCATTCCTGTCACCATGCATCTCAATTTTCTCGCACTCACGCATTTCCGCTTCCCTTTTCTTTCGCCTGAAAATGCGTCTCTCTTCCCTCCTCTTCTCTTTGTATCGCTCCTTAGCAGCACGCGTTACAACCGACTGCAGGATGGCTTTGTAGGCGGAATCTTTTTCTGCAGTGGCGTCGCGACAATCTTGGTCGTGCCACTGGTTTCGGCGAGGGCGGTGATAGCCAATCACCTCTTCGGCAGCCGTACGCATAGAGTGGGAAATATGATTCCACTGCGCGCATATATCGTCGATCGGAGGAGTGCTTTCTTGAAGCAGGAGTGAGAGTCGAGTAGCGAAGTCTTCGGCTGTTTGCTTTGATTGCAGCTTTTCGACGTCTAGCTTTCTCTGTGCTGGATTGCGCGCATTCTTGGTTGCGCACAGGCGTGTACGGATCTTGGCTGCGACAAGATAATGATCCGAGTCTATATTGGCACCACGGATCGTGCGTACATCTAAAACACTGGAAGAGTGCCTTCCGTCAATCAAAACGTGATCAATTTGGTTGCGCGTCTTTTGATCAGGAGACAGCCAAGTTGCTTTATGAATATTGAGATGCTTGAATCTAGTGCTACTAACGACCATGTTTCGCGCTGCGGCAAAGTCAATCAGCCTCATTCCGTTATCGGAGGTATTGTCGTGGAGGCTGAACTTTCCGACTGTTGGACCAAATATATTTTCTTTTCCCACCTTGGCGTTGAAGTCACCAAGCACGATTTTTATGTCGTGGCGGGGGCTGCGCTCATAGGCATCTTCAAGGCGCTCGTAGAAGCTGTCTTTGGTCTCATCGTCTTTGTCTTCTGTCGGAGCGTGCGCACAAATCAGGCTTATGTTGAAAAATCTTGCCTTGACACGGATTATGGCAAGTCGTTCGTTCACAGGTGTGAATCGCAGAACATGATGTCGTAGTCTCTTGCCAACCACAAATCCGCATCCAAATTCGTGCTTCTCCGTATGGCCGCTGTAGTAGATATCACAGGATGCTTGCCGTGAGCAACCCTGTCCCTTCCATCGCATTTCTTGGATTGCAGTGATATCAGCCTTGTATCTTTCTAAGATATCTATCAGTTGGATAGAGGCACCATCCCAATTAAGGGTTCGGACGTTCCAGGTGCATATCCGTAAATCATTGTCAGTTTTTCGTTTGCGGTAGTCGTCATCAGATTTGGGGATCATTTTTATCTTATTTCTTTGTCGTTTCATTGAAATTTGTTTTTACGTGGTGGGCATCAAACCCAACGCACAACCCTTTAAAGGCAGGGGGAGTCCGCCGCTCCGATTAGCCGTCAAACTAACGGTTGCCAGTTTGCCGTTTCTAGAGGACACCACGCAGAGGTTTGAGTCGACTTGAGACGAGTTCGACATGGATAATGCTGGCCTCACCAGGTTGAGGCAGTCAGACACGTTGCCATGTGAAGATCGCTCCCTTGACCCTCACGCGTTGCCTTGTGAGGATCGTCCTCCAAAAAATTATTGTCAAAATTACTGCAATTTATTATTATTATTACTGTTGATTTTTGCCGAAATTTTTGCAAATTATGAGAGTAAAATGTAGCAAATTTCGTCAACGAAAGCAATTTGGAAATATGTATGGAAATATTCATGTAAATTTGTGTGTACAAGTTTTTTGGTACGGTGCGTGTTTTGGGGCATTTTCAATCAATTTTTATCCACCTTGAACACCAGAGGGCGCTTAAGTACAAATTTTAAGAAAATCGGTATATAGTGCTTTTCATGTACGCTGAGTGTTTTGCTGCTAGCTTGTTTAACCAATATTGAACACCAGATGGCGCTGTAGTACTATTCATGCACACCCCCTTGACCAACGCCTGTCCAAATTTTTTAGTAGAAATGCATCACCAAATAAGGAATCTCTTCGCTTAGAGCATGCTGGTTTTGACTCTAAGACTGCAATATATATTAATGAATGTTTGACGAAGGTAAATTTTGATATAATGAGAGCGGCTATCCGGTACAAAAAGCAAAAGAAATTGTCTACTGTTTTTACCCAGCGTGGTCTGGTCTTTGTAAAGACTGCAGAGAATGAAAGAGCTATGCAAATTGAGTCAATTCAGAAATTGAACTCTTTTTTTTTTTTTTGGGACAGAGGAGCGTGCAGCAGCACTCATCTCTTAAAAATAAAATTTATTATAAGATATATTATAATTTTTACTCTTAATTTCTATTTTTCATTATTGAATATGTTTATGAGTTTTCACTTACCTCAATATCTTACATTTAGCTTTTCTCTTTGTTTTGCTTTTAACAACAGTCTTGGCAATTTTAATTATCATTTCTTCATAAAATATTTATTACACCTTACCAAATTACTTCTGACACAAAACAGTGCCTTCTTGAATGGTACTTATGAATATACAAACTAATACAACTGCGAGTTTCAATGCCAGTAACTATAATATGATCCGTGTACTCTCTAAGGTTAAGTCAGGGCTTAAAGTGTGTCATATCAACGCACAGAGCTTGGTAAAGAAAATTGATGAATTTAGATATTTATTCGTTGGTTCAGGAGTTGATGTTATATTTGTGTCGGAAACTTGGTTTGTCCCAGAGATGCATGATAATTTATTCAATATTTGTGGTTTAAATATATTCCGCACAGACAGAGAGAGTCATGCTGGAGGAGTTGCTATATTTGTCAGAGATGGTATAGCTTGCAAGGTCCACAGCAGGTCAGCACATAATAGTCCCATCGAATATCTATTTCTAAATGTCATGAATTGTAATCTTAGCCTTCTTATAGGATGTGTATATAGGCCGAACCGAACAATCGATTTGCAACCATTGCTAGACATACTCCATGGACTTACTTTAAATTTCGAAAACATAATAATTGCCGGAGACTTTAATAGCAATATCCTTAAAGAAAGAGTACTTATCATGGAAATGACAGCAATAGGCTTATTTTCTGCAAATCTTACCTCTCCTACACATTTTACAAAAACAAATAGCTCTCTGCTGGACTTATTTCTGGTCGATGACAAGCATAAAATAAATCCTTACGATCAACTGGACGTACCTTGTTTTTCAAAACATGATCTTATTTTTATGACTTATGAAATAAATCTTTCCGATGCAACGAATAGTTTTAGCTACAGAGATTTTAAAAATGTGGACTATCAACAACTTGCTTTTATAACTGACACTATCAACTGGGACTTAATTTTAAGCATGACTTCTGTAAATGACCAAGTGGAATTCTTGCAAACTAAAGTAAACTATTTATTTAATGAGTTTGTTGCAGTAAAAGTTCTAAAACCAAGAAAAGCGCAGCAACCTTGGTTCTGTCACAAATTAAGAACACTAATAGACCAACGTGATGCAGCATTCAAACGCTGGAAAAGATTTAAAATTAGTTACATGCTTGAGGTGTACAAGGGTCTTAGAAGACAAGTTGTAAAAGAAGTTAGAGCTGCTAAAACCCGTTACTATGAAAGAAAGTTCAGCAATGCTGTAAGTAATAAGCATACCTGGAAGGAAATCCGAAAAATAGGTGTAGGAAAAAATGCTAAATGTTGTACTGTTAATATTGATCTTAATGACTTGAATAAAAACTTTGTAAATCTCCCGTTCAATCCAGTGATAAGTAATTCATACATTAATTCAAGATCTCTTTTGTCCTCTGAATGCATGTTTTCATTTTGTCGAGTTGAAATGTTTGATGTGTTAAAGAGTTTACTTAGAATTAGGTCAAATGCTTGCGGAATAGATGGAATTCATCCAGTTTTTATTAAAATTCTGCTTCCTAAAATATTGCCATACATTACACATGTTTTCAACACAGCAATAATGACATCATCATTTCCAACATGTTGGAAGGTAGCTAAAATAATCCCCACCCCCAAATCAGACAGCGAATATCGTCCGATTGCAATTTTGCCATATCTATCCAAAGTATTTGAGTCACTCATGGCCAACCAAATAAACAAATACCTATCTGCCAACCATATAATCACAGATCGACAGTCGAGCTTTAGACAGAAACGTAGCTGCATCACTGCACTTATTGATGTTTCCGAAGACATACGTGTATCGCTTGATTCAAATGAAATAACATTTCTGACACTCCTTGACCACTCAAAGGCATTTGACTCTGTGGACCATAAAATATTATGCACAAAATTATTGAGTATGTATAATTTTTCTACCACTGCACTGAAACTGTTAGAATCGTACCTCGCTGAAAGACTTCAAGCAGTATTTGAACCAGGCGGGGGCACTGAAAAGTTTTCAGACTTTCTTCCGGTGACAAGAGGAGTGCCTCAAGGCTCTATACTGGGACCGCTTTTATTTATAATATATTTAAACGACTTGCCGACTGTTCTACGTGACTGTAAACTACACATGTACGCCGATGACGTTCAGATTTACACAAGCTGTAGGCGAGATCAAATAGCAAACTGCGTAGCTAAACTAAACAGGAACCTCATTGACGAACATGACTGGACCTTGAGAAACGGGTTATGTCTCAATCCCTCAAAATCAAAATGCTTAGTCATCTATAAGAAGCAATTAGAATTAATAAATCTCCCAAGAGTTGTAATGAACTCAACAGAAATTGAGTATGTCCACACCGCAAAAAATCTGGGAATTGTGTTTGATGGAACCTTATCATGGAATTACCACATATCAATCACGATTGGAAAACTTTACGGCATGCTTCGGTCCTTGTGGGCTACACAATATTTCACTCCACTTAAGATACGTATGATACTTGCGAAAGCTTATCTTATCCCAACTTTGCTATATGGCAGTGAAATATTTGCAAATTGTGACTCGGCTAGTAAACAAAAGCTCAGAGTTTTGTTTAACAACATTGCGAGATACATTTTTAGTTTAAAAAGGTCAGACCATGTATCTTCCTTTGTGAAGCAAATTTTTAATAAGACTTTCGAACAACAACTTGAATTCAAAACCTTAACTCTGCTACATAAAATAATTTATACTCACGAACCGTCGTATTTATATAACAGATTGAGATTTACCCGCTCTGGACGTTCTAATCATATAGTGCAATTTAGACATGCGTCACTAATGTCGGATCGACAATTCTTCATACATGCTATCAGGCCTTGGAACTCGCTTCCTGTCCGTTTGTCATGTAAAAGTAATATCAATGTTTTCAAGAAGGAACTATCAACTTATTTTCAAGTGTAATTTTTATGTATTCTTGCTGCCAAAGTACTAATTTGCCGTAACTATTTTGATAAAATATTCTATTCGTTGTGTAATGTAAACTTAAATACTCCCTAAAATATTGTATCATCTAGTGTATGTGAACCGAATATCTGTAATTCCGTATTTTTATTTCAAAATCTTTAAATTGTTATAGGTTAAGTAAATTTTATATAATTTTATGATCTAAAACAGATTGTTATAACTTCAGTCAACCAAAAACAATGCCAAATTATTTCAAGTAAATCATATATTTTATATTTAATTAGATATCTTCATACACACAAACTTTTCTTGTACACTATGTTGTTAGGACAGTCTAATAAGATTTTATATTCTTAATGTCCTAAGAGATACATCTTCAAATAAATAAATAAAAATAAAATAGTAATTCTATTCTAAAATTCAACGTTTTGTGACTTACTTTCATAGGCTATTCGATATAAAAAATTGTAATTGTATGGGCGGAGCCACACCCCCTTGTACAATGCCCGTCTCGGTTTTCTAGTAGATGGACATTACTAAGTGGCAACTTCATACCGAGTTTCATTATTATGCGGCATTTAACTCCAAAGCTATGGAGTCTAAATAGGACAAGACTAAATAGTACATTCTTACCGAGTTTCATTGATGTGTGACTAATAGTTCGAAAGGTATACCCACAATTTGGGCAGCCGAAAAAGTGACACGCCCTTTGCCCAACGCCCATAAAATTTTACCAGTGAAATGGCACATGTAAATCGACGCCGAACACCTAATTCCAATGTTGTGCGACCTATAATTCCAAAGTTATTCGATATTGCAGATTCGAGATGCCACGCCCCCTTGTTCAATGCTCGCTGAATCACTTGTAATTAGTGAGTACTTGGGTACAACTTTACAAAAACAAAATTAACTGCACAAGTGTTCACAGTGGAAAATTTTTTTCAAACACATTAATGCACATGTCTAATATTTATCATTTCATTCTTATTATGCTTTTATATTTATCATTTTACATTTTGTGGGCAATTGCAAATCTTGCTAGCAGCAATAAATTTGCATGTACTATTATTTTTTCAAAGTAAAAATACAACATTCCTTTGTGTGTTATATTATTCAAACAATAATATTAAGGGTATTCGTCCTCAACCAACCTCGTTACAATATATAATTGCCCAATATATAAGTTTGCCATTTTGCATGAATACCCTCATAATAGTATTTATAATATACTAAAAAATGTATAAATTTTAATAGGATTTTCAATTGAATAACATTAATATCATGTTAAATTCATCAAAATCATTACTATACTACTTAAGCAGCATGTTAATTTAAAAAATTTTATCAATTTAGAAAAAACTCGCATCAAAATATAAATTCCCACGATAATCCTATGAAAATCTTAGTTTTCCATCGGAATCCAAGAACACCCACATTTTAGCATTTCTCAACGAAAATGCAACCCAGCGTTAATATAGAATGTCAAAAGCACGAGCTAGTAGAGCATGTCGCTACTCATAGCGTTGATCGTACGTCACCTCCTCAAATTCATTTTTACGGGATGAGGTCGACGCAATGCATGAAGTCATATTTTGTGTTGCTCCATAAGAACCCATTGTTTCTAGTCTAGCTGTCAAAGGCCGACCGACCTAACGCAGTATTGCAATTCAGCCATGAAGGGGAGATAGTGAACCAAATCGGAAAAGCATACATTAAAACGGAACGTATACTAATTTTATAAATAAGTAATTTAGTATTAATAGGCAAATATTTATTTCTAAGTAGATTAGAGAACATACCCAAAATTTTTCTAGCTTTGTTTAAAATCAAATTAGCATGATTATTAAATCTTAGAAGATTGTTGGAAGAAACACCTAAATATTTAATAACATTTTTGAAAGGAATATCAGAATCACAAAGAGATATTTTTAGATTTTTACTTTGAGGTACAGTACTTCTATGACATTTGCCAGAAGGATTTCTGATAGAAATAGCTTCCGATTTGTTTGTATTAATTTTAATTCCCCAATCTTTATAAAAATTATGAATTTTTCCAAATGGGGTCGAACCAAAGCAAGAGCCTCATTAGGAGTAGAGCCATTAGCATATGCAAGTGAATCATCAGCGTATAAAATACCTGTGGATCCATTGTAATGTATCTAGACAGACCACTGTAATGTAATGTATCTATACTGACCACTGTGCGACGTTTTTTTTGGTTGACACACTTCTTGTGCAACATAATCGCGCTTGCTATTGAAACTGCAGTGTAAACATTTATGCAGCGTAATCAGTGCAGCGAACCCAAGTGACACTCAGTGCACTTAAGTTGGAAAGTAACCTAAATGCTGACGATCGCATTTTCTATTCATTGATTGGTCATCGATTCGTTTTTAGGGTATGTCTTTTTTTTTTAAGTTAAGTAAAATATTCATTTTTGTTATTGTATTTGTAATTTTAAGATATAAAAGCAGTACACTGCTCAAATAAAATTCAGAATCAAACTTAAGGCCCCTATTAGGTACGACAACTCAACTTAAGTTGAGTGTGTAATTTGTAAATTTGTATTGTCTATTACACATTTGAGGTACATATGTGTCTATCGACTGACAAGTATGTATCTCAGAGATGTGTATGTATTTTTTGTGGTATTAGGTTTAACAATGCAACTATGTCTCGAGTGTAAAAACTGTCAAAAACTTACATCTGCTTTGAGCTAGTTGTATAGCGTCTTTAGAGGTGCCCAAGCCCTATGCACTTGGTGCACATTTGTTTTTGTAAAAGCACTTAGGCATAGGCTGTGTATTCTAATATACACACACAGCACTCCGCACTAAGCAATACAAAATACACAAACAAATTTGTCTTTTTTGTTTTTGATCTTTTTTCGTTGCTTATACCGAAGTGCAAGCAACAACACTTTCGTATGCTTTGTTGGTACATTTTGGTGACAGTGATTTTCTACGTAGATTTTGTTGTTGTCTAACATAGTATGCTTTCGTTTACGAAAGGTTGCAGGATTTTATATGTATTAGTGTTTGCACTTCCATAAGAAAGTTTTGGGCACTCCTGCTCTATACTATTATTTCCTTGCTTTATTACTTGTGAACAAAATACGTATACACAAAAATTAAAATTAATGCGAACAGCTGATTCATTTCAACGAAAGTGTCAAAATTTCGGTGTAATCATGCTCCAATAGAAACAGCAATTTTACACCACAGCTCAACTGAAAATGTATGTTATGCGTAATATGGCAAAAAAGTTCAGTTGAGGTGTCTTAACTCACGTCAACTTAAGTTGAGTTGTCGTACCTAATAGGGGCCTAAGACTAAAGCGGCAACATTGCCTTGTTTTTTTGTTTTGATTTTCAAAACAAGATCGGCCTTGAGGCCTTTAACTTTCGGCGCGGCACGCCTAAATGCCAAAAGTTAGGGTTTTTCCATAAACACCAGACACACCACATGGCGATCCTGCCAAATTAATAACAAATAAAAAAAAAAAAAAAAAATATATATATATCTGCGAAGTTTGAAAAAGGAAGCACATGGAAGAAGAAGCTGAGAACATAAACAGAATATTTAAAAAATGGGAAGAAATCGTTCACCAATCAAAGAAGGACGAGGAATACATCCCAACTGTGAAACCTCAAAAGAAAAAGTCCCGAGGTGGAAAAGCAGTGCAAAAGAGGCGCAGACTCGCGGAATTATATAGAATAATTCCTATTGCCACAGGAGAATACAAGAAGAAATTAATACAAGAACTGACAACAATCAAGAAGCAACAATAGATGGGAAGCATTTTATCTACAACAGGAAGCATAATATCAATAACAAAAATGGGCAAAACACAATCCAAAATAGAAGAGACCGTCAACGTGAACCAGGCAGCAAGCAATAATGGAATTTACAGCAACGAAGTTAAAACCAGCGCTATAACAATTATATTAATAGTTATTATACTATATATAGCATTTAAGTTAAACAAATACATAAAAAATTATATATACAAAAAAATCAATGGTACCGCAATTATAAATGCATAAAATAAAATTATATAAAATTTAAGTTTTTTTTTATATAGTACTCTTATGGACAGAATAGAAGAAATTATTGTAGAAATAAAAACACTAATTACAAATTTTAATAAATGTAAAAATAGAGGTTATACACAGAAGACTTTAGAAACAAAATCAGAAGAACTAAACAAACTACACAACGAATTTAAAATTTTGTCTATAAATTCTCAATTAGACCAAGAAATATTAAACGAAAAAATTATACATTTTAATCATTATTACAAAATAGCAACACAAAATTTAAGAGATAATATAACAATGGCTGAATTTAACATGGAAACGGCCATGAAGGCAATACCAAATTTTTCCGGTGACAACAGAGAACTCGACAGTTTTCTAAAAATTATTGAAATTCTCTCTAGAACTTTAACTGAAAACGGCAAAAAGAATCTGATAGAATTTGTTTTCCATGTCAAACTTAGTGTATGTGTCAGAACAGCAATCGGTTCAATTGCATCACCAACTGATTTTCAAACTTTACAAAAACAATTAAAAGATAAATATAAGTCACACAAAACCATTTCACAAATACAATCGACTCTTTCAAACTTTTCACAAAGAAATTTTTCAGTAAATTCATTTCAAGAAAAACTCATAAACACCATAGCAGAACTTAATAAATTACAAATAGATCAATTAGGTGCAACGGCAACTGACCCAGAAAAGGCAGTGGTAGTCAAAATTAATGAAAATTACGCTTTGAATATTTTTAAAAATGGTTTGAAAGATAACTTAAAAACTACCATATTTGCTGCACAACCTAAAACTTTGACTGAAGCAGTAAATCTTGCACTAGAAATCGAAAAAGAACACACAAAGACAATTATGCATTTTAACACGAATAACAGAAATTTACATTACAAAAACAACAATTTCAATAACAACAATAACAGAAACACTTATGAAAGAACAAACAATACCTACCCCAACAATTTTAATCGACATAATTTTAACAGCAACAATAACTATAGACCAAACTACAACAACAACAGGAACAGATTTAGTAACCAAAGTAGAGTGAATGACCGCAGCAATTTCCATAACCCAGAAAATCGAAACCGTCAATCCTACAATAACAATCAACACACAAATTTTAACAACAGAAACTCAAGATGCCCAATTCGCAACGTACGAGCTATTTATAACGACGACGCTGACTATGCACAAACAGCAACACACCAACAGGGAAACCTGCAGGGCTCGGAGTATGCAATTACTCCAGAAAGCCAAAATTAAAAATTTTCAGAATATCGGATAATAACACAAATTACATAAACTTCAAACATAAAAATAAAAATATGACTTTTCTGGTCGATACTGGAGCAGATATCTCCATTTGTAAACTTACTGACCACTTAGAAAATGAAAACTTCTACCCAGACGAAAAATGTAAGCTAACAGGGATTACTAAAGAAGAAACATACTCTCTCGGTCTTATAGAACTCAAATTAGAAATAAGCGAAATAGTTTGCAATCATAATTTTCAATTAGTAACCAAAGAATTTCCAATCGAAACAGATGAAATAATAGGTAGAGATTTTCTGAAAAGATTTCTATGCAAAATAGATTACGAAACATTCACAATTTCAATACTAATAAAAGAGACGAATTACATTTTACCAATGCACTCAAAACCATATCAAACATTAAAAATTAAAATACCACCTAGAACTGAAATTATACACCCTATTAAATTAAATTTGACAGAAGATGAAATCATACTGAACAAACAAATTGCAGAAGGTATTTTTTTAAGCAATTCAATCGCACCGAAAACAGGCATGACGCACATCAAACTTTTAAATGCAACAAATTCAGAATTTACTATAGAAAATTTAGAACTACAAACTGAACCACTTAAAGACTACAACATTATAACATACAATAAACAAAATCATTATGATAAAACACGTTTCAGTAAAATTATTAACAAATTAAACATAGACTGTGCCGATGATAAAATAAAAACTTCATTGCTAAAAATTCTTGAACAATATCAAAATGTTTTTCATTTAGATGATGAAAAATTAACTGTAAACAATTTTTATACACAAAAAATTACAACTCGAGACAACAACCCCGTTTATATCAAAAACTTTAGAATGCCACATGCACACATGGACGTAATTACAGAACAAGTTGAAAAAATGCTAAAAGATGACATTATAGAACCATCAGTTAGCCCCTACAATGCACCACTTTTGTTAGTACCAAAGAAAAATACTGAGGATAAAAAGAAATGGAGAGTAGTGGTAGATTTTAGAAAACTAAATGACAAAATTGTTAACGACAAATTTCCACTTTCAAGACTAGAAGACATTTTGGACAAACTTGGAAGGGCAAAATATTTTTCAACGCTTGATATGACCAGTTCATTTCATCAAATTAGTTTAGACAAAAATTCCAGACAATTAACAGCATTTTCAACAGTAAATGGACATTATCAATTTAAATGTTTACCTTTTGGATTAAAAATATCCTCAAATAGCTTTCAAAGAATGTTAACAATAGCACTTTCGGGATTAGAATCAGAAGCATTTTTATACGTAGACGATATTATAATCTACGGTTGCAGCATAAATCACCATAACGAAAATTTAAGCAAAGTTCTAGACAGATTACAAAGATATAACTTAAAACTTAATGCAGAAAAGTGTTGTTTTCTACGTCCAGAAGTAGTATACCTAGGTCATTTAATCACCAAAGACGGAGTTAAAACAGACCCCGCAAAATTCAAATCAATAAAGGAATACCCAACACCTAAAAATGCTGACGAAGTTAGAAGATTCGTTGCATTTTGCAATTATTATAGGCGTTTCATATCCAATTTTGCAGACATTGCAAAAGAATTAAACCATTTACTAAAGAAAAATACAAAATTCAACTGGACAACAAATTGTGAAACCGCATTCGAACAACTAAAAAATATGCTAATCAATCCTCCAATATTACAATACCCAAACTTTGAAAAACCATTTATATTAACGACTGATGCTTCGAACTACGCACTTGGCGCTGTTCTATCCCAAGGAGAAATAGGCAATGATTTACCGATCTCATACGCTAGCAAAGCCTTACAGAAACACGATTTAAACAAACCCGTAATAGAAAAAGAGCTTCTTGCAATTCACTGGAGTATAAATTTTTTTAAACCATATTTATACGGTAGAAAGTTTACTGTTGTTACAGACCACAGGCCACTAGTATCGCTATTCACACATAAAAATCCTTCGTCAAAAATGACAAGAATACGTTTAGACTTGTGTGATTATGATTTTGACATCATATACAAAAAGGGTAAATTAAACACAAATGCAGACGCACTATCTAGAATACACATCGACTCAAATATTTTAAAAGAAATGATACCAAAAGAAGTAGATGAAAATGCAAAAAGGACATTAATAATAACAAGAGGCATGACAAATAAAAATAATGAGGCAAATAATGAAAATAAATTACTAACAAAAGACACAAGAGATTCTCAGAAGCCTGATCAACTTCATATATGGGAATGCACTTCGGTCAGTGATATCACAAATATTATGAAATTAAAATTTAATATGGCAAATGAAAATGAAATATATGAAAATGAAAATATAGAAAATTTTAAAATTATTATTAAAAATAAATTCGTGCATGTAGGATGTAGTGATAATTCAACGAAACAAGTTTCGCCTTTGAACAAACTACAATCCAATATAAAAGAAAAATTTACAAAGAAAAATATGCATGCAGGAGACAGTGATAACTCTACAAAACTAGTTTTGCTTCTGAGGAAACTGATATCCAAAATGACAAAAGAAAATATAAAAGAATTAGCGCTTGCAAGCAATGATGAAATTTTTAAACTATATGAAAAAGAAGAATTTAAAGAAATATATATGAAAGCATTAAAGAACATAAGTCCTCAAACAAAAAGTCCTCATTTAAAAATTCTAATTTACGACCCACCCAAAAGAATAGACGACGACCTTTTAAAATTTAAACTAATAAACGCATTTCATAACAATGCACACTTAGGCGTCAGAAAAACACTTATAAAACTAAAACAAAGATATATATGGAAAAACATGGGTAAGATGGTAAAGAAATTCGTTAAATACTGAGACACTTGTGCACGAAGTAAACAAACAAAAAACACAAAAGAACCGATGACATTGACAGACACTCCAAACAACAGTTTTGAAGTAATTTCAATTGACACCGTGGGACCTTTAAGAATGTCCAACGATTATCGTTACATACTAACAATGCAATGTGACCTAACAAAATTCGTTATCGCACATCCTTTGGCGACGAAAGATGCACTTACAACTGCCAAAACACTTGTAGAACAATTTATTTTAAAATATGGTAATTTTAAAGTACTTAAATCCGACAAAGGAACAGAATTTACATACGAACTTATGCATAACATATGCAATTTACTAAAAATAAAACAAACATTCTCAACACCATACCACCACGAAACAATAGGGTCACTAGAACGAAATCACAGAGTGTTAAATGAATTCTTATTAACGACGTCAAATGATCATGAATGGGACAAATGGATTCCTTACTTTACATTTTCATACAACACGACACCACACATCGACACAGGGTACACTCCTTACGAATTAATTTATGGTCGTTTACCAAATTTACCAAACGACATAACCGAAAATACAACAAAAATATATGATATGGAAAACTATCTACATGAAATGCGCGCTCGATTACATTTTTCTCTGAACAAAGCCAAATCCATGTTAAATCAAGCCAAAGAAAAACGAGTCGCAAAAGACAAATTAAATTATACAAATTCACTTAAAATAGAAATAGGAGATTTAGTTTTATTAAAAGTAGAAAATAGGAGAAAGGACCAATATCCTTTTAAAGGTCCATTTAAGGTAATAGAAAAGAAAGGCGTTAATACTATAATAGATTATAATGGAAAAAATAAAGAAATACATAACAACAGACTAAAATTATACAAACCAGAACCATAAAACACAATAAAGCAAAAATCAAAATAAAAATGTAGTCAAAATAAAAATGTAAGCAAAAAAAAAAAAATAAAAATATAAGCAAAAATTGAAAATGTATACAAATATAAAAAAAAAAAAAAAAAAAAAAAAAAAAAAAAAAAAAAAATAATAATAATTATATAAATATAAATTATAAATATTACAAATTAAAAGAAAATTCTTTATGTTCACTAAAAAAAAAAAATATATTTAGCTCACACAAATAATTTTCTTCTTGAGGGTAAGGGTGTAATGTATCTAGACAGACCACTGTAATGTAATGTATCTATACTGACCACTGTGCGACGTTTTTTTTGGTTGACACACTTCTTGTGCAACATAATCGCGCTTGCTATTGAAACTGCAGTGTAAACATTTATGCAGCGTAATCAGTGCAGCGAACCCAAGTGACACTCAGTGCACTTAAGTTGGAAAGTAACCTAAATGCTGACGATCGCATTTTCTATTCATTGATTGGTCATCGATTCGTTTTTAGGGTATGTCTTTTTTTTTTAAGTTAAGTAAAATATTCATTTTTGTTATTGTATTTGTAATTTTAAGATATAAAAGCAGTACACTGCTCAAATAAAATTCAGAATCAAACTTAAGGCCCCTATTAGGTACGACAACTCAACTTAAGTTGAGTGTGTAATTTGTAAATTTGTATTGTCTATTACACATTTGAGGTACATATGTGTCTATCGACTGACAAGTATGTATCTCAGAGATGTGTATGTATTTTTTGTGGTATTAGGTTTAACAATGCAACTATGTCTCGAGTGTAAAAACTGTCAAAAACTTACATCTGCTTTGAGCTAGTTGTATAGCGTCTTTAGAGGTGCCCAAGCCCTATGCACTTGGTGCACATTTGTTTTTGTAAAAGCACTTAGGCATAGGCTGTGTATTCTAATATACACACACAGCACTCCGCACTAAGCAATACAAAATACACAAACAAATTTGTCTTTTTTGTTTTTGATCTTTTTTCGTTGCTTATACCGAAGTGCAAGCAACAACACTTTCGTATGCTTTGTTGGTACATTTTGGTGACAGTGATCTTCTACGTAGATTTTGTTGTTGTCTAACATAGTATGCTTTCGTTTACGAAAGGTTGCAGGATTTTATATGTATTAGTGTTTGCACTTCCATAAGAAAGTTTTGGGCACTCCTGCTCTATACTATTATTTCCTTGCTTTATTACTTGTGAACAAAATACGTATACACAAAAATTAAAATTAATGCGAACAGCTGATTCATTTCAACGAAAGTGTCAAAATTTCGGTGTAATCATGCTCCAATAGAAACAGCAATTTTACACCACAGCTCAACTGAAAATGTATGTTATGCGTAATATGGCAAAAAAGTTCAGTTGAGGTGTCTTAACTCACGTCAACTTAAGTTGAGTTGTCGTACCTAATAGGGGCCTAAGACTAAAGCGGCAACATTGCCTTGTTTTTTTGTTTTGATTTTCAAAACAAGATCGGCCTTGAGGCCTTTAACTTTCGGCGCGGCACGCCTAAATGCCAAAAGTTAGGGTTTTTCCATAAACACCAGACACACCACATGGCGATCCTGCCAAATTAATAACAAATAAAAAAAAAAAAAAAAAATATATATATATCTGCGAAGTTTGAAAAAGGAAGCACATGGAAGAAGAAGCTGAGAACATAAACAGAATATTTAAAAAATGGGAAGAAATCGTTCACCAATCAAAGAAGGACGAGGAATACATCCCAACTGTGAAACCTCAAAAGAAAAAGTCCCGAGGTGGAAAAGCAGTGCAAAAGAGGCGCAGACTCGCGGAATTATATAGAATAATTCCTATTGCCACAGGAGAATACAAGAAGAAATTAATACAAGAACTGACAACAATCAAGAAGCAACAATAGATGGGAAGCATTTTATCTACAACAGGAAGCATAATATCAATAACAAAAATGGGCAAAACACAATCCAAAATAGAAGAGACCGTCAACGTGAACCAGGCAGCAAGCAATAATGGAATTTACAGCAACGAAGTTAAAACCAGCGCTATAACAATTATATTAATAGTTATTATACTATATATAGCATTTAAGTTAAACAAATACATAAAAAATTATATATACAAAAAAATCAATGGTACCGCAATTATAAATGCATAAAATAAAATTATATAAAATTTAAGTTTTTTTTTATATAGTACTCTTATGGACAGAATAGAAGAAATTATTGTAGAAATAAAAACACTAATTACAAATTTTAATAAATGTAAAAATAGAGGTTATACACAGAAGACTTTAGAAACAAAATCAGAAGAACTAAACAAACTACACAACGAATTTAAAATTTTGTCTATAAATTCTCAATTAGACCAAGAAATATTAAACGAAAAAATTATACATTTTAATCATTATTACAAAATAGCAACACAAAATTTAAGAGATAATATAACAATGGCTGAATTTAACATGGAAACGGCCATGAAGGCAATACCAAATTTTTCCGGTGACAACAGAGAACTCGACAGTTTTCTAAAAATTATTGAAATTCTCTCTAGAACTTTAACTGAAAACGGCAAAAAGAATCTGATAGAATTTGTTTTCCATGTCAAACTTAGTGTATGTGTCAGAACAGCAATCGGTTCAATTGCATCACCAACTGATTTTCAAACTTTACAAAAACAATTAAAAGATAAATATAAGTCACACAAAACCATTTCACAAATACAATCGACTCTTTCAAACTTTTCACAAAGAAATTTTTCAGTAAATTCATTTCAAGAAAAACTCATAAACACCATAGCAGAACTTAATAAATTACAAATAGATCAATTAGGTGCAACGGCAACTGACCCAGAAAAGGCAGTGGTAGTCAAAATTAATGAAAATTACGCTTTGAATATTTTTAAAAATGGTTTGAAAGATAACTTAAAAACTACCATATTTGCTGCACAACCTAAAACTTTGACTGAAGCAGTAAATCTTGCACTAGAAATCGAAAAAGAACACACAAAGACAATTATGCATTTTAACACGAATAACAGAAATTTACATTACAAAAACAACAATTTCAATAACAACAATAACAGAAACACTTATGAAAGAACAAACAATACCTACCCCAACAATTTTAATCGACATAATTTTAACAGCAACAATAACTATAGACCAAACTACAACAACAGGAACAGATTTAGTAACCAAAGTAGAGTGAATGACCGCAGCAATTTCCATAACCCAGAAAATCGAAACCGTCAATCCTACAATAACAATCAACACACAAATTTTAACAACAGAAACTCAAGATGCCCAATTCGCAACGTACGAGCTATTTATAACGACGACGCTGACTATGCACAAACAGCAACACACCAACAGGGAAACCTGCAGGGCTCGGAGTATGCAATTACTCCAGAAAGCCAAAATTAAAAATTTTCAGAATATCGGATAATAACACAAATTACATAAACTTCAAACATAAAAATAAAAATATGACTTTTCTGGTCGATACTGGAGCAGATATCTCCATTTGTAAACTTACTGACCACTTAGAAAATGAAAACTTCTACCCAGACGAAAAATGTAAGCTAACAGGGATTACTAAAGAAGAAACATACTCTCTCGGTCTTATAGAACTCAAATTAGAAATAAGCGAAATAGTTTGCAATCATAATTTTCAATTAGTAACCAAAGAATTTCCAATCGAAACAGATGGAATAATAGGTAGAGATTTTCTGAAAAGATTTCTATGCAAAATAGATTACGAAACATTCACAATTTCAATACTAATAAAAGAGACGAATTACATTTTACCAATGCACTCAAAACCATATCAAACATTAAAAATTAAAATACCACCTAGAACTGAAATTATACACCCTATTAAATTAAATTTGACAGAAGATGAAATCATACTGAACAAACAAATTGCAGAAGGTATTTTTTTAAGCAATTCAATCGCACCGAAAACAGGCATGACGCACATCAAACTTTTAAATGCAACAAATTCAGAATTTACTATAGAAAATTTAGAACTACAAACTGAACCACTTAAAGACTACAACATTATAACATACAATAAACAAAATCATTATGATAAAACACGTTTCAGTAAAATTATTAACAAATTAAACATAGACTGTGCCGATGATAAAATAAAAACTTCATTGCTAAAAATTCTTGAACAATATCAAAATGTTTTTCATTTAGATGATGAAAAATTAACTGTAAACAATTTTTATACACAAAAAATTACAACTCGAGACAACAACCCCGTTTATATCAAAAACTTTAGAATGCCACATGCACACATGGACGTAATTACAGAACAAGTTGAAAAAATGCTAAAAGATGACATTATAGAACCATCAGTTAGCCCCTACAATGCACCACTTTTGTTAGTACCAAAGAAAAATACTGAGGATAAAAAGAAATGGAGAGTAGTGGTAGATTTTAGAAAACTAAATGACAAAATTGTTAACGACAAATTTCCACTTTCAAGACTAGAAGACATTTTGGACAAACTTGGAAGGGCAAAATATTTTTCAACGCTTGATATGACCAGTTCATTTCATCAAATTAGTTTAGACAAAAATTCCAGACAATTAACAGCATTTTCAACAGTAAATGGACATTATCAATTTAAATGTTTACCTTTTGGATTAAAAATATCCTCAAATAGCTTTCAAAGAATGTTAACAATAGCACTTTCGGGATTAGAATCAGAAGCATTTTTATACGTAGACGATATTATAATCTACGGTTGCAGCATAAATCACCATAACGAAAATTTAAGCAAAGTTCTAGACAGATTACAAAGATATAACTTAAAACTTAATGCAGAAAAGTGTTGTTTTCTACGTCCAGAAGTAGTATACCTAGGTCATTTAATCACCAAAGACGGAGTTAAAACAGACCCCGCAAAATTCAAATCAATAAAGGAATACCCAACACCTAAAAATGCTGACGAAGTTAGAAGATTCGTTGCATTTTGCAATTATTATAGGCGTTTCATATCCAATTTTGCAGACATTGCAAAAGAATTAAACCATTTACTAAAGAAAAATACAAAATTCAACTGGACAACAAATTGTGAAACCGCATTCGAACAACTAAAAAATATGCTAATCAATCCTCCAATATTACAATACCCAAACTTTGAAAAACCATTTATATTAACGACTGATGCTTCGAACTACGCACTTGGCGCTGTTCTATCCCAAGGAGAAATAGGCAATGATTTACCGATCTCATACGCTAGCAAAGCCTTACAGAAACACGATTTAAACAAACCCGTAATAGAAAAAGAGCTTCTTGCAATTCACTGGAGTATAAATTTTTTTAAACCATATTTATACGGTAGAAAGTTTACTGTTGTTACAGACCACAGGCCACTAGTATCGCTATTCACACATAAAAATCCTTCGTCAAAAATGACAAGAATACGTTTAGACTTGTGTGATTATGATTTTGACATCATATACAAAAAGGGTAAATTAAACACAAATGCAGACGCACTATCTAGAATACACATCGACTCAAATATTTTAAAAGAAATGATACCAAAAGAAGTAGATGAAAATGCAAAAAGGACATTAATAATAACAAGAGGCATGACAAATAAAAATAATGAGGCAAATAATGAAAATAAATTACTAACAAAAGACACAAGAGATTCTCAGAAGCCTGATCAACTTCATATATGGGAATGCACTTCGGTCAGTGATATCACAAATATTATGAAATTAAAATTTAATATGGCAAATGAAAATGAAATATATGAAAATGAAAATATAGAAAATTTTAAAATTATTATTAAAAATAAATTCGTGCATGTAGGATGTAGTGATAATTCAACGAAACAAGTTTCGCCTTTGAACAAACTACAATCCAATATAAAAGAAAAATTTACAAAGAAAAATATGCATGCAGGAGACAGTGATAACTCTACAAAACTAGTTTTGCTTCTGAGGAAACTGATATCCAAAATGACAAAAGAAAATATAAAAGAATTAGCGCTTGCAAGCAATGATGAAATTTTTAAACTATATGAAAAAGAAGAATTTAAAGAAATATATATGAAAGCATTAAAGAACATAAGTCCTCAAACAAAAAGTCCTCATTTAAAAATTCTAATTTACGACCCACCCAAAAGAATAGACGACGACCTTTTAAAATTTAAACTAATAAACGCATTTCATAACAATGCACACTTAGGCGTCAGAAAAACACTTATAAAACTAAAACAAAGATATATATGGAAAAACATGGGTAAGATGGTAAAGAAATTCGTTAAATACTGCGACACTTGTGCACGAAGTAAACAAACAAAAAACACAAAAGAACCGATGACATTGACAGACACTCCAAACAACAGTTTTGAAGTAATTTCAATTGACACCGTGGGACCTTTAAGAATGTCCAACGATTATCGTTACATACTAACAATGCAATGTGACCTAACAAAATTCGTTATCGCACATCCTATGGCGACGAAAGATGCACTTACAACTGCCAAAACACTTGTAGAACAATTTATTTTAAAATATGGTAATTTTAAAGTACTTAAATCCGACAAAGGAACAGAATTTACATACGAACTTATGCATAACATATGCAATTTACTAAAAATAAAACAAACATTCTCAACACCATACCACCACGAAACAATAGGGTCACTAGAACGAAATCACAGAGTGTTAAATGAATTCTTATTAACGACGTCAAATGATCATGAATGGGACAAATGGATTCCTTACTTTACATTTTCATACAACACGACACCACACATCGACACAGGGTACACTCCTTACGAATTAATTTATGGTCGTTTACCAAATTTACCAAACGACATAACCGAAAATACAACAAAAATATATGATATGGAAAACTATCTACATGAAATGCGCGCTCGATTACATTTTTCTCTGAACAAAGCCAAATCCATGTTAAATCAAGCCAAAGAAAAACGAGTCGCAAAAGACAAATTAAATTATACAAATTCACTTAAAATAGAAATAGGAGATTTAGTTTTATTAAAAGTAGAAAATAGGAGAAAGGACCAATATCCTTTTAAAGGTCCATTTAAGGTAATAGAAAAGAAAGGCGTTAATACTATAATAGATTATAATGGAAAAAATAAAGAAATACATAACAACAGACTAAAATTATACAAACCAGAACCATAAAACACAATAAAGCAAAAATCAAAATAAAAATGTAGTCAAAATAAAAATGTAAGCAAAAAAAAAAAAATAAAAATATAAGCAAAAATTGAAAATGTATACAAATATAAAAAAAAAAAAAAAAAAAAAAAAAAAAAAAATAATAATAATTATATAAATATAAATTATAAATATTACAAATTAAAAGAAAATTCTTTATGTTCACTAAAAAAAAAAATATATTTAGCTCACACAAATAATTTTCTTCTTGAGGGTAAGGGTGTAATGTATCTAGACAGACCACTGTAATGTAATGTATCTATACTGACCACTGTGCGACGTTTTTTTTGGTTGACACACTTCTTGTGCAACATAATCGCGCTTGCTATTGAAACTGCAGTGTAAACATTTATGCAGCGTAATCAGTGCAGCGAACCCAAGTGACACTCAGTGCACTTAAGTTGGAAAGTAACCTAAATGCTGACGATCGCATTTTCTATTCATTGATTGGTCATCGATTCGTTTTTAGGGTATGTCTTTTTTTTTTAAGTTAAGTAAAATATTCATTTTTGTTATTGTATTTGTAATTTTAAGATATAAAAGCAGTACACTGCTCAAATAAAATTCAGAATCAAACTTAAGACTAAAGCGGCAACATTGCCTTGTTTTTTTGTTTTGATTTTCAAAACAAGATCGGCCTTGAGGCCTTTAACTTTCGGCGCGGCACGCCTAAATGCCAAAAGTTAGGGTTTTTCCATAAACACCAGACACACCACACCATTATGCATGTGAGGAAAGTCATGAATAAATATACTATATAAATGTGGAGCCATAATAGAACCCTGTGGGACACCACTTTTAATTGCACCAAGATCTGAAGAGATGCCATCAATATTAATGAAAAATTTTCGATTGTTTAAAAAACTACTAAGAATTTTTATAAAGGATGGATTAAAACCAATTTTTATTAACTTAGAAATAATACTAATATGATAGGCTTTATCGAAAGCTTTTTCTATATCCAAGGAAACTGCTACTGTACATTTACGCTGACGAAGATTTAGAATAATATCATTTTTGAATTTTAATAAAACATGAACCGTTGAATGTTGTTTTTTAAAACCAAATTGAAAATCAGGAATATATTGAAAATTAACACAAGTATCTAATTTATCTTGTATAACTCTTTCAAGAAGCTTTCCAAGATTAGATATTAAATTGGTCTAAAATTGTTCACCTCAAAACAATTTGCTTTTTTTTTGAATAGGAATAATTTTAGCAATTTTCCATGAATCAGGAAAATAGCCGTTATTAATACAGTTATTGAAAATAATTGCAAGAAAATCAAAAACAATAATAGGCAATTTTTTAATAACAAAATTTGAAATATTATCAGGACCAGAGGATTTTTTTGCATTAAGGTTTTGAGTGAAAAGACGAATTTTATCAGAATTAACGAAATGTGAATTATCAGAAGGTGAGAATGAAGTAAAAGAGGGACTGAAAAGATAAATAGAAAATGGATAAGAATCTAAAGTATTATAGAAAATATCGGATCTTTCAGGAATTGTTTTTTCATAAACTTTTTCAAAGTGAGATTTTAAAATTTGAACTTTATCAGAATTTTCAGTATAAAAATTACTGTCATAATAAATTTTAGAACAAAATTTGCCATTTGCTTTTTTAATTACCTTGAAAATTTTTTTATAAGCAGTAGGACCAGGTTTTATAAGTTTTAATCTCTCACTAAATTCTTTGGCTTTATGAATTTGTACTTGTTCTTTGATTAATATTTTAATAAGTGATATTTGAGCTGCAAGAAGTTTATATTCTTCTGAAGTTTTATTGAAGTTAGAATGAAATATTTTCTTAAGTTTACGTTGCCAGCGATTTTTAATTTTATATGAATTTTTAATTGAATCTGGTAGAGAAGTATTATTAAAAAGTTTGTATTCAACCAATTCACTATGTGAATCTTTGACCGAATTAATGGAAGAAGTTAGGAAATTAATATGAGAGTCAATTTCAGAATTTTGTAAATTTAAAGCATCGCGAGGCAAATGATTTTTAATAACAGAAGCTAAATCATAACGAAAAACATTCCAATTTGTATTTTTATAAGAAACAAAAAATTTTGGATGACATAATTCAAATGTGATATCTTTTAAATCAATTTCTAAATAAAGTGGAAAAATATTGGAAAAGGAAGAAAGACTATTAATAGAATAATTTGGATTAAAATTATCTAATAAATTTGTAGAAATTAAGAAATGATCAAGATAAGAAGACCCATTAGGAAATGAAGGAAAAATATCACAAATTCTTGAAAATTCAAGAGAGTGATTTTGAAGCCAATTAAAAAAAGTTTCACCATTTAAATTATTAATATTGTCGTTCCAAGAAACATGTCTGGAATTTAAATCACCTCCAATTATCAAACCGTCATAATTTGAAGCACGATTAGCAATAGAAACCAAACCATCAGCAAATGCACCAGGTGAAAAATTACAAGGAATATAAATCACCTCCAATTATCAAACCGTCATAATTTGAAGCACGATTAGCAATAGAAACCAAACCATCAGCAAATGCACCAGGTGAAAAATTACAAGGAATATAAGTTGAACCAACTAATAATTTTTTTTTTAACTCTATTAATCGAAACACAGATATCTAAAAATATATGTGGGAAAAGAATATTAGATAAAGAAACAATAGAAAGTTTTATATTTTTCTTTCACAAAGCAATAGCAACACCTTGAGAACTATAATCTCTAAAAAAATTATAATCATTCAAGCGTATTCCATGAGATAAATGTGTTTCTTGAATGAAGGAAATATCAATTTTATTAAAATCAAGAATTTTTTTAATTCAATAGCTCTACTGGAGTCAATTAGTGACCTAACATTAAAAGACAAAAATTTTTTAAAGTTAGTCCCCATATTTAACTAAAACTTTATTCAAGAGTGAAGTACACTCTTTTATAAGGTCATCTTTAGAAAGATGATTGATATTTTTCAAAAACTTTTCGATTTTTTGCTCGAGTGTTTGTTGCTCAGGATTGAGAATTTGCTTAGCAACTTTAAAAAATTTATCAATAATTGAAGGTTTAGCAGAGTTTGAGAGAGAAATTTTAACAGGATCACGACACAAAGCTGCGTTATAGGCTTTAGCAGAATCAAAAGAATCATGATTAGGCAGGGACTTAAAGAGGCTGGAGAAGGATTGTCCTTTAACAATTGACGAACGACTAGTAACAGCTTCTTGGATATTAGAAAAAGCCAATTGTTGCTTTGCTCTAGCTTCAGAAATTAAACGTTTTTTTATTTTTAATGAAATCCTTGTAAAAAGAACAGCCTCTCCAATTGGCAGGCTGACCAGATGTACCACAATTAATACAAAAGGGTTGAATCTTTAGACTAGAATCTTTATTCAGAGAACACTCACCAGGTTCATGATTGGACTCACATTTTACACAACGGTAAGATCTATTGCAATTTTTAGCAATATGACCCCATTGCTGACAGCGCTTGCATTGCACCTCCCTACTTCTTGACTTTGGGTATTCCCATGAAATAACTTGGTGCAGTAATTTTTTGATTTTGGATATTTCACCAAACTTTTTTCCTGGAAAAAGTGTTATTAAAAACAGACCTGTATAAAAATTATTTTTGATAGAAGGAGTTTGAAATTTTGCAACCTTCTCTACAGTATCTGGGATAATACTATCAAGCTCCGATTTAATGTCAATGAGGTCTGTAAGGTAGTGCAGACCTCGAATAATTAGACTTGTTTGTCTTAAATTTTTCGGAGTTAAGGAGAATTACTCAATTTTTTGAGCCTTAAGTAGGGCCATCATTTCCGAATGAAGGTTCGAGTCCTTAAGATAAATTTTTGATTTATTTTGGGTAACATGATGAATTGGTCTACTAAATTTTTAATGTTGATATTATAAACAATGGTTTGGGGGGCAAAATTTAGCCTTGGAGGGTGCTGCCACATCGATAATGTCTGAACTTACCACTTTTTTCTTTTGTTTTTTTTGAGATGCAGGTGTCGCTTCAAAAGTTATATCCGCCAGCGGGGCAAAACGATTAGATGATGAAAAACTTGATAAATCGACAGCCTTCATTGTGCCTTTATTCGAGCGTTTGGTTCTCTTTTTAGCGATAGAACCTTCATCGTCAGACTCCGGCAACGGCGTATTATTGCAGATAGCATTGTAGATAGATGAAGACGACTCCTGGACAGGATCAAAATCAATAATATCTTGAGCATCCATATTAGGATCGGGAGTCGGCCATTGGACGTTTTACTAAACGCACGTATTTTTTAAGCGTGCAATTTTCTATGCTAAAAAGCTTATTTTAAACTTAAAATAAAATAAAATTAATCATCTTAAAAGTGTAATTTAATTAAATTAAAAGATAATTTACCTATACTTGCTGGATTGTGTTGTCTGGGGAGTTCTGCTGCACGGTGGCTGTTTAAGTCGCTGCTGTGTTGTGCTGCTAACTGTTTAAGTTGCTGGTGCTGCGCGGAGACTGCATTGTGCATGTTTGTGTTTATTTTTTCTCTGGGAACGGACGTATCCCTAAAACGGAGCTGCTGTTTGGTGTAGCGGAGGGCTGTTATGCCATTGGAGACTCGGGTTTGCGGTCTTGAATGTGGCGGCGGTTAAGTGCCGTTAGCTGCGGTAAATTGCGTACGTATTGGTGTTCATCAGTGACGCTAAAAAAAGGCGGGAACCTCAGAAAAAGCGCGGGAGTGTGCTTCTAGCTGTGTGGCCCTAGTTGCTCGTTCTGGGTCAATGATCCGAAAAAAAAGATGAAGCAAATAAGCTCTATTCAAAAATGAAGCCCAGCAATCCGAAAATCCTAATTAGTCCGAGGAAAAATGAAGCAGCGCAGCAACTGGTAGCGCTGGCAACTGGCGCTACTACTATCAACTTAGCAAATGCTGACGTAGACAATAATATGGAAATTGTCGAAGCAATTAACGAAGACTGGAACACAGTCTCAAGAGGAGGAAGGTGCACTGCATCAAGATCTGGGTCGATAGAGGATATTCAGGCGCCAAAAAGAACCGACAATCGTTTTTCCATTTTAAACGACTTTGACCTCAGCGGACTCAAATGCAGACAGCAGCAACAACAACATGTTAAAGAGCAGAAACTTGAAGAAGAAGGCGTCTCCAGTAAAGGAGCAGCCAACAGAGAGACGGATTCTGCTAAAGACAAGGAGAACAACCCAAGTATCAAAATGCAACAGAGCAAAAAAGGTAGGTTTTGCCCTCCAATTTTTATCAAAAATATTGATTTACGTAAATTATCAAAAGATTTAAGAAGCAAATCAATATTTAAAATTGTTAACTTAAGGCATAAAAGTAAAATTTATGTGGAAGATAGGGTGATTCATAGGGAACTTCTCGAGAAAATTAGAGAGTGCCCTAACATACAGGCGTACTCTTTTACTCCCAAGGAGGAAAAAACTGTAAATTTAGTACTTAGAGGGCTTACTTCCGAGTACAGTGAGGAGGAAATCCTTGAAGAGCTACTGGCACTAATTCCAGGTGGAGTTGACAAGGTGTCAAACCTTACCACTGCGTGGTCGCGTAGGTACAATGTTAGATATAGCTTATTTGTAGTACGACTACCGCCTGGTAAAACAGCGACGGAAATATTGAAAATTAGATATCTCTTCAGTACGCAAATTCTTTGGGAAAAACCAAAAGAAAACTCTGGTCCTATTCAGTGCAGAAGATGCCAGCAATTTGGACATATGGCCAAAAATTGCGCATGCAAGTATAACTGCGTTAAATGCAACGGTGACCATCTACCAGGTGAATGCACAGTTACTAAAGAATCAGGTTTGAAACCTTATTGTGCGAACTGCAAGGGGGACCATCCTGCCAGCTATCGAGGCTGTGAAATATATTAAGCTTATGCCTTACAAAGGAAAATATGCAAAAAGTGAGAGAATATATATTCTAAATGAAATAATATTGGGAAATTAGCTTTTCACTTATTGATGGGGTTCCCTCTGAGGTTCTGGAGGAGATTCCCTATGGATCACCCTTTTCATATTAAGTATGGCAATACCAGGCCATAGAAGAGGCTTAATTCTCTATGCCCAGAATAATTTTCCTTTACCTATTAATTATTGTATTTAATGACAGATTGTGGAGAGCAAAACCTATTTAAGTATATAATTATCTATATATAATATATTTTATTTATTATAGTCACGTACATATGATGACTAAAAAATGTAAAACGGGAAATGTCTGTTTTTAAAAAACCTGACATAAAAATTAAATAAGCAATTCTACTCTTTTCTTTTTTTAAAAAAAAAAAAATTTTTTTAATAGTACATTCACATTGTTTAATATGTTCATCTAAGGCCAATGTTATAATTTAAATGTGATAAATGTTAATTTTTTTATTGAATGTTTTCGATTCTTGCCATGAACAATGTTAAGAATTTGATTCTATTCCTAGTCCGTGTTCTATTCCTAGCCTAATAAGTTTTGTTTTTTCTTCTACACGGAAATAGAATGAATGATGCTAAAATGAATTTACAAAAGCCCGTAAAGCTATGTGAAGTAAATCTTATTAATTTTACCTACGATAATGGCATAATAATGTCAAAATATTCATTTAATATCAATGTTTAATTATTAAGGTATGACAATGTTAATTAATACCTATGAAAGTAAGAAATTTGTTCAACAACTCACACACATTATGTGTACTCGATTCATTAACATGTGTTTACGCCAGTAAACAAACACCCTGTATGTCGGTACAGCGGTGTTCGTCAAGTTTTGTTTTGATTTTATATAGCTTCTCTTTTTGTGAGCAGCGCCTCTCGCTCTCAACATATAAAACTTTGTTTATGTTTTTATATTTTTGTACTTTTCTTTGATTTTTGACGTCGGTCAATAAAGTTGAAAACTTGTCCTTTTTTGAAACCCGTGCGTTTTATTTTTCATTTAAAAATTAGTAATTTTTCAGTAGTGGAATATTCATTGGTCCTTCGAGCCGGATTAGATAAAAACAAACACGCGAGCCCGCCGCGAGTGAATAAAGTTTAAAACTTAAAAAACTTAACTTAAAAACTAAAAAAAAAAAAAAAAAAAGAAAAAAGGAAAAGCTTTAGCTTTTGTAAAAAAAAAAAATAAAGAAAAACAAGTGACACAAAGTGCTGTGCAAAAAGAAAAAAAAAAAACATTTTTTTTTTTTTTGAGAACAAACACCAAAAGCAACAACATCTGCAGCATCAACAGCATCTGCAGCTTCAACAAAATCTGCAGCATCAACAACATCTGCAGCATCAACAAACACCAGCAGCAACATCTGCAGCAACACAAAAACCAGCAACACAAAAACTTGCGCTTTTTTATAAATTTAAAGGCAAATTTTTGGAAAAATAAGGTAAGATTTTTTATTACAATTAAATACTTACTTTTAAGAGAAAGTGACTTGCTCGGTTCGGGATTTCCATTTAAATATATTCTCGCGTTTTTGTCAAATACTTTGAAATTCGAGTTGTGAATTTTTCATATTTAATAGAATTGTGGATATATGAATTTGGCGTTTTTTTTCCTCTTTCGTACATAAGTACAGTATAATTTGTGTTGCCGCCAAAAACTATATATATACAGTTTTATTTACACTAAAAGTGCGCGATTCTACGAAGATATATATATATATTTATATATATGTACATTTATTTTGTGCAAAGTGCTGCGTTTTTAATTTGTGACTTTGCCAAAAACATTTTCTGAGCTCCCATTTGGACTCTTTGTTTAAGGCAGCTACAACAACAAATTGTAGTCATCTGCAGTGCGAGCGAAGTATTTTTTCTTTTACGCTTTGTGCGATATACGCATCGTTCAAAGCCAAAAGCGCGGCTTGTGCTTGCAGAAGTCACCCCCATTTGATGCTTATCTGTTTTCTACGCTCTCGCCCACGCATTTTTTTTGCACTCGTTTTGTGCTTTGTCCGCAGCTGAGCCTGCAATCGAACTTGCCGCGCTCGCAGTCGTGCTCTTTACTGTCTGTGACTGAGTGCACGCCTTAGTAGTAAGAGAGTGCACAAGTGGTACAGTGGGACGAAGACACAAATTTTTCGGTCAAAAAAATATATTTGCGAAAATTTTTCTAAGTCATTTCGAAAGCGCAAAAAGACTTAGAAAAATACAGGAGAGGGCATATAAGCTGCACAGTGGGACAAACACAAAAAAAAAATTTTTTTTTTTTTTTAAATTTTAAATTTTCTGTTATAATTTATAAAATTGTTCTTAATTTGTTTTGTGCACAATAAAAAAAAAAAAAAAAAATTTATTTTATATTGCTTTAATATATATTGTTTTTAATATATATTGTTTTTTATCAAATTTTTTTTTTTTTTAAACAAAACTTTTTTTTTCCTTTTTTTCTTCTTTCTCGTCGTTTTTAGTTCGACAAAGTGTTTACGAGAAACACAAATAAACTAAATATGTCGCAATTAAAGACTTTTATTCGTCTGTGCGAAGCACTAGTTGAGTTCGAAACAGATTTTAATCTTGTTGAAACTCATGACGTTTTCTCCCTGGAAGCTGAGAGTGATGAGCTTAAAGCCCAGTGGAGAAAGGTTAAAGCAGCATACGATACTTGCATGGAGAAGATGGCTTCTGATGAGGACTCAGATATTGAGCCCATAAAAAAGAAATATAAAAACTGCTACCAATCATATCTTCGGGTAGCAGCAAAAATATCTGAGCTCTCTCAACAGAAGACTCCAAAGCAATCAGCTGCTCCAGAGCCTGCGCCAGCAATGGGTCACAGTATGCCTGTGCCGCCATGCGATACTGAGGTTTTCAGTGGTGATTACCTCTCATGGCCGTCCTTTAGGGACATGTTTACGGCCATCTATATCACAAACTCGCGGCTTACTTCAGTGGAAAAACTGTTCCACCTGAATAATAAAACTCGTGGTGAAGCGAAAGAGATTGTTAGGCAATCTCCCTTAACCAATGAGGGTTTTGCGCAAGCATGGCAAAATTTGTCGGACCGATATGAAAACAAACGTATCTTGGTCAACAGCCAGCTTAAAATAATGTTTAATTTGCCACATGTGCCAAAAGAATCTGGCACAGATCTCAAAAAGCTTCAAAGAGATATCAATGGTTGTATTTTTGCACTTAAAATGCACAACATTGATATTTCTAATTGGGATGCAATTTTTGTGTACCTTTGCTCTACGCGATTGCCGGAGGTCACGCTCTCCTTATGGGAGCAGTCCATTGTGAATAAAAATCAGATTCCAAAGTGGACCGACCTCGATAATTTTTTGACAAATCGGTTTCAAACACTCGAAACTGTGTCCGACATTCGCAGCTCAACCGGCACGGTACCAAAGTCGAATTCATTGCCCTCTTCCTCCAACTCCAGACTAAACCAGAGCAATTCATCTGGTAAAAGGGTTAATAATTACCAAGTAAAAATTAACCCTACAAATTGCAAGCTCTGTTCTACAGAGCAGCACCCACTACGTTCTTGCCCACGCTTTCTGAAAATGAATGCGAAGGAGCGGCTAACAATTGTTCGCAAAAATAACTTGTGTATCAATTGCTTATCGAACGCCCATTTAGCAAACGATTGCAAAAGTCAATACACGTGTATGACGTGCAAGCAGCGTCACAACACTCTTTTGCATCGCGATTCAAATCCATCGCCTTCTCCTGCTTCGAGTGTCGACTCGAGTAGGCCGAATTCGCGCCCGAACCCTTCCAGCAATAGCTCACAATCTCACGCTACACAACTACAGTCCACTATCGACGACATTCAGTCTTGTTTTGCTTCTAGTACCAAACACGTATTGCTTGGTACTGCAATGGTGACCATATGCCATCTAGGATCAGCGTATACAACCAGAGCTCTTATTGACTCTGGCTCTGAAGGTACGTTTGTATCTGAAAAATTGCAGAAGCTTCTTAAATTACCCACGAGATCTGTGAATGCTCAAGTGTCGGGTTTAAATAACGCAGTGTCGGCGCAAGTCACAAAAGCTTGCGACTTGATCATTAGTTCTCCTAAAAACAGGCAATTCCAAATAGAAGCTACAGCCTTTGTGCTGTCACGCTTAACTGGAAACCTGCCGTCATGTTCCGTTGATCCTTCTTTGTGTGAAAGTTTGCCCAACTTGCAGTTGGCTGACCCACACTTCTTTAGAAGCAGTCCAATAGATGTACTTATCGGTGGCGATTTGTACCCTGCCATAATTCTTGATGGCATTAAGAGGAATATTCTGGGATCACTTTTGGCTCAAGAAACTGTGTTTGGCTGGATGTTTACTGGGCCCCTTCCTCGTAGCGAGATATCAAGTTTTACAACGTGCTTGACACACTTTAGTGAAGTGGCAATCGATCAACAGATTGCTCGCTTTTGGGAGTTGGAGGAACTTCCTAAGCAGAAGTATATATCGGCGTCTGATAAGTTTTGTGAAGAAAACTATCAGAAAACTACTAGACGTGATGACAAGGGTCGATATATAGTCACTTTGCCATTCAAAAGTGGCTACCCTACAGAAATAAATTTAGGATTTTCTCGAGGCATCGCTTTGAAGCAATTTCTTCGTGGTGAAGCTCGATTGATTAAAAATCCAGAATTTAAGTTGCAATATGATGAAGTGGTGAAGGATTACCTAAAATCGGATCATATGAAACGGGTCTCGCCTCCTAAGTTTGAGATTTCACCATCTCACTATTATTTGCCGCATCATGCGGTATTGAAGCCAGAGAGTACTACAACAAAAGTTCGAGTAGTTTTCAATGCGTCAAGCTCAACTTCTAACGGTTTAAGCTTGAATGATATCCTGCACGCAGGTCCAGTTCTTCAAGCTGACTTGACGCTTCTGGTATTAAAATGGCGATTTTTTAAATATGTCTTCAATGGCGATATTCAGCAGATGTACCGCCAGATCCTTGTTGATCCAAAGCATTCTGCGTTCCAACGAATCCTATACAGAAGCTCTCCTGATGATGTGATTCAGGATTATGAGCTAAAAACTGTTACGTTCGGCGTAAACTGCGCACCATACCTAGCCATTCGAACCATACTGCAATTAGCAGATGATGTTCAACAGCAGTACCCTCTTGCTGCTCAAATTTTGCGGCATTTCACTTATGTCGATGATGCTTTAGCAGGAGCTCATGACGTGGAAAGCGCAATTAAGGCTAGAAATGAGCTTATAGCTGCTCTAGACTCTGCCGGTTTTGCAATGCGTAAATGGACTGCAAATGTAGCTAGCCTTTTAGCAGACCTACCGACAGAGCATCTTCTGCGAGAAAACTTTTTAAAGCTAGAAGATGCTAGTTGCGCCAAGGCTTTGGGTGTTCGTTGGAATGCCACTTCCGATTTTTTTTATTTCACTGCCAAACAGTTAGAAATTAAAACATCCTACACCAAACGCGAGGTTCTATCTGTCATCGCACAACTTTTCGATCCTGCAGGTTGGCTGGCACCTATTGTAGTAACAGCTAAAATTCTTATGCAGCGTATCTGGTTGGATGAAATCGATTGGGATGAAAATGTTCCTGCCCACAGTTTTCAAACTTGGCAAACTTTTCTGATGGATTATGAAACCATTAATAACATTCGCATACCTCGTTATGTTAGTTATTCACCCAATTCTGAGATAGAATTTCATGCCTTTTCTGATGCCTCTGAAAAGGCATATGCTGCAGCTGTTTATATCCGTGTTAAGCAAGGTGAGTGCATTGTCACTCACCTGCTTTACGCAAAAAGCAAAGTGGCCCCAGTCAAGACGATTTCATTACCTCGTCTTGAACTTTGCGGTGCAACACTGCTCGCTGATATGGTTGACACCCTGTTATCACACCTAGACATAGATAGGCATCGATTATATTGCTGGTCAGACTCCACAATCGTACTTGCCTGGCTTTGTAAGCCCCCTTGTTCTTGGACAACCTTTGTAGCGAATAGAGTCTCTAAAATAGCAGACAAGGTTGGCGTAAGAAACTGGTTTCATGTAGAGTCACATGAAAACCCGGCGGATTTAGCCACACGTGGCGTTACACCCCAAGAGCTAATCGATAACGATCTTTGGTGGCATGGGCCATCATGGCTTTCACTCGAACGCTCGTCTTGGCAAAGAAAAACTCAACCTGCAGTTTTAGACACGTCTCTTGAGCGTAAAGCTGTGAAGGTAAACCTTGCATACTTTGCTCAAGACGAAGATGTTTTAGAGCGTTTTTCTTCTCTCTCGAGAGGCCTAAGAGTGTTAGCTTATGTCTTTCGTTTTCTTCATCGCACGCATCCACGTTTTCGTGCGTCATTTGTCAAACAATCAACATGTCTTGACAACGCAGAAATTAAACACGTAAAAACACGACTCGTATTGTTATGTCAAAAAACTAACTTTCCTGATGAATATTATAGTTTAGAAACTAAAAATATTATCAGCGCCAAGAGTTCGATTCTAAGTCTGAATCCATTTCTGCATAATGACGAATTAATACGTGTTGGTGGGCGATTAGCCTCTTCGCCAATTTTGTCATTTGATGAAAGGCATCCGATTATCTTGCCATATAACTGCCAGTTTTCACGCCTTTTAGTACGTTTTGTTCATGAAATTTCCCTTCATGGAGGAAACCAGTTAGTGCTTCGTCTGTTACGAATGCAATACTGGATTCCACGTGCTAAAAACCTGATAAAGACAACCTTGCACAATTGTAAGACTTGTGTTGTTCATAAAAAGCTACAGAGAACTCAAATAATGGCTGCTCTACCAATAGACAGAACCGTTATTTCACGTCCATTCTCTTCCACTGGCATCGACTTCGCTGGTCCTTTCGACATAAAAAGCTACATCGGTAGGTCTTGTCGAATTAGTAAGGGCTATGTGTGCTTATTTGTTTGTTTCTCTACGAAGGCAATTCATCTAGAAGCCACAAGCGACTTGTCAACTGCCACCTTTTTAGCAGCTTTCTCTCGCTTTGTTGCTAGACGCGGCTGCCCAGCAAAGGTCTATTCTGACAATGGTACTAACTTTGTTGGCGCTTCCAAAGTACTAAAGAAAGATTTTAAAGATTTTCTGAAGGCATCTCATGATGCTCTTTTAGCTCAGTACATGCAGCAAGAAATTGCATGGCACTTCATTCCAGCAGGTGCTCCCCATATGGGAGGCCTTTGGGAAGCAGGTGTAAAGAGTTTCAAAACGCATTTTAAGAAAATGGCCGGAAGTATGAACTATACTTTCGAAGAATTCACAACTTTGCTTAACAGAATCGAAGCTTGTCTGAACTCGAGGCCTCTTACCGCCATGTCCGAAGATCCTGGTGACTTTCAATCTCTGACTCCAGGCCATTTCTTGGTCGGAGGCCCACTTCTCTCACTAGTGGAGCCAGAAATAATTGATCAGCCTCTGACGATCGTCAACCGTTGGCAGAAGGTCAAGGCAATGCATCAGCATTTTTGCACCAGGTGGAAAAATGAATATTTGAAGGAGATGCATAGGCGTGTAAAGTGGAAAGGCCCTCAATTGGATTTTAAAGTAACTGACTTAGTTGTCGTGAAAGAAGACAACTTACCCGCGAATGAATGGCGATTAGGTCGAATATATAAGACTTACACTGGTAGCGATAATAGAGTTCGCGTTGCCGATGTCCGAACCGAGCGAGGTTGTATAACTCGACCTATAGTTAAGCTTGTCGCACTTCCGTCTGAGTAGCTAAGTCACTATTCTCTGAACCATTTGCCTTTCTTGTTTTTCTTTTTCGTTTCTTTTTGTCTCGTTTCAGAATGTCCACCACCAACATCGTCAGCGATCTTCTGGAGGAGATGATTCTCCAGACAGAATCCGAGTTTGGCGCCAGTGAGACGGAGACGGTGCTAGAGTCGCCTGCGGAAAAACTCGCACTACAACGAGCTTCGGTGACAAGCGTGGTCACGGTTAGAGCCAGCAATGACGCTATGGCTAGATGTAGCTTGTGCTCGTCGGAGCATAATCTTCCATCGTGCCGGCAGTTCCTGGCTATGAACATCGAGGAGCGGTTGCGAACAGTGTTACTAAACTTTCACTGCTCCAACTGCCTCTCGAGCTCTCATATGCGAAGGGACTGTCGGAGCAATGGAAGATGTCGTCATTGTGGTGAAGACCACCACAGCTTGCTCCACTCGCGTCTACGAGTCCGAACTGGTCGAGTTCACTCCAGGAGGCCCCGTGGTAGGCATTCTCGAGCCAAGAAGGCAACCGTCCATGCTCAAGAGGAGCCCATCAGCTCAAGGCCTAGGGGCTACCAGCCAAGACGTACGTCTTTGCAGGGACCGCCGTCGCAAGTACCGCAAGCGTCTTCGGCTAGGGACCACCTCCCGAAGCGGTCCCCCCCTAGAAAGAGATTGCAGTCGCAAGCACCGAAAGCGTCTTCGGCTAGGGACCACTTCCCGAAGCGATCTCTGCCTGAGCCATCGACATCACACACTCAAAAGAGATTGCAGTCGCAAGCACCGAAAGCGTCTTCGGCTAGGGACCACTTCCCGAAGCGATCTCCACTTGAGCCACCGACATCCAGAACCCTCCAACGCGTCACCTCACTGCTCCCCACTGTCATGGTGCGGACCTGGGCAAATGGTCGCCTCGTCTCGGAGCGCGCTATCCTTGATGCCTGTCTCCCGCAGACGACAATAGCTAAAGCTTTAGTTTTAAAGTGGAAGCTGCCGACATCTGTGGTTGATGACACTGAGGTGTGCACTCTGATGATCCGGGGTCAACATGAGTCTAGCGTCCACATCGAAACGACAGCTAGGGTCGAGCGGAGGTTGGAGGTCGTGACACCAAATAAGACCATCGACGAGCGAATCAGGCAGGGATTCCCAAATTTGAATTTGGCCGATCCCAACTTCTACGTGTCATCGCCGGTCCGTATTCTGCTTGGGAGCGATGTGTATGCCCGAGTAATGCAGCCTGGGATCTTCCCATCTGGGTTTGGCATGCCACTAGCCCAAAATTCAATTTTTGGTTGGGTATTATCTGGGCAAGGTTCCTGGTAACACAAAGTTGCATCCTTGCAAGGCGGGCGGCATGTTTACGCCAGTAAACAAACACCCTGTATGTCGGTACAGCGGTGTTCGTCAAGTTTTGTTTTGATTTTATATAGCTTCTCTTTTTGTGAGCAGCGCCTCTCGCTCTCAACATATAAAACTTTGTTTATGTTTTTATATTTTTGTACTTTTCTTTGATTTTTGACGTCGGTCAATAAAGTTGAAAACTTGTCCTTTTTTGAAACCCGTGCGTTTTATTTTTCATTTAAAAATTAGTAATTTTTCAGTAGTGGAATATTCACATGTTATGTTAAAAATTCAGCAAAAATATGTTATTTCATTCTTTCACAAGGCAAGGTACCTGAGAAAGAATCAACGACTCTGTAAATATATGTTAAGTTTGGCGTTCATGTGTATTCATGTATGCACTGTCGTTGTCTCTTTCCTTTTGTATATATATTTTAGTGTTTAATTGTACATTCAAGACATAACGTCAAAAACAAAAGTTAAAATGCTCCTAGAGCGAGAGCAAGTTATTCTGTAAAAATATACTAGCCATGTGGCAGTCGACTTATTAATACTTAATATTGTAACAGCTTTAGCAGGCCATACTATTACAGCCGGTCGTTTGTTAACTTATAAGAAACAGTTTGTATATTCTTGTAAAATCGATGATAAAAGTCTCAATAAAGTACAATACAATACAATACCATATTAGGATCAATATTATTTGGATCACCCGGATCAATTTGATAATTGGACGCCATCACATCCAGCAATATTTATTTTATTACTAGCATACCCATTCCCAGCGTTACTTGGGAGTATAAATATGATATGAAAACATATTTTAAATAAACACTCAAGAACCAAATATGTTTCATTTTATTAATTTAAGAATATTTCTTATTAAAATAAAGAGTGGCTTCTTATTGAAATGAAAAGAGTTTCATCTTAGTAAAATCAAAATAAATACGATATATTGGACTTATGGCAACACTGCAGCACGAATTAATTGAGTACAACTATCCACTTAAGATGGCAGTGCGGTGAGTTGTAGACTTTCACCTCTCTCTCTCAACAAAGAGCGTGAGCTATTGTTTGCTGGTATTTTGTGCTGCTTATACAATGGCAGCATGGATTAAAATGCATGAATTCTTAAATAATTAAATAAAAAGTTTTACCAAAAACGTAGTACCCAGTAGCAGGGTCGCTTATAATAGCAATTGAATAGAGAAACAATTATTAAAATCGGTTCAGCGGTTACCCCGTGATTGAACGATAAAAATCCGAGAGAACCCTTTTATATAATAGTATAGATTAATCAGCCGATTGCATATAAAAATTTGCAATTGATAAATTGATAAAAAATTAATTTGATAAAAAAATATGTTTATTTTATATTTTTTTATTTAAGAGAACATTTTTTCAGACGTCTGCTTTATTCAAAGCTTACTCGGTTTTTTCCTCATATTTTATAATAAGTTAATTATTTTGTATATAATATAATTAAATTAGCGCCAAAATCAGTAAATTTTACCCAGAATCTATTGTATATGTGATTCGAATTAGAAACCATTTGGAACTTCTTTAATGATCTAAACCAATACGGCCCTGAGTAAATGTTTCTGTATTACAATACAATTTTCTTTTAACCTTAAACCCGTTTACATGTTTTACAACATAATCCCGTTTATCTGGGTCATATTGACCCGTAGTGTCTTTTGTATGGAAATTTTATATTTTTCAATGAGATAAAATTTAAAAGTTCTGTTATTTCATGAAAAATTAATTTTAATATGTTTTTTTCCTTTTAATATGTTTGCACAAAACATTTGCATTTTACATTCGATTTATAACCTATTGATAAATCCAATTCGATTGAGCTGCATTTGATGTGCTAGGCATTGATGGATCTGCCCCAAAAATAATAAATACAAGATTATGCCATTCGCATGTCTCCCTACGTCACGATCGACCCATTGTCAAAATCAGCTATTTTTCACTGAACAACTGTAGCTGAAAAAAAAAAATACCACAGAACTATTTCGCACTATATTTCGTCTTTTCTTGCACGAACAGAAGATCAGTGAGAAGAACAGAGAAAGTGTCTTTTCCTATCTACGTCCCGAAAGACCTAACGTCTTGCGCAGAACGGTGCAACTTTTTCTGCCTCTGATGGCGTAATCTGATTTCTATTATTTTTGGATCTGCCCCATCATTATCATCGTTATCTTCCAATATATCAGGTTCTTTGTATTTGTGAAGGTAACACGATGAACATGCACGAACATAATGCAAAGGTCAAGAAAGTTTCAAGCAATGGTCACACACAGCAGACGTTTTATTATCCTTTGTTTTGCTGTTTTCCTTTGTTATAGCTGAATTACAATACTGCGTTAGGTCGGTCGTGTGCTGACCGTACGTTGGTCTCCGTTGTAAAAACTTTAATGATAAAATGTGAAATTAAATTCAAATTTAAAATGGAATTTCTGGAAACACATTTCAGTTTTTATGACAAAAATTTTTTCTTTGATTAATCGATATTTATATATACATATATGTATATTTTTTTTTTTTATAAAAAGCGATTGCTTGATGTCATTATTTTTCTTGTTTTTGTCAAAATTACTGCTATTTATTATTATTAATACTGTTAATTTTTGCCAAGATTTTTGCAAATTTCGAGAACAAAATGTAGGAAATTTCGTCAACGAAAGCAAGTTGGAAATATGTATGGAAATATTCATGTAAATTTGTGTATAGAAGGTTTTTGGTCAATTTTTATCAACCTTGAACACCAGAGGGCGCTTAAGCACAAATTTAAAGAAAATCGGTATTAATTTTCATGTACGCTGAGTGTTTTGCTGCTATCTTCTTTGATCCAACTTGGACACCAGTTGGTGCTGTAGTACAAACTTTTTACAAAATCGCTTAAAACTACAATATGCCTACCATAGGCGTAGAAGGATATCACCAAGTGGAACTCCATTGTGAGTTTTAATGTTATGCGACTTTAATTTCCATAGCTATTCGATATCAAAACTTTGGCATGTATAGGCGGAGCCACACCCCCTTGACCAATGCCTGTCCAAAGTTTTTAGTAGAAATGCATCACCAAATAGTAATTCTATTCTAAAATTCAACGTTTTGTGACTTACTTTCATAGGCTATTCGATATAAAAAATTGTAATTGTATGGGCGGAGTCACACCTCCTTGTACAATGCCCGTCTCGGTTTTCTAGTAGATGGACATTACCAAGTGGCAACTCCATACCGAGTTTCATTATTATGCGGCATTTAACTCCAAAGCAATTTGATACCATAAGTTTGATTTATATGGGCGGTGCCATGCCCCCTTGTCCAATGCTCACTCAATTTTTCCAGTCAAAGAACAAGACTAACTAGTACATTCTTACCGAGTTTCATTGATGTGTGACTAATAGTTCGAAAGGTATACCCACAATTTGCGTAGCCGAAAAAGTGCCACACCCTTTCTCCAACGCCCATAAAATTTTACCAGTGGAACGGCACATATAAATCGAGGCCGGACACCGAATTCCAATGTTGTGCGACCTATAATTCCAAAGTTATTCGATATTGCAGATTCGGGCTGCCACGCCCCCTTGTACAATGCTCGCTGAATCACTTGTTATTAGTGAGTACTTGGGTACAACATTACAAAAACAAAATGAACGGCATTTGCCAATCTACCTTACCACAACATTCCTTAGTGTGTTATATTATTCAAACAATGATATTAAGGGTATTCGTCCTCAACCAACCTCATTAAAATATCTAATTGACCAATATATAAGTTTGTCATTTTGCATGAATACCCTTATAATATTATTTATAATATGTTGAATTTTGCGGGCTCAAGGTTCAAAATATTAAAAATGAAAAACTTATTTGTTTTGATTTTTAATTTTTATTTTCCGATATTTCGATTACCGTCGGCAATCATCATCAGGGGAATCTGAAAACATATACAATAATTTTTAACAATTCCTTTCACTTTACGCAACGTTACTTACAATTTAAACAATTAAAACATTAAGTATTTAACATTTAACAATTGACATTTTACATTTAAGATTTATATCACAGATTTTAATGGTTAACACTAGAACTTTAATAAATAAATAAACAAAAAACATCAACTTCTTCTGCCGTCAGGTTCTTAATTGTTGTTTTTAACATACTTCCTGTATATGTGTGCGCACCTGTCTGTGTCTGTTTTGTAGTTAAGTCTCTTCTCTTCTGGTAAGCTTATGATGTGGAGCATTTCTAATGTATATCGTCTAAAGTAATTGTTCTCTTGTTGTAATATCTCCACATTGTCAAAATCAGGCGTGTGTCAATGTTCTATACAGTGAGCTGCAAGTGCTGTTTTTTGTTCTAAAAATCTGCGAGCTTTTTGGTCCGATCGATGCGAAGAAATTCTTGTCCGTAGCTTGTTTTTAGTTGTCCCAACATATCGTCGTTCGTAAATTATTGTGTTCTATATCACAAAATTGAAAAAATTGAGATAAGACTGGTATATAGGCAAATTTTTCAAGATCTATCGATCTGTGCCATCAGTTTGCTTTTATCTTTTATAGTTTTCGAAATATGAGACATCGACTTTGTGCTATACAACACTGTTGTGACAGGCTTCGTAACCTATTGTGTTCTATATGCAAAAAATCGTGCATATAGAACAAAAACGCAGCAAAAATACTAAGTAAAAAAAATATTTTTTTATTTTGTTCTATATGCAAGTCTAAATAAAGTTATTAAAGTTATTATTTGGAGGCCTTTGTATTTTGCTTTTTTTTTTTGTTTTTTTTCTGGTTTTTTTCTTAGCTTCACATTGCACTTGGCAAATGAAATGAAACAAAAAAAAAAAATCCCACTTTAGATTGCAGTTGGTAAATAAAATGAAACAAAAAAGAAAAGAAAATACCCATCATAAATAACATAAGGTTAGAAGTTAAATTTTACAGCAACGTTTAAAAAAAGCTTAATACTAAGAATAAGAATGGATAAGCAATAGATAAGAAGATATCATTGGAGAAAGTAAATGATGTGAAAAGTTTATACAACTTTTTATCACTTGATGCAGTGGCATACTACAATAGGGGTATTCACGGGTTGATGCGAATTGCAAGAATGCGAAAATGCAACATATTTTTCGCACTAACGCGTGAACATCAATATTGTAACTTTACTTATTTGAATCAACGTAAAAACTTAGCCTTTTTAAAGTTTTACCCAGATGGCAACTATGCTTGAAAACACCCATAACATGAATCAGCTGTTTCGCATCACTGTTTGTGCGCTTTCGCAATAGGTTTGAGCAGTGCGTAATTCAAGAAGAGTTGCAAAATTACTTCTAATGTGTTTGTTGTTGGAACGAAGAAAAAATTCGCAATCATGCATTTTCGCATCGTCGCAACTGTGTTTCGCATCAACCCATGAATACCCTTAATAATTTGTTTAATACAAGTTAAAATATAGGTACAATTTTTTGTCTTCGTCTTTTTAACAAACTTGCTTCAATAAAAAAATCTCCGTAAATCAAGCATGAACTTCGTGGAATCAAAGTCAAATGAATTTGGTTAATTTTTTACTTGATTTTGTAGTCGAAACTTACCTTTTAAGAAATTAACAGGTATTGATTTAAGTGGACTCATAAGAACATATATATAAGACTAAGTTTAAAATCAAGTTAATATTATAATATCTATACTATTATATAAAAGGCGTCTCTCGAATTTTCATCGTTCAATCAAGGGGGTAAATAAAAAAAAGCGCTTGCGTAATAATAATATAGAATAGATATTGGATATCCTAGGATGAAAGCGCTTCTTTACAAACAAATAGTTAAAAAGCTCTTTAAAAAAAACAAAAAAAAGCTAGAAAATTTTAAAAGATGCGGGGATTGAACCCGGACCACTGCCATTGCTATCAAATGTCTTACCGCTCTGTTATTACCACGCTGTTTTGGATGCGAACAAAATGTGTATAAAAATCTGAAAAGCACATCCTCAAAGCATATCAAAACTACACATAAAAAGCGCTGTTTCTAGGAACGCTTTTTATTTTGCCGCTAGGCATCTACAGCAAAAGTAGTTTGATTAATTGGTATATAGAGCAAATTTTTCTATGAAGAGTTTAGCTCATTGGATAGAGCGCTGCCTTTGCAGTCTTGAGTTCGCAGGTTCGATCCTCAGCGGTAACGAGCGTATTTTTTAAGTCTTTTATACAATGTATATCCATCTCATTCTCTCTACTGTAAAACATATCTTTCTTCTCTATCGTGTAACGAAATGAAGTAAATTGACCTTGAAATTTCACTCCTCAATATTCTCGTTCAAATTTCGAAGCGCCGCCTAAGAAGTTTCACTTCAAAAATTTGTTCATTCATTTTTTATGTATGAAACTTTAAGTTGAATTGACGTGTCGATATCGGAAAGAGCTGATTAGCATAATAACTTAAGTTTGGTAGCACCTAGAAAAAAAAAAGAAAAGAATTCATAAATAATATGAGCATAGTTATAGTGTGAACTAAAATTTCTAAGTTTGGTCAAAAACAAAAAAACTTATGAAGATTGAAAAAAAAAATTGTAAAAAACTCAAGTTGTCTGGATTTTGTGCAAAAAAATATTAAAAATGTTTGTAATATTTTAGTTCACACAGAAACTACACATGTGGAAAGTATGCGGTTAAAATTTGGAGATAATTGGACAAGGTAATTTTGAGTAACGATGGTAACCAGGTATAAAATATATCATACATAAAAAATGTTAAAAATTAATAAAACATTTTTTTGTAAATAATTTTTTGGTGTATTTATTCACCCAAAAAAAAAAATTTTCATTATCTCTTACCGTTTTCCTGTAAAAATTTTTTAAATTTTCACTCGAATAACGAGCGCACCAAGTAGGGACATGCCTTAATAAAACGTTAATAAAATAATTTTTTTCATTTTTAACATTATCTTCTTCAAGAAACTTTTTAAATATATAAATTAATTTTAATTAATTTAAAATTAAAAAATATATAAATTTTATAATATCAGAAAGTTTTAATGACTCTATAAGCAAAAATATGCAGCATAAATCTTGCATATGTAGAAAATATGCAGCATATTTCTTGCATATGCTTTTGCATATTTTTTGCATAAAATTTGCATATCATAGATATGGAGTAAAAAATGCATTCAAGAAGTGAAAATTAGTACAAATCCAAAATTTGACTGCAATCAGATTTCAAATAAATTTTGCATATAATTCCGCTGTCTACTAATAACACAGTGTGACGAAATCGACAAAAAAAAAGCACAACCAAACTTTATAGAAATTCTTAAGACATGTTGTGAGTCCATTGCACTTGGTCTGGCCTCTCAATGTCGTCACAATTTTTTTTTATTCGTTTTTAAAGTTGAAGGGTCCGATTTTTGTTGCGCCGACGTTCATTGAATTTTTACAGCTATTTGCCTTGTTGGAAATGAAAAACAAATTCCACTTCTTTTCAGTAGAATTTCACGTAGAACAATGCTATTGTAGGCAACACAAGTTGACTGGCGTTGCAGAGGAAATTTGCCTCGTGTATTCCGATTACCAAATGGATTTTAAACTGCCTGATGGAAAGAAACGCATTCAGTTTCTCAGAACAAAATATATTTATTCATAACTTGAGTCCAACAATTTATAACAGTTAAAATTCCTATTTCAATAAAAGATTTCATTTAATAATGAATTATAAACTCATGAATATATAGTACATACTTTTGTGGTATGGAAACCAGAATAAAAAAATTTTGGCAGCAATTACGCACGTCCAGCAAACGAGATTTCAAGTAAAGGGAAAGAAAAAGGAAGTCTTGTTCTTTTCTTCGATGCTTTACTTCCGCCATCCATTTTGCTCATTTTCTCGTTTGTTTGACATTCGCAAAGTGTAAATCAAAAATGACAAAAAATGACAATTGTAAAAGATTGTTAATTAAGAAAGTAAATTTTATGTAAATTTTTAGCAGTGGCGGTAACATCCCACCCCCCAGTATGACGAGAGTTAGCTCGAGGTCCTACTGCTTTTGTTGCGCCACATCCAGAACTGCTAACTTCGATGTAGGTCGTTCAAGAACTCCAGTCGTAGTTAAAACCTTTGCACTGCGTACCTGACCATCCTTCGCCAGTCTTGTCGCAATAATTTTTCCTCTTGGCCAAACGTTGCGGGGGCTACAGGGGTCAACCACAATTACCAGATCACCCTCACTGAGTGGTTTAACCTTTTCAAACCATTTTGACCTGCATGTCAATGTAGGTAGATACTCTGCCACCCACCTTCGCCAAAATTGTTGAGCATACTGTTGTGAACTTAACCAGCAATGTTTAAGCACTATAGCACTATCGCTGCATGTCGACAGTGGTTTCATACCGTTTGAACAGCCTATCAGCAGATGATTTGGTGTAAGAGCCTCTTGAGTATCTTCGTCTAAAGGGACGTACGTCAGAGGTCTCGAATTCACTATGTTTTCGACTTCAGCCATCATGCTTCGGAGCAGTTCATCACTTGGACAGCGATTTGGCATTATTGCATAGAGAACAACTTTGATAGAACGCACAAGCCGTTCCCAGGCCCCTCCCATGTGAGGTGCCGCTGGAGGGTTAAAGCTCCACTTTGTTGTTGCAGTTGTAAAACTTCGAACCAGCTCGTTTTTGTCTACCTCTTCGATTGTTTCTCGTAGCTCTCTTTCGGCACCGATAAAGTTAGTACCGTTATCGCTAAAAAACTCTATAGGTGTTCCACGCCGTGCGATAAAATTCCTAATGGCCATTATGCATGAGCTTGTGTTAAGCGAGTTAACGACTTCAACGTGAATGGCTCTGATGGTAAGACACGTAAATAATGCACCATATCTTTTTTCTTTGTGACGATTGACTATAACCATTATTGGTCCAAAGAAATCGAGGCCGGTAAAAGAGAATGGTGCGACATATGCTGAAAGTCGTGCTCGTGGTAGTTTAGCCATTTGAGGATGTTGCGGCATAACTTTTTTTATTTTGCACATTTGACAACTTCGCACGATGGTTTTGAAGATAGATCTTAAACGAGGAACATATATTGTTTGCCGCAATTCATTTATAGCTGTTTCATTGTGCATATGATAAAGCCTCTCGTGGTGGTACATAATAATTAATTTGGTGACATAGCTGTCTTTCGGAAGAATAATAGGTCGCTTCTGTTCCCAAGGCACATTGGCTTCGTCAATCCTTCCATCAACACGCAACACTCCGCTTGGATCTAAATACGGGGATAGTTTATATAAAGTACTAGATTTTGTAATTTTGTTATTTAACCTTAAACTGGCAATTTCTTCTTTAAAAACTTCGCTCTGTGTCAAGCGATACACAATTACCTCAGCACTCTGCATTTCGCTTTGTGTGAGTTCACCTAGCTCAATTGGTTCTTGCTTAACTTTATTTTTAAGATGTGCAATAAAGCGCACGATGTATCCTGCTGTGCGTAGAAGTCTCTTCCATTTAGAAAAACGGCGCATTTCGAAAAATGGCTCCTCCGAAATTGTCACGCATACATTCAGCTTCAGCTCTTCTGTAACATTATTCGCATTCTTTTCCATTTGAGGCCACTCACTTTTATGACGTAACAATATTTCAGGCCCATTTAACCATCGACTTTGCGGACTGAGATCAGGCTGCTTAGCCCATTTAGTTGCTTCGTCGGCAACGTTAAGCTTTCCTGGAATCCAATGCCAATCAGATAAATCGGATATATCGAGAATTTCACTCACTCTGAAGGCGACGAACTGATGATATTTTCGATGGTCCGAATGCAGCCAGCCAAGAACAGTCTTCGAATCTGACCAAAAAACCATGTTATTTATTTGAATCGTATGATTTTTTCTTATATTGTTGGCAAACCTTGCTCCTATTAGCGCTGCCATAAGTTCGAGCCGAGGGATTGACAACAATTTAAGTGGTGCGACCCTAACTTTAGATCCGATCAAAGAGCACACGATATCGTCTTCTCTCGCAATTCTAAAATAGCTTACAGCAGCGTAACCACTCTCGCTTGCATCGACAAAGGTGTGTAATTGTACGTCTACGTCCTTGTAATTATTTAAATGTCGAATATAGCAACGTGGAATTTTGATGTGTTCGAGCGTGGACAAAGTGTTCAACCATCTTTTCCACTTGTCAGTTAAAGTGGCAGGAATATGTTCATCCCAACCAACTTTACTACGCCAGATTTCCTGTAGCAATATTTTTAGGTTCATCAAGAAGTTACTAATCAATCCGAGAGGATCATAGATTGACATCAAAATTCTTAGAAGTTCTCTTTTCGTAGGTGTCTTGGTGCCGAGGAAAATTGCATTGTTCTTGGTGGCTGCTGATAATTTAAAGGTTATAAAATCGTTGGAAGGATTCCAAAATACGCCGAGTACCTTTTCTAGCTCTGCCTCTCCGCTAATGTTCAAGCTTTTAACATTTGAGTTCTCGGTCTCTTTGAGGTACTTTAGAACGTCTGGATTATTGGAAGACCAATTTCTAATATTAAAACCACCTTTAAAATGAATATATCTCACCTCTGAAACCAATTTTACCGCTTCCTCAACGGTGTCAGCCGAATCCAAGAAATCGTCTACGTAATGGTTTTCTAATATTGCATTTACCGCTTGTGGGAATTTAGTTTTGAACTTCATGGCGTTTAAATTTTTTATGAATTGTGATATGCAAGGTGCACATGATAGTCCAAAAGGTAAAACGTTCATTACGTATACATCTGGTTCTGTCTCGCTGCTGTCACGCCACAGAAAACGTTGCATATCTTGGTCTTCTCTTCGGATCACGACTTGGTGGAACATCTCTTCGATGTCTCCACAAACAGCCACATTTTTTTGTCGAAACCTGAACAAGACTGCTGGCAGCGATACCAGGAGATCTGGTCCTTTTATCAGCAAGGAGTTTAAAGATGTGCCATGCGATCTTGCTGCTGCGTCCCAAACGATACGCGCCTTTCCAGGTTTATTTGTGTTATAAACAACGAAAATTGGTAAGTACCAAATGTTTCGGCCAGACGTTTGCTGGAACTCTTCCGTGGTGAGTTTACGCACATAACCTTTTTTTAAATAATATGAAATAGTTGATTTTAAAATTTCACGTTGCTGTGGTACCACATTTAGCTTTCTTTCTAAACAGACTAGACGTTTTTTTGCCATCTGATAACTATCAGGTAAATTGAAATTATCGAATCGCCATAAGAGCCCAGTCTCAAAGTGACGATCCGACTGCTGTTTTGAATAGCGATTTAGTATTTTTAATGCTCGTTCATCCTCTGCTCCGATCAGATTGTCCTTCGATGGGACAACACCTATATTTTCTATAGAGTTATGCAATTTAATTATTTCTAGTAATTTGTTACAAATTTCTATACTGCACTCACAGATGTGATAATTACCATAGCCAAATGTATTTGTATATTTCTTCATTATGCCATACGCAAGCCAACCTAGACGAGTGCGAATAGCTACTGGTTCATTTGGACCTCCTTCTTTAATGGCAATAGGTATACCCAGCTTCCAATTGTTGACGCCTAGAAGTATTTGTGGCACCGCATTTCTATAACTTGCAATTGGTAAATTTTTCAAGTAGCTAAACTCTTGACTTAACTTCTCGTAATCCAATGATTGTGTTGGTAAGGACAACTGGCTCACTGTATGCACGCAAATGGTCAATTGCTTCTCGCTTGCACCGGAAATCTTTATATTTAGTTGCTGCGAGGAGTTTTCCATTCTTTCAATTTTGTTTGTCCACTTGAGACACAGCGGATGTGGATGGCCGTGCAAATGAAGCTCTTCAGCAATGTTTTCATCTATGAGGCTGACAGACGATCCCTCGTCGATAAAGGCAAAGGTGTTGACGCTCTGACCGTAATTTCCATGCACCACTATTGGGATTATTTTAAAAAGTATATTTTCGCTTTGTGCATTGTGTGCATTGCAATTTTGAGCTGGCGATTTTAAGTCAGCTGTTTTTGACAGCTTGTTGTCTTGAGAGGAGCGATGAAGGAGAGCATGATGTTTATACAGACAGTTATCCACTCCACAAACCTTATTTGTTCTACATAAACCGCTGTGTTGTCGTAAACATTGTTTACATAGTTTGTGTTTTCTTATGATGTTCCATTTATCATCGCGAGTCGCAGCTTGAAATTGCTTGCAGTTTGCAACATTGTTGCAGACTCCATTGCAAACGCAACATTTGTTTTTGTCGCTCTCTGCATGTGTATGGAGAAATGCTTTTTTGTGTCTGAGATTAACAGATTCTTTCTCATCGTTTCTGGCAACATTATTTGACACATTGACACTGCTCGCAGATAATCCGACTTCATAAAACCAATTTACAAATTCCTGGAGGTTAGGTTTCATATTAATTTTCGTCAGATTCAGTTTATGTGTGCCCCAAATAATTTGATAGTAGGCTGGGAGTTTGTCAATAAGGTCCTGCAGCAATGAGGAATTGTTTAACTCATCGTGTAGACCACATGCTTCGATTGTTGCTTGCAGGCCTTTAATGTGGACAGCAAACGCAGTAAATGTTTCCAGCTTATTGGCGTTTATTGGAGGAGCTAGCTTTATTCTATTTTTAATAGATTGTAAAATTTTTTCTGGTTGACCGAAAAGCATTTTTAGCGTCATCATAACAGCAGATATGCATGATGGATGAATTAAAATATGTTGTACTGCACGTAGCGCTTCTCCTCGCAGTGATCGCTGTATTCTAATAAGATTTTCTGCGTCGGTAAGACCACAAACTTTGGTCGACCACTCGAACGTTGAGCTAAACAAGGGCCATTCTTCTGGGATCCCGGAGAAAATCGGCAAGTCCTTTGGCACTGATTGACGAGCGTGTACTTGCTCACTTGACAAATTTGGACACTTGAGTGACTGCTCCCTAGACGTGGTGAACAATGAAGAATTTAGGATTTGACGAGGTGTTAAATTATCTTGCAGATTTTGTGTATACAACGGCGCTGCTTTATTTTGAAAGGTGGTGGTGGCCAAAATTGGTGCATTGATAGAAAAATTAGGTTGTACGGACGATTTTTGGGGCGCAGCATTCATTGTTGAATTTATTGGCTGCATATGTTGCAATGTGACATCAGTGCATGACGTCACAGCTGTGATATTTGACACAGCTTGGAGAACTGGGATTTCTTCCCGCGGTGCAGCTAATGAATTAAGTAGGCTTGTCGTGCAGGTTAGTGGAGTCACTTCATCTTCAAATCGAATATGCGAAAGGCTTGATCTTGAAGGATTTGGCTGCGAATTTAACCACTCGCGTACGGTTTCATTATGAATACTGCTACCATCAGTTACTTCATTGTCGTCTTCCAGAAGTTTATATTTTTCCCTAACATAGTTCATTTGGATAGTTCTTTCTTCTTCTAAGCGCTGTAGCTCAAGAACTATTCTACGTGATCGCGATGCATTTGACGCAATAGATGGTGGTGTAGAAGATAACGTTGCTTCTTGACGGCATGAAGAGTGCGAAAGTTCTTCGCTAATTGTCTTTTGACAACTGTGGCAAATCCAGCAAGTGTCTGTCGATACAATTGCTGGGTTTGTACAGAGCAAATGATATTGCGAAAGGCATTTGGTACATTTTATCGTATCTGTATCTAATGGGTTTGTACATGCATGGCAGTTAGGTGGTGGATTTCGTGGTAGGGGTTCACTAGGTATGGTGTCTGTAGGTTGGCCCTGTTTTGAAGAAAAACTCATTTTGTACTCACCGCGTGTGACAAGACTGGATGGTTTGCAGGTTATGGTTGGCGATTTGCAGGCTGGTGAAGTCAATCACAAAAGAATTTTAATTAATGTAGGCAACACAAGTTGACTGGCGTTGCAGAGGAAATTTGCCTCGTGTATTCCGATTACCAAATGGATTTTAAACTGCCTGATGGAAAGAAACGCATTCAGTTTCTCAGAACAAAATATATTTATTCATAACTTGAGTCCAACAATTTATAACAGTTAAAATTCCTATTTCAATAAAAGATTTCATTTAATAATGAATTATAAACTCATGAATATATAGTACATACTTTTGTGGTATGGAAACCAGAATAAAAAAATTTTGGCAGCAATTACGCACGTCCAGCAAACGAGATTTCAAGTAAAGGGAAAGAAAAAGGAAGTCTTGTTCTTTTCTTCGATGCTTTACTTCCGCCATCCATTTTGCTCATTTTCTCGTTTGTTTGACATTCGCAAAGTGTAAATCAAAAATGACAAAAAATGACAATTGTAAAAGATTGTTAATTAAGAAAGTAAATTTTATGTAAATTTTTAGCAGTGGCGGTAACAGCTATAATAAAATAAATACGATAAAATACAAAATGAAGCGTGTAGCGAAGCAAATTCCTTAATTTTTCTTTAATTTCATAAAAAAAATTAGTGTTTCTATAAATTTAAATGATATAATGCTGCATGAATGACATCTTTTCATCTTTTCACAAAAATTGAAATTATTACACTGTGTAATTCAAATGAATTAAATAAAATCTGCGATTGGAAATATATAAGTATCAATACCCCTTTTCAAATTCTTTAGAAATCGCAATTTTTAAGTCTTCAGTTTTTGGAAAGTTTATAACTTCCGCAGCAATTTCTTCCACCATAAACGTTAAAACATTATTTAAAATAGTGTGAAACGTCGAAAAACAAATTGAAGAGATTTGAAACCTCTCTAATGGTGTTTTTGTTGCTGCAAAAGAATTTGCTAAAAACATTCAAATTCTTTTCATTAATAAACTTATGTATCTATCATATACCACAAAAACGAAAGTATTTCTGTCTCAGCGTCTTTTTGTGGCCGCTCACCTTTATATTTTCTTTTGGAATAGTAGCTGATGTTGCCATACCGCTCGATTAAATAATATGCGGTCTCCCTCTCAACGCGAAAATTTGTTTTAAACTTAAAATATATAATGTCATAAAAACATTTTAATTTCAAGACCATTCTTACTTGGTTTTCTGTGTATTTATTTGAAACACTTCCAATAAAATCCACTACGCGATGATCCTCACCCCTTTAATGGAGTAGCATTTCCATTAGATCTTCGTCATCGGACGAAGAAGAAGAGGATTCCAGCAATTAATTTTTAATAAAACAGACCACTCATGTGGCTATTTCGTCAATATTAGCCATTTTATGTTTAATTATAATAAATATTTGTAATTTGTAAAGAAGCTCACTTTTAAATAGAATGTCAATACAATGTTCAATATTTTCTTAATATGTCACTTTTTTGTTTCTTCAGTTGGTAGCATTTGAGGGCAGAACTCTGACACCGTCCATCTTGAGAGTGCAAAAGTGCTGCATCTATATCTATATCTATATACTATTATATAAAAGGGTTCTCTCGAATTTTCATCGTTCAATCAAGGGGGTAAATGCTGAACCGATTTTAATAATTTTTTCACTATTCAATTGCTATAATAAGCGACCCTGCTACTGGGTACTACGTTTTTGGTAAATCTTTTTATTTAATTATTTAAAAATTCATGTATTTTAATCCATGCTGCCATTGTACAAGCAGCACGAAATAACAGCAAACAATAGCTTAAGCTCTTTGTTGAGAGAGAGAGGTGAGATTCTACAACTCACCGCGCTGGTCTCTTGAGTGGACAGTTGCACTCAGTTAATTCCTGCTACAGTGTAGCCATAAGCCCAATATATCGTATTTATTTGCGTGCCACTCTTTTTATTTCAATATCTACTGAGTTAAATAATCCAATAAATATATTGAGATAAATTTTACAGCATCCTAATATATTAAAATGAATAGTGGTTTGTTCGGATGCTTAAAACTTGAAAACGACTGGACCAAATTAGATACTTCCTTCTGTGAATTTGTTCGTAATTGTTACGCGAAGGTTTTGGAAAAAATGCACGGAACATTGGACAAGGAGGCGGGGCACCTCCAATACAACCCAAATCTACGATAGCGAATAGCTTTGAAATTATAGGTCGCATAGCATCGGAATTCGGTGTTCTACCTCAATTTACAAGTGCCGTTCCACAGGAAAAATTTTATGGGTGTTGGACGTGGGGCGTGGCACTTTTTCAGCAGACCAAATTTTCGGTATATCTTTCAAGCTATAAGTCACACATCAATGAAACTTGGTAAGAGCGTACTATTTAGTCGCGTCCTTCGACTAGCAAAATTAAGCAAGCATTGGACAAGGGGGTGTGACACCGCCCATATAATTAAAAAATATGATATCGAATAGCTTTGGAAATACATGTCGCATAACAATAAAACTCAGAATGGAATTACTATTAGGTGATGTCCTTCTATGTTCTAGAAAACTGAGACGGACTTTGGAAAAGAGGGTGTCGTTCCGCCCATTCAAGCTAAATTTGTGATAAAGAATATCTTTGGATATAAATGTTGCACAACAATGTTACTCAGTATGGAGTTGCAACTTGGTGATATCCTTCTACTGAAAAACTGGGACAGACAGGTCTTTCCATGTATAGTGGTTGGCATGTACGTTGAGTGTTTTAACGTTATCTCTTTTGGGCCATCTTGAACACCAGAGGGCGCTGTAGTACAACATTTTTTGCAAAACCACCTTAAACTCCCAAAACGTTCATGCGATTAGAATGAAAATTGATATATAGTGGTTTTTGTGTACGTTGAGTGTTTTTCTGCTATCTTTTTTGACGCATCTTGAACACCAGAGGGCGCTGTAGTATAACTGTTTTTACAAAACCACCTCAAACTCCTGAACCGCTCATGCGATTAGAATGAAAATTGGTATGTAGTGGTTTTCAGGTACGGTGAGTTTTTTTTTATCTCCTTTGATCCACCTTGGACACCAGATGACGCTGTAGTATTACCGCCATGTAAAACTGGCTAAATAGAATTTTTTGTTATTTTTGTACGTAATATTTTTTTATTTTTATATATTATTCAAACTTGACTTATACATTGCGTTTCTTAATAAATGAAGTATATAACCAGAAAATTTGGTAGCGCTATATAGAAAAATGGCTTTGCAACAGTCAAAAATGCATAAAAGTGGCCAGTTTTGCTCGCCACTGTAGTTGCTGGGTGCAGCAACGCGCGCCGGGAAAAAGCTAGTATGAAATAAAGTTCTTATTGAGTGAAATCACATTGCTTTTCATTTCTCCAATACATATTACATTTTGTTCTATATGCTATAAAACAAGAATAGTTTCGTAAATAAGTGCATATAGAACAAATTATTTTTTTTTTAAACGCATCTTACTCTAAAAAACGCTTCCAAAGATGAAAATTTTTTTTGACAGAAAAATCCACAATCTCTTGAACTTTCATTGGTATGAAAATCGCGGCAGATTTTTCGGTTCAGTTTTTTACTAAACTTTAAACTTGATTTACCAAAAAAACATTTTTGTCATATAGAACAGAATAATTTGCGAACGACGATATGCCTGGTCACATACGTTGGACCCGTCACCGTTGCATGTAATTTTGTAAATTACATTGGATTTGTCAAGTTTATCAATTTTTGTTTTTGTGTTACTGTACAATTGTTGTACAGTATTATTTGTTTTTAAAGCTAATTTTATTTTTTCTTTGTTATACAACCTTGAATTTATAATTCTCTCCGAAAGTCCTGGGATGTATGTCATAGACTTGAATATTTTGGTGTTGTTATCTTCTTTATCCTCCTTGTTTTTCATTTTGTAATATTTGTCAATTAAGCCTTCTATTGTCATTTTCGGGAATTCATTTTTTCGCAATATAGTCGTGATTTAAATGATATTGTCACGATGAAATTCTTTATTACTAATATCCAGGACTTTGTTTATAAAGTTATAAGCAGTATTTATAATTACTCGTTTGGGGTGTTTCGAGTAAAAATTGATGAGACGTCCGGAGGCCATAGATTTTTTATACCAATCGATAATTAATTTGTTGTCATTTCTTATTACGAGTGTGTCTAGGTAGGTTAATTGTCCATTATTTTCTTCCTCCTTGGTGAATTTAATATTTCAAAAATATATTATACTAATTGAACAAAGAGGACTATGATCGAAAAATGCGAATTTTAGTGAGAGACATAGGAACATTCAAAATTTTAAACAGAGACCCAACACTTACACTCCAACAAAAAAACAACGTTTTTGGTGAATTTCTTTTTAAAAGTAAGGAGATTACAATGAACGAAAAAAGAAACATCTGCACGAATACAGCAACAGCGCCGAGAGTCTATGGACTTCCTAAAATTCATAAGGATGGCACACCACTACGACCAATTTGCTCCTTTATTGGATCACCTTCATACGGACTGAGTAAATACCTAACTCAAATTTTAAAGAATATAACACGAAATTCACACTATAACGTAACGAATGCAATAGAGTTTAAAAACAAAATTAACAACACACATATATATGACGATGAAACCATAATATCATTTGATGTTATATCACTATTTCCCAGCATTCCAACAGACACTGACACTGACAAGACACTGGAAACACTTGAGACGAAACCCAGACTTATGACTAAATATGTCGATGATCTATTTGCAATAGTGAAAACAGATCAAATACAAATAACTCTAGATGCACTGAACAAATTTCACAAAAATATTAAATTCACCAAGGAGGAAGAAAATAATGGACAATTAACCTACCTAGACACACTCATAATAAGAAATGACAACAAATTAATTATCGATTGGTATAAAAAATCTATGGCCTCCGGACGTCTCATCAATTTTTACTCGAAACACCCCAAACGAGTAATTATAAATACTGCTTATAACTTTATAAACAAAGTCCTGGATATTAGTAATAAAGAATTTCATCGTGACAATATCATTAAAATCACGACTATATTGCGAAAAAATGAATTCCCGAAAATGACAATAGAAGGCTTAATTGACAAATATTACAAAATGAAAAACAAGGAGGATAAAGAAGATAACAACACCAAAATATTCAAGTTTATGACATACATCCCAGGACTTTCGGAGAGAATTATAAATTCAAGGTTGTATAACAAAGAAAAAATAAAATTAGCTTTAAAAACAAATAATACTGTACAACAATTGTACAGTAACACAAAAACAAAAATTGATAAACTTGACAAATCCAATGTAATTTACAAAATTACATGCAACGGTGACGGGTCCAACGTATGTGACCAGGAATATGTTGGGACAACTAAAAACAAGCTACGGACAAGAATTTCTTCGCATCGATCGGACCAAAAAGCTCGCAGATTTTTAGAACAAAAAACAGCACTTGCAGCTCACTGTATAGAACATGGACACACGCCTGATTTTGACAATGTGGAGATATTACAACAAGAGAACAATTACTTTAGACGATATACATTAGAAATGCTCCACATCATAAGCTTACCAGAAGAGAAGAGACTTAACTACAAAACAGACACAGACAGGTGCGCACACATATACAGGAAGTATGTTAAAAACAACAATTAAGAACCTGACGGCAGAAGAAGTTGATGTTTTTTGTTTATTTATTTATTAAAGTTCTAGTGTTAACCATTAAAATCTGTGATATAAATCTTAAATGTAAAATGTCAATTGTTAAATGTTAAATACTTAATGTTTTAATTGTTTAAATTGTAAGTAAAGTTGCGTAAAGTGAAAGGAATTGTTAAAAATTATTGTATATGTTTTCAGATTCCCCTGATGATGATTGCCGACGGTAATCGAAATATCGGAAAATAAAAATTAAAAATCAAAACAAATAAGTTTTTCATTTTTAATATTTTGGACCTTGAGCCCGCAAAATTCAACATATAAAAGCATTTAAATAGGTCGGAAAATAAATATAATTATTTATAATATACTAAAAAATGCATAAATTTTAAATGGATATATAATTGAATAACATTAATATCATGCTAAATTCATTAAAATCATTATTATACTACTTAAGCAGCATTTTAATTTAAAAAATTTTATCAATTTAGAAAAAACTCGCATCAAAATATAAATTCCCACGATAATCCTATGAAAATCTTAGTTTTCCATCGGAATCCAAGAATACCCACATTTTAGCATTTCTCAACGAAAATGCAACCCAGCGTTAATATGGAATGTCAAAAGCACGAGCTAGTAGAGCATGTCTCTACTCATAGCGTTGATCGTACGTCACCCCCTCAAATTCATTTTTACGGGATGAGGTCGACGCAATGCATGAAGTCATATTTTGTGTTGCTTCATAAGAACCCATTGTTTCTAGTCTAGCTGTCAAAGGCCGACCGACCTAACGTAGTATTGTAATTCAGCCATTAAGCATATAAGCTTCGAATCTACTTCGTAGTTTCTAATCCAGTAAAAACAGTGAATGAAACAAGAGTGAACAACATTCATTTGATATTTAAATTATTTATTTATTTTTTACCAAAACTTGTGGCATTCGAAGTGATTCTGTAAGGCGTTTTAGCTTCATACCAATCAAACTCAAAGCAATTCTTAGGCCGTGTGTTATCCGGAAACTTTTAACTCGGATGACGAAATTTTGACAGTCTGAATGAAATTATTTGGCAGATGTGAGATAAATATGACCGTCAAAAATTCATGTAGTTCCAGGGGCTAGTATAAATTCTGATAATCGACAAGAGAATTTTTGACACAAGCAAATATAGAAAAAGATTTTGTTTTTGCTTCCGACAGCATAGCAACCAGTAGTGGAAAATATTTGCATAAAATACTGTTAATTTTCGTATATATGAGCAATTTTGCAAATTAAATTAAATTCTTGCGCTACTACACTACCGATATCTAAAACGTCAAAATTTCTAGCTGTCAAAATTTCATAGTCCTTTTGCCACAGTAAAAATTACAATTATAGTTTGACAGAAATTGCATTCAAGTCAGAAACTTCTTTTTTTCCACGAGTGAAAAGTTTCCGAATAGCACACGGCCTTATTAATTGTTTCGTTGGGGTGTTGCATTGCTTTTCCAATTGATTGTTAGCATGATAAAAAGCAAATACTAAAATACAACACAAAACAGAACACTGCACATGCACAACAGATCCATATAAAAGCCATGTTTTCATACGTGTAAGTGTGCAGAAGTATGAAAAGTACATACGCCAACGACAGAATAATGCTGTCTCTCACTTCTAATGTACTCACATTTGCAAAAAAATTTAGAAAGGATTGCACAATAGAAAAAATAAGTGAAAAAAGTACTACAAAAACTGATCCTTCATATAAATCGTATGGTAGAAAATGTCGGGTCATTTTGACACAGATAAACGTATAGTGCAGATGTCAGCTTTTTGTCTCTGCAATGTACATATGTCACATATGTAAAATTTTTTTCACTCTGGTTGCAAAGACAAAAGTCCAAAAAATTGAATGGTAATTTTGTTTTTTTTAATTTTTCATTTTTAATATGTTTTTTATGCAAATAAAAAGTGCCTCGGGCCAATATGACCCGATAAACGGGTTTAAGGTTAATATATTAGGTCCTTAATTATCAAACGTTTCATTGATACGGTATAACTCTAAACACCTGTTTTATATGTTATTCTAATAAGAAACATTTTGAGACTTCTTTTTCGATGCAACTGAATACGGCCCTTTGTGGATGTTCATGTATTTGTGTCCACCAACACGAATTAAAAAAAAATACCACACTTTTGTGCAATAACATCACTTCCTTATAGAACGTTTACACATGAGGATTAAGAGAAAGAAGATTAGCCTAATCTCCTACTGTAATCTCAACTGTTTACATTAGCGTGATCGAAATTAACTTTGACATTTCGTTGCTTTGTTTTGTATCATGTATTTACCTTCAGCCATGTTTTTATGTATTTGTTGTTGCAGACATTTTCCTTCACCAGACAATTATTTACCATTTCATTTTATTAACCCTAGAATACTAAACATAGCCTGTGAGGCGAAGCAAGTTTACCTCAGATCCAAATATGTGGCCTGCAAAAAAGCCTTTAGTATATGTAATGTATTTTAAAAAATGAATTGTTTTTGTTAATTTTTTTTACTTAATATGTAATAAACATGTTTTTGTCTTTGTTTTAATATATTTTTATTTTTTTTAAAGTAAAATATGGATTTTATATAAAAATCGCCTCCCAGGCGAAGTTTAGCATTAGAGGACTAAAAAATATGTTTAGTATTCTAGGGTTAATTCTTTATAGTGTTGCATTTTTTAAGGAATTAACCATGTTCACAGCGTTGCAAACCTTTTTTGAGGAGATTAGCAAGTAGATAGTTTCTAATCTCGTTCCGAAGAGATTAACTTTTGTATGGCTAATCTCGTCAAAATCAACAAGATTCGCGAGTTAATCTCCTCAAAGTGCTTAATCTCGATTTATAGCCATATTTTGTAGAACGAACGCAGTCACTTGCGTTAAGATTTTCAGTCTGGCAATGCTTTTTTCATATGAAGTAAAACAAAGTCTCTTTCTCACTCAGAAATGTTCTACTAAAATATATTGCCAGATAAGAAAACCCGAAGTGACGTGATTGCGTGCGTTTTACAAAATATGGCCATTAATCTCTATATGTAAACGCATTATTATATCTTAGTTCTTTGGTGTTTTCTCTTCATGCAAATCAGAAGTGAAAAATCAAGTGTTCACTACTTATAGCGTTTTCTCTTCTCGAAAAAATTCTGCATTTATTCTGCCCTTTTTGAGAATTCTGCACTTTTTGTGTTCTTTTCTCAAACAAATTTTGACTTATAATATTAAATCGTGTTCTTTTCGCGAAAATTGTGACCTGAAAAATATAAAAAACTAGCCTTTTCCCGGCGCGCGTTGCTGCACCCTGCAACTATATGGGAACATAATAGGTATATTCAAAAATTTTCTAAGAGTCATAGTTTAACACCTCTGTCATTTTCCACTGCTCGTTACAGTTTCCCAGTAGCAGGAGATCATCAAATAGTAACTCCGTTTTGAGTTTGTATGTGACTACTACTTTTACATTCAAAGCTATTCGATAATACAAATTTTAATTGTATGGGCGGAGCCACACCCCCTTACATAATGCCCATTCCAGTTTTCTAGTAGATGGCCCAGACATTACCCAGTTTTAGTACAGTTGCCGATAGTGAGCATACAAACTATTTATTGGATTATTTAACTCAGTAGATATTGAAATAAAAAGAGTGGCACGCAAATAAATACTATATATTGGGCTTATGGCTACACTGCATGGTATAATAATACATGGTAGCATTGACAACTGCTTATTTTCTCTTCAACAGGAAAACATAAACTGTCAAAAACAGCTTTTTGTGGAAATACATCAGCAGCTGCTGTGGTTGTTGTTTTTTTCACTTCAACGTTTTCAACATTGCTTGTGTTTTCAATGGCGGATTGTGAGCGCTCTCTTTTTGAGTATATTTTTTGACAGTAGATGATTTCCCAAGCAACTGTCAATGCTACCTTGTATTATTATACCATGACTATAGCAGGTATTAACTGAGTGCAACTATCCACTCAAGAGACCAGCGCGGTGAGTTGTAGAATCTCACCTCTCTCTCTCAACAAAGAGCTTAAGCTATTGTTTGCTGTTATTTTGTGCTGCTTGTACAATGGCAGCATGGATTAAAATACATGAATTTTTAAATAATTAAATAAAAAGATTTACCAAAAACGTAGTACCCAGTAGCAGGGTCGCTTATTATAGCAATTGAATAGTGAAAAAATTATTAAAATCGGTTCAGCATTTACCCCCTTGATTGAACGATGAAAATTCGAGAGAACCCTTTTATATAATAGTATATAGATATAGATATAGATGCAGCACTTTTGCACTCTCAAGATGGACGGTGTCAGAGTTCTGCCCTCAAATGCTACCAACTGAAGAAACAAAAAAGTGACATATTAAGAAAATATTGAACATTGTATTGACATTCTATTTAAAAGTGAGCTTCTTTACAAATTACAAATATTTATTATAATTAAACATAAAATGGCTAATATTGACGAAATAGCCACATGAGTGGTCTGTTTTATTAAAAATTAATTGCTGGAATCCTCTTCTTCTTCGTAGTGGATTTTATTGGAAGTGTTTCAAATAAATACACAGAAAACCAAGTAAGAATGGTCTTGAAATTAAAATGTTTTTATGACATTATATATTTTAAGTTTAAAACAAATTTTCGCGTTGAGAGGGAGACCGCATATTATTTAATCGAGCGGTATGGCAACATCAGCTACTATTCCAAAAGAAAATATAAAGGTGAGCGGCCACAAAAAGACGCTGAGACAGAAATACTTTCGTTTTTGTGGTATATGATAGATACATAAGTTTATTAATGAAAAGAATTTGAATGTTTTTAGCAAATTCTTTTGCAGCAACAAAAACACCATTAGAGAGGTTTCAAATCTCTTCAATTTGTTTTTCGACGTTTCACACTATTTTAAATAATGTTTTAACGTTTATGGTGGAAGAAATTGCTGCGGAAGTTATAAACTTTCCAAAAACTGAAGACTTAAAAATTGCGATTTCTAAAGAATTTGAAAAGGGGTATTGATACTTATATATTTCCAATCGCAGATTTTATTTAATTCATTTGAATTACACAGTGTAATAATTTCAATTTTTGTGAAAAGATGAAAAGATGTCATTCATGCAGCATTATATCATTTAAATTTATAGAAACACTAATTTTTTTTATGAAATTAAAGAAAAATTAAGGAATTTGCTTCGCTACACGCTTCATTTTGTATTTTATCGTATTTATTTTATTATAGCATTGTTCTACGTGAAATTCTACTGAAAAGAAGTGGAATTTGTTTTTCATTTCCAACAAGGCAAATAGCTGTAAAAATTCAATGAACGTCGGCGCAACAAAAATCGGACCCTTCAACTTTAAAAACGAATAAAAAAAAATTGTGACGACATTGAGAGGCCAGACCAAGTGCAATGGACTCACAACATGTCCCTCTTTAAGAATTTCTATAAAGTTTGGTTGTGCTTTTTTTTTGTCGATTTCGTCACACTGTGTTATTAGTAGACAGCGGAATTATATGCAAAATTTATTTGAAATCTGATTGCAGTCAAATTTTGGATTTGTACTAATTTTCACTTCTTGAATGCATTTTTTACTCCATATCTATGATATGCAAATTTTATGCAAAAAATATGCAAAAGCATATGCAAGAAATATGCTGCATATTTTCTACATATGCAAGATTTATGCTGCATATTTTTGCTTATAGAGTCATTAAAACTTTCTGATATTATAAAATTTATATATTTTTTAATTTTAAATTAATTAAAATTAATTTATATATTTAAAAAGTTTCTTGAAGAAGATAATGTTAAAAATGAAAAAAATTATTTTATTAACGTTTTATTAAGGCATGTCCCTACTTGGTGCGCTCGTTATTCGAGTGAAAATTTAAAAAATTTTTACAGGAAAACGGTAAGAGATAATGAAAATTTTTTTTTTTGGGTGAATAAATACACCAAAAAATTATTTACAAAAAAATGTTTTATTAATTTTTAACATTTTTTATGTATGATATATTTTATACCTGGTTACCATCGTTACTCAAAATTACCTTGTCCAATTATCTCCAAATTTTAACCGCATACTTTCCACATGTGTAGTTTCTGTGTGAACTAAAATATTACAAACATTTTTAATATTTTTTTGCACAAAATCCAGACAACTTGAGTTTTTTACAATTTTTTTTTTCAATCTTCATAAGTTTTTTTGTTTTTGACCAAACTTAGAAATTTTAGTTCACACTATAACTATGCTCATATTATTTATGAATTCTTTTCTTTTTTTTTTCTAGGTGCTACCAAACTTAAGTTATTATGCTAATCAGCTCTTTCCGATATCGACACGTCAATTCAACTTAAAGTTTCATACATAAAAAATGAATGAACAAATTTTTGAAGTGAAACTTCTTAGGCGGCGCTTCGAAATTTGAACGAGAATATTGAGGAGTGAAATTTCAAGGTCAATTTACTTCATTTCGTTACACGATAGAGAAGAAAGATATGTTTTACAGTAGAGAGAATGAGATGGATATACATTGTATAAAAGACTTAAAAAATACGCTCGTTACCGCTGAGGATCGAACCTGCGAACTCAAGACTGCAAAGGCAGCGCTCTATCCAATGAGCTAAACTCTTCATAGAAAAATTTGCTCTATATACCAATTAATCAAACTACTTTTGCTGTAGATGCCTAGCGGCAAAATAAAAAGCGTTCCTAGAAACAGCGCTTTTTATGTGTAGTTTTGATATGCTTTGAGGATGTGCTTTTCAGATTTTTATACACATTTTGTTCGCATCCAAAACAGCGTGGTAATAACAGAGCGGTAAGACATTTGATAGCAATGGCAGTGGTCCGGGTTCAATCCCCGCATCTTTTAAAATTTTCTAGCTTTTTTTTGTTTTTTTTAAAGAGCTTTTTAACTATTTGTTTGTAAAGAAGCGCTTTCATCCTAGGATATCCAATATCTATTCTATATTATTATTACGCAAGCGCTTTTTTTTATAAAGAGGGTATCAATAGAAAGGTCTTGCTCTGTAGATATGCAATAAGGTCTTACTTTTTCTTAAAAATTTTGTATTTAAATAAGAAAACCAAAACAATCTTCTACGAAGAAAGCCAGCTTTCTATTTAATGCCTAAAACTATGTGATCAATTTTGACGTAGAATACGTCGTTCTCGGAGGTAAGTAGGGTGGTTGATAGTGAGCAGGTGTCGGTATTTACATTACTTTTTGAGCCTTAGGTGGGCCTAAAGTACTAATCGTACAATGTTGATCTTAGCACTTGTTGGTCTGCTTGATCCTCAATGCGACAAAAATTCATGTTAGAACTGTCTAACTTATATCAATTTTACACAATTACATGAAATATAAAGCCAACATTTGATGTTTTTGTTTGCTTAAACTTGCTACCTATTATCGACGGCTTCCGGTTTTTTCGACGGCGAAGACAGCGCCATCTAGCGTGAAGACATAAATCTTATAATTAAAAAAAAGCATACTTTTGGGGGCATGTTGTTTTTAACAGACTCGCGTAGCCCAGTAATACTGAGTAATTTTGAGGGGCATGCTTTTTTAACAGAATCTGTTATTGAAATGTCAAAATTCCGCAGCCAATTAAATATCGGGGCATATTATCGACAGTGAAATTTTGACACATGGGTTGTTGAACTTGGTAGCATTGAACAAATTTTGTTTGCTTGTTTAAGTTTTCTACCTATTTATGGACAGTTTCCGGTTTTATCGACAAAAGCATAAAATTTGTATGGGAGCGCCCCTAAGGAGTGGTCGGAGGGAATAGGTGTCAAAGGCAAAAATGTTCCTTTTGCAAAAGTAATGGGGGTTGGTGATACATATTAACGCTCTCCGGCACTCTCTTAAAGGTCATATCCTCAGGTGTATGGAATAAATATTTTTAAAAAAGATGTCATCAAAAGCGAAGTTAATAATTCTACGTCTTGTGTTACGACATAGTCGAAACTACTGTATCTTTTTTCTCAAATTTTCAATTTCATACTATTGTATTATTAAAGCAGTTGAGCGAAGCGAAAAACGTACAAATATATTTTATATTGATACACTAGCCACAAAATAGCAAGTTCATGCAAAATCGCTATTCCAGGAGCCTTTACTGGCATCGCCGCCAGCTCATTTGAAGGAGAGCATACTTTGCACAGCAATACTTTGCAATTCAAACATCCTATACCTCTTCTTAAGACATCTGTATTGGGTGATAAGCCCAATTCTACGCACGGAAGGTCAGGTCGTGAAGATAGCAGCTTATCCAACAGAAATTTAGTATCGTTGAATTATAACTCGCTCAGGAGACGTGCTACGGTAAATTTTAGTTAACGACAGAATAGATGTGCTATTAAGCCTCACAACGAAGATATCGCGAGCGCATTTTGGCGTTTTAACGTCATACGGGTTTACTAGTAAATTTTAATATGAATTTGGTTTACTTAAAAACCGCTTCAGATGTGTGAAGCGCTATGGCAGAAGCGCTTGTTTAGTGTTTTTGAAGCGCTTCGATTACCGCTGGGTGGCAAAAGCCGCAGATTGTGTGCTGATTGCGTTCTATGTGTGGTAGACAGGGGGTATGCCATGACTCAAGTAGAAGAGAGAAAGATTCAGCGAAGCAAAAGTGAATAAGAGAGTTGCCCTGAGCGCATTATGATTTTCGCAAAGTAGACTCTCATACTAGGGCTGCCATGCCAATATTTTTTTAGAATACCAACGTTGGTATATCTCTAATTCAATATATTAATATAACCTCTATGAATTTTGCTCATATTACACATATTATATTTTTATTCATAATATTGCGATATAAAATTATATAAAAACCCAAATTCATGAAGCATATGCTGTCGCCCATGATGCTAACTTGACACTGTGCGCAAGAAAAGTTGGAATAAGTTCTTTTAATAGATAACTATTTTAAACATATTGTAGTTATATAATTTTATATCGAAATATTATTAATAATAGAAAGTATAATTTGATATGAGTAATATTAATACGTACATATGTTGAATTAAAAATATATCAAGTTGTATTCTATATTCACATCTATATGTAAATACGACGCAAATTGGTTATCAAATTAATTGCTTTTCGGCCATAGGTCCATACCAATGAATATTAAATAAACAGAATATTTTTTTTATAAAAACTTTTTATTGTATTTCTTTTGCTTAAAAAGTTCTCTCTTTGCCTTTAAGGTTCGATTATGCAATCGTAAAGCAGTTCTATCTTATGAAAAATAAGCGTAAGTGGTTAGTGAAATCGTAACGTAACCTAGCGCAGCGATGGGTTCTATTCCAAATAGAAATCTACGCCACGTTACGTTGCGTAGCTTTACCATTGCATAATCGAGCCTTTACACTAAAATGGTTCTTATTCTAGAATAGAAAGAGTGTATACAAAGAAGAAGTTTCAATTCTTTACTTTATACACGGTATACTGTATCTTTTTTTTGTAAATAAGATTTTAGTGTATTTATTCACCCCATAAAATGTTCAATTATCTCTTACCGTTTTCCTGTAAAACAATTTTAAATTTCCACTTGAATACCGAGCGTGTCAAGTAGGCAGGCACATGCCTTAAAAGTAACATATATATATTACTATAAATTATTAAAACTTTCCAAGTTGTCGTCGGCAAAATTTTGTCGCTTTTTAGAAAAAATAATTTTATATTACTCCAGGTAATCCACCGAAGTTTTATTTAAAATTTCATTTGTTTTTAAAACAGATATAAATATGGGTTTCTTTCCATAGAGTGCTTTAACTTAAGACGAAGGTCCTCACCCAACTTTTCAGGAACTTCATTTATAATTCGTTGAGCTTTCTCAAATATTTCGTAAGATTTCTTTAAGCTCCTTTTCCTTCCAAACTCGTTATAACTTAAGGCTAGTAAGAAATGATCTTCGACTGGGTCGAAGTTAAAATACCCCCACGTCCGAACCGAAGGAATTTAAAGAGATTGCACCTTTTTGATAAATTCACTTTGCTTGGGAGGAAGGCGTGGTTTTCATCCGACTTGGTCGAAATTCATACTCAGAGTGTATATTAAATAGCAGAGCTCATGATCTATATTTTTTCAATAAAAGCTTAAATATTGAATTTTGTGATGATAGCTTGAAAATTACGGCTGTAATCGTGATCCAAAGAACTAAGATATAAGGAAGTGATGTTATTGCCCAAAAGTGTGGTATTTTTCTTATTCGTGTTGGTTGACACAAATACATAAACTTTCACAAAGGGCCGTATTCAGTTGAATCGAAAAAGAAGGCTCAATTTGTTTCTGATTAGAATAACATATAAAACAGGTCTTTAGAGTTATACGGTATTAATAAAACGTTTGATAATTAAAGACCTAATATATTAAAAGAAAATAGTATTGTAATACAGAAACATTTACTCAGGGCCATATTCGGTTAGATCGTTAAAGAAGGTCCAAACAGTTTCTAATTGGAATCACATATACAATAGATTCTGGATTAAATTGACTGATTTTGGAGCTAATTTAATTATATTATATAAAAATAGTTAAATTATTATAAAATATCGACTCATAACCGCCAAAATATCTTAAGCGCCAAAAAGAAAATTTTACAGGAGAAGGTTTTTTTTAATTATCTTTGCTATTAATTTAGTGCTTTTTTAATTTTTTGCTTTTGGTTTAAATTCATAATCCAATTTCGTACACCTATGAAATTTTGACAGACGATGTAAACCATCGCAAATTATCGATTTTCATCAAAAAACATAAATCGGATATTATGTCGCTTAAGATATTTTGGAGGTTATGAGTCGATATGATAATAAAGTTTTGCTTTTATTGTATTTCCACACCACCTTTGAGGCATACAATTTGGGTCGTTACCGATATGTTATTGGGTAATAATAATATAATATAATGTTATATAATATAATATAATATTATATAATATAATTTGAGATCCACAATATGCGGAAATCTGAAAAAAATAAAAAATAACAATTATGTATCATAAACTTAGCTGAAGACAAAAGCGCCCCAAAAGTGTGTTAAAGAGTGAAAAAATAATGCACCCCTGAAGCAGGGCTTGCGTTTTGACAACTGTGGTCGCATCAAATTGGCGCGATTATTTTTTTTTTACTGAGAAGACTGGTGAACAGCTGACGATCGCTCAGTAGTGTCAAAAAACACACTCTGTCTCGCTCGCTCAATTTACGAATTCGGCCAAAGTTCACGTACACTGTATGTGTAGACAACACCACTTCCTTATATTTTAGTTCTTTGTCGTGATCACAGACAGACAGACGGACAGACAGACGGACATGGCTAAATCGACTCGGGTGGTGATGCTGATCAAGAATATATATACTTTTCTATACCTGCCAAGCCTCCTTATGGGCGTTACAAACGGAGTGACAAAATCAATATACCCCGTTTACGTTTTTTAAACGTAGGGTTATAAAAATTGTCCGAAATGGGTTTTGATAAAAATGAAACTCTTATATAAAAGTGAATTTTTTAATAACACTTGTGCGGTTTTTACTAACACTGTTCATTCAAATTTAATGATTGTACAACCTAAAACACATATAATGAATTTACACACATGTGGTATAATACAAGTTAATTTGTTTAAAATTAAAAAATTTAAAAAAAATTATTTTTTCAGAGCTTTCGCTCTTTATTTCATGATTATCAACTTAACTCTAAACTTAACAAGTTCTATAACTTATAACAACACCTTAAACTGCGCTGCTACTCTTGGTTGTTGTTGGTGTTGGCATATCGATTCTTCGCTGCTATTGTCGCTGTTGTTGTTGTTGTTGGCCTATTGATTCTTTGCTGCTATTGTCATTGTTGTTGTTCTTATTATTTTTCGGTTGTACTTACTATCGTCAACTGCAGTTTTCTGCTGGCTTGCAATTCTTTGGAACTGTTTGGAAGTGGAACGATGTTGGGAAACGCAGCCGCAATTATTTCAGATCGGATGCGCGTGGAGTTTGAGAATGCTTTGTTGGCAAGAATTGTGAACTTAATTCTTGTTAACTTTATTTTAGAGCGGATGCGCGTGGCGAGAATTGTGAACTTAATTCTCGTTAACTTACATACTATTTATATGTTTTGGTAATAAAAACCTGCACAGAACATTCTATTCACAGTACTTGAATAGTATACACTATGTTGGTGTAGTGTTTTTCAGTGTAGCCATGACATCGAACAAAATTGTTTTGTATGAAGCAAAGCCAACAAAATAAGAATTGCATATTTTAAAAGCTTTTCGTTAGTGTCGTTGTATTTTGAAGGTTTTAATATGAAATAAAATATCAAACCATAGAACGATACTGAAGTAAAAGTAACGGGAAATCATAGCGAGCACGAATGTGCACCATCAAACCGCATCGAAAAAGTTTCAGCAGTCGTTTTCAGTTTTCTGAGGGGCTCACAAGTAAAGAGAGTCGATAATATAATTTAAACTTAAATAATAAGAAAAAGCATAATTCGGAAACGAAGCAAGAAAGACCAAAAATAACAGTGATTTTGGGTTATCTAAAGGGAGTCTCGAAATCGAGATGCACAGGTGATAGCCTTAAAATATTAGAAAGAACGCCATATCTTGAAAAAGAAGCAAGATGGGCCAAAAAACAAAACTGGATTTCAGTTTTCTAAAAGGGGCCTTGAACTCTTGCCATCGCTTTGCCCGAATTATTCTAACAACAACAAACATCTTCGACCTTCGGTTGATTTTATTTCTGAAAAACTCAGCTTGGGTTTACTTAATTTACCTCTGATCATCGGTGTCCGCAGGATTTCTAAAAATGCAAAGCAGGGGAAAGGTGGACACTTTCCCTGCACCACCTGCATACGCCCATTCCTATGATAGAAGTTGTTGTTGGTTCACAAACATATACAGACATGCAGTTGCGGTTAAATGGACTTGCATACATTTTGCACATGCATATTATATGCAAATATGCAATTTTTTATTTGCATATGCAGTAAAAATGCGCATATGCATTTTTTATGCAATATGCAAATTTTATGTTATGTTTTTCAAGATAGAATTTGACGGGACGCATATCTGTGTCATCGAAATTGTTTTACGGTCATTCAATATAAATATGCAATTTCATATTTTCCGCTGTCTAGTTATTAGATATCCGGCCTTCTAAACGTTTTGGGTTACATTGATGGAACTTACATCTCCATAAGAACACCAAACACACAAAATAAAATCAACATATGTGAGCAGGCATGATTACCCTTCTATAACTCTACAAGGAATTTGTGATGCAAATTTAAGATTTTTTAATGTATACACGGGATAGAGCTGTAAAAGGATTGAATCATTTCGGAGTGCACAAACTCTTAATGCATTCAAAAGCTGCATGAACCAGATTGCAATCTTATGCTTCTGTTGAGTTAATGAATTACAGATGCACCATTCATCATTCTTTGAAGATAAAAGAATGCACACCCAATGCTCTGTAAGGAATGGAACTTTTGGAAATATCAATCCCACTCTTGTTGGCTTAAAAAATCTGGTGAATGCACTCAGTTTTATCATTCTTTTCAACTCTGAAACACTGTACATTTTATTTACTACCATGAAATACTACTAAATATAAAGAAGCATTTTGCATTTATGTTGTCATTTGTTTTCGACGGCCGATCTTGGTGACATGCTTTTGTCTTTCCTTTGACATTTTCTGGAATAATAATGTGCTTATTAACAATAAATATTATTAACAAAATGTATAAAAATTAACTTCTACATTTTGTTGTATATAATACTTTTTCTATACATGATATCAAGCCAATGGCAACCCATCACAGTCATGCCCAACAGTCACACATGCATACACAAATACACACAAAACAACTTCAGACAACAACAAATCTTTGCGGCTGAAGTCATCGCCGGCTGCATTCACTAAAATTTCAATTCGGCTGCAACTATCGATGGTTGCAACCATCGTGACTGAAGCCATCGGTGGCTGCATTCGTTAAAATTTCAATTCAGTGTGCATTCTTTACGTTTTGTAATTCATCACTTGAAAACAATTCTAATCAGCCTAAAGCACTGGTGTTCACATGCATACTACTCAAATTTTCGACTTTTGTGCTTGTCTTTGTAGCTCTCTGCTCTCAAAGACAATCACAAAAGTGCTCTCTGCACTGACAAAAATTGTTGTGCAGGTATAAAGCAAGAATTGTGCTATAATTATCACTGTTATCATCATTATCATTATCAGTATCATTCTCATTATCACTATAATTATCATTGTCACTATCATTATTATTATTATTATTATTCTGCAAATAACGTATTTTCATATGCCTCAAATATTTCCTGCAGTGCAAAACACACGACCAAGAGGCGCGAACCACTCAGCTTGAAGTTTCAGCGCCAACTGATTGAGAGAACTTCGTGCATTCAATCGTCTAAGCGTTTCGATTCTCGAATAAAGCTTTCGAGTCTCACCACGCTTGGTACTACGTGAACACCACTGGCCTAAAGGCTTAAGCCTAAAGAGTTCACACTTTGAATGCTACAAAAAAGGATTTCAGCTTTTGAATTTTTAAACAAGAGAATGAAAAGTGAAAATGAATTCACACTTTTACAGCTCTGACACAGGAGTACCAAGTAAAATTCACGATTCGAGAGTTTTTAAAATGTCGTTTATATCAAAGGAAATACCAGCTATTTGTGGACTCAAATACCACATTATTGGAGATACTGCGTATCCACTAAGAGAATTTCTTTTGACAGCTTATAGAGACTATGGTAGTTTGACCGCCTTCGAGACAGAATTCAATCTTAAACTTTGTCAAACACGAGTCAAAATTTAAAATGCGTTTGGTGTATTAAAATTGCGATTGCGGCAACTTATGCGTTTAGATTTCCACCAAGTAGAGTCTGCTACTAAATTCATTTTAGCCTGCTGTGCTGTGCCAGCATTCTTTAAATGTTAGTTAATATGTATATGTGCAAAATTTGAAAACGATATCTTTTTTCCTTCTATGAAAAAAATTACCGAATTAAATTTGTAACCTATATACACCCTTAAAGAAATTATTTGTACAAAGAAGAAAAATTTTATATCATAATTCAGTCTTTATTCAATCTTTAATTCAAAATAACATTAATTTTGCTTTTTAAGCTTTTGTAATAAATTAAGTTTACAATTAACTCATTTATTTTGTATTTAAATTTGCTTATATATTCTCGTTTCTTATTTTGTCCTAACACTTACTTCACAATACATTCATTTATTTGCACTTAAATTTGCTTTTATATCTTCATTTCAATGACGAGTATTCTTTGTTTCTTTAATAAAATAAAAGTGTTTTATAATGAAAAAAGTTCGAAATGCATTGAGAATTATTAATATTGAAGTGTTTGAGATTCAAGAAATGTAAACATATGAAGATTTTCTAAACAGATTTGTTTTCATAATAAGATATGTTTAATGTTAAATAATGATGATAATTATTTAAGAATAATTGCAATTTTAACATATTAAATCTTATTTAGACTATATTCAGGTTAAGGTTGTTTAAAAAAAGTGAAAATATATTTGTACAATTGTACAGACATACATAAATAATACTACACAAATTGTACCATCAACAAACAAACATTTATTTAAAGTTCAGCTATCTGCAAAAGTGCTAGATTGCTTATTTGCTTTTAATGCAAAGAATGATTAATTCGCATGTTTTAATTTTAAGTTCAATCACCGTTTATGGTCGTTTTAGCTTATTTAGGTAAATGTTTGTATGTTACACTTTATTTGCTTTTAATTTCTTTTGTTTACGAATGTTGTAAAATTACTCAATTAACTTAATGTTTATGTTTGTAATTTATTTTTTGTTAACGTTGTTATTATATTAGTATTTAATCACCGAATTTTAATTAATAAAATTGATAATTATTTTTATATCCAAACCAAGTGGTTGTCAACTTATTTTCCTCATCAACCTTTGAGTTGAAGTGCTCAAAGGACCAAATATAATCCATCAACCTATGAGTTAAAGTGCTCAAAGGCCCAACCAATATTCAACAACCTTTGAGTTAAAGTGCTCAAAGGCCCATTCGCTGCTCAAGGCATAGAGTCTTGAACATTTGGTGACCCCGACGTGATTACATAAGATCACGTTATTTATATAACTCAAGGCAAGGATACTTGAGTAATTCAACACATTTTATCAAGGTGCTGCAGGAAGCCATCTACACCATGGATGCCTTGTACACCAAACAAGCGGAGCTAGGAAGTTCGATTCAACGAATCATCACTAACTTCAGAAAAGATTCAACCGATCGCAAGACACAGCCCTATTATGAACAAAGACTCCGTGATTTGAATTCCTTGTGGAATCAATTCGACACAAATGATTCGGAGATTCGAGAAAAGGACACTCTAGATTTGGGACATGAATATTTCACGAAGGATTATTACGTTGTGATTCGAGACCTATTCGAAAAATATAGCAAAATATTTCAGGAAAATATCGATGCATTAAGCACCACATCAACAGCTAACCTACAAACTCATTCAAAGCCAATACCCACTTCAGTGCAGCCTGCTGAAATAACCAGGGTAATACGGAAGCAGCATGCCACTATTTTATCGCTACAACGACTGATAACAAAATTATCAAGGGAAGATGAAATACAACCTCCACAATACTACAAGGTGAATCTTAACAAACTAACCAAGTTGTGGGAAGAAATTGAATCACTTATTTACCAAGTTTGGGAATTGTATGATGATCCCCAAAGCAATGGATACAATGTTGAGGTATATCTTTTGCTGGAAGAAACAGTACAAAAATCAACAATAAAATTATCATGTGTTCCTTCAATGCAAGAAGTCAACAACAACGTCCCACGGGAAGAATCTATTAGAATACCAGAGGTTCAAATTCCTAAATTCGATGGAGATTATCTATCTTGGAAACCATTCTACGACCTATTTAATGAATTAATTTACAAAAGAACAATTCCGAATGTGCAAAAAATATGGTACCTGAAGTCTTCATTGAGTGGAGAAGCAGCAAAATTAATTCAACATTTCTCTTTGAGTTCAGAGAACTATGAGGCTGCTTGGAAAATGCTCCAAGACCGATACAACAATTTACGTCTGCTAACATCAACACTTATCCAAAAAATCCTCAGTCAACCAAATCACTCTGCTGACACACCAAGCGTCAGCACAATAAAGGCATTGTACGACGTTTCTCATGAGAGTCTCCTTGCATTACAAAATTTGGGAATCGACACTTCAAGCTGGGACCCGCTGTTGTTGCACCTTTTGCTTAAAAAACTGGATAAGCAAACACATATGTTATACGAGCAATCATTAGAAAAACCAAGAGAATTGCAGACGATATCTCACTCATTTCTGGAATTCATGTGTTCTCATTTCTAGAACACAGGTTCCAATCACTTGAGGCATTGGGGAGCAAGGATAAAAAGGCACCCAGTAAAATAGTTTCTTCCGTTGTAACAGGAGAAAAGACAAATATTTGTGCAGTATGTAAGAATGGTTACATACCATTATACAGCTGCAACCAATTTTTGCAATTAAACACCAAGGATAAGATTCACCAAGTAAAATCCAAGAATTACTGCATGAATTGTCTCAAGGCAGGACACACATCTCAAGAATGCAAATCACGCACTTGTACTAAATGCAATAAGAAACACAACACACTACTGCATTTGGAATCATCGAATCTAAAAGGACAAGAGCATACATCAACACAACCTGGAAATAACTCGGTCTGACTGTCAGCATTAAACAATAACAAGAAACAGTCATATGTTTTACTAGGCACAGCAAAAATGCTCCTGATGGCTTCCAATGGCATGACTATAGAATGCAAGGCCATTTTCGATTCGGGATCGCAAGTAAACATAGTCACATCAAGAGTTGTAAAGAAATTAGGATTGTCTCCTAAATCAACATCAGTTCACTTGGAAGGCATTGGAAAGGGAAAACAAAATAGCCATCATCGCATTCATATCACTATGAAATCTAAAACTAATAACTACACATCGCCACTAAAGGCTGTTGTTTTAAAACAGATTGTATCACCACAACCATCGACGGCATTGGATACTTCTAAATGGGCAATTCCCGACAATATACCACCAGCAGATCCAACCTTCAGCCAGCCTACAGAAATTGATGTGTTGATTGGAGCCGAATTCTACCATCAAGTCTTGTCTGTAGGAAAAATTAAAATTGATGACAACATGCCAATATTACAAAACACCGTTTTTGGATGGGTCTTCTCTGGCATGATGACTCAGTCATGCGTCATGCGTCACAGTTGTATGTGGAGTTCTCACTGGTGAAGACGAAACCAATACTCTAATTGAAAGATTTTAGAAGCTCAAAGAACTAAATGAGACTGAACCAGCACTATCAGAAGTTGAACGATAATGTGAAAATCACTTCACACAAAATACAAAACGCGGTAATGACGGCAGATTCATTGTCAGGCTTCTATTATCCAGAAAACCAACAGAATTGGGAATGTCTAAAAATACAGCTTATAATCGATTTATGGCACTAGAACAGCGGCTCACCAAAAACCCAGACCTCAAGACACAATACATCAATTTTATGCGCGAATATGAAAGTTTGGGCCACATGACAAAGATAAACCTGGATAATGTTTTGTTTCCAAATTACTTTATTCCTCACCATTGTATACTTAAACCTGATAGCAGCACAACAAAACTTCGGGTAGTATTTGACGCATCGAGCAAGACGTCTTCGGGATTATAACTCAACGACATACAGCTCAACGGCCCCACAGTTCAAAGTGAACTGTTCTCAATACTACTTTGCATCAGGACACCTAAATTCGTTTTTACAACCGATATTCAAAAAATGTATCGACAAATCAACATGCATAGTGAAGATCGAAGATACCAACTCATATGGTGGAGAGAACATTCTTCAGAACCCCTGAACTGTTACCAGCTTAACACAGTTACCTACGGTACGAGAGCAGCACCTTATTTGGCAACGAAATGCTTACAAATGCTTGCAATGAGTAATCAAGATAAACGACCATTAGGGGCAACAACATTAAAAAACGACTTCTATGTAGATGATGGTTTGACTGGCTCCAATAGTTTGACGGAGGCAATCGAAAAACAAAGGCAGCTCACTGAAAATCTGTATGAAGCAGGATTTACCTTAAGAAAATGGTGCGCCAACCACCCAAGACTGTTAAAAGAAATTCCAGAAGAAGACCAAGAAGTTAACTTGGATCTCGACGATGATGGTACACAAGCAATAAAAACGCTCGGCTTGACATGGTTGCCAAAAACTGATCAATTCTGCGTCGAGGCCAATTTAAATAAAAACGCCATACTAACAAAACGTGTAGTTGCATCAGATCTGGCAAAAATCTTTGATCCATTGGGTATTCTCGCACCTGTTGTAGTAAAGGCAAACATTTTTCTTCAACAGATGTGGCTACAAAAAATATCGTGGGATGATCCACTATCGACTGAATCACAAGCAACATGGAGTAAATCCAGGCGAGAGATGGAAGAGTTAAACAACTTCAAGATCAATCGACACATATTTTCATCTTATGTACCCAAGGAAATACAACTTCACACCTTCGTTGATGCATCAGAAAAGGCATATGGTGCAGCAGTTTATATTCGATTTGTTTTAACCAGTGGTGAAATTCTTGTTAGATTATTGTGCGCAAAATCTCGAGTTGCTCCAATAAAAAAGACTACAATACCAAGGTAAGAATTGTGCGCAGCCGTATTGGGAGCTCAGTTAACAACCAGAGTTAAGGAAGATTTGCAATATAATAGCTACAAAACATACTACTGCTCAGACTCGCAAATTGTATTAGCTTGGTTAAACTCTGATACGGCACAATACCAAGTTTTTGTTGCTCACAGAATAACAAAAATACGCGAACTTAGCATACCTGAACAATGGAGACATGTAAGCACACGTCATAACCCTGCTGATTTGGTTTCAAGAGGAATACCTCCAAAAGATTTTGCTAAATGTAGCTTATGGCACTTCGGTCCAATATTTTTACATGCAAAAAAGATAATTGGCCGACTAAGTTTTCGAAGAGCTTAATGATAGAAACTGAAGAAGAACGAAAGAAAAAACCACTACCACCAGTTTTAGCTACGCTTGAAAATAAAGACCTATTCTATACAATTAACCATGGAAATTCTTTTAAAAAATTTCAACGTGTCGTGGGATATGTTCGTCGTTTCATTAATCACAGCAAATGCGGCAACCTTTCGCGTCAACATGAAATTATTTTGACACCACAAGAATTAGATGAAGCCTTGATATCTATAGTTCGTGCCATGCAAAGGTATGACTTTAGCGATGAAATAAAACAATTAACCAAAAGAACGGAAATCAGAAAAACCAGTACGCTCATCGGTTTAACGCCATTCATTGACGATGCTGGAATTCTACGCGTAAGCGGTCGTTTAAAAAACTCAGCATTACCATATGATGCAAAACACCAAATGCTACTGCCTTACAATGATGTTATAACTAAACTAATTATGCAAATGATTCACAAGGACAACATGCACTGTGGACCAACAACACTTTTAGCGATCACTCGATAAAGATTCTGGCCCATCAAGGGCAAATCAATGGCACGATCTATTGTACAGAATTGCATAGTTTGCGCAAGAGCAAGGCCAAAATTGCTTCATCAAATAATGGGAAATCTGCCAGCAACAAGAGTAACTCCTGCGCGACCATTTATCAACACAGGAGTGGACTTTTGTGGACCATTTTGGATTCACTACAAACTGAGAGGCAAACGACCGCACAAGGCTTATATTGTTCTATTTTGCTGTTTTGCCACCAAGGCAATTCACATGGAATTGGTAAGTGACCTAACAACAGAAACATTCATCGGAGCATTAAAACGCTTCATCGGACGACGTGGTCATTGCCAAAATTTATATTGTGACAAAGCCACCAACTTTGTGGGAGCAAAGAATAAGCTAGCGGAGTTAGAAACAACTATTTTCAAATCAAAGGCACAAGAAATTATTTTGTCAACATGCAGTCAGCGTGGTATAAACTTTAAATTCATTCCACCACGTGCCCCTCATTTTGGGGGTTTATGGGAAGCGGTGGTGAAGTCAGCAAAACATCTACTACTAAAAAACGTTTCAACAGAATCGCTGACATACGAAGAACTGGAGACGATAATCATTGAGACTGAAGCAATACTCAACTCCAGACCAATTTCTCCAATATCAAACGACCCAACAGATCTAACTGCCTTAATTCCAGGTCATTTCTTGATTGGAGAGCCGATGAATGCACAAATTGACACAAAGGCGCTACCTATAAACACCAGTAGACTAGATAGACGGAGATTAGTATCCCAACTAAAACATGAATTTTGGAACCGATGGTCAAGAGAATATCTTAACGAACTGCAGTACAAAAACAAATGGAACCATAAATCAGCCAATATCAAGAAAGGCACTATGGTACTTATAAAAGAAGACAACTTGCCAGTTCAGCAATGGCCTCTAAGAAGAATCATCGATACATACACTGGTAATGATGGTTTTATTCGAGTTGCGGACGTGAAAACATCTTCAGGGATATTAAAAAGACCAATCCACCGTCTAGCGCCACTTCCAATTAGCACTGAGTCCACTGACAATACAAACAGTTATGACTCACAGGACGCCATAGAAAACACAAGTGTCTCAACAACTTCAAATCAGGCTGATGAAGATACAGGAAGACCAACATCAAAAAAACGTCGAACATCAGTAACTAGCTACATTACCACAGCCATGGTCGTAATTTTACTATAACCACTTGTTTATGCAGACAAAATTAAAGTAACCAGATTCAGACCGCACTTGGGCATCCATTTTGAAGACATAAATACATTAAACATAGCATCAAGTCAATGTAACTTCCTTGTATATTATGATCTTGAGCCGTTAAGGGCAGAATTATCAGCATTATCGAATGGAACTCGTATAGCACAACAGTTATGTGAGGAATTGAAGCAAAAGATGGGTTGCGACGAAACTATACACAATTTTCAGTTCACCATGGAATCCCTCCGCCTCGATGACACACTACTATCCAAACGAGCTAAAAGAGGAGCAATGAATATAGTTGGAAACATATCAGTTGGCAACGCGCTAAAATTTCTTTAAGTTGTGTTTGTTAATTTCTGCAAAGTTTAAATTTAATTACAGTGGTTTTTTTGAAAATAATTAAAAAATTTTGTGCTTATGTGAAGTCTAATGATTGCAGCGGATAAGTTTTGCATTTGTTTTACTATTGTTAACATAAGTGTTATTATTATTATTAAAATTTCTTTAAAGTGCTGAACAAGTTTCTTTACATTTTCTTTATTATATTCTTCGCACTTTAAGTTGTTTGCTTTCTTTTTGTTCTATTGCTAATTGCGTTTAAGACATCTGCCTAGCTCTGTCTAGCTAAGCTATTGAATACGTATTATTATTATACATACTAAGGGTTGCCATCACTTCAGGTTGTTACTTTTGCTTAGTACTATTATTAATTATTACTACTTTTATTTATTTTTACTACTTTTTTGGCTCTATTTTTATTTATTAATTTCTACTAATATTTTTACTACATTTACTACTTTTATTTATTTTTACTACTTTTTTGGTCTTTTTTTTATTTATTAATTAAAATGCTCTGCTCTAAGCCTGGCTGTTCCACTAAGGGTGAAACTGAGCGATTTTTATCATGTTGGCTATGTGATGATATCGTTCACACCAAATGTGCGGGCATAATGGGTAGAGTTGCAGACCTTATTGAAGAAGGTAAAGGGTTGCGTTGGTGTTGTGAGAAGTGCAGATTGACTGATGTCAATTTTTATAAGCTTTTTAAGCAGACAAAGCAGGGTTTCTCTGAGATAAGTAGGGAACTTTCTTTGCTTTCTGCGAAATTTTTAAAGTACCAAACACTTTTCGATGAGTGTAAATATATTGATGAGCCAATTCCTTCGCCCAAGCGTAAAAAGAAATATATGAACCTGCGCAATAAACAGAAAACTAACTCGACACCACCAATACCACCACCTGTTGAACGTGACATTGCAGACGATATGGACATTTGTACTGATACGATTGCCTCTATATCTGCTCCAAATGTACCAGAGACCGTTTCCTTGCCAATGTTAGCACCATCCATACCTGTTAACCAGCCTGTTCTTACTTATGCTCAAGCTGTTTCAATTGCTCCTCCTACTGTTCAAACTCCTATTTTTGCAACTTCAGTTGTTAACGCTCAACGGATTCCTATTACTACTGCTACTATTTCTCCTAAGCCATTAATTGCAATTCCACCAACTAAAGCAATCTTTGTCTCGCGCTTAGCTGCTGATACAACTGAAGATGATATAAAATTTTTTATTAATTCAAAGTTAAATAGTAGTATGCCTCTTTCGATCCAAAAATTCAAATATTTAAATGCGAGACTGACTACGTCTTTTAGATTGACTGTTCCGGAAAATTTATTTAATACTCTTGTGGATGTAAATTTTTGGCCCCGTAATACAATTGTTCATGAATTTGAATTCAAAAACAAACCGCGTATTGCAAATGTTGTACACTTGCCTCGTCCTTCTAATAGTCCTCAGTACCATTGCTGGATCATTGTTTGGAGTTTTGAACAATGAATACGCCAAGAAGATGTCTCAAACAATTGATGAAATCCGAAATAATGAGGACCATCTTATGAACTTATTGCGTAATCAAACTTCAGTGATTGACTCAACTATTAATCTCCTGCGAATTGACGCTACTACTACAAAGTTGCGTTTTAAAAAAATAGACTCATAGTTAAACAACCTGGCAAAACAACTCAATTATGTTAGTACTGATGAATTTCAAATCAAACTGCACCAAATGTTTCTATCAATCTTAGCTCAACTTACGTTACTAATGGTTAATATGCAACGAGTTCAAGGGGCATTACTAGATGTGCTAGCCGATACACCCCATGGTAGAATAAACTCTTTGCTATTGTCTACGAATCAATTAAAGGAGGAATTAAAAACAATAAAAGCTCATTTACGACCTCTTTTAGAGTTACCTGTAGACAGCGACGATTTTCTGCAACTCTACAAGCTAATGACACTCAAGGGAGGTCTAGGTCCTCATAATGTTGTGTTTCAGATAACGATTCCTCTCATCAATCCAGAACAGTTCGAGATCTTCAAAATGATTCCTGTTCCAACATATATAAATGACACCATAATTACTATTAAACCATGTGCCTCAGCATTGGCAGTAGGGCCTCACAGGGATCAGTACATACCGTTGAATACAGCTGATTTACAGCAATGCACAGTTATATCTCCTGATCGGCGACTTTGCTTCAACCTCCAAGCCAAATACCAGAAAAACGATGAATCATGCGCCTGCGAATTGGGTCTGTTGGTGAATGAACCTCAACCCACCTGCTTCTTGGAAAGAGCTCGAACAAATTCCACATGGATTCAATTAGAGAAAAAGAACCAATGGATATTTGCACTACGAACACCAACTCGAATTACCACCGTATGTGATCAAGATTCTTCACAGCGGACGCTAGAAGGAACTGGCTTGTTAACTCTGGAACCAGAATGTACCATAAAGGGAAAATCAATTAGTATCACGGGATACCAAATATTCTCAACCACCTTAAGAACAGCATTTGCAAGCTTTGGTAATGCTTCACAGCTGGCTAGGCCGACACAAATAAAACAGCTACTTTCTAACTTCAGTACAGCAGACTACGCAGAAAAAATCCAGAACCTAACAACACTTCAAACAATGCTTCATAAACTTGACATAAGGTCTCTACCTCATAATTTTCAAATGCAATATCATGCCACCACTTCGTTATCGGGTATAGCGCTCATATGCTGCGGACTGTTTGTAATCATTGGAATATGGCGCTGGAGATCCAAGACAAGAAGAACTTCAGACATGAAACGCAACCCTGCACCCAGGAGAAGAACAGCAGCAGAATTTTCTGTACACATATAGCGCCGTTGATGGGCAACATCATTTTTGAACTGCGTTCAACCCGGGCAGAATGTACAATTGTACAGAGATACATAAATAATACTACACAAATTGTACCATCAACAAACAAACATTTATTTAAAGTTCAGCTACCTGCATAAGTGCTAGATTGCTTATTTGCTTTTAATGCAAAGAATGATAAATTCGCATGTTTTGCTTTTTAGTTCAATCACCGTTTATGGTAGTTTTAGCTTATTTAGGTAAATGTTTGTATGTTGCACTTTTTTTGCTTTTAATTTCTTTTGTTTACGATTGTTGTAAAATTGCTCAATTAACTTAATGTTTATGTTTGTAATTTATTTTTTGTTAACGTTGTTATTATATTAGTATTTAATCACCGAATTTTAATTAATAAAATTGATAATTATTTTTATATCTAAACCAAGTGGTTGTCAACTTATTTTCCTCATCAACCTTTCAAGTGCTCAAAGGACCAAACATAATCCATCAACCTATGAGTTAAAGTGCTCAAAGACCCAACCAATATTCAACAACCTTTGAGTTAAAGTGCTCAAAGGCCCAACCAATATTCAACAACCTTAGAGTTAAAGTGCTCAAAGGCCCATTCGCTGCTCAAGGCATAGAGTCTTGAACAATATTAACATTTTAACTCGAACAAACCGTGTGTTTTAAATTAAATTTATTGGAGGATTTTTTTTTTTTTAGACTAAACCAACGCTCAGGGGATGCCCCCTATAAATGTGCAAGCATTGTGTTGATTCGGAAGAAGGGTGATAGTTAGTTGGAGGGTGGAAAGATAGAGTAGTGTCGGTGAAGATTAGTTTTAAATTTACATAGCTCAAAACTGCCGAGGAATACGCTCGCAAGGAGATTGTTCCACAATTTTACTGTACGACCGAAGAACGAATTATCTCGGTAATGCGAGGTTCTATTGTGCATTAACGCAATGGTATAGGGATGGGCTTGGTCAGCTGTCCGAGTGGACCTGGGAAACACACGAGCTGATGGCGTCAAGACATGTATCTCCCTTGAACACTTCCCATGATAGTACCTGTATAAAAGGCTTAGGCAACCAATATTGCGTCGATGCCCAAGAGAGTTGAGAGAAGATGAAATGTTTTCATCTCCATTCAGATATATCACACGTCTTTGAATTCGATCCAGAAGCTCCAAATAAGATCTTTCCAATCCAAATTGTACTCCATTTTCGGCCTTATATATGAGGTATAGATCACGCGTAAATCAGTTGGAGTGAAGTATTTCTTACACCGTTTTAAAAAACCTAGGCACTTGGCCGCTTCTTTCGACACATCGAAAATGTGATCATTCCAACGAAGATCAGATTTGATCGAGATGCCCAGAACGTCAAGAGCATCTGACTCCGCTAGATCCACACCGTTCATATTGAGGGGAGCTAAGGGGCAATTCATTCGTTTGTGAGTTAACAGGCAACACTGAGTCTTGCTAGCATTAAACTCAACTCTATTAGCAAGTCCCCACCCGAAGATTTTTTCCAAGTCATTAAGCAGTGTGTCATTCATATGTTGCCTCTTTCTCTCAATCTCCAAAGAGTTCGGGCGTTTTTTGAAGGAATATGAATGACAAATGTTGCTGTCGTCAGCAAACGAATGAACTGGGTTGTAAGTCAACGAAAGAAGGTCGTTGATAAAAACCAGAAATAAAGTTGGCGATAGGACTGAACCCTGAGGTACTCCAGCGCCAATGGCGTGTTCACTTGACGAAATGCCGTCAATCACGACACGAATCGACCTGTCCCTTAGAAAACACGTGATCCATCGAGCAAAGTTACCACCAACACCATATGCAATTAGTTTTGACACGAGAGCTTTATGCCACACTCGGTGAAACGCCTTAGAAATATCCAGAGCAACAACCCTGCTTTCACCGAAGAAGTGAACACAATGGTTCGATTTCTCTGTGAGGAACGCCATCAGGTCGCCTGTAGAGCGAGCCCTACGGAAGCCATATTGATGGTCACTAAGCAATTCGTTGCGCTCCAGATAATTCATTAGGTGGAAGTTTATTACACTCTCCATGACTTTGGAGAGCGTAGAGCATATCGCAATGGGTCGGTAGTTCTCAGGGTTCGTGGCATCGCCCTTCTTAGGTACTGCCTGAACGTTCGCCACCTTCCAACAAGATGGAAATACTCCTGTCCTGTAGGAAATGTTGAAAAGGTTACGCAAAGGTCGTGCCAGTGTAGAAACACACATTTTTAGCACAATTGGATCTCCTGCATCGCAGAAGATTTTTCCTCTACAGAGGGCAGTGGCTGATTGCTAGCCGGGGTTGTAGAATTTTGTGCAACAATTCAGCCAATAGATTCGCTTCATCAGCCGAGTCAGTGAAGACTTGGTCATCCTTTAAAAGAGTTGGAATCGACGAAGATGTCTGATTTTTAACTCTTTTAATAAATGCCCAAAAGTCACTTTTTTTGAGTTTGATCTGTTCGGACGCATAAATCGGGAGCTCTTGAATTTGTTTGCTTAAAGCGGGTTTAAAATATTTTAATGGTGCTAAATTGTATGCCACATTCACTTTAGTCAACTTGGCAATAAGTTATAAAACGCGATTAGACAAACTGTGCAAAAATTGCGTGTAATTAAAGAAAAACTTAAATCTTAAAATTACTTCTTTGTGGTCTTTTTATTTGATCACACATCAAACACACGAGTTGTATATAAAAAAAATAAATATAAAAATTGACTCAAACATCATTTCACCAAACCGCGCAAAAAGTAACTAGCTCAATCACCCGAAGCACTGCCTCTCGTCCGATTCAATTACATCTACGCTTTAATGATCGGTTCGCTTGTACTAACTATTGTGAGTGCGTCGCTAACCTAGTCTCCATCTCTGCTGCCTTGTTTTTTGTTGGTGTTTTCCTTCACTGCGTTCACTCTGCATTTCGCTCAGCAGTGCGTGCGTATTAGTGTCCTCATCTGCACCGCTGCCACTGACCATCATTATTGCTGCCTGTGCTCTGAGCTGTCGTCATTCTTTTGTTCGTGTGTGAATTTTTCACCCTACCTGCACTGCACAGACTCATAATTAATCAGTCGGTGCTCTTGTGCTGTTTGCTGCAATCTGCGTTTCAATGCCGCCATCTCCCATGCAAACCCGCCTTCGTAACAACAACGGCGGTAATAATAACAACAACAACAATAAAAGCGAGCTCACTCCAAAAGTCTCACACAGTGGTAATACTTTTAGCGCTCAACTTCTTGCTGTTGAAGAGAGACTGAAAGCGCATGCGAAACAAGAGTTAAGAGATCTGGAGGAACGTCTTCACAAACACTCCGACAGTCTGTTCACCCGACTAGTTAGCAGACTTGAAAGTGAGGTGGGTTCTCTTAATAAGCAACTCAGCGAGAGCAACTCTAAAATAAACTCCCTTGAGTCTCAACTGAACGCACTTACAGTGAGGTGTGATCATCTAGCTCAGCAATTAATTGATTCTAGCATCAACAACAACAACACCAACAACAACAACAATAATAGCAGTAACAGCACTGTTGATCACTCCTCTGATGCTGTTCTTTTTGGATTGCCTCTTTTGGAAGATGAAAATCTGAAGAGTGTATTCAACTTAATTTGCCTATCTATTGATTATCAGTCACCACCAGTCAGAGACATTTTTCGAGTACGACAAAAAAATGGCAATAGCTCTGTGGTGATAGTTAAGTTTTACACACCATACGACAGAAATAATGCTCTCAAATCTTTTGATGATTATCGTCGTAGGGCTAAAAAGGCAGTCAATTTAAGAAGTGCAGGCATTGACTCCGACCACTATGTGTATCTCCATGAGAGCATACCAGCCGCCACCCGGAAAATACTTCATGCTGCGATTGTCTGCAAACGCAATAAACAGATATTTAATGTGTTCACTCTTCGTGGTAACATCTTTATTAGATTGCAGCAAGGCGGAGAGCGGATACGCATTAGCACCATCGAAGAGTTGCGGAACCTTGCGGGTACTGGTGCTGCTGTTGACGGAGTTTAAATTTGTTTATGTTCTAAGTTTTATTTTAAGTACATTGTTTTTCTTTTCCCTTTCTATTTATTTCTCTACTAATTTTTATAATTCTCTTGTCTTCTCTTTTATCTTCTATGCTTGGAGTTGTGTTATTAATATTTTTTATTTATTTGTTTATGGCTGCTACTGCCTCTCGTAATAATGATATCCACAAGACCTTGATTGGCGTTCTAAGCAAGCAACACCCGGGCGTAAATATTGTGCATTTTAACGCGAGAAGCCTGAACGACATTAAGCTTGATTATGTTCGGCATTGCTTTGAGGACTCTGCAGTAGATGTTATTTGTGTCTCTGAAACTTGGTTTCATGCAGATATAAATAACAACTGTTTAGATATTAATAATTTTAAGCTTTGGCGGAATGATCGGTCGAACAGAAAAGGCGGGGGTGTTGCAATATATACTAAAAATAATTTAAGTGTAAAGTTGTTGGGAATATCGAATGGTTCGGAGGTAGAATTCATAAATATTGAGCTATATAATAATAAGGTTAAAGTTTTCTTGTAGTGTGTTTATAATCCGCATCGTAATTGTTGTCTGGATGAACTGTTTACCTCTTTGTCAAATTGTGCAATCGATCATGACCATTTTGTTATGTGTGGGGATTTTAATATTAATATGTTATCCAATGATAATGTCGCTTGCAATTTTGTTGATAGACTTACTGATGTTGGTCTTCACACAATAAATAATACTATGCCCACTCGCTTCGCAAATAATGCCTCTCCGAGTCTTTTAGATCTGTTTGTTGTTTCAGATGTATCTTCTGTCTTGTTGTTCGACCAAATATCTTTTGTTTCTGACCATGATCTTCTTTTCTGTACAATTAATGTAAATCTTTCATCTGTTGTCATTGATAAAACTATCACTTTTCGGGATTATAAGTCTATTGATTATAGGTCACTGGTTTATGACTTGTCTACGATAAATTGGTCCGAGTGCTGGGCGTTTAGCTCAGTTAATGACAAGCTTAATTTTTTCATCAATAAGATTATCGCAATGTTAAATGTGCATGTTCCGTTAATTACTCGCCGTGTCTCTAACAGATGTTGTCCGTGGTTTACCAGAAATGTCATGTTAGCCATTAAGACTCGGAACAGAAGCTACAATCGTTGGAAAAGAAATCCCACAACATCTAATTGGGAGCAGTACAAAAGAGCAAGAAATGAAGCTAACTTGACTGTCAAATTATCTAAACGCCATTTTTTTATGAATAAGCTAGATTCATCATTGCCTTCCAAAAAGCTCTGGAACAATTTAAGACAGGCTGGGGTATGCAGTGTTAAAGCTGATAATTGTGACATTGATTGCAATATTCTAAATGATTATTTCATTACTAGTTCAGGGTCTTTTGATAATGTGACGACTAACATTCTATGTACTTTACCCTCTGTAAGTTTGTCTAATTTTGAGTTCGTTTCTGTTAGTGAGAGTGATGTTGCTCATTGTGTTAATAAAACAAAATCAAATGCCGTGGGTGAAGATGGAATATCTATTAAATTCATTAAAATCATATTACCGCACATTTTGAGTCCATTAACCCACATTCTAAATCACTGTTTCACAAGTTCTTGCTTCCCTGAGGTTTGGAAAGTAGCGACAATTGTTCCTATTGCTAAAAAATCGAATGCCTGTGATCCATCTGACTTTCGGCCTGTAAGCTTGCTCTCATCGTTATCTAAAGTACTCGAGTCTCTCATGGCGGCACAAATTTCGGAACACATTAGAAAATATGACCTCATGTCTCCACTTCAGTCCGGCTTTCGACATGGCCACAGTTGCGCTACAGCAGTCTTAAAGATTTTAGATGACATTACATTGACTTACGACTTAGGGCACTTAAAGTTACTCTGCCTGTTGGATTTTTCCAAGGCATTTGACACTGTTGACCATTCTCTATTGTGTCACAAGCTTGTAAATAACTTTAATTTCTCTGGCATGGCCGTCCGTCTGTTATACAGTTACTTAGTTGGAAGGTCTCAAAGAGTAAGGGTGGGTAATAGTCTGTCTGCTTTCCACAATTTAACCTGTGGGGTTCCTCAAGGCTCTGAACTTGGTCCGATTTTATTTACATTATTTATAAACGATATCTTCAGCAAATGTCGGTATGTTACCATGCATGCGTATGCTGATGATATTCAACTGTACTTATCCAGACCTATTAACCTTGTTGATGATTTATGTACTAAGATGAATGAAGACTTAATGAAAATAACTGAATGGGCTGAATCTAATAGGCTCAAGCTCAACCCCCTTAAATCATACGTCTTGCCGATTTCTAAATCCAATCACGCTCTCTCCAGGATACCAGTTATTTATCTTAATGGTGTCGAACTGGAATTTGTTGATAAAGTGAAGAATCTTGGTTACCACATTAACTCCTCACTTTCCTGTGTAAACCATATCAATTCTGTCGTTAGTAAGGTCTACTATGTCCTGAGGAACTTGAGGTGGACTGCGTCATTTGTTCCTATTGCAACTAGAAAAAAGTTAGTACAGCAGCTCATAATGCCTATCATATCTTACTCAGACGTTGTTTACAGTAGAATTGATTCCAGGTCTAAACTTAAGTTACAACATGCTTTTAATAATGCAGTAAGGTCTGTGTATGGCCTTCGGAGGTTTGACCGCATCAGTCATATGGGCAATCAAATACTTGGTTGCAATATTTTTAACTACCTGGATGCTAGGAACTGTAGTTGTAAAACTGATGCAATTACCTATTTGAGAAGCTTCAATTTTGTAGATCTAATAGAAATCTAAACCTCACTATTCCTGTCTTTAATTATTTGAACTCAAACAGACTATTTTTCGTGTATGCAATCAGATTGTGGAACTCGTTGCCGGTTAGAATTAAAAGTATCCCTAATAAGCACACCTTTAAGCATGAAATTCTTTTATACTTTTCTTAATACTGTTTCTACGTCTTTCTATGAACATCTATATAATTAATTTTAAGACCTGATTTGTTTATTACTTGTGTTTTTTGTTATACTTGTTGCTTATTCAAATCATTTCTTTCCAAATAACTTAATTGTTAGTTTAACTAGTATTTATTATTATTTCTTTTTCGGTTGTTTATTCTATAACTTGTTGAGAATTGTTAGTTCGCTTTGCATTTAAAAGACTATGTCTTACATGTAAACATTAATTTAAATAAATAAATAAATAAATAAAAAGTTTTTGCTCCCTTTGGGGCAGAGAAGAACCTGTTCTCTAATACGAGTTTCGTGAAAAAACTTTTCGCGTTTTAAAACTGCATTGCAGTGATTCCTAGACTCAGTGCGAAGCCTTTTAGTATCAGCATTCTTGTTGGAACGCCAATTCTGAAAGGCTTCCTCTTTGGACCTGACTGCAATCCTGCAAGTCTCATTAAACCAGGAGTGGTCTTTTGGTTTAATATTTACTTCTCATTTTATTGGGGATGAAAGACCGCATGCCCCATAAAATTATTTCTTGTACCATAAGAGCCGCGGCATTAACATTTCTATCAGCGAAACATAATTTCCAATTGAAATTGCGGTAAAAATTATTTAACGCAGTCCAATTTGCCTTTCCATAAAACCAAGCGATCTTCTTCGGGGTTTTAGGCGTAGAAGTGCATAGGTTAGAATATGAAAAAGCAGCGGATATGGTGCAGTGGTCCGAATTACCAAGAGGTGCATGGACAGTCACGTCATATTTTTCATGATGTGAAGTCAGAAAAAGATCTAGGACTTTATGGCTTTGCAGACCAACTCTAGGGATGAAAGTTGGTTCCTTCACTAGTTGAATCAGTTGGTTCGATTCGGCAAAGACCTCAACATATTGACCCTCAGGTGTTGATTGGCCCGAGTGACATAGCCAAGCTGGGTTGTGGACATTGAAATCGCCGGCAACAACGATCTCACTGTCAGGAAACAACCCCAAAATGTGCGTGATCGAATCCGAGAGCGAGTCCAATTTATTAAAAGTGGACTCCCTCCCTAAATTCGGACTTCTATAAACATAACAAAAGTGAATCAAGTGCGAGCAAACCCTGAACTTGACCCACAAGGAGCAGAACTCCGGATCTGTAACGCTCAGACTCCGCTCGCACCGATATGCTACGTCCGTTCTTATAAAAAGAGCGATGCCCCTATGCAGAGAAAACAATGGCAGTAAGTGATACCCAGGTATATGAAAATCCAGTGGATCTGCATCCTCGCTCACCTGGGTCTCACTCAGTGCCATTATTTGAGGCCTATTAAGAGTACAATATGCATAAACCTAGAAAAAATTCGTCCTCAGTCCACGCACATTGCAAAAATCTATACGAAAATTACCCGACATTTTCTCACAATGTAATTTAAACTAAAAAAGGTATATGGGTAATTAGTTGCAACTGCAAAGAGAGCAACACCGAGAGCAAACATGAAAAGCACAGAGGCAAGTGTTATGCCTTTACCTCAGTACAATTCTGCTCACAGTGCAACTTCACTCACAGTCGCAACTAATCGGAGAGGATGGAGGAATTGACGAACACGAAAAAAACAACAATACTTACACAGCGAGGAGCATAGAAAAGCCCTTCGCGTGGATAGTCAAAAAAATTAACACTCCAGCGGTGTTGTTGTTGCTGTTGGCGGCTGTAGGCGAAACACGTTTCTTCTGTTCTTGTTGTTGTTGTTGTTTGTTATGCTGATGCTGTTGCTGCAGCTGATGCTGCATATTTTCGTTCGTTATTTTGTTTTGTCACTTTGTTAGCTTTTTATAATTTCTTGTTTTCTTTTTTTCACTTTTGTCAGCTAATTATTATTTTGATTTTTTTTCGTTTTTAAATAGTTTTTGCTAATATGCAAATGTTTAAAACATAACACAGACACGTTTACACAAATAGACCGACGGAACGATAGACAATTATATTTTTAATAAAACAATATTAAAACAACACGGGGACGGACGACCGGCATGACTGCCTCCCTTGAGTGGACGATCACTACTCGAGATATCCGAAAAAATCGTCTTTAACTTTGTTACTATGAATATGAGTATGAATATGGCTATAAACTTTGCTTAACTAATCCGAGTTTGTTGGTGCGTCTGGAAGATTTTGCTCCGACGTGTCCTGCACTGGCTTAACAATCAGTCTTTGTTTTTTCACAAAATGTTCGATACGATTTTCAAGACTTTTTGCAAGTAAAAATTTTAAGATTTATTTATTTTTTTTTCTTAAAGTTCACACAATACCAACCGAAACGTTTACGATTCAATAATTGATTCAACAAAATTGAAAGAGTTGAAAGGAGTTAATACCTTTCGCATCCTCCTGCTCATTGGGGCAAAGCTGGACAGTTCCCGCTTGAAGATGGCGCATATAATTACTTACCCCATTGTGCACATCCATTTTGCAAAAGTTTCGGAAGTCCGTGTGCTGCTCTAGCAGTTTGCAAGGTGCTCACATTCCCTAGAATTCAGCGCAAAAAAAAAACACAAAATTGAAATGTATCCACTACCAACACCTTAAATTAATTCTCAACATTCAAATTAGCGCACGGAAAGAACTAGCGATACGTGCGTGTTTTGCAGTCAAAACGTGCACTATAAAGACTACTTCGCAAAGGTATCCAGGCAATGCATTGTATATTTCTGGGCAGTATGCAGTTTAACTGGTTTAACTCTGGCCAGTTATTTATTTTTTGTTTATTTTAGACGGTTTAACAGTCCGCAGTAATCAATCTCATAGAGGTGGGTAACTCAGTGCTATGCTATGGCACTGTGCTGACTCTCTGTAGTGTGTCATGTGTGCTAGCACACTACGTTGACTCAAGTAGTGACAACAGCACACGATGAAGCACTTTTGCGCTTAAAGTGTCTATTATGTATTGTGTGACACTCAGTAGTGAGCATGTGTGCTAGTACACACGCGTGTGGAGCAACACTTCGTCTTTTCACGTAAACACGAAAGAGTAAATGAGTCAAATGCTGTTGCTGTGGTCGCAGCTGATTTGCATGTATTTGTTATTTTTTTTTTTTGGATTCGCCCGGAGGTAAGAAATCTTCATAGATACGTATGACCCGCGCCATACGCATGAACGATTTACACTCTAAGAAGTTCCCGGATCAGCCGGACTGGATAGCTTGGCCTTTCAGCGGAAATCAAAATTAAGTAAAGAAACATTTTAAATTTGACTATTTTTTGCGCTTATGTAAACATCATAAACATCATCGAATAAAAGCACAATCTTCATAATACGAAGATATACAAGACAACATCCAAAGTAATTCACCAGACCATACATAACCGCGTTCATAACTGCTGTCATTCGGCTTGGGCCTACTGTCCAACCCAAGATCCTACGTGGAAAAGAGATGCAACTCTCAAACACCAAACCAATACCAAACATAGCACAGATATACAAGTATATATTGTGCAGGCACAATATATTTATATATTCGGGTCACTAAAATAAGGGAACACCGAGCTAAAGTAATTATTTGGATATGCATTTGGGCCAACGCAGGTAAAAACGTGTATGGAAGAGAAATAAACTCTGACGCACCAAGCCGAGAGACACGGTTTTCATGGTCCCATTTCAAACTTGGGAAGCTATAGAACTAAAGATCTAAAATAATTTCATGAAAAAAATAAAGCAACGAAACTGAATAAAACGAAAACTTAAAGCATCTAACATATTCGATGATGCTTATTTGTTAAATCGTAAAATCTACACAATTATCGCGAGTTAAATTTGTTAAATCGTAAAATATACACAATTATCGCGAGTTGTATTTGTTATCACAATGAATGTGTTAACTATTTAAATGTAATTTCATTTTACGTTTTAAGACATCCACCGAGTCAGAAAAATTTATCAAGTTCAAGTTACCATTGAAATCACTACATATACATCGGAAAGGGCCGTGAAGGGCATAATTAAAAGTGCACTGACTCAACTTAAAAAGCTGGAAATGTCTGGCTCCGCTCCTAGGGATGTTGAAGTTTAATAAAGAAAGAAGGTATTGTGAGTCTATATCGCCACTGAGTAGTTTGTATAAAAAGGAGACATTGAGCATAAATCTTCTGCTTCTTAAGGAAGGCAGGGAAATAATTTTAAGGCGGGTTTCATAAGGGGGTAGAATAATGTTGGGGTTCCAACGATAATGTAAAGCAAAAAGTAAGAATTGTTGTTGGACCGATTCTAATGCATCGATGTGGACATTGTATTGAGGGTTCCATATAACGGATGCATATTCAAGAATTGGTCTAACAAGAGAGGTATAAAGTATCTTAGTAGTGAAAGGATCGTTGAATTCTTTAGCCCATCTTTTCATGAAACCAAGGACACCTCTAGCCTTATTTACGACCAAATTAACTTGAAGATTGAAACGAAGTTTAGGATCCATAATTACACCTAAATCAAGAAAACTGTGTACAATTTCTAAGTTAGCATTATTTATAGAGTAATTTATACTATTAGCAATTTGACGTGAGAATGTCATTTGCTTACATTTTTTTAAGTTTAATTTTATAAGGTTTAAATTACACCACTCAACTAGACTATTTAAATCCGATTGTAAGAGTTGTTGTTCTTCAGGCGATTTGTAAGTTAGGAAAAGTTTCACGTCATCAGCGTACATTAAAACGTTAGAGTGTTTTATTACAGAAGGAAGGTCATTTATAAACAGTAAAAATAAAACCGGACCAAGATGACTTCCCTGCGGAACACCAGATGTGACCAAAATATTTTTTGACATAGAATTCTTATATAAAACTTTTTGAGAACGATTCGACAAGTACGAGTTAATCCAGTGTAATAGTTTGACGGGAAACCCAATTAGATGAAGCTTTTTCAGAAGAAGATAATGACTGACACAATCGAAAGCTTTGCTAAAGTCTGTATAAATAACGTCAGTCTGTCTTCCTAAAGTAAAACCTTTACTGACACGCGAAGTAAACTCCAAGAGGTTAGTTGACGTAGATTTTCCCTTTAAGAAACCATGTTGAGAGGTGGAAATGGGGGAAGATACGACGTGGGTTATTTGATCAGTTATAATTTTCTCAAATAACCTAGGGATTGCGCTTAGTTTTGCGATACCTCGGTAATTGGAAACATCAATTTTTGAGCCGGATTTATGAAGAGGTAGATTAGATTTTCTCCATATATAGGGAAAATGACTACTGTGCAAGGATGTGTTAAAAATGATTGATAGGTGAGAACACAAACTAATAGAACAATGTCTTAAAATGCAGCTCGGTATTTCGTCAGGAACAGTCGTAAAAGAAGATTTAACTTGTTGAAGGTAATGCATAACTATATTAGAATCTATTACGGGGGTTTCAAAAGAGTTAACTGGTGGTAGGTAAGGATATTCAAGACTCATGCTCAATGGTATATCGGAGTAGGTTGTTTAAAAGAAGTTTGCAAACATGTTGGAAACTTCGATGTCGCAAGATGCTTCTTTATGATTGAATTTTATAAGAGGTGGGAAGCTGGAGTTTTTTCGTTTTGAGTTTACAAAAGTGTAGAAAAGTTTCGGATTATCTTTGAATTGAGTTTTTATTTTGGCTATATAGGCTGAGTAGCATTGTTTATGCTCACACATACTATGTGTGTGTTGAAGAATGTTTCAAGCGAGATAGGGCATGATTTTTTGACATAAGCTTTTGCACATCAAAACAAAGAAAATTAGTGGTGAAAAAACATTAAAATATTAAATAATTAGTGAGTGTCATCGCTATAAATTGTTTTAAAACAAACATAAATAAAATAAAAAATTATATAAGCATGCGTTGTGCTGTGAAAAGTTGTGAAAGTTCACAAAAAAACACGTAACAGGGAGGTTTCATTCCATAGGCAATCTTGCTTTTACCTGATGTTTTTCCGGAACAAAACAATATTTAACATACATATTAAATCGATTGTGTTTAAGTGTATTCTACTTATAAATTATAATTTTTCTTACCAAAAATATGTTTACTGGTGAAAATTATAGTTTGTTGGTTTCCCGCCATTTGTGTGCAAGAGTCATGTACAAGAGCTTCTGTCAAAACACAAGTTCTGCTTCATGAGCTCATTCATTCCTTAGGGTGGCAAACATTAGGGCCCTAATTTTTTTTCGATTGAAGATAAATTTTAATCAGAGACCGTAACTGTTTTCAAAAAAGTCAATAAATATTGGTTATTTTTACCGATTTTTTTTTTGTTAAAAATAAGAGTTAAAGTTTGATTCTATTTACTTTTATTTATTCGGTTAAAAATACCAGTTAAAATATGTTTATTTTTCGGTTAAAAATAAAAGTTAATATATGACTTATTTTTTTCGGTCAAAAATAAATGTTAAAATATGACTTATTTTTCCGGTCAAATATATAAGTTAAAATTTCACTTTTATTGTTGAGTCAAAAATAAGATTTAAAATTTGAGTTTTATATTTTCTATAAAAAATAAAGGTTAAAAATATGACAGTGATATCCTATTAAATACTAGCTTACCTGGTACACGCTTTTTGCACCCGAAAATATGCTAATGAGCCGAATGGCTAGTCGTATTTTGCATAATTTTTTAAGTGTCCTGTCGGGACAAAATTTGTCCCGTATTTTTGTAAATAAATCTACGATTTCAAATACGCATTCACATGAACTGAGACAATAAAAAAAGGAGTGTTTTCTTTAAACCGAAAAAATAAAAGTCTTATTTTAATTGTTATTTCTGACTGAAAAATATTTTGTTTTATATTTTAATATTAGCCGTGTTTTATGCGTACTGGTTTAACCAAAAATGTTCTAAATTACATGCAGAACACTAACAAAAAGATGAACCCGCTCAGTAGCTGGATCATCTTGTTAAACCTTTTTTCGTTCCGCTACTGCTCTATAGATGTCGTTGTTTATGTTTGTTTTAATTGATTTATAGTCACCCTTTGCTGTCGAAGGAAACAGGTGTGCTTATTTCTTTGCAATAAATAAATAAAAATGGATACGTCCGTGAAGATAGCAACGAAAAAGTTAGCAACGATTTTTTTTTTGCTACTAGCACAGGGTGTTTTCTTCAGGTGATTATGTTCGTTAATGATCATTAATTATAGGAAATCGTTGTTTTTCAGCAAAATGCGAATTATATTCGAAAAAAAAAATTACAGAGATTAAAGAGAAATACTTTAGAAATTTTTTAAGATATTAATATAATTTGTAGTAACTCTACTTTTTCAGTTATATGAATTAAACAGTAAAAAGACTTTTAGACAATTTTCGGTTACCTAAGAGTTTTCTGCACATATGCCATATAAATAGCTAAAAAGAATGCGAATTTTAAAATATTCTAACAGCAAAATCATGAACATAGCTGCTTTGGAACAGATTCTATACCAGGTCGTAACCCATTACGTAAAAACCGTTGCTGGGCTCCTACGCATGCCAGGAGTTTTCTGCACATATGACACCTATTCACATGCATAGAGGGTATTTTTTAAAATTTTTTGAGACCAAAATCAACTCTCTATCCGCATTGGAACAGATTCCACACCAGGTCATAATCCATTACGTCAAAAACCGTTGCTGGGCTCCTACGCATGCCACGAGTTTTCTGCGCATATGACAACCATACAGCTAAAAAGTGTGTACTTTCACAAATTTTTTGACACCAAAACCAACTCTCTATCTGCATGGGTACTGATTCTACTACCAGGTCATCATCCATTATGATGAAACCGTTGCTGGGCTCCTACGCATGCCAGGAGTTTTCTGCACATATGACACCTATGCACATGCAGAGAGGGTATTTTTTAAAATTTTTTGAGACCAAAATCAACTCTCTATCCGCATTGGAACAGATTCCACACCAGGTCATAATCCATTACGTCAAAAACCATTGCTGGGCTCCTACGCATGCCACGAGTTTTCTGCGCATATGACAACCATACAGCTAAAAAGTGTGTACTTTCACAAATTTTTTGACACCAAAACCAACTCTCTATCTGCATGGGTACTGATTCTACTACCAGGTCATCATCCATTATGATGAAACCGTTGCTGGGCTCCTACGCATGCCAGGAGTTTTCTGCACATATGACACCTATTCACATGCAGAGAGGGTATTTTTTTAAATTTTTTGAGACCAAAATCAACTCTCTATCCGCATTGGAACAGATTCCATACCAGGTCATAGTCCATTACGTCAAAAACCGTTGCTGGGCTTCTACGCATGCCAGGAGTTTTCTGCGCATATGACAACCGTACAGCTAAAAAGTGGGTACTTTCAAAAATTTTTTGACACCAAAACCAACTCTCTATCTGCATGGGTACTGATTCTACTACCAGGTCATCATCCATTATGATGAAACCGTTGCTGGGCTCCTACGCATGCCAGGAGTTTTCTGCGCATATGAAACCTATGCACCTGCAAAGTGGGTATTTTTTAAAATTTTTTGACACCAAAATCAACTCTCTATCCGCATTGGAATAGATTCCACACCAGGTCGTAACCCATTTTGGAAATGGCCATAGATGGCTTCTTGGGAGTTTTCTGCGCATATAACAACTATGCAGTAACAAAGTAGGCATTTTTCCAAAATTTTTGACATCAAAATCATGTACCTAACTGCTTTGGAACAGGTTCCACACCAGGTGATCCTTATTTGAGGTTAGAAACGATTTGAGTGACTAGAAAGTTTTCTGCGCATATGACAACCATGTAGCACGACAAAGGATATTTTTTAATAATTTTTGACACCAAAATCAACTCTCTATCTGTATGGAACAGATTCCACACCAGGTCGTAACCCATTATCTAAAAACCGTTGCTGGGCTCCTACGCATGCCAGGAGTTTTCTGCACATATCACACCTATTCACATGCAGAGAGGGTATTTTTTAAAATTTTTTGAGACCGAAATCAACTCTCTATCCGCATTGGAACAGATTCCACACCAGGTCGTAACCCATTGAATAATAAAAATGAATGCAACAGAGATCAGCGCTAAAATAGCAACGTAGCAACAACAAAAAATTTTACCCGTTCTAATGCATATGTATGTAAGAATACCTTATCGGATATGCGGTCATTCTACGTAAAAATGTCGAAACATTAGGAGAGCTATGTATGTACATTAGGGTGGCCGTTAGTTGTATGGAGAAAATTTTTTTTTTGATTTCTTATACTCTCTCCCCCCAAATCGGTTCAGTTTTATGTAAAAAAAAATACAAAAAAGTTTCAAAGCGATAAGTTGTGTTTAAGGGGTGTCGCCCGCCCCCTCAAATTTGGCCTTCAAGTCCATTTATTCAAATATAATTTGTTTGTATATGAGTATCTTTTTAAAAAAACATTTTACAAGAATATGATGTATGGCAATATTTTAGCTCTTTTAGTCAACAACATTAGCCTTAAAGAACGTTTTTTGATAAAATCAATATTTTAGAAAATAATGAAGAAAATAACCAACAAAATACCAAAAATTATATGTACCAAAATTATATTTATATGGAAATTATTTGTTCTAAGCATGTGCGTTAAAAGCTTATGTCTATTAAATTATTTCATACATAGCTATACTACGCATAGTCAAAATAAAACCAAACAAAAACAAAATTATTGAGTTATATTAAAATATTTATAACTCTTGACTTACAGTAGATTTCTTAGAGTTCGAAAATTTCTTGTTTGAGAAGAAAAAAACTGCTCAAGCCCACCACTAATGAATTTTGAAACTGTTTGTTTTCCCATTGTGGCGCGGTTAAAGTGAATTTGTTTTTCTTTTTCAATATTCAAAGCAGCGACCAAATTTTCTTTTATGAAGTTTTATGAAGCGACCACATTTATGAAGTTGTACTGAGAAGTGTGTTTGAGGAAAATTTCAAAATCATTCAAGCCCTAACGTAACAATATTTGAAAAATTTAAAAATGCATGGCCAAAATTAAACGTTAACAACTGGCAGCAAGGAATGCAAGATGAAGTGGTAAATAATTATTTGAAAATCAAAAAATCTCGGGTTGTAAGTTTTGTTAACACAATCTTACAAGAAGTACAACCTAGAGAGGATAATAAGGAGTTACTAGAACTTACCTTGCTATTCCTGGGTGAGAAGCTAAAAAAACCGCCAAACAGTGTAATAATTGTTCACCGGGTGCTTATCATCATGCGCGTTGGATGGGAAAAGCTATTTACAGCTTGAAAATATATTTGTTCCGTGAAGAGTTTAACTTGACAGAATCTAAAGCATTGGACTACGTCAAATTTGCATTTTTATTGTCGCCGTATATGTTGAAGCCTGGTTTTCTCCTCCCTTAGCAATACAAGCACCATACACCGACTTAAATGTTTTGTCAAAATTAAAAGATTTTGAAAATATTCACCCCTATTCTGCGTTTCGATTACGCTCGGATTTTCTCCGTTTTGGCAACTCTGGTATTCTGCGTTCCGTTCCGTTCCGCTTTTCTTTCGATTGTGGCTATTCTACATTACAAGTGTAGTTACGTTTTTCTAAGTTTTTATTCAGCTGACGGAGTTTGTGGAAAATGTAAGTATAAAATAGATAAATGTTTTTTATATATATTTTTTTACTGATTTGTGAGTTTTATTTAATTTATTACAGGTCAAAAACAACAACGCCTGCGCAATACGAAAAGCTGGTGGCTTTAATGGCCACAAATACGGATATTGCTGGTGGCTTCCATACCAGGCCAAAGGAGAGTATTCAGGCATTTTGGGAAGAAGTGCGATGTGAGCTGAACGCCTTTCCAGCCTTAACTCTGCGTACTGCTCCACGTTGTCATACTCTTCCAACAAAAACGCCGCTGCTATCAATTCCATTTCTGTAAAAATATAAACTAAATTTTATTTTTCAGCTACAATGTTGTAAAAAAAAGAAAAATAACTCCGGCACTACAGGGTTCTTCACACTGCTTTAGTTTGGCCACAGACATCTTTCTTATGTTCAGGTTTTTTTTTAGTCTTTTGGTACTCACTGATGTCTTTTATTCCAAAAATATAAAATTCTTATTCGTTTTAACTATTTAATCACTGTTTTGTTTGCACTAAACTTCACAAAATTGCTTATTTATTTTGTTTCGATATCGTACGTTCCACAACAAAACAGCTGACTGTGAAAACAAACTTCTCTTCTTCTTTTTCTTCCAATTCAGTTTTTTGCTGGAATACCAATTTACGATCCGTGCGTAGCGGAATGCGGGGACGTAATCGAAACGCAGAATAGGGGTGATTGATTTAGGAATCTCGCAGGTTGCCGTCAAAAAATTCAAAAACCAGTTATGGTATTTAAATGGGGAGGCTATTGCATTTGCGTTTTTTGACAACAATGTCGTAGATGCAACAAAAGAAAATTGCAACAAAACAAATTAACTTTAACCGCGCCACAATGGGAAAACAAACAGTTTCAAAATTCATTAGTGGTGGGCTTGAGCAGTTTGTTTCTTCTCAAACAAGACATTTTTTCGAGAGATTTCAAATTGATACGTCTTTCATGACATTAACTACGTCCGAATGGACTGCGGAGGATTGCTATGTATATGACAGCGGTACAAACACTAAAAAAATTAAGAGTCTTCAATGATACCGCCGAAAGAGGAGTGAAGTTGATGGAGGAGTATAATAAGCTCTTTACAAGAAATGAAGAGCAAAAACAATTTGTACTGCAGGTTGTTAGCGACTATCGTCGCCGGTTTTCGAACTCTAAGAAATCTACTGTAAGTCAAGAGTTATAAATATTTTAATATAACTCAATAATTTTGTTTTTGTTTGGTTCTATTTTGACTATGCGTAGTATAGCTATGTATGAAATAATTTAATAGACATAAGCTTTTAACGCACATGCTTAGAACAAATAATTTCCATATAAATATAATTTTGGTACATATAATTTTTGGTATTTTGTTGGTTATTTTCTTCATTATTTTCTAAAATATTGATTTTATCAAAAAACGTTCTTTAAGGCTAATGTTGTTGACTAAAAGAGCTAAAATATTGCCATACATCATATTCTTGTAAAATGTTTTTTTAAAAAGCTATTCATATACAAACAAATTATATTTGAATAAATGGGCTTGAAGGCCAAATTTGAGGGGGCGGGCGACACCCCTTAAACACAACTTATCGCTTTGAAACTTTTTTGTATTTTTTTTTACATACAACTGAACCGATTTGGGGGGAGAGAGTATAAGAAATAAAAAAAAAAAAATAACGGCCACGCTAATGTACATATGTATATGCATTAAGTAGGTACTTCCCAGTTTTCCTGAAACATGTTATAAAAATAAAATCTACCAAAAGAGTGTCATTTGTTTCTTTAAGGGGGATTATATACTCAGTACTATTTTTCCATATTTTTTTTGTACATTTTAACGCTTTAATATAAAAACCCACATTTAAAAATATCCCTAAGGTTTCCTTCAAAAATTCACAAACATGACCTTTTTCGGTCTCTGGATATATAATCCCCCTTAAGTGTGATCCGCACTCAGTTAATTCAAACAAAAGACTTAAAAGCCAAATAGACTGCACAGACCGTCTGCGTAAACACGTGTTTGTGTGTAACATCACTTTGTGTGTGCGCTGCAAGAAATACAATAACCAAATACACACAGCAGCAATAACTTCGATATATTTCAAGGGAAGCAAGCAACAACAAACCATTTTGATATAGTGTCAAAGTTTTCGGTGGTTTACCCACAATAGTGATGCCCAACTCATCAGCTCGCTCTGCTGGTGTAGAGCTTGCAGCGGCTCTTTACATAAAACAACTGATACTACAGTGGGCAAAGCACTTATATACGGCCTTATAAATCACATCTGTGAAATAAGTGACATAGTGACAAGACATAGTTCTTTAGCTAGTTCTAATCTATTTTTCATTTATGCCGTTAGACTTTGGAATGCGTTGCCTCGTAGATTAAGAGAAATCTCCCGGATAGAAACCTTTAGGCAATCTATTTTTTCTCACTTTTCTATTTCCTAAACACTGTTTTGTTCTTTCTTTATCTCTTATATATCCTTAATCTCTTTCTTAGTATTTAAGTATAAGTTTTTACTTTAATAACATATGTAACTTTTTACCATTTTTTATGCTTTATAATATCTTAAGTGTTTTTCATGTTTGTTATGTTATTAATTAAATAATTTTATTTTCTTTTTAAATATCATATAATAAATTTGTTGTTATCTCATATATTGTTTATTATTAAATATTCACTGTACTGTAAAAGAATATGTTTCTTATTTGTACTCATTCTTGTAGTAATAATAATAATAATAATAATTTAAGTGCAAAAATTATATAATACAAAGTCTCTTCAAACTCATTTTACTTATAAAGAAAATAAAATGTATTAAATTGAACTGATTTCGATACCATCCATTGCACAGCAGCATAGTATAAACTTCTGAGAAATAACAAAATTTACCCTACATTGTAACGCAGCAACCAAATTTGAGAAATGTTCCACTGTGAGCAGAAAACAATATATAAGCAACCCAGCAATATATATAACTGCAACCAGTACATCAGTTACAGACCATGATACAATTATACAGGTAGCATTGATAAGTATTGATTTTCTCAGCAACAAGGAAACCAGCGTCTGTCAAAAACAGTTGTTCGTGGGCTCCTACGTATACAGCTAAAAAGTGGGTACTTTCAAAAATTTTTTTACACGAAAACCAACCCTCTATCTGCATTGGAACTGATTCTACTACCAGGTCATCATCCATTATAAAAAATCGTTGCTGGGTTCCTACGCTTGCCAGGAGTTTTCTGGGCATATGACAACCGTGCAGCTAAAAAGTGGGTATTTTTACAAATTTTTTGGCACGAAAACCAAGTCTCTATCTGCATTGGAACAGATTCCTCTACCAGGTCATCATCCATTATGAAAAAACCGAAAAAAATAATAATCAACTCCTCTGACATAATTCACAAGAATGAAAACATAACAAAAAAAAACTGCAAATAGCTCTTAAAAAAAAAACAAAATTTCCAGGAAAAACAGCCATCTTTAGCCTTGAATACAATGCTTATTTTAGAAGTAAAAAGAAATTCGAGCGTATGGTCATATCACTTTTTTGTGATACTCATTTTATTTTGTATACTTCTTCCCATTGCATACTTATATAAAATATATATATGTATATATATTTTAACGATACATAAATTGTTCAATTTTCTTTCAGTTCAAATTTTAATAAGTATATCAATACATTCCGTGTATTTATATGCATTACTTTATACATACAGATATAGTTTCTTTTTCAATTTTTAAGAATATAACACTTTATTTAACTGAATTAAAAAAAATTCAGATAGTTTATACCATTTTATTCCTCCATGGCCAGACCAGTGACAAAATAAATGCATTCTTCATTGTTGATAAGATGACACGTTTTATTGACTAACGGCTTCATTTGATTTACGTCCTGCGCCCAATTGTTCAATATATCAGAACTCTTTTTCGTCGTAAACAATTTCAGCGGGCCGATCGATTTTAACACGAATCGTCACTATTGGCAATTTCCAATATATTTCGTTTTTACTCTCTTACACACATCTTACACAAATCTTACACAGTGTATAGTACGGAAACATGGTATAATAATACAAGGTAGCATTGACAGTTGCTTGGGAAAACATATTCTGTCAAAAAATATACTCAAAAAGAGAGCGTTCGCTGGTCGGCCATTGTTAATAAATGAAAACACAAACAATGTTGAAAACGTTGAAGTGAAAAAAAAAACAACAACCACAGCAGCTGCTGATGTATTTCCACAAAAAGCTGTTTTTGACAGTTTATGTTTTCCTGTTGAAGAGAAAATAAGCAGTTGTCAATGCTACCATGTATTATTATACCATGATCTATCTATATATATAAAAAAGGAGCTTATGTTTGTAAGGCCGCAATAGACTCCTAAACTACTCATCCGATTAGCATGAAAATTTGTGGATAGAAGTTTTTTGGTACGGTGCGTGTTTGTGGGCTATCAATTTCGATCCACCTTGAACACCAGAGGGCGCTGTAGTACAAATTTTTTACAAAAATGCTTAAAACTCACAAACCGCTCCTGTGATTAGAATAAAAATTGGTATATAGTAGTTTTTATATACGTTGAGTGTTCTGCTGCTATCTTTTTTGACCCAACTGGAACACCAGAGGGCGCTGTAGTACAAATTTTTTGCAAAACCACCTAAAACTCCCAAACCGCTCATTCGCTTAATATGAAAATTGGTATATAGTGGTTTTTAGGCACGGTGAGTGTTTTAAAACTAACTTCTTTGATCCACTTTAGACACCAGATGGTGCTGTAGTACACATTTTTTACAAAATCACATATTTTTAGTTGTTTTCTTAGGTTACATATGCAAATATTTACAATATATGAAATATTTCTTTAATTTAGTAACATTAGAAAAAATTCCGTTATTTTGACATCAAAAGTATGAACATATCTTGAAAACTATGAAAAACTTTAGTACAACATACAGATAGAGAGTTGATTTTGGTGTCAAAAATTATTAAAAAATATCCTTTGTCGTGCTACATGGTTGTCATATGCGCAGAAAACTTTCTAGTCACTCAAATCGTTTCTAACCTCAAATAAGGATCACCTGGTGTGGAACCTGTTCCAAAGCAGTTAGGTACATGATTTTGATGTCAAAAATTTTGGAAAAATGCCTACTTTGTTACTGCATAGTTGTTATATGCGCAGAAAACTCCCAAGAAGCCATCTATGGCCATTTCCAAAATGGGTTACGACCTGGTGTGGAATCTATTCCAATGCGGATAGAGAGTTGATTTTGGTGTCAAAAAATTTTAAAAAATACCCACTTTGCAGGTGCATAGGTTTCATATGCGCAGAAAACTCCTGGCATGCGTAGGAGCCCAGCAACGGTTTCATCATAATGGATGATGACCTGGTAGTAGAATCAGTACCCATGCAGATAGAGAGTTGGTTTTGGTGTCAAAAAATTTGTGAAAGTACCCACTTTTTAGCTGTATGGTTGTCATATGTGCAGAAAACTCCTGGCATGCGTAGGAGCCCAGCAACGGTTTCATCATAATGGATTATGACCTGGTATGGAATCTGTTCCAATGCGGATAGAGAGTTGATTTTGATGTCAAAAGATTTTAAAAAACACCCACTTTGCAGGTGCATAGGTGTCATATGCGCAGAAAACTCCTGGCATGCGTAGGAGCCCAGCAACGGTTTCATCATAATGGATGATGACCTGGTAGTAGAATCAGTACCCATGCAGATAGAGAGTTGGTTTTAGTGTCAAAAAATTTGTGAAAGTACCCACTTTTTAGTTGTATGGTTGTCATATGCGCAGAAAACTCCTGGCATGCGTAGGAGCCCAGCAACGGTTTGTGACGTAATGGATTATGACCTGGTGTGGAATCTGTTCCAATGCGGATAGAGAGTTGATTTTGGTCTCAAAAAATTTTAAAAAATACCCTCTCTGCATGTGCATAGGTGTCATATGTGCAGAAAACTCCTGGCATGCGTAGGAGCCCAGCAACGGTTTCATCATAATGGATGATGACCTGGTAGTAGAATCAGTACCCATGCAGATAGAGAGTTGGTTTTGGTGTCAAAAAATTTGTGAAAGTACACACTTTTTAGCTGTATGGTTGTCATATGCGCAGAAAACTCGTGGCATTCGTAGGAGCCCAGCAACGGTTTTTGACGTAATGGATTATGACCTGGTGTGGAATCTGTTCCAATGCGGATAGAGAGTTGATTTTGGTCTCAAAAAATTTTAAAAAATACCCTCTATGCATGTGAATAGGTGTCATATGTGCAGAAAACTCCTGGCATGCGTAGGAGCCCAGCAACGGTTTTTACGTAATGGGTTACGACCTGGTATAGAATCTGTTCCAAAGCAGCTATGTTCATGATTTTGCTGTTAGAATATTTTAAAATTCGCATTCTTTTTAGCTATTTATATGTCATATGTGCAGAAAACTCTTAGGTAACCGAAAATTGTCTAAAAGTCTTTTTACTGTTTAATTCATATAACTGAAAAAGTAGAGTTACTACAAATTATATTAATATCTTAAAAAATTTCTAAAGTATTTCTCTTTAATCTCTGCAATTTTTTTTTTCGAATATAATTCGCATTTTGCTGAAAAACAACGATTTCCTATAATTAATGATCATTAACGAACATAATCACCTGAAGAAAACACCCTGTGCTAGTAGCAAAAAAAAAATCGTTGCTAACTTTTTCGTTGCTATCTTCACGGACGTGCAAAAGAGTCGTAACCCTGCAAGACAGCGCTAACAAGTTTACGAACACAATGAAACAATATTTTGTGAGCACTAACACATTCATACGGTATGATGTTATGTGAAACAAGGAAAATTATATCTGCTTATACAATATCTTGCTCTTTTATCATCAAAATATAATCGAAAAAATTTTAAAACAGTCAAAATAAAGTGAGCGGTGCAAATAAGTTTCCGGAAAAATAAATAAAATTATGTAAAATAACAAAATAAAATGAAATAATATTGCAAATAAGTGCTGTGAAAAAGCTGTGCTGTTTTTGTTTTATTGTTTTGAGTTTAATTAGTTTCTTTTTTTTAGTTAAAATTAATATGTTATGTGTCGAATATATTTTAATTTGTTCATGAATTATTTTTACTTTAATATTGGAAAAATTGTAAAATTATATTTAAATATGTATTTTCTAACATTTATAAGGCAAATAACGATTTAAAATAATAAAAAATAGTAATAAAAAAAGTTTGTGTTTTTGTTTGAGCCAGGGTTTGAACTCGCGATTCGAACAGAGTAAGTTGGCATTAAAGGTCTGAGCTCTAACCATTACGCTACGGTGGGCAAGCGGCTGGCGGCCGCTAACTGTGTTTTGAATAAAAAGCCTACATTTGTTATGATTTTTCTTATGTAATATCCTATTGGAGTGTGGAGTGCAGCTTTAGTCTTTTTAAATGAACAAAACATGGGTGCCAGAACGAAATGCAAGCTCACACGTATAGGACAATACTTGTTAGATTTTTCCCACCGCCTGAACAAATATAACGAGTTTTGTATGGAGAATTTTATATGGGCCTAACAGATTTTCTGTTACGACTCGCGTTAAATAACAAGTTAGCTAACAGTTACTGTTCTAGCTGGGAATTTTATTGCTCCAAGCGGTCAATGCCCCAAGCTCCAGTGTCCCAAGCGGTCAAGGCTCCAAGCTCCAATGTCCCAAGCGGACAAGAGAAAAACTTAAAAAAGTTTAACTAATGCGATCTATTCGTTCATTATACTATGTTCAGACTGGGAGCTAAATGCGCATTTAGAGCTTAATTCGCATTTATTTCCTTAATGCTTCTCTAAATGCGAATTTACCCATATAAAATTCTGTCAAGTAAATTCACATAAATTCTACTTCAAATGAGCATTTAGCAGTTTGCGACCCTGTTTCGAAGTTCGAATAAATTTTACTCGTTTGTTTTGACAGTACTCGTTTTTAAATTCAATCAGCTGTTCGCCATTTGATTGATAAACTTGAACAGTTTTTGTTTTTTTAATTTAATTAATTAAATACACAAAAAAAGTCCTGTTCAAAAATAAATAAGAAGATTCCGTTGGTGAAAACCGATTGCAAAGGACTGGCCTGAAAACAACAAATTATAGAAGACGTGCGCCGCTGCGTTGGAAAACATCCTCTCATCCTTGTCTTTCAGGTGCAAAATATGCACAATAATCTGCTGAATGATCTACGACAAGAATGGAAAGCAAACTCAAGATTTCTCTTTGGTAAAAATCATACCATGCAAATAGTTTTGGGACGTAACAAAGCTGAAGAAGTTGAAACAGGTTTCCACAAGCTTTCCAACAGACTTCGCGACAGGATGGACTGCCACTGAAACGCCAAAGCAAGAGCTATGCGACTGGGCCAAAGATTTCTGGGCGGAAGAATCTGCGAGCAGTGGTTTTGTAGCCACAGAAACAATGGTATTGAAAGAAGGTCCACTCGAAGATTTTGCACACTCACTGGAGCCACATTTGCTTTCACTGTGTATGCCTACCAAATTGCAAAGGGAATTCTCGCGTTCTATAGTGACTACACCGTGTGCGAAGAAGGAAAAGTATTGACACCTGCGCAGGCTCGCATACTCAAGCTAATTGCAAATCATATAAAAAAATCGTTTGTGTTAATTGTGAGTTTTATTTAATTTGTCAATGATACATTTGTTTACTTATTAATAAAGTTGTTTATAAATATATTCAAACAAAAATAATAAATGTTTACAATTTTTCGAAAACTTTCTGGTTCGTTCCTGCAATCATATTTTTGTTAAAATGTCAGAATTTTCACAACAGAAATAATATTAAAAAATCTGTCAATTTTAATGCGAATTAAGGGCTTCTTCATAGTTTGAACACTTGACATTTGTAAGAATTTTCGAACTTCTAAATGCGCATTTAAAACTCAGTCTGAACATAGTATTAGGTTAAACCAGAACGAATAAAACGCGGCTATTGTATACCTCATAAGTGGTGTGTAAATACAATAAAAATTAAATAATAAAAATACGTCTGAACACCAAAATGTTTTCGCCTTTTTTACGATATAACCTAATGCGGCCCTGTTTGAATATTTATGTGTTTGAACTAACTTCATTGTATTTGTAAAACGCTTTGTACGTTAGGTTCATATAATATTCTCCATACAAAGATCTGGCATCTCTGTCTGCCTCATATGATTTTTTCATTAAAAAAAAGCTTTAGTTGCTCTGTTCACACCAATTACAAATTCTATAAAGAACACCAAATTTTGTTTTATTGTGTTTGTAACTACGTTATAGCTGTCTTGCTGGGTTATCTCTTAGTCTTTGATGCATACGGGCCATTATCTTCATAAATAATCACCCTGTGCTAGTAGCGCGAAAAAATCGACGCAGTCTACAGACAGCTAAAAAATCATATTAATCTTCACGTTCGATATTTTTACCTATATAAAGAAATTCGGTACGTTTATAAAAATTACAATGTCAGTAGTAGTAATAAAGTAATTTACATGATTTTAATAATGATCAAAAATGACTTCATAAAAATCAAAAAACGGTTCTTATTCAATCTTTGGAAATTATGAATATCAAAGTCCATTCGAGCAGGAACTTTGGAATTGTTTTAATAAATTTTACATGAAAGTCAAAAGACCAACAATTCGAGTTGCAGACAATTGCTTTTAACATTGAATAATAAACTAGGAGAACGGAGATTAATAAATTCTATATATGCACAAATATAAATTTTGGGATGTTCTTGAAATTATTTACAATGGCTTTGCTAACAGCTCTTAAAGAAGTGGGCACAGAATTTTCCTTCCGAATATGCGAGCCTATAAGTATCGACATGTGTCGCGGGATCGGTTACAATGAGACTTCTTTGCCGAACCTCGTAGGCAATGATCTTCAGTCTGATATTGAAATGAACTTGCAGACGTTCTCTCCTTTAATTGATTACATGTGCAGTACACAACTTAAACTTTTCCTTTGTTCAGCATATATGCCGATGTGCACAATAAAAATACCACTGTCTATTGGACCTTGTCGCGGTCTTTGCCAAAGTGTACGGTCACGGTGCCTCCCTGTGTTGCAAGGGTTTGGCTTTCCCTGGCCACCAGCGTTAGACTGCAAGCGCTTTCCCAAAGAAAACAACCACGAAACAATGTGCATGGAAGGGCCAGGAGAGACTCAAATTCATATTCGTGAAAACAATGTCTATCCAGGTCCATTGGGCTACAAAGTACCTAATTCAGGATCGAATTTTGAATGTTCTGATGGTTCGAATCTTTATGTTAAGCTTCAACGAACTGGACGATGCGCACGGAGATGTGATGCCGATGTTTTGTTCAATCAGCATGACAAGCACTTTGCTGAGATATGGGTTGCCACTCTAAGCTATTTCTTGCTAGGTTCGACAATAGTCACCGCACTCTTAATGTTGTTAGGCTATGACTCTAAAAATAAGCTGCATCGGCTGCAGATACTGATGCCTGTGTTTTGGTGTCATAGTATGGTTTCTATTGGTTGGACAGTGCGCTTTGTTTCTGGCCGTAACGCTGCAGCTTGTGGGTATGATCCTCTTCTGCCAAATGAATCATATCTGTTGTTAGACGGCCTTTCAAATTCTGTCTGCACCTGCACATTTATTTTGCGATATCTCTTTGGAATGGCTGCATGCGCTTGGTAAGTAATTGAATCTGAAATATGGCTAATTAGTTCGTCTAGTTTAGGGCTGTAGCTTTTTTGTTTGATGGAAAAAAATATAGGCAAAACTACGATTTCCGGTGCAATTTTAAAGTATTTTCTGGTGGAGAAAAACAAAAACATTTTTGGCCGAACAAAAAAAATCGATAACTCAGCTAATCGATTCTTAAACTTTCTTTTCCTTCCTACAAAACCTGTTCAAAAAACATCTATATCTTTGCTTTATTTAAAAATATATTAAATTATCTTTCAGAAAATATTTTTTTTTTTTTTTATTTATTTGCAATCTTTATTTACTAGTTCATAATATTTACATTTCTTAAAAGATATTTCATAGGTAGATTATTTCATAAGTATTATAGTTCATAAAGATTACATTAAAACCTCAGACGGATTTAATTCCGTGTATGAGAGGTGTGAGTTTAAGAAATAATTAATTACACTAATATATTATTTAAATTATGATTTTGTATTATTAAAGTATAAACTAAGGCACTATTTTATCACATAATGAGATCCAATTTTTATAATATATAATAAGATTTTTATTTAAGTACAATAGTATAATTATCTAAAGTTTTGTATATATAGTTTCAATTTGCTGTTAAAAATTTGCAGATTTGGTGACTTCTTTATATCTTCAGGTAGTGTATTGTATTGCTTTATGGCGCTATGCTTCAGGCTCTTAAGTTGTTTTGATGTTCTGGCTTTTGGTACCTCGAAATTATGTTTTTGTCGCGTGTTGTGTTGATGAATTGTATTTCTAGTTGTGAGTATTAGTTTGGATTTAAGCATACTATTCTGCACTTTATATATGTATTTGCATTTTTCAATGAAAACTAGCTGGTTAATGTCCATTTGTTTGGTGCTTTTATATAACTCTCTGGTAGAAATTGTTGGATTTTTGTTGAATAATATTTTGATGGCTTTATTCATTACTCTTCCTATTTGTTCTATCTGAAATTTGCTGCATTGGCTCCAGCTGCATATATTGTATCGTATTTTGGATAAAATATGTCCTGTGTATATTAGTTTCGCTGCATTTTCGTTAATTTTTCCAATTCTTTTGATGACCATTACTAGCGGTAATATTGAATTTTTTATATCCTTGATGTGGTTTTCATAATTAAGGTTCTCGTCTATTATCATTCCGAGATATTTTGTATGTTGTACTCTTTTTATTTCTATATTGTTGATCTTGATCCTTAAATTCGTATCAATGTTGCTGTGTGATCGAAACACGATATAGTTTGTTTTTTCAATATTAGTGCTTAGTCTGTTTCCGCAAGTCCAGTCATAGTATACTGTCATGTCGTGATTTATGTTGTCTTCTAATTCTTTTTCTGTCTTCGCTGTTGTTATAAAATTTGTGTCATCAGCATAAATGTTGTATGTAGATTTAAAATTACAGCTCTTTATGTTGTTGATATATAGCAGGTAGAGTCTTGGTCCAAGTATCGATCCTTGTGGGACCCCGATTCCGCTTGTAAGTTCTTCGCTAAGTTCTCCATTTATCCTTGTTACATGTGGCCGGTTTTTTAAATAGCTTTGTATCAGTTCATTCGGCAGTCCTCTTATTCCTATATCCGATAGAGCGTTTAGTAGTTTCTTATGATCCACAAGGTCAAATGCTTTAGAGAGATCAATAAATGTAGTTGCTACCAGTTTTTTATCATCTAGAGCATCATAAATTTTTTCCATTGTAGATGCAATTGCTGACTCTGTTCCACTTTTTTCTAGAAAGCCAAATTGATTTTTATCAAAGCCAATGGTAGAGTTGATAAAGTTCGCGATTCTTGAATCAATTGCTTTTTCAAATATTTTGCTGAGCGAATTAAGTACTGAGATGGGCCTATAATTTTCGCATAGTTCTTTTTTGCCTTTTTTGTAGATTGGGGATATTATGGCTTTTTTGAGACATTCTGGAAAAATACCCGAGAGAAAACAATTATTAATTAAATTGGCCAATGTGTGCATAATTGTTGGAAGAAGAAACTTTATGTCTTTTATTGATATTTCATCTATTCCTTTTGCTGCATTGATATTAAGGTTGGAGACAATGTGTTGAATTTCAGTGTGAGTGATTGGTTTGAGATATAAGGACTTTTGATTTTTGATATTTGTTACATTTACTGCTGTTGTTTTTATGGTTTTTGCTATTTTTGTTCCAACTTCATTAAAGTATTTGTTAAAATTATTTGCCAGAATTTTGCTATGGATTGTTGTTTGTTCTTGGTTTTGAGATGCGGTTGTTTCTTCGTTTTTATTTTTTATTGTTGAATTAATTATGCTCCATAATTTCCTTGAGTTGTTTCCGGATTTTTCTATTTGTTCGTTTATATGTTTTTGTTTGGTGTCTTTTATAAGCTTGTCAACCTCTTTTTTGATTTTTTTGTATTCCTCTTTCTTTATTTGATCATAAGGAGAAGATTTAGATTTTTTGTATAAGTCTTGTCTAATCTTCAGTTTTTTGTTTAGCTCTGTTGTTATCCACTCGTTGTTTCTGCATCTTATTTTTATATAACCTGTTGATTTCTTTTTGGCCTCTTGTATAATTTCAACTAATTGAGATACTTCAGTTATTATTGTATTATTTAATTTATTTTTGACAATTTTTTCCATTTTTGCATAATTTACTTTGGGAATATTTTTATTGAACATTGGTGGTTTGAAAAGATGTAGGGCTGTGATCGTTGCAATTGTGTATTTATGATCCGATATGTCTGTGTCTTCGAGTTTAAAATCAATTTTGTGTGTTGTGTCTATATTTGTAATAATGTGATCGATAAGCGTACTGGTATTGTTTGTTTGTCGTGTTGGTAATGTGTTATTTGTCAGTGTGTAACCATTTGTTTGCACTGAGTCGATGTATTTTATTACTGTATTTGTTTGTTCAAGCAAGTTGATGTTAACATCTGCAAAATATATGACATTTTTACTTTCTTTGCTAAGTTTTTCTTCCAGAAAGTCTATAAAATTGTTGCAATTTTCATTTGGAGCTTTATAAAATGTTCCTATGACAATATTTTTTTGTGTGTTTGTTATTTCAATTATAGTAGTATTATATTTATCTTCTGTTAATATTTCGTTGAATGTTAGACAGTCTTTGACAAAAATAGCCGTTCCTCCTCCTCGTTTGTCTTTTCTGCAGTTGTGTATTGCTGTAAAGTTTGGAATATTAAATGTGTGTATTTCATTTTGATATAACCAGGTTTCTGTTACTATTATAACATCTATGTTTTGAATATTATGTATAAGTAGTTCTATTTCTGTAAGTTTGTTGCGAATACTGCAGATATTAATGTAGAAGACTTTGAGTTCTTTATATTTATTCATAACTTGTTACTTAAGAGTAACTTGTTTCTTTTGTTGCTTTCATTTTTATTATGTGAACATTACAATTATTTGCGCCTGCTTTGTGGTCACATGAGTAGTTTGCCCCATATTGGTTTGCTCTAACACAATTTATGCACTTGAAATTTTTGGTAATTTTACATGTTCTGGTATCATGCTTTTCTGCGCAATTTCCGCACGCCTCTTCTCCTTCGCACTTATTGCTTGTGTGGTGATATTTTTGACATTTATAGCATCGGGTCAATGAAATGTATTCTTTTATGAATCTGGATTTATAATTGAGCAGTACGTATCTATTTAATATTTTCGCTAATGTCTCCGCGGATACTTCTATAATATAATTCCATAGTTTTGTCTTCTTGTTCACAAATTTATGTACCAATTTAAAATTGTCGCTTCCGTCTATAAACTGATTTGTTGCTACTAATTCTTCTACTAGTTCTTCCTGATTATACTCGCAGTCTATATTTGTAATAATAATTTTTGGAGTTTGAATCCTCGGAGCAGTAATCTTGTAGCCATCTAATTGTTGCTTAATTTCTGTTTCAAGCTTTTCTTTGCTGGTACTATCTGTTGTTGAAACTATGATACCACCATTTTTTATATGCTTTATTGATGATATGCCCACTTTGATTTTTGTTGGTATTATTTTTTTCTTTAATTGTTGCTCTGTTTCTTTGCTTTCTTGATTTTTTACGGTTGGCAAAATTATGATGCTGTTTTCACTTTTTGGTCTACTGGGTTGTGGTGTGTTAATGTTAGTTGCTACTACTCTAGCATATGTTAGAGATTGCTGGTTGCTGTTCTTTGTTTCTAGGTTTTGCAGTACCTTCTTTATTTCGCTCATTTCTGTTTTTATGCTTTCACTTGTTTGTTTCATTTCCTCATTTGCAGTACTTATTTTTTCTAAGTTTGACTCACCTTTTAGCCATTGTTTGAATTTTTTCTTGTCTGTTTCACAGATCCAGAAGCATTTATTTTTCAATGTAGCAATGGCAGCATGGTCCTCATCTGTGTAGTTGATACAGTCTATGTGCCACCATGATTGACATAATCCCTCACATTTAATTCCTCTCGTTTCTACCTTTTTTTTACATTTTTTGCAAAATGTTTTATTTTTTTCACTTTCAGTTTCTTCATCCGCCATTTCTGTTCTTAAAGCGCTTACTACATGTGCCTAAGTGTGATGGCAATATGTGCAGCACTGATTTTTTCAAATTAGCCGGCAAAATGATTTTCAAATTTTTCAATTTAAATTAAAAGTTTATTTTGACGCTGATATAAAGATTTTTTGTGCTTAGTTTTTATAAAAACTGTTTAGTAATATTATTCCGTTTTTTAATTCGGTGTTTATTAGTTATTTCCTGCGATTTTTTATATTTTTTCCGGAGCTATAATTTTACGTGCACTTTAACTTGATGTTCTCTCTCTTCTTTATGTTCTATCTTATATGCAAATCAAATATCGTCATTATAACAATATAATGAATTGTATAATGAATTTCATATTGTTTCCTTTTTATTATTGATAAAACCACATTTTTTTCAAAAATTTGCAGTATTAAGGTGATAAAACTTTCTACTAATCCAAACTTCCCACTGACCGTTACAGTTTCCCAGTAGCAGGAGATCACCAAATAGTAACTCCATTTTGAGTTTGTATGTAAGTACTGCTACTTTTACTTTCAAAGCTATTCGATAGTACAAATTGTGGGTGGAGCCACACCCCCTTATATAATGCCCATCCCAGTTTTCTAGTAGATGGACATTACCCAGTTTTAGTACAGTTGCCGACAGTGAGCATACCAACTAAATTACCAAAATGTAGCCAAATCGACGAAAACCGTCGGAAATATAGCATTTTTATTGATTTGTGGGCGGTAAGAGGGGGTGTGACATGAATTTAAACCATCTCGTACTGCCAAAATTTCAGCTCTATCGGTTCAGTAATTTTGAAGTTTCCAGCCATCACACAGACAGCGGTTTGCTTTTTGTCTACATATTTTGGATATGCATTATTGGCTATAGCACCATGAACGATGATTTTCCTACTTTTCAAAAATTTCCAATCGCTAAAATTTTTACATGAAATAACTTATTTGCATTTGTAAATATTTAAAAATATTTTTTAGAATTTTTCAACTTTTTTTTGTTTAAAAGTCGATGTCAAAGTATAACTTTTGATTGGTAAGAGATACTAAGATAATTTTTTTTAATAAATTCATTTTTTAGCTTGTATATTTTTTCAAAAATATAAAAAAAAAAATATTGGAAAAAAAATTTTGTTCGAAAAAACAAAAGAATCACAAAATCGGAAACAACTTTTGCTTATAAGTGTAACTGCGTGAAGTTAAATTCGTAAATCCGAATATAACTTAGCAAAGACACAAACCATTATTTCTTCTTTGTACAAACTTAAATTCGTACTTTTTTGCAAAGTACAAAACAAAACAAAGTACGACTTTTAAACAAAAAAAGTTGAAAAATTCTAAAAAATATTTTTAAATGTAAACAAATGCAAATAAGTTATTTCATGTAAAAATTTTAGCGATTGGAGATTTTTGAAAAGTAGGAAAATCATCGTTCATCGTTCATGCTACTTTTCAATGACAGAATTCTCAAATTTAAAACTCAGAATTTTTATAGTATACATACCAATGGACAGGTAATTGATGTACCTTTCCAACGATATATGAATCTTTGTGGCACAGTTAGGATTTTGGCCATTGGAAATTTTTGAATAGTAGCAAATGTTAGGTTCATGGTACTACTTTTCAATGACAAAATTCTCAAAACTGAAACGCACAATTCTTAAATAATTCATACCAATGGACAGGTAATTGATGCACCTTTCCAACGATATATGGCTCTTTGTGGCACAGTTAAGATTTTGGTCATTGGAAATTTTTGAAAAGTAGTAAACCATGAACCTATTATTATTGCTTTTCAAAAATTTCCAATCGGCAAAATTCTTAAATTAAATAACTTATTTGCATTTTTTTACATTTAAAAATATTTTTTAGAATTTTTCATAACTTTTTCAACTTTTTTTGTTTAAAAGTCGATGTCAAAGTGATTTCAGTACAAATGAAGTTAAATTCGTACCCAAAGTTAAATTCGTACTTTGCGTAGAAGTACGAATTTAACTGCGTTGTGTCGTGAGTTAAATTCGTATCCAAAGTTAAATTCGTACTTTGCGTAGAAGTACGAATTTTACTTCGTTGTGTCGTTAGTTAAATTCGTATCAAAAGTTTTTGCAAAGTACGAATTTAACTTTGTACAGAGAAGAATTATTGGTTTGTGTCTTTGCTAAATTATCGAAATTATATTACTTCGGATTTACGAATTTAACTTCACGCAGTTTAAGTGTTACAGCTTTTAAAAAGAGTTGAAAATTTGCAAATTTGAATTTAAATTAGTTTTACCACAAAACAATTTTTGTGCATTTCTTTGAGGAAAACTCCAATATTTCAGACATTTTTTGAAAAAAATATTAAAAATATTATTCTCAACGGTCTTTTTGCGGTCAATTTTAAGCAACGATGTTGCATTAAATATATCGTTGTACTAACATTTCTTTTAAGTTTTCATTCATGTTTGTGGTGTCGAATTGACGGAATTTTTTTTTATGTTAAGCGTAAAATCTTTATTCATCAAATCTTGGTGCATATCTTACCTAAGAAAACAACTAAAAATATTTCTATTGTAGGCATATTGTAGTTTATGGCGATTTTGTAAAAAATTTTTACTACAGCGCCGTCTGGTGTCCAAGGTGGATCAAAGAAGATAGTGATTTAAATCTCACCGTAGCTGAAAACCACTGTATACCAATTTTCATTGTAGTCGCATGAGCGGTTTGGGAGTTTTAGATGGTTTTGCAAAAAAATTGTACTACAGCGCCTTCTGGTGTTCAAGATGGATCAAAAAAGATAGCAGCAAAACACTCAGCGTGTATGAAAAAAACTATATACCGATTTTTTCTTCTAATCGCATGAGCAATTTTGTAAAAATTTTGTACTACAGCGCCCTCTGGCGTTCAAGTTGGGTCAAAAAAGATAGCAGCAAAATACTCAAAGTAAATGAAGACCACTGTATACTAGTTTTCATTCTAATCGCATAAGCGGTTTGTGAGTTTTAGGCAGTTTTGTAAAAAATTTGTACTACAGCGCCCTCTGGTGTTCAAGGTGGATAAAAATTGATAGCCCACAAACACGCACCGTAACAAAAAACTTCTATACACAAATTTTCATGCTAATCCGATGAGTAGTTTAGGAGTCTATTGCATAGTTACAAACATAAGCTCCTTTTTTATATAAGATATTTATACCCCCACGTTAAAAAAACGTAAATGGGGGTATATTAATTTTGTCACTCCGTTTGTAACGCCCATAAAAAGGCGTGGTAGGTATAGAAAAGTATATATATTCTTGATCAGCATCACCACCCGAGTTGATTTAGCCATGTCCGTCTGTCCGTCTGTCTGTGATCACGATTACACCCGTAATTTTAAAGCTATCATCACGAAATTCAATATTTAAGCTTTTATCTAAAAAATGAAGGTCAAGCTCGTAAATGAGCCAAATCGGATGAAAACTACGCCTACCTCCCATACAAAGTGACTATCAAAACGGTAAAATCTCTTAGAATTCAACAAAAATGAATTTATGGACTTGCAATTTTGCATACGAGTTTTTATGTTCAAAATACACTCTAAGTATGGAATTCAACCAAATGGGATGAAAACCACGCCTACCTCCCATACAAAGTGACTTTATCAAAAAGGTAAAATTTCTCTAAAATCCACAAAAATTAATGTATGGACTTGAAATTTTGCATATGAACTTTGATATATAATGTGTACTATGTGGATGGAATTCAACCAAATTGAGTGAAAACACGCCCACCTCCCATACAAAGCGACTTTATCAAAAAACAAAAGCGAATATTTTCTGTTAAAAATATAACGAAAACGTTTTTACAGATAAACATTTTATTAATTGCTTAAGACTTTGATTATAATTTGGTTCGGCCGGTTTGGTATTTTAACTTCGGTCCAGTCGAAGATCATTTCTTACAAGTTTTTTTTTTTAGACTAAACCAACGCTCAGGGGATGCCCCCTATAAATGCGAAAGCATTGTGTTGATTCGGAAGAAGGGTGATAGTTAGTTGGAGGGTGGAAAGATAGAGTAGTGTCGGTGAAGATTAGTTTTAAATTTACATAGCTCAAAACTGCCGGGGAATACGCTCGCAAGGAGATTGTTCCACAATTTTACTGTACGACCGAAGAACGAATTATCTCGGTAATGCGAGGTTCTATTGTGCATCAACGCAATGGTATAGGGATGGGCTTGGTGAGCTGTCCGAGTGGACCTGGGAAACACACGAGCTGATGGCGTCAAGACATGTATCTCCCTTGAACACTTCCCATGATAGTACCTGTATAAAAGGCTTAGGCAACCAATATTGCGTCGATGCCCAAGAGAGTTGAGAGAAGATGAAATGTTTTCATCTCCATTCAGATATATCACACGTCGTTGAATTCGATCCAGAAGCTCCAAATAAGATCTTGAAGCTCCTGCCCAAACGTGCGAATTGTACTCCATTTTCGGCCTTGTATATGAGGTATAGATCACGCGTAAATCAGTTGGAGTGAAGTATTTCTTACACCGTTTTAAAAAACCTAGGCACTTGGCCGCTTCTTTCGACACATCGAAAATGTGATCATTCCAACGAAGATCAGATTTGATCGAGATGCCCAGAACGTCAAGAGCATCTGACTCCGCTAGATCCACACCGTTTATATTGAGGGGAGCTAAGGGGCAATTCATTCGTTTGTGAGTTAACAGGCAACACTGAGTCTTGCTAGCATTAAACTCAACTCTATTAGCATGTCCCCACCCGGAGATTTTTTCCAAGTCATTAAGCAGTGTGTCATTCATATGTTGCCTCTTTCTCTCAATCTCCAAAGAGTTCGGGCGTTTTTTGAAGGAATATGAATGACAAATGTTGCTGTCGTCAGCAAACGAATGAACTGGGTTGTAAGTCAACGAAAGAAGGTCGTTGATAAAAACCAGAAATAAAGTTGGCGATAGGACTGAACCCTGAGGTACTCCAGCGCCAATGGCGTGTTCACTTGACGAAATGCCGTCAATCACGACACGAATCGACCTGTCCCTTAGAAAACACGTGATCCATCGAGCAAAGTTACCACCAACACCATATGCAATTAGTTTTGACACGAGAGCTTTATGCCACACTCGGTGAAACGCCTTAGAAATATCCAGAGCAACAACCCTGCTTTCACCGAAGAAGTGAACACAATGGTTCCATTTCTCTGTGAGGAACGCCATCAGGTCGCCTGTAGAGCGAGCCCTACGGAAGCCATATTGATGGTCACTAAGCAATTCGTTGCGCTCCAGATAATTCATTAGGTGGAAGTTTATTACACTCTCCATGACTTTGGAGAGCGTAGAGCATATCGCAATGGGTCGGTAGTTCTCAGGGTTCGTGGCATCGCCCTTCTTAGGTACTGCCTGAACGTTCGCCACCTTCCAACAAGATGGAAATACTCCTGTCCTGTAGGAAATGTTGAAAAGGTTACGCAAAGGTCGTGCCAGTGTAGAAACACACATTTTTAGCACAATTGGTGGTATACCATCCGGGCCAGAAGATTTGTTTATGTCGAGGTTTGCAAGGACTGTTTTGACAGCTCTCGTTCGAAAAAATATCTCCTGCATCGTAGAAAATTTTTCCTCTACAGAGGGCAGTGGCTGATTGCTAGCCGGGATTGTAGAATTTTATTTAATATTTAATATTTATTTCATCTACCGGGCTTTGCCCTTACAGATTACAAAAAAAGAACTTAAAACTAAATAAATAAATAATCGTAATTATAAACAATATTGATTAATCAGATCATATGTACATAAATTTAATTATTCAGGTTTACTCCATATGGATTTTTTTGTATAATATTGCAATGAATTATCTTATCTGTATTTAGAATACTCGGAAACAATTATTACACTCTATTAATAGTCTCCTTCAACTGCTTCTTGAACATATATCTATTCACCCTAAAGTCAAATATATTAGCGACCGAGTTGCATTCCGATAGGCATCTCGTCAATGGTTCATTTAGGCCATAATTGGTTCTGTGTTGAGGTATGTAAAACAATTGCGTTTCTCTGAGGAAACGAGCAGGAATGTGAAACGGGATGAGGGATAAAAGTTCCGGAGAATTTATTCTTCCATCAACAATGTCTTTAATAAATATTATATTAGCGATTTTTCGCCTTTCCTCCAGCGTCTGTAGGTTAAGCAACCGGCACCTTTCTCGGTACTCGGGCATATTATCCCATGTGTACATACGGCGTAACGCATACCGCGTGAACCGCTTTTGAATTTTTTCAGTTCTGTTGACTGAGTTTTTGTAAGCCGGGTCCCAGATTATACTACCATATTCTAGAGTTGACCTAACTAAGTTTGAAAAGATAGTTTTAGCTGTGAATGGATCTAAAAACTCTCTAGAGTTACGTTTAAGAAAACCTAGACTGGAATTTGCCTTGGATATGACATACTCGTGCTGCACATCAAAACTAAACTTTGAGTCAAAGTATATACCTAAGTCCTTTATTTGGTCTTTCCTTGAAAATGTTTCGCCATCAAACATATAATTATATTTGATGGGGGTGATTTTGCGGGAAAACGTTAAGACAGAACATTTAGAAAAATTGAGCCTCAAACAGTTTATTCTACACCATTCTATTAGAGAATAAATGGCTTTTTGTAAGTTGTCATAGTGATCCTCTTTTTCAATGCAGTAGAAAATTTTTAAATCATCGGCGTAGAGTAGGCTCTCGCAGAATTGAAAGATTTGAGGTAAATCATTAATAAATAGAATGAACAGCAGAGGACCCAAATGACTCCCTTGAGGTACACCAGACCTGGCATCAATAATTTTTGATATTTTATCGCCGATTTTAACCACTAGCTTTCTATCTTTTAAATACGACGCAATCCACCTTAGCAGCCGCGAGTGAACTCCCATTTTTTCAAGCTTGAATAATAAAATTGTATGTTGTAGGCTATCAAAGGCTTTGGATAGATCCGTATACAATACGTCTATCTGTGAGCCCGTCTCTATTAGATTGATGCAGAAATTCGAAAATACCGCTTAGTTAGTATTCGTTGATCGACCTGGGAAAAAACCATGCTGTCGGGTCGAGATAATGTTTTGTACTTGACTAAACAACAATTTGTTAACAATATTATCAAAAACTTTAGGAATGACGGAAAGTTTTACTATGGGTCTATAATTTTCTACAAGATGTTTATGCCCGGACTTGTAAATTGGTGAAATGCATGCTATTTTCCATTCATCAAGGAAAACCCCCTCTAAAAGTGACCTGTTGAAAATCTTGCTTATGGCGTAGTACAGTGAATTAGAGCATTTTTTGAGAAAAATTGGTGGAAGCATGTCGTAGCCTGCACTTTTACTGCAGTCAAGGTCAGCGAGAGACAAGAGTACATCTTCGGCTTGAATTAGAGGTATGTCAATGTTGTCTGACTGTCTTATATTTGAAAAATTTACAAATTGAGGTTCTGTATCTATGTTTTTATATATAGAGCCAAAAGAGTCTGCGAACAGCTCACTTATACCTTTAGGGTCATCGGCAGTAGCACCTTTAAACTCCATATAGTTTGGAAGACGGCATGTTTTTCTTTTAGAATTAACGTAAAACCAAAAAGATTTCGTATTGGATTTTATGTCATTTTCAACTGAAGACATGTACTGTTTATATAAAAAGTTTGATAGGAACTCATATTCACGCCTACGTTGAAGGAAGATTGCTCTATCAGTCGCAAGTCCTGTCTTTTTAAATTGTAAATTGGCTTTATTTTTTAGGTTTTTCAGATTAACAAGTCTTTTATTAAACCACGGATGTTTACGATTGATCTTTCTAGAATTAATTGGTACAAATAAAGAGAGACCTACGTGAATGACATTCTTGAATTCGGAGTACATCTATATATATAAAAAAGGAACTTATGTTTGTAAGGCCGCAATAGACTCCTAAACTACTCATCCGATTAGCATGAAAATTTGTGTATAGAAGTTTTTTGGTACGGTGCGTGTTCGTGGGCTATCAATTTTGATCCACCTTGAACACCAGAGGGCGCTGTAGTACACATTTTTTACAAAACTGCCTAAAACTCATAAACTGCTAATGCGATTAGAATGAAAAGAGGTATACAGTGAGTTTCATGTACGTTGAGTGTTCTGCTGCTATCGTTATTGACCTATCTTGAACACCAGAGGGCGCTATAGTACAAATTTTTTGCAAAACCACCTAAAACTCCGAAACCGCTCATGCGATTAGAATAAAAATTGGTATATAGTAGTTTTCAGGTACGATGAGTTTTTTAGCATTATCTTCTTTGACCCACCTTGGACACCAGATGGTGCTGTAGTACAAATTTTTTACAAAATCGCATATTTTTAGTTGTTTTCTTAGATTACATGTGCAAATATTTACAAAATATAAAATATTTTTGGAAAAATATAAAAGCTAAGAAATTAATTTATTAGAAAAAATTATCTTAGTATCTCTTACCAATCAAAAGTTATAACCAATAATCTTTATCCAAAATATATATACAAAAAGCAAAACGCTGTCTGTGTGATGGCTGGAAACTTCACAAGTACTGAGCCGATAGAGCTGAAATTTTGGCAGCACATTTTTTTCAAGTACAAGATGGCTTAAATTTCTGTCACACCCCCTTTTACCGCCCACAAATCAATAAAAATGCTATATTTCCTACGGTTTCCGTCTATTTGGCTACATTTTTGTAATTTAGTTTGTATGCTCACTGTCGGCAACTGTACTAAAACTGGGTAATGTCCATCTACTAGAAAACTGGGATGAGCATTACATAAGAGGGTGTGGCTCCGCCCATACAGTTAAAATTTGTATTATCGAATAGATTTGAAAGTAAAAGTAGCAATACTTACATACAAACTCAAAATGGAGTTACTATTTGGTGATCTCCTGCTACTGGGAAACTGTAACGGGCAGTGGAAAATAACAGTGGTGTCAAACTATGAGTCTAAGAAAAGTTTTGAATACACCTATTATGTTCCCATATAGTTGCAGGGTGCAGCAACGCGCGCCGGGAAAAGCTAGTATTGTATAAACTGTCCCGCTCTAACACCAAGTCCCAATCAACCGAACTGAAATACGTATTAAGAGCCTCATAATTGGCTTTCCGAAAGTTATAAGTTAACTCTCGCTCAACACTCACATTATCATATACATAAAAACTGAATTTTAAAACAAGTGCCTTATGATGAACTGTTTCATTTGTGAGCGGCATGTCACACTTAGAAAGCTCATACCTGAAATCATTAGAAACAAACATCAGATCAAGTATTCTAAAAATATCGTTAAAAAAACAATTGATTTGAGAGAGGTTTAATGAATATAGAGTGCCACATAGTGTGGACTCTATAATGCTACTAACATTAAATGGCAAAAGAATATTCTCTTCGGAGCAAAATTTCCAGTTTATGGTTCCCAAATTAAAATCCCCAAGAATACATGGAGTTTGGTTTATATTTAAATTATTAACTATATACTCAATGTTAAAAAGATGATCGCGATATAAGTCCAAGGAGCTTGTAGGAGGAATATAACTTAAGATAAATAACATTTCATTTTTGATACTTGTATTTGAATTTTGAAAGGATACCGATACACAGATTTGTTCGAGTCTTGAAGATATCCGAGGAAGTTGAATTTCTCTACGAGTGAGCTTCGATGTTACTGCGAAGAGAATGCCACCACCTCGTGAGACTCCTGATTCCAGCACTCTATCTCTGCGATATACAATATAGCTTGAATCAAATAGTTCGCTGGAGAAGAAGTGTGACGTCATCCATGTTTCGACCAAAGCAATTATTTCGAACTCATGTGAGCTAGACGCATTGTACAGTTGACAAGTTTTTGAACGGAGACCGCCCACATTATGGAAGTATAGGGATTAGTTGTGAGCGACGTTTGTAGCAACACTTATGTTTCTATTGCAGTGTAGAATAGATTATTGGGGACGTAGGTGCTGTGACGGCGTTGCTATGAGTCTGGGTTGTTAGATGGGGAGACTGTTCTAGGGCGCGGAATGAATTCCCTGATAAAAACACCATATGGCCAAAAGTCCTTCCTCATCATCTTAATATAATCGGGGTCGGATACATATATTTTAAAAGAGGCGATATCTTGTTGACTACCTTGGGTGAGCTTAACACATGTTGGCGTTGATTTTGGCGCAGGCAGCTTACTGTGAATATAGGCTTTTATATTTTCAACAGTGGTACCGCCAGCTAATCTTGTAATAAAAATGGCTTTCCGTGGCGGCCGAGGTATTACAATAAGCTCAACCAATGGTCCACTGTTTGTGGACACAAGAGGCTGAGCTGACAACTCCGTTGAACGCCGCACTAGATGGCCGGATTTATGATGACTAACTAAGTGTTCAACTCGTCTTACTTGGCAGTTTGTTGGGCTGGCGGTGTCATTAGTTGATGATGTAAAATAGGGTGACGATTCGGTGCTTCTGTTGGTAGCGACAGGAAGCGTAGCATTTATGACTGGCGGCTGGATCTCAGACGTCGACAGCATTTCATTTGGTTCTTCGGTAAGGGTGATGACAGGATGAGTGGATTTTGACTGAAGTGAGGGTAGCAGGCTGACATCAGGCACAGAGTGATATTGCGGAGCGAGCGCAGACAAGGTATCTGACAGACTTTTCGATGGAATGCCGTTCTGGGCTTGAGATGTCGGTGCACAGACAGGAGATTGTGAAGCCTGTGGTTCAGCAGATGTGCTCGGTGCCGCAATTTTGTTTGCATTGTTGTTAGCATCGTTGTGAGATGTTATACGTTGAGGAGATTTTTTTTGCGGTTTTGACCGTAATGTTCTGCCACTGTTTGTTGGTAGGCTTGCTGCGTCAACAGCCTTTGTAGATTCGGCTGAGCAGGCGAGATATTTTAGGGAGTCAATATCTTCTACAAGAGCGGAGATAAAGTTGTTTAGTCGAGAAAACTCGCTGGCAATCTTTTTTGCGGAGGCGTGTAGTTCTAAATACCGCGACATAGGCACTGACATTGACTGATTCCTGCATTGGCTGCAGAACCATCGTAAACCATTTGGCGTGGTGCTACGTAAGGCGTCACTTATTTTAGCATTAAAATTGATGCATTTGGAATGAAAAGATTTTTGGCATCCATTGCAGGCGATAAAATTGTCAAAGGTATTCACCTTGACTTGCAGATTTCACATTCTGATTCCATTGGCAAGCATTCCATTGGCATTGGCAAGCCGACGAATATAAATTATGTATGCACTGACGATTGTTTTCCGAACACTAAAAGCGCGCTTTTTTGAGGTTAAAATTACACGTATTTGTACGTAATTAGTATGTATAGGTGAAAAATGCTAGCAGCTAGTTCAATTGCTTTTAATTGATAATTTCATGGGATAATCCATATGATTACTGAATTCTTGATATTAATCGAGTTTATATAACGCACTGCTGCACTTTTTTGATAATTAACATGTAAAAAAACGTCGGTGTAAGAAAATTGTTTAACAGCTTGAAGAAAAAACACGTTCGTTCATTGAACACGGCGTTGCCAATTTTGTGCAAACAATCCAGCCAATAGATTCGCTTCATCAGCCGAGTCGGTGAAGACTTGGCCATCCTTTAAAAGAGTTGGAATCGACGAAGATGCCTGATTTTTAACTCTTTTAACAAATGACCAAAAGTTTTTGCTCCCTTTGGGGCAGACAAGAACCTGTTCTCTAATACGAGTTTCGTGAAGGAACTTTTCGCGTTTTAAAACTGCATTACCTCTCTGCAGATAACGGCGAACCTCAGAAAGAAATCAAAATGTAAATGCCATGTAAAGCTTCTTGAGAACAAGAACTTTCCGTTCATCGCCGTTCGGAGTCGGCGTTAAACCTGTAGGTCCGATTCTCGGTCAATTGTGTATAAACTTAATAACACGCACAACACAATTGATCAAAAGAAGCTAGGCCAAAGTACTTTCAAGGGCTGAAATGGCCAGTTATTTCTTTTTTTTTTTTTTTTTGATATAGATATATGAAATTTTCGGTAAAAAAGTAAAAAATCTTTTGTAAGCATTTTTTTAAAAAATCGTTAAAAATAGCAAGTGTTGGATTCCCAAGCTAAAATTTTGTATAAGCTATTATAACGACACAATGTTCAAAAGGTTAAAAATTTACTGCGATCACAATGAAAAATGTGACACAAAACTTCAGGTTAAAAAAATTATAAAAAATTTCATAAAAAGAGTCAAAAACAAGTACTCCACAAGAAAGAATCATCCAAGGTCTTTAAGATATATCTCAGATTTTTTTCTGTATGACTTACGGTTTCGAAGTTACAGCTGTTTGAATACATGCACTAATTGTATTTTTTAAGATATTTATAAATTTTTTACAGTGTATATCTTTAAAAAAAAAAATAAAAAAAGTATGTAGATATAATACGTTTCAGGAGAAATATCAACCCAGAGAGTTTAAAAATTTAAAAAAATAGTGATGTCAGAAACGTTGGTGTTCTGACATGGAATCACCGTGATTGGACAAACAACAAAGTATATAAAGTAAATTTTTAACAGTAGAGATATTAAAACAAAAACATTAACATACATACTATAACAGAGAGGGGGTGTTACTCTCAGTCACATAATCGTAGTTCCGTTTTTAATTGTTGAAACTTATAATCCAGAGATTTTGTAAATATACCTGCTAGCTGCAATTTTGGTTTTATATGTTCAATGCGAATATTTCCTTTCGATATATTTCCTTTCCAATATTTCTATTGGAATTATGTTTTATGTCAATATGTTTTGATCTTTTTCTTTCTGCATTCTTTGCCATTCATCCTCTATTTTCATATATTAGTACTGGCATATCATCATTGATTACCTTTAAATCTTTCAATATTCCACGAATCTAGAGCTCTTTCGTTACAGCTAAGCTAAGAGCAATATATTCTGCCTCACTTGAAGATGTTGCAACAACTGTTTGCTTCTTGCTACACCAAGATACGGGACAATTGAATACTTTGAAGACATAACCGCTAACAGATTTCTTGTCAACTGAATCTGACGCCCAATCAGCATCTGCGTATCTAACAAATTCTTTAGCATCCGAATTCTTCTTATAAACAAGTTCTTTTTAATTGTTTCTTTTAAATATCTTATTATTATATTCAAAGCTATTCAATGTGTTTCATATGGATTATGTTGAAATCTGCCCATGTATCCTACGTGATAACAAATATCCGGTCTTACACTCAACATAATATACATCAAGCTTCCAAGAAGTTCACGATATGGTTTATCAGTTGGAAGTTCATTATTTGGAAAAAGTTTCAATCCTTTTTCCATAGTAGTTTTCATAAAATTCCACTCATTCATTCATTCCAAATTTGTTTAAAATCCTTTCAATGTGATTCTCTTGATGTTTCTGATGCATCAAAAGATTGGTAATTCTGAACTACTAGTTGTATAGGTAGCTTTAAGTTTTGACCGAAAACCATTTCAGCCGGGAACGATTTGATGTCTTTGACTGTGGATCTTATTCCCAAAAGAATCTGAGGAATCTCTGTATACCAATTAGTTTGGTTATAACTAGCCAATATTGACGCTTTTAATTGTCTGTGAAATCTTTCGATCATCCCGTTTGATTGTGGATGGTACGACAAAGTAAAAATGTGATGAGAACCAATATCTTTAACAAATTGTTTAAATGTGTTAGACGTGAACAGTGGTCCTCGGTCAGAAATGATTTCTATTGGTACGCCAAATCGTTAAACGAATTCTCTATAGAATGTGTCGATTATTGTTGTGGTCTCTATGTTCTTGAGTGGGTAGGCTTCAGGCCAATGTGTATTTCGGTCAATCGCGGTTAGAAGATATTTATATCCGTTCGATATTGGTAAGGGACCAACCATGTCAACGTGGATGTGTTCGAAACGGCCGTGTGGAATGAGTATCTTGTGTGGTAATGTCTTTGTATGTTGGTGTACTTTAGCTTTCTGACAACTAATACATTCTTGAGTCCATTTATTAATTTGTAAATTCATGTTTGGCCAAAAATACCGTTATGTTATAAGTCGTCGGGTACCTCTTGTCCCTGGATGTGAAATATTGTGTATTTGGGCGTGGAATATATGGGCGTGTGTTATCTGTGGAGTGCTCGCACAAAATTTCAATGTTCATGAATGGAATTTTGATTTGTTCAAATTTGTATAATGTTTGATCTACTGTGTCTTTGAGTTCTGTATCTGTTTTTTGTTCGCGATGTAATATTTTGAGATTAAGATCGGGTGTTTTGAGTTCCTCTACCTCGCATCTTGATAATGCGTCTGCTACTGAGTTATCTGTACCTTTGACGTGTAGTATCGTATTAGTGAATTGTGCTATGTATTTTAGGTGTCGTGTTTGTCTTGGTAGTGTCTAAAATGTTTGATTGTTAAGAATATAGCTAAAAGTTCCCTATCGAATGTGCTGTATTTAGATTCTGTGGAAGTGAGCTTTTTTGAAAAGAATGCTAGTGGTTATAATTTATTGTTGTATTTCTGTTGTAATACTCCACCTGCTGCTGTATTTGATGCATCTGCAGCAATCGATAATTCTGCTTTACTATTAACATAGTTAAGTAGTGTTTGCGTAGCAAAACTATCTTTAATTGCTGTGAATGCATCAGAAGTTGTTTGTCCACGTTAAAAGTTTGTTTTTTGTTTTTGAAGCTATTGTGACCATTTCGTATATTGGGTCTAGCACGTGCGCTAATTTAGGAATGCACCTGTGATAATAGTTAGTCATGCCGATAAATGTTTGCATTTGTTTGACAGTATTTGGTTGTGGATAGTCTCTTATACATTGTATTCGTTCCTCCGATGGCCGTATGCCATGTCTTGAAATATTGTAGCTCAGAAAATTTATGTTTTCAACTCCGAAAACGCATTTGTTTGGTTTAATGTTCAAGCATATTTGTCGACTCGTTAGAAAACTTGTGTCAAATGTTTCATGTGTTCTGTTTCTGTCTCGCTAGCTATCAAAATGTCATCCAAGTAGACGAAAATGAAATCTAGTCCGTAAAGGACTTCATGTATGAACCGTTGGAATGTTTGTGCTGAGTTTCTCAAACCGAAAGGCATTCGGAGAAATTCGAACATTCCAAATGGTGTCGTGATAGCTGTCTTGTGTATGTCTTCGGGAGCCATAGGTATTTGGTGATATGCTCTGACCAAGTCCAGTTTCGAATAAATGCTTGTGTTGTGTAAATTATTTGAAAAATCGTGTATATGTGGTAATGAGTAGCGGTCAGGTACTGTAATTGCATTGATTCGTCTGTAGTCACCGCATGGGCTCCAGTCGTTCGGTTCGTGCTTAGGAAAGAGGTATAGCGGAGAAGATGTCATCGATTTCGACGGTCTGCAAATGCCAGATTTAACTAAGAAATCGAATTCTTGTTTAGCTTTTTTCGCTCTGGACAGGTCTAGACGTCGTGGCTTCGTGAATGGTAATTGTCCTTCTGTCACTATTCTGAACTGTTTGATGTTTTACGGGTGTAGTATAGTCGGGTTCTGTTAGTAGTGAAGGAAATTGTTTGAGTAATGGTGTATACTTGTTGTCTAGTGAAAATAATTTTGGCAATGTTGTTTCAGTGTATGCTGTTATTGTGTCAACTGATAAATTCGTTAATGGGTCGATGAGACGTTTATATTTGAGATCAACAAGAAGTCCATATTTCGTTAAAAATTCTGCACCAATAATTGGTTTGGAAATGTCTGCTATAATAAATGTAAATGGTAATTCGCGTCGTAAATTTAAATCTAAAGTCAATAATTTTTTTCCGAATGTAGATATTGCTGTGCCATTAGCAGCTTGAAGTGTCAAATCAGATTTCTGACTATTCATTTTGAATTTTGAGGCAGGAAGTACCGATACTTCCGTACCGCTGTCAATGAGAAAATTTAATTTATTTGACGGATCAAATACGAAAAGACGACGTGTTAATGTGACGGGTCTATCATCAGTCGTCGCGATAATAGAGTCTTTTAGTTTGTTGTATTGTGTGGCATAGTGTTGTGTTATGTAGGATGGTTGTTTCGAACGAACACATGGTTGTTCACATTTTCGTTCTTGATTACCGAATCTATAATGGTATTTACATACCCGAGAAGTATTGTTTTGAGGCCTATGTCTTACGAGAGTTCGAAAGAAATCGGTTTTCTGACTTAAGCGTGTTCACTTCTAACGTCAATTTATTAAAAGATTCTAAAATTTTTGAAGTGGAAATTGTTAAAGCTTGTACCATATTTGTAAGTTCAATCGTGTTAGAAGGTTTTCCGAAGGCACTGACTTCATTTTCGGTCATGACTTCCCAGAGATTGTCGACTAACGCTAGCAGTTCCTCGATCGTTTTATGGCCTGACCCAGTCAACGCTATGTTTAAAGTTTTGGGTAGGTTCCTAAGCCATAACTTAGGAGGAAAGAGGAAATCTGGAGGAGGATAAGAGGAAATCTGGTTCCACTGAAGAACCGGCTAGAAGTAAGAGCGGTCTGTAAAACTGGGTTGGTTTTCGGTCTCCAATCTCGCAGTCGAAAAGAATTTTGTCAATTCTTTTATTCTCACTTAGAGAATGACGTTCGATCAAAATTTTTTTAAATTTTCGTACAAATTGGTCTGTGAAGGTTTTTGTATGAAATCAAGGACTGTCATAATAACATCCTATGGAAGAGCTGTAACTAAGTATTCGTACTTAGTTTTGTTTGTCGTTATTGATTTTGTCTGGAATTGGATTTCGGAGTGGATGAATCATGCTTCAGGACAAGTTGTCCAAAATTGTGGTAATTTAATAGATGTCGCGTGTATTTCCGTACTGTAAGGTCCCAGCTAGCATTTTCAATCGTAGACGACTCTTCCGCGATAGGACCGGGCGATTAAATAAATCGTCGGCGATGTCGTATTCCGATCGCGCAAGTTCAGTACAACGGAAGAAACTGTGTCAAGCCGGTGACTCTTCCATTTGAATCGTCTACGATGCGCAGAAAAGATTCGTGTAAGGCGCTTTTATTCCTACTTCAAACGATCCTTCAATCAATCGCCTAAATAAGTCATCTACGACGTCACATAAATAAGAGTTTTTTAAGAGTTTTATGCGATTTTTGGCAACTAGCACTCTTTATATGCTCGCCAAGATGTGTGAACGACGGATTCACACGTCCAAAAATCGTCACAACGACTCGCAATAGCATCATTTGGAAGAGCAAAATAAAATTCTACTTAACAATCGTCTGGACGATTAAAAAAAGAATCGCGAAATGATCGCGCTCTTCATACAATCTTCCAAATGCTAGCTGGGGTACATCGAAAGGGTTTGGAAGTGTGTCTGTGTCAAGAGTTATCAATGGATTGTCTCCTTCTCCACGGTGAGAAGGGTGAGGGGGATATATTGTAGGCTTATTGTGAATGTTTAAGTGTGTTCATCAAATATGTTACCCTGGGGCAGTGGAGTGCCTACGTAAGTGAGAATATAGGTTTCTTCCGACCCTATATTCTTAAATACGTTTCAGAATCTACGGTGTGTGCCTCGTGATAATCTAAATTAAAAAGCAACATGTAAAAAAAATTTTTATAAAATGTCAAATAAAAAATTATATAAAATTTTAAAATAATGACTGTGCCACTCTAGTAGTTGTATCTCGTAGTCGTTGTTGTTGTTGTTGTTGTTGTTGTTGTTGTTGTTGTTGTTCTTGTTCTTGTAGTTGTTCTTGTAGTTGTTGTAGTTTTTGGTGTTGTTGTTGGTGTTATTGTTATTGTTGTTGTTGTTGTTCTTGTTGTTGTTGTTGTTGTTGTTGTTGTTGTTGTTGTTGTTGTTGTTGTTGTTGATTTTATTGTTGTTGTTATAAATACTGTTGCTACTGATTTTGTTGTTGTAATAAATATTGTGGTTGTTGCTGTTATTAATATCGTTGTTGCTGTTATTAATATCGTTGTTGCTGTTATTAATATTTTTGTTGTTGTGGTTGTTGTTGTTGCTGTTGTTGTTGTTGTTGTTGTTGTTGTTGTTGTTGTTGTTGTTGTTGTTGTTGTTGTTGTTGTTGTTGGTGTTGTTGTTGTTGTTGTTGTTGTTGTTGTTGTTGTTGCGCTGCCTTACCGGCAGGTATAAGGTTTTGCTTGTTAGCGTTGATGTGGAGAGTGTGCGACGAGAAGTGACGAGCGTTTCAGCTGCTGCTTTTACTGTTGTGACGATTTGTGTTAGGCTCTTTGGGTGATTCGTTTTTTTTTTTTTTTTTAAGCGTGTTCGCTGTGCTACGCAATCACTAAAGATGTTGTTGATGATGATCTGATTGTTGTTGCTACCGCCGTTATTGCTGCAATTAATGCTGCCACTATTGTTACTGCAAGGCGGAGGTAGGTGTTATTGCTGTTTCAAGTTTGGAGTATCGTGCCGTGAGCGACGTATGATGGAATAAGGTTTAAGACGTCTTTGATCTTGATGACTTACTTGCTGAATTAAAATTTAAAAACAAATGTATAAAGTGTAAGTGTATTTTATATGTGTGTAATTGTGTGTCTTGTGAGAGCACCACATATGTATATACTTTAAATATAAGCCATAACACTTTAAATTTGCGACTAATTGTTAAATAATATTTGAATTTCCGTTTCGATGCTTTTTCTTGTGTTGACCTATTCGGTCTTAACGGTCGGATGATCCTCATATTCTTCGGATGTAGAAGTGATGAAGCATCGCATTTTCGTATCCGAAATTGGAACGAAACGGTGGAATTTTCATGTTTCTGAAATTCGTTGACACTTTTCGGTGCGGTCCAAAAGTTCATCCTTTTTATTGAAAATAAAGTTCATTTGTCAACATATACGTAGTCTATTCCTTTGATATTTTGCTAACACTAAACATATCTTCAGGAGTAAGAATTAGCCCTGTTTCGGTTCTTTGCAGACTTGCTTTTGCAACCTGCCGTTTTGTTGTTCCTCCAACGCCATCACATGCATTCTTCCCATGCGATGTTGCGGTAAAGTTTCATTCTGCATCAAGTCCAAAATCTTCTTTGTGATGGCAGATATTTGAAAATTTTTCCTATTTTTATATTGGCTTGCAGCCCCATACGAAAAATATATTAATTTTTGAACATATGGTGCGGTCTCCTTAATGTGCTTTATTAAATGAGTTTGAAAAGTGTAAGCTGTTTCTGTGTTGTGTTCTAAATGATTACTAATAATGCACACACATTGACTCTATACAGAATAATTTTTTTTATAAACAAACGGGTGCAAAATTTCTTGGCGGTTTACCCAGTAGTAGCTTTGTATCTCATCTTGGATAACACAAGTAAAGTTTTCATTGCCGCAGTTCCGGCAATGACACACCATTTTGGTCTTAATTTTTTGTCGTTGATTTTGACAGATAAGCAATCTTTTATTCCTGGGCATAGGCGACTGTTGTCATCACTTTCATAGAAATTTTGCACAATTGACACTGTTTCGGCTGAAAACGGAATGCTTCTTTTTTCTTCCAGATTTGGAAGTATTCCCTGATCTTTCATCAACTCTTTTGAAATTCTAACGAGACGCGCAAACACATTGAATTCCGAAACAATTCTTTGATATGACCATGAATCTGGAAGCCAACTTATTATTTTGCAACTGTACATTTTTCCTTGAGCTTTTCAATTAGTTCATCGAATTCCTGTTCTGAATTCAAAGGATTCATGTTCTCAGTTTATCCTCATCGAAGGCTTGCTCGAGGTTTCTTTTAACAGCTTTTGTTATTTTAATTAGTTATGAATTTAAAGCAGAAACTCTTTCCAGCACTCGTTCTTTGAATTTTGGATGCTGGTGAAACTTCCAAAATAGAACATACTGAATCCATCTTTTTGAGCGATAAAGTGGGAGGCACATACTCATCATCAGCATCGCAATCAGGTTTGACCTCAAGTTCGCAATCACTTTCGCTTGGCTTTTCTACATGTATTGAGAAAACTTTTCGAAAACAATTTTTACAAATAGATTTACCGGGAATGAGACAGACACCACAATTGATTTGTCCATTTAAATGTTCTACAAGTATTTCTTGTAACCTGTAACCTCCTTTTTTTTTTCATGGATATTAAAAGGGTCACAGCAAACCCGTATATATGATGATATTTTTGTATATACTTTTGTGTGTGATAATCACATACAGAGGTAATGCCACTTGAAACTCGGTATGTAAGAAGTTTTCGATCTATATCACTTAATGTGTTTATATCCTTAGTCTCATTTTTCACTAATCCATACACATTTTTATGACACTGTTCATTTTTAAAAGTCCTCACGGAGCACACGCAATTCATCGCGATAAATCAATTAATTTAATAATATTTCATTCACTCAAATTTGTAGCGCTCTCATCAAAAATTAACACGAGACTGAAAAATCAACGTGATCGCGTCTTTCTTAAATCGAATAATAGTGAAAGTAACAAATCTTTAACAAGTAGTCACTAGACCAAGTCAAGTATGGAATCCTCCGTGCCGCCCCCTGAAAAACACGAAGGCTGCAAATGAAGCAATTAGAGCTCTTAAAAGTCGAAGAATTGTCAAAAATGACCCGGTTCTGATCGAAAATCCGGTTTTCGGAGAGTTATTTTAGATGAAATGTATTTACATGTTTCTAATGCATTTCAAATTAAAAAAAAAAAACAAAAGTATCTACTTCTATGTTTAACTAGCTGAAGAATCTGATTTTGGACTAAGAGTTGACATACAATAAAGTCCGGTCCCAATAAACGCATTTTTATTCAACATTTTAAAATTTTTTCATATAATTTTTTATTCATGTATGTCCTTTGCATTGATCTAGGACATTTTTTCAAAATTAATTAATGCGTTATTCGAGCCCATTTTATGGTATTAATAATTAAAAAAAAACGGATCGACCCATTTTTGAATGAGATACGATATTTTTAGCATAGTGATTTTTAAAGGATTTCATTTTAATCATTGTGAATATGGATTTTCTTTTGCTGCATGCGTTCAGAAATATTGGATTTTGTTGTACCGCATCGAAAGAGCTTACAATGGTCTTCTACCACTTGAAGAAGATCCTGTTGTACGCTTCCAATGACGACACTTTATCGTTGTATCTCGACATAAGATTTATTGCTCTCTCAGCAGCATCGTTAACGACAGATATCGCAATAGCTTTTCCAAGACCATTTTCAATCGATGCAGAATGTGTATCCAGGCCTGGTACATATTGTACTTGTTGCAACATGTCCGAAACAACTTCATCTGACTGCCCTAGTACTATGCCCACTTCACCTTCTACTGAATGTTCCATTCCACATAGTCGCACAATAGTTTCTTCAGTAGTTGTTAAGGTGTATTTTGAGAAAAGTCCGCCACCAGTTGCTAGTCCCTCAACTCTGTTATGGGCCATTTTCTTTTTGATCTCACTCTTCCACTCCGTCCATATCTAAAGGTACAAGGATAAGAAAAGGATATAATGGTATAAGCACAACAATTCACTTTTTTCCAGCCGCTCGCATCTTTCTGTGGCGGACCTGCGCCATTTAATAATGCAGTCAGTTGCTGCCATAGGGAATCCACAGTAGGCTTATCCCGCTTTGTAAATCCTTTTGCGATGTCTGGGTACTTTTCCCATAAAATCCATGATTATGGAGTGTTTTTGTGTTTTCCCCTGTAAGGAAATGAAATAATTACTAATAATAAAATATTTAACAAAATTTATAATTTATCCATGTACTTAGATTTCAACAAATTACCATAAAGCAAACACAAAAAAGGCGCAATTGTTTAATTCTGACAATGATCAACTGCTCGATTTATTTCCGATAAGCAAATCGATAAAATCGGTTTCTGTGACACCTAAAACAGACACCGAAACCGATTCGAACATAAAATCGACAAAATCAGAATTCATGACACCTAAGCGAAATTTTTGTCGGTTTTAATTCTGATTCCGACAGCAATCGGTTTCTGCAACAACCCTGACTGCCTGATTTGGTATTTGTCGATACTGAACTTAGAGCCGAAATCAACAGCATTGCTCTGCCTCCGTTACCAACATCAATGCATCACCTTCCTATATGTTTAAGCTTTAACTTCTACACCTATATTAAGCCAGTCGAAACTGATGATGAGTTGAATATTGACGATAGTCCTTTAAATATGGGTTATCTCCATGTAACTGTTGATGAAGTTTTAAATTAACTGCTAACTCTTGATTCTAACAAGCAACCAGGTTTGGATGGTCTTCATCCCTTATTTTTAAAACAGTGTGCTTACGCATCAGCCTTTCCACTTTCGACAATTTTCAACAATTCCCTATCTAATAGTGAATTCTTGTCAAACTGGAAATGTTCATTCATTACACCTGTTCATAACTCAGGGTCAAAAAATGAGGTCCAATATGCAAAATTTCAAAAATTTCAAAATTGTTTGACAAAATTATATATAAAAAGCTAGCATTTGCTTACACTTTTCAGTACCTTCATTTTAAATCATTTTGGAAACGGAACGCAATGTGGTGTTATCTACACTGACTTTTCTAAAGCTTTTGACAGAATGAGTCATCAAATTCTGATTTATAAAATAAGAAAAATTGGTTTTCATTCCAATTTATTGAAATGGATCGAATCATATCTGTCCAATCGTACTCGATTAGTTCGCATAAACAATTTCTCGTCTAATATTATAAATGTTTCTTTTGGTGTCCCACAAGGAAGTCATCTAGGACCCCTACTATTTTTAATATTTATCAATGATATTTCAGCATCTTTCCAACCTGCGCAATGCTTAATGTACGCCGATGACATCAATTTATACTACCCGGTTAACCATATTTCGGATTGTGTTAAGCTGCAAGTTTACAGAAATTATCCCTTTGGTGTGATTTAAATCCGTTGTTATCAAAAATTCACTGAATAGGGTTTGGATGGTTATAAATATTTGGTTCTTCAGCATAGTAATATTCAGTTTTTTTTCAAAATTAATGATATTTTACGGATTTTATTAAAAATGCAAAAACTGTGGAACAGCCAGTGTAGATGCCGCTTTTTTGCTTGAATGATTGCTTTAATTTGTGAAGATATGACACTTCAGGTTAAAATATTTAGCAATTGAGCAAAAAATTCGTAATTTTTATTTTATTTTCTTGAAGAAAAGTTTAAGAAAAAGCAATAAAACTGATTTTGATTTTCATGTTAGATGCGGAACTCTTCCTTATGACGGCAGAACAGAAGTGGACCTAGGTGACTTCCTTGAGGAACACCTGATAACGCGATAAACGCGGTTGACACAAAATTGTACCGCATTGAGTTAACACTGCGGCAGAAATTCCATCAGGTCCAGCGCTAAAATCTTCATCGATTGGACTAATATATTTTAAAATATGCTCTGAGGTAAAGGATAAAGAGTCCAAAGAAACTCTGGGTGTAGAATTCATATATTCAAAATACCCCTCATCAGGATCAAAAGAATCCGAACAAAATGACTCTTTAAAAAGATTTGCAAATAAACCACAAATAATGACGGGATCATAAGTTGTTCCATCAACAGTTTTGAATGATAAAGGGAATCCATCGGAATTTGAATTCTGGCAATAGCTCATCTATTTTCAAATTCCAGAAACAAACGTTTATAGGTTTCCAAGTCATTTGAGTCTAAACTACACACATATTTCTTCCATGCCCTATTCCTGTTATTGCAAAGAGTTTTTAAATCCTTTGTGTACCAAGGGTATGTACAGTTTTTCGCAAATTTGAGGCTATTTGGTACGGACTGAGAGAACACAGTAAAGAGCTCCGTATAAAAAAAATTTACGGAATCATCAAGGTTTCCATTTAAGTACTCTAAAATAACATTTAGTTTGTTATGAAGTAAATGATTCAATTTCAAAAAGTCAGCTTTTCATGATTGATTGAACTCGAATTTACTATGCTCTCTCTGTCCGATTTATACCAAATGCTCAATGGTGGATGGTATTCATCTACAATAGTCAGAGCATGGAAGGCCCTTAACAATCACATTGTTACTGTCTGTAGTTAAGACCAGGTCAAGAAGTCTTTCAAGACAATTATAAATACAACTAACTTGTTGTAAGTCAGAACATATATTGTCAACAAATATATGTTCTTGGCTGGCGGGTCTTCGAATTTGATGCACAAAAATATGTATCATCGTCGGAAGAATGCCATTTTAAGTTAGGCAGATTGAAGTCGCCCAACAGTAAAATGTCGTCATTAACGTCAAGTAGATTTATTATATATTCACTGCTCTGGGGGAACATACGCATTAATAAGATATACATTGGAATTACAATGTATAACCTTAACGCATATAAGTTCGATATTAGAAGAGCAGGGAATATCAATTAAGGAACTCATAAAAGGAATTCCTTACAGCTAAAAGGACACCACCACCAACAGCAGAAATATTGTTAGTGTGTCTGTCTCTTCTAAAAACTTGAAAACTATTGTCAAAAAATTCCAAGTCAATAATGCTTCCGTTCAGCCATGTCTCTGTTAACGCGATAATATCCTCAGAGAAATTCTGAGACGCCAAAAATATCGCTCGTTTTAGAACGTAATCTCCTTACATATTGATAGTAAAGGGGTAATCTATTTAGTTTTTTTTTGGTCTGATGGGCGATTTTATTCGACTTATTTTTAGGCGTAAACTCAGAAACGAGGATATTATCGGCCCACATTTTAGAGATGCAAACTCTTCAGCTGCAACCGTTAGAATAAATGAGGAGTGGGAAGGCATGTTACCTATTTTTTTGCATGAACAGAATGCATTTTGAGTAAATAATATATTTTGTTTGACAAACGTCAATACATTTTCTGTTGTTGTGTCGGGCTGAAGACGTGAAATGAATAAAAGTTTTCGCCTCGACACTGCCCTTAAATTAAGTATTGGGTTATTGGGCTCAGTTGAAATCAGATTTGGACTATAAGTCAATTGAGGAGAAAGAGATGGAGGTGAAGAAATAACTGTTATTATTTTCTGCAGGCATAGCTGAGGGCTGCTTAGCCTGAGGAGTGTTTGCAGACGTCTTGCGACGGTTTTTATTATTTTTATTTTTTCTCTTCTTTTTTTAACTGTTCTGGTCTTTTTCAGAATGAATGTTAGTTTGAGTCCCGAAAAAAATAGTCTGAGACAAGAAAGGTAAGATGTTTTCCGGTGAAGAACATTCATCATATACGCTAATACTGGGTGCGGCACTAACTTCGCTAAAAAATGTTACAATTTCCCTAAAATTGTTATTTAACGAGTTAAGACTTTCTCCAAATAGCATTATTTTAGAATAAAGCTCATCTGGGGAAAGGGCCCTGCACAAAGCACAGTACCAGCGAAGACCTGATCGGATAGACATTAATTCGTCTAAGCACGATTTGGAAATACCCGCACATCTCGCATGAAACATTCGCACGCATGGACCAGAACAACTGAACATTGGGTTAGGAATATTCTGGCTTCTGCATAGCTCGTTCAGAGAGCAAGCAGCAATATTTTCCACAGAAAAATAATCCATGTAGCAAATTTTTTATAATTGAGCAGAAATGTGCTTATAGGGTTTTATTTCTGAACGTTAGCAATCAATGCAGTGAGCGCACAGTTAAAAAACAATAACAACACTCACTAAGCTTGATACAAACAAAACACAGCACAAAGAAGAATAAAATTAAATTAAAAAAAAAACACAGCAAAAAACACAGCAAACAAGCAAGCAAGCATGCATGCAGACAAAAACACACTAAAAGCAAGAATGTTACTAGCACCAAATTAAATGAAAACATTTATTAAATATATAATAGAAACTATAAATGTTAATTAATATTACCACAGTGTATTTTTTATTGTTATTTTATGAAAACACTCGAAATACTTTATTAGATTAAAAATAACCCAGAACAGTGAATAGTGAGAAAACAAAAACAAACGCAATCGTTACAATTACACAAAACACTTCCAACACCGACTAATAGACGAGATCAACTGTAACGCTAACGTGAATTGAAAGAAGACATTTATATGGAGGTTCCAGATGGTCTTCAGTTAAAGTCAGGGCTTATATGTAAATCTTATGGTCTTATGGTCTCTTGTATGGTCTTAAACAAAGTCCAAGATGCTGAAATGAAAAATTTTATAGTTATCTTATAGAAAACGGATTTGAGCGTTCTAGAAACGACTACTGTCTTTATACAAAATTGTGTAGTGTAAATGTCTTATATCTAACGTTATATGTTGATGATATTCTAATTGCAGGAAATAATTTACAAATAATTGAAGATTTTAAGGAATCCTTGCAAACTAAATTTGAAATGTCTGATTGTGGAAGCCTTCGAATTTATCTCGGAACAAAAATTGACTACAATCAAGAAAGTGGAATACTCAAAATGAGTGAAGAGAATCACATTGAAAGGATTTTAAACGAATTTGGAATGAATGAATGAATGGAATTTTATGAAAACTACTATGGAAAAAGGATTGAAACTTTTTCCAAATAATGAACTTCCAACTGATAAACCATATCGTGAACTTCTTGGAAGCTTGATGTATATTATGTTGAGTGTAAGACCGGGTATTTGTTATCACGTAGGATACATGGGCAGATTTCAACATAATCCATATGAAACACATTGAATAGCTCTGAAAATAATAATAAGATATTTAAAAGAAGCAATTAAAAAGAACTTGTTTATAAAAAGAATTCGGATGCTAAAGAATTTGTTAGATACGCAGATTCTGATTGGGCTTCAGATTCAGGTGACAAGAAATCTGTTCGAGGTTATATCTTTAAAGTATTCAATTGTCCCGTATTTTGGTGTAGCAAACAGTTGTTGCAACATCTTCAAGTGAGGCAGAATATATTGCTCTTAGCTTAGCTGTAACGAAAGGGTTCTAGATTCGTGGAATATTGAAAGATTTAAAGGTAATCAATGATGATATGCAAGTACTAATATACATATGAAAATAGAGGATGAATGGCAAAGAATGCAGAAAGCAAAAGATCAAAACATATTGACATAAAACATAATTTTCTCCGCGACCATATATCAAAAGGAAATATTCGCATTGAACACATAAAAACAAAATTGCAGCTAGCAGATATATTTACAAAATCTCTGGATTATAAGTTTCAACAATTAAAAACGGAACTACCATTATGTGATTGAGAGTAACACCCCCTCTTTGTTATAGTATGTACAGTAGACCGTACCTCAAAAAAAAAGTTCGCCGTATACCAGCGAATATGACGTATTTTTGCAAGAGAATTACGAAAATTTTTTTTTTTACCGAACGTAGGGGTCGCGCATTGACATATAACTTCATATCTCTGGTGTTTACAGTCGGATTTCTAAGTTTGGTATATCAATGTTTTTGTCTCAAGGAGACCAATATGATCTCTATAGAGGTCATTGACCTCAGGTGTACCGTTCTAGTACTTACCCTCCAAATCTCAGTTTCCTCCATCCTAAGGTACCACCCTAATATTAAAAAAAGAAAGCTCTTAAAATATCAATAATCTTTTGTTCAGGAAGTATATCGATATTTCCAGCAGAATTATTTTTAAAAAATTTTTGAAAATTTTTTGCCGAACGTAGGGCTCCCTTTTTCATTTTCATCATATCTTCGGTATTAAAAGTCTTATCATATTGAATGACATATCGATGTTTTTGTCTCAAAGAGACCAATTATTTTTTCTCCAAAATAAAAAAAAAATATTCCTACAAGTCCTTGGAAAGCCTTAAATTGATTTTGAGGAATTTTAAAGCTCGTAAAAGAATAAAGACAGAAGTTATACAGAAACAATTAAAGAAAAACTACTTTTTTTAATATTTTAGTACTTCGTTTGATAGCCTTTCGCATCAAGAACCGCTTGGAGTTCATTTTTCATACCCAACGATAGTTTTTCGATTTCTTTTTAGGTAATTGCATTCCATTCTTCTAATATAGCTTGTTTAAGCGACTCTTTGGATGTAATATGATGGTGCCTGATCCTTTTTTCAATTAAGGTCCCACACATTTTCAATTATGTTGAGATCTGGAGATTGTGGGGGTTTATGCAGCTGGTGTGGGACTTTGAAAAGCAGTCATTCCATGAACAAACGCGACTTGTGCTTGGGGTCATTATCTTGTTGGAAAAAGAAACTGATTTCATCTAGCCCCATTTTGTTCACACTTTGTAGCAAATTTTCTCTCAAAATGGCTAAATATGTTCTTTATTCATTATTCCTTCAATGAACTTAAAGTTTCCCACGCCAGCTGCTGAAACACACCCCCACACCATCGCACTACCGCCTCCTTGTTTTATTGTTGCTTGAATGTTTTCTTTATTGAACTCCGTATTTGCCTTTCTCCACACCACACGACGTCCGTCCGAACCAAAAATGTTGTATTTCGACTCGTCACTAAATACCACAGTTCTCCAAAGTTATTCCGATTGGTTGATGTGTTTTTTTGCGAACTCCAAGCGTTTATCCGCATTTCGCTTATTTATGAAAGATTTTTTTCGAGCAACTCTACCATGATAGCCAGCCTTATGGAGCCTATTTCGAACTGTTTGGGCATTTACGTGGACATCATGAAATTTCTCTAGTGTCGCAGCAATCTTCGGAGCAGAAACGTTTGGAATTGCTTTTATTTCTGACAAAATAACTCGTTGGCCGACCAGATCGAAGTTTTGGTTGTAATGATACCGTGTATAAATATTTATTTATAATTTTATGAACACTAGAAGGGCTTCCCCCGATTATTTAGCCAATATCTCGCACTTTATTATTTTGAAAATACAGCCTTAGAATTAATTTACGAACGTCCAGTGAGATTTCGGTATTGTTTCCCATTTTTAAGACAAGAAGACAAATAATCTGCGTTTATTACATAAAAACGAGTGACTGATGCGTATATTACTGACATTTATAGCTAAAGACTTTAGATCCCGTTATTTTAAAACTTTTTTCAAACGAAGCAATTCAAAGTTCAATCAAAAGCACAAATGTTTCTAAACTTTTTTGGATGTGAAATGTTTAGTTTTTGTTGTTTCTTTTTTCATTTGTAGTGATAAGAAAGTTGGTTTATGGTTTGAATTTTTGATGTTGCGTTAAAAATATATATGAAATATTAAATATGTAAAAAAAATTTTAGTTTTGTGTTAGAAGGGTAAAAATTGAATAAATGTTTTAAAGAAACTATTTTGTTTCTAAACTTTTTTGATTCACTGTATGTTAATGTTTTTGTTTTAATATCTCTACTGTTAAAAACTTACTTTATATACTTTGTTGTTCGTTGAATCGCTGATTCCATGTCAAAACACCCACGTTTCTGATATCACTATTTTTTTAAATTTTTAAACTCTCTGGGTTGATATTTCTCCTGAAACGTATTATATCTACATACTTTTTTTATTTATTTTTTATTTTTTTTTAAAAGATATATACTGTAAAAAATTTATAAATATCTTAAAAAATACAATTAGTGCATGTATTCAAACCGCTGTAACATCGAAACCTCATACAGAAAAAAACTGAGATATATCTTAAAGACCTTGGATGATTCTTTTTTGTGGAGTACTTGTTTTTGACTCTTTTTATGAAATTTTTTATAATTTTTTTAGCCTGAAGTTTTGTGTCACATTTTTAATGGTGATCGCAGTAAATTTTTAACTTTTGAACATTGTGTCGTTATAATAGCTTATACAAATTTTAGCTTGGAAATTCAACACTTGCTATTTTTAACGATTTTTTTAAAAAAATGCTTACAAAAGATTTTTTACTTTTTTACTGAAAATTTCATATATCTATATCTATATATATAAAAAAGGAGCCTATGTTTGTAACTATGCAATAGACTCCTAAACTACTCATCGGATTAGCATGAAAATTTGTGTATAGAAGTTTTTGGTACGGTGCGTGTTTGTGGGCTATCAATTTTTATCCACCTTGAACAGGCGCGGATCCAGGGGGGTTTTGGGGGTTCAAACCCCCCTCCCCCCGAAATTCTAAAAGAACCTGTATTTAAATGTGATGTCCTGATGTTTATTATGTGGGCTAAGAGTACCAGAAAGAAAAACATTGGTTTTTTATAATTTACTTTAAATATTCACACCCCTATGCTGTAAACGCTTGTAGCTGTTTCTACACGTATTGCTAAAATACTGAATTCTTTTCCAGTTTTTGTTTGTTTTTGCGATATCGCGCCTGTAGCTGTAAACAGTCACACATACAATCTCAATCTGAAATCACAAAAACAACGCATTTTTTGGATAAAATATATCCAAACACCGCACAGTTTTTATTTAAAAACCCACAGTTTCGATAGTATCGGAAGTGTAGACGTAAAATTCCTTTTTATACAGTAATGGAGAAAAATTCCGGTTTTTGTAGTTTTTATTTATTTTGATGTTGGTTTTATGTTGGCCTTTTAGATTTGTATTCGGGTCAAATAAACAGAGAAATAACTTTTATTATTATAATTATCTTCACCCCAGCGTCAGCTTCTGGTATTTCACATAAAAAAATAATCCTGAGCACCACACAATCATATGGAGTGAATATGTAGTGAAAGGTGGATGGCTATTTTTTCCGTAGCAAAGTTTTTTTCCAATAAGTGGAATAATTTTTTCACATATTGCAGCAAAACACAAATTATAACCATCTTTTGAAAAATCAGAGGCTCGAAATAGATTTTAGACTAACGGTTTCTTGAGCAAAGTTGAATTTGCTCCGTAGAACATTATCCACGCCTACGATTTTTTGAAAAAAAAATTAACCCGCTCTAATGTATATAAAGGGTAGTTAAATTTTAAGGGCCGACGTTGAATATAAACCACACTTAAATGTCAAGTTTTTTTCTGCATTTCATTTGACATTTCTCAATTTCAGACTAACTCAATTTGAACCGTTAAAGTTATTCAGGCTTATTATGAAAATGGGCTTTCAAATCAAAATGCATATCGAGCACTTCGTGTTTTTTTCGGTAAATTTAATCGTCCAAATGTGCGTACAATCGGAAAAATCGTGCAAAAATTTGAACAAACCAGGTCTGTAGGAGATGTGAAAACACCAGTGCATGCTCGTACAGCTCGTACTGCAGAAAATATTGCTGCTATTCGCGATAGTGTGGCTGAAGAGCCGTCCATCTCAACTCGTCGTCGTGCCCAACAATTGCACCTCTCACGCTCGTCGTTGATGAACATTATGCATAAAGACTTGCATTTACACGCTTACAAGGTGCAATTGACTCAAGAACTAAAGCCTCTTGACCATTTCAAGCGTCGTCAATGGTCAGAATGGTGGCAAGAAATGGCAACAGTGGGTGATAAATTTTCGAAGAAAATCATCTTCAGTTTTTTTCACTTCAGCACATTTTCACCTCAGTGGATTCGTCAATAAGCAGAATTGCCGCATTTGGACGAACGATAATCCAAGAGCGATTGTCGAAAAACCAATGCACCCACAAAGAGTGACTGTTTGGTGCAGTTTATGGGCTGGCGGCATCATTGGGCCGTATTTTTTCCAAAGTGAGGCCGGTCAGACAGTAACTGTGAATGGTGTTCGCTATCGTGAGATGATAACGAACTTTTTATGGCCCGAATTGGAAGATATGGATGTAGACGATATGTGGTTTCAACAGGACGGTGCCACTTGCCACACAGCTAACGAAACCATGGCTCTTTTGCGAGACAAATTCAATGGCCGTGTTATCTCACGTGATGGCGATGTCAATTGGCCGCCAATCATGTGATTTGACACCGTTGGACTTCTTTCTTTGGAGTTATTTGAAAGAAAAGGTGTACGTCGATAAGCCAGCAACAATTCAAAAGCTAAAGGATGAGATAATTCGGCACATTAACGGCATAGAACCTCAATTATGCCTCGGCGTCATCGAAAATTTGGACCATCGGATGGAGGTGTGCCGCTGAGGTCGCGGTGGCTATTTAGTCGATATTTTGTTCCATGCATAATTGAACCATACCAATATTATCATAATAAAAAGAAATGACAATAATTTCCTTAATAATTTGTATTTTATTCAAAATCAACATCGGCCTTTAAAATTCAATTACCCTTTATATATATAACGTACATAAATATTTTTGAAACCCCCCCCGAAATATATTCCTGGAACCGCCCCTGACCTTGAACACCAGAGGGCGCTGTAGTACAAATTTTTTACAAAACTGCCTAAAACTCACAAACCCCTTATGCGATTAGAATGAAAAGTAGTATACAGTGGTTTTCATTTACTTTGAGTATTTTGCTGCTATCTTTTTTGACCCAACTTGAACGCCAGAGGGCGCTGTAGTACAAAATTTTTACAAAACTGCTTAAAACTCACAAACCGCTAATGCGATTAGAATAAAAATTGGTATATAGTAGTTTTCATGTACGTTGAGTGTTTTGCTGCTATATTTTTTGACCCAACTTGAACGCCAGAGGGCGCTGTAGTACAAAGTTTTTGCAAAACCACCTAAAACTCCCAAACCGCCCATGTGATTAGAATGAAAATTGGTATATAGTGGTTTTCAGGTACGGTGAGATTTTAAGCACTATCTTCTTTGATCCACCTTGGACACCAGATGGTGTTGTATTACAAATGTTTTACAAACTCGCATATTTTTAGTTGTTTTCTTAGGTTAGATATGCAAATATTTACAAAATATAAAATATCTTCTTATATATATTACGCAAACACAAATTTTGTCCGGCGTAAGGCTTTTGATTTACAAGTTCAATCTTAATAAATTTAGTATTTCTTGGTAGGTTCAGACCTGTAGATATGCAAACTGGACTTTTTATTTCATAAAAATTTATATTTTTTAAGTTATAGCTAGTTTAAGTCTGCATATAATTGTTGTTGTTATGTTGATTTTTTATTCTTAACAGACCACCTGAGAACAACGTTATCGTAAGTTGATGGGTGCAGCAACGCGCACCGGGGCACAGTGTGTAATTTGAATGATCTAGCGGAACTTAATTCTAAATGTTAAGATAATGACTTGAAATTTGTTCTGGTAATTCTCTAAGCCGCAATACAATTCTTAAGAAAAAATGGGCGTGGTCGGAGCATTATTACGCACACCTACCATATAAGCGAAGAATAAAATAAACCTTTTGTTATATTTTCAAATGAATGAATGCAAATTAATTAGAAATAGGTTAAATTATTAGTGGAAATAACCCAATTAAAGTTATCTTTACAGGTATTTTACCTGCAATGCCTACCTACAACAATTGTGAATTTCAACATTTTCATAATTAGTTGTCGTCATAGTCTTCGTAATCGTCGTCATCGTCATCGTCATCGTCGGAACTAGATTGGAGCAGTTAGGAGTCTTCAGTAATAATAATGTCTCATTCGTGAGCGGATATCTTCTTCAATTTATTGGCTTGAATATATTGCGACTAGATAGAAGTGGATCTGATGATAGTCGTCGGTAGAGAATGTCTCTATTGCAATCTTTTCGGCAAGTTTTTCGGCTGAAATTTTCACGCATTCACCAGTATTCTTTGTTGCTTGCTTCCTGAGCATCTTCTTATAACTTTCCCAGAGGCAAAATGCAACATTTATTATCACTTAAGAACGGGGTAGTATTTTATGAATGCTTGCAGGCATATAAATAGTACCAGGAGTAATGTTGAAAATATACTTCTTTTGTTTCGCGTGCATAGGTGGAAAACTTTATTGCATCTATCTCAGACTCACTGGAGAGTGCTTCGAGTAATATTTGAAAACGATGTATAAGATCTTCGTTGAATCTAGTAATGATTGCAGACAATGCAGTATTTTTAAAAAATAAATAAAAAATAAACGGTATTTCCGTCGTTTGTGTTACCGCTTATCTGTTTTGGCATATCGACAAGATCTTATTAGTTTCTAAGAACCTCGCCAAAAAAGAATGACTTTTTTCCATTTATTGTTAACTTTAACACAATACTCGTTTACAAATAATTGTAACTCCCTGGGTATGTACTCAACCTCAACCATATTAAAGCTTGCTAATATGAGTACAAATATTTTTTTATGGGTCTTCCTTCTTGGATCTATACCATACATAAAAAAATTCTTGACTTTTCATTTTGCCTAAATAAAAAAAAAAAAAAATTATAACCCTTTGCTTTTAGGAAAAAAGTTGTTTGTGCGCTGGAAAAACGTGGAGCTACATTTAACTGATTGTATAAGTTAAAAAGCTGAAGAAGCGATTAAGCCAAATTTTAAAAGTTGTACAAGAGGGTACATCTTAGAAAAGTAACTTTAAACTTATAATATTAAAAAACAAAAATCTACTTTTTTACATATTTTCTAAATGGATTTTTTTAATATTAATCAAACTCACATTAGCTTTATTCTTACCTTCAGCGATTCAATATTTAAGAAATATTATAGGTACAATTTTTTTTTATTAATTTAAAAGTGGTAAATATGTTGTTTATCACTGATAAAAAAAGCGTATTAACAAAATTAAATTTTTAAAAATTTTTTCATTTCTGTTTTGTGTCCCTTTCAACGCTAATTTTTCGCCACTGGTGATGTAACGAAAAAAATTATTGATGAGGCACAAACGCGTAGAGTATTGACATTGTTTTCAAGGCAAAAAATTTTATTTCTGGTGGTTTTGATTTTTTAATTAAGTTCCGCTAGATTATTTAAATTACACACTGTGCGGGAGTCGCTAGTTTCTTAAATTAAGAAAAATTAAAAAAATGTCCGTTATTTTGACATCAAAAACATGAATATATCTTGAAAACTATAAAAAATTTTACTACAACGATATATTTAATGCAACATCGTTGGTCAATAATGAGAAAAAAACAATCAGAAATTTAATTTTGTGACTTTCGATTGAAATATCTCCGCTGTTTTTTATGCATTTTGTTAAATTTTTTTTTCTTTTGTCTTAAAGCTTCACCGAAATACTATGAAAACCTTATTGCTAAAATACCGTTGGTTGAATATAATATTTTCAATATTTTTTTCAAAAAAGGTCTGAAATATTGGAGTTTTCCTCAAAAAAAAAGGCTCAAAAATTGTTTTTGTTGTAAAAATAATTTAAATTCAAATTCGCAAATTTTTAACTCTATTTAAAAGCTATAACATTTATCAGCAAAATTTTACGTACAAATTAAAAACCATCTTTGTAATTCAAAAAAGAAGACCTACCCCTTGATTTTATAAAAAAAAATTCGTTTTTTCCAATATTGTAGTTTCATATTTTTGAATAAATTTAGAAGCTAAAACAATAATTTATTAAAAAAATTATCTTAGTATCTCTTACCAATCAAAAGTTATAGCTAATAATCTATATCCATATCATTTCCGGCCTGCTTGCTTATCTATATTAAGAAAACTCTTTTTCTGCTCTTATATCCTTTGAGCACCCTTCTCCTCCCCCCACCAAATATTTATTCATCTGTTGAACTCCTAAAGCGCTCATTTGATTACCATGAAAATTTGATTACAGTGATTTTCAGGTACAATTAGTCTTTGGACGCTATATATATTGATCCATTTAAAGCACCGAAGGGCAGTGCAGTGCATATTTTTTACAAAATCGCCTAAAACTCACAAACCGCTCATGCGATTAGAAGGAAAATCGGTATATAGTGGTTTTCGTGCACGCTGAGTGTTTTGCTGCTATCTTTTTTGATCCATCTTGAACACCAGAAGGCGCTGTAGTACAAATTTTTTTGCAAAACCATCTAAAACTCTCAAACCGCTTATGCGATTAGAATAAAAATTGGTACACAGTGGTTTTCAGCTACGGTGAGATTTTAATCACTATCTTCTTTGATCCACCTTGGACACCAGACGGCGCTGTAGTACAAATTTTTTACAACATCGCCATAAACTACAATATGCCTACAATAGACATATTTTAAGTTGTTTTCTTAGGTAACATATGCACCAAGATTTGATGAATAAAGATTTTACGCTTAGATAACATAAAAAATATTCCGTCAATTTGACACCACAAACATGAAAATATCTTGAAAACTTAAAAAAAATGTTAGTACAACGATATATTTAATGCAACGTCGTTGCTCTAAATTTACCGTAAAAAGACCGTTAGTTCTATGTTGCCAGAAAAGCACGATAAATAGTACTTATGGTATTTTTCTACGATTGTGGGATGTGGTAATTCCCATGGTATTTTGTTGTAAAAATCTCTCGTGTGGGAAAAAAAATACCACATGTGAGATATTTACCACGCGTGGGAAAAGAAATACCTCAAATTACCACAAAATACCACAATACCTCAAAATACCTCAAAATACATCAAAATACCACAATTTTGAAAATTTGAGGGATTTTGTGGTAATTTGTGGTATTTTATGGTAATTTGAGGTATTTTATGGTATTTTGAGGTATTTTAGCGAGTGTGGTAATTTGTGGGAATTAAGTGTGAGAAAAAGAGAATTTTGATGGTAATTTCATCTGGTGACACTGCGTTAGTTGAGAATAATATTTTTAATATTTTTTTCAAAAAATGTCTGAAATATTGGAGTTTTCATCAAAGAAATGCACAAAAATTGTTTTTGTGGTAAAACTAATTTAAATTCAAATTTGCAAAATTTCAAAGTGTCAAACTATGAGTCTAAGAAAAGTTTTGAATATACCTATTATGTTCCTATATAGTCGCAGGGTGCAGCAACGCGCGCCGGAAAAGGCTAGTCATTTATAAAATACTCACATTTTTATATTTATATTTTGCAGTAAAAAAATAAACAATGCACACCATTTGAGAGCCTGAACAGAGCCTTTCTATTTCATTTCAATGTATTGGTCTCTTCAATTGTGTGAATACAACACACACAAAGAAGAAACGTCAAGACATAATAGAAACTAAGGAAATGTCTTTGAATATATCCCATTTCTAGCAAAAATATGGCAACACTTATGGCACTCAGAGAGAGCATCGTCGGTCGCAAGAGAAGAAATAGAATAGATTCTAATTGTGCGATTTATCGTTGCGGAAAAAGACCTGCGTTTTTTTCTACATTTTGCATGTATTTTCCAATAACAAAGATCGGCGGTCGCAACGATTTTTTATTCTGTTCAGGCTCTCATTCTGGACACATTCTCTGCGATATACGACCAGAGAGGATCGGCGGTCACAACGATATTTGATTCTGTTCGGGCTCTAAATCGCACAATTAGAATCTATTCTATTTCTTCTCTTGCGACCGACGATTCTCTCTCTGAGTGCCATTAGTATTGCCATAATTTTGCTAAGAATTGGCTGTGTTTCATGAAATTTGCTTAGTTTTTTGTTATCTTATGACATTTCTTGTTTGTGTGTGTTGTATTCACACAATTGAAGAGACCAATACATTGAAATGAAATAGAAAAAATAAATAAAAAAATACTAAATAAAAGCAACTTTGAATCGTTAATAGCAATCGCATCATTCTGGACACATTCTCTGCGTTCGACGACCAGAGAGGGTCGTTGGTCGCAAAGATTTTTGATTCTGTTCAGGCTCTGAAGAGAAGCAACCAAATACTGCAATTATTCTTAATCTTTCGAGAGAGCGATTTATTATAGTGTGCAGCAGTGTTGCCAGATTGAGGTAAATTTCCCTAATTGAGGTAATTTTTTACTTATTTTTTGGACAGAGGTAAAAAAGGTAATTTTTGACCAAAAGTGATAAATTTTGCGAAAATAATAATTTTTTATAGATTTTTTAATTTTTTGAGTTATTGGCAACACTTTTACCTCTCTGAACATACTCACAAGCTGTTTAATATTCTTGTGAATTATCCTATGTAAAAAAAAAAAAATGTATTATCCATCCCTAGTTGGTGAACAAAGCAACAAGTCAAAAATAGCAAAACAAAATAGCCGGTAAGTCCCGGTGTATACACGTCAAGAGTTGACGGTCAACTCTTGCATTTGTTGATGAGTTATAAGTATATGTATACTAATAAAAAAATTATAACGGTTGTTAATCATTTAAAATTTTGTAATTTTTTATTTTGGGAAGAGGTAAATTTTGTCCGAAAAGGGTAAACTCTTTCCCAGATAGTGGTAAATTTCAGTTCGTCTCTCTGGCAACACTGCTGTGCAGTGATTTGGATTTTGAACTAAAACCGGTTCACTGCACAAGTGTTCACTGTTGAGAAAAATTTTTCAAACACATTCATGCACATTTCTAATATATAGTAAATCATTGTATCATGAACTATGGTATAAAGTTCTTCAATGAACTCAAGCGTTTCGTACTCAAATTTCTAAAAAAAAAAAAATAATAAATAACTGGCCATTTCAGCCCTTGAAAGGACTTTGACCTAGCTTCTTATGATCAATTGTGTTGTGCGTGTTATTAAGTTTGTACACAATTGACCGAGAAATGGACCTACATGCTTAACGCCGACTCCGAACGGCGATGAACGGAATGTTCTTATTCTCAAGAAGCTTTACATGGCATTTTGATTACTCTCTGAGGTTTGCCATTGTCTGCAGAGAGGTGGCGGCCGTACAGAAAAATTATTTTAATTCAAATAATTTTCTGTCGCTGCTGGGGTTCGAACCTGGGTCTCCAAAGTTCTTTGACATAGCGGCCACGCACTTTAACCAACTACGCCACGGACACCACTCAAATTTCTAGTGAATTATTTATTTGATTTTTTCAAATTTCAATGAAGGTTACATTGTATCTGTATCCAATATAAATTGCGTGATTGCAGAAAAATTTACGTTTTGTGGAACTTTTGTGTGTGGCTGCTTAATTGGCTTCTAATGCAACATTGTTAATTGACAAGTAGAAGATTGTGCGTTTTGATAGTTCATATAGAAAAGTTTCCACAACGCCGATTAAAGTCAACGCGTATCACGACCGACCTGTCGTAATATTATGTTTTAGCTTTAAATCGAAAATTTATCTTACTAACGGTCTGAATTTCAGGTGGGCTATTCTGTGTCTTGGCTGGCATCGTGATTTGCGGCTTATGATCCCTGACGCTTCAGAGCACATCGTGCTTGGTAATGCTTTCGATAATGGAAATTCAACAAAACAAGCAAAAAATCATCAGAAAATAAGAACAAGTATAAAGAACAATAACATCACACACAATAATTTTGCCAGATTTATTGCTTGGGCCTTACCTTCCTTTCAAACTCTTGTTGTGATTATAGCACGTTTCGTAGACGCCGATGAACTACTTGGTAAATAAGTACTTTCGAGAACAATTTTTATTTAACATAATTATTTTAGGTGCCTGTTTTGTGGGAAATCAATCAGAAACGGGTCTACAAATACTTGTGGCAACTCCACTGTTTTGTTATTGGATTTTTGGATCAATAAATCTAATATCAGGATTTGTGGTGCGTTTTCGTAATAAAGAAGTCATGGAAAATTTAAAAACATCGCAAGTGCATACCAAGCATCCATGTATTGGTTCATTTCTTTTTATCTACTGTATTTCATTTGCTCTTATTCTTATAACTGTAATATATGAATATGCCAATATTGACGTGTCGCTCAGTGTACCTATTAATCAAAATGGTTCTCAAGTTTTTAACCCATTATGGCCACGTATGACACGTGTAGTCATGGAACTTATACTAGGCATTATTTCTTGTGCTTGGGTGTTAAGCCCAAAAGTTTCTTCCATGTATAAGAAGCAATCTATTAATCGTCCAAAAAAACAGCTCCTCACAACCATACCATCTATGCAAATGCTAAAAATCAGAAAGAACTTTAATATTGCATACAATTCGGAATCATATTTAACAGTTCATCATTTGTCATCTCATAGTGCTGTTGGTACTTTGCAATCGAATCAAATGCCCACTTACATCTTAGAAAGCAAAAAATGTGCACCACATTTGTATGTCAATAGATGTGAATACAAAAATCAGCAATCCAAAATTGATCAAACCCTCTTATAAAAAAATTTATATGTTGTTTTAGATGTCTTCCATTTAAGACTGTGATATGGGTTAATACCTTTCTGAGTAAGCAGGTATTGTAACTAACTTTACAAATGTATTTTTTTAGACTTATTTAATCTCTATTACTTTTAAATAAGATCATTATTTAGAAATGTACTATTTATATGTTAAAAAAATATCCTGCCATTTTTTAGTTTTATTTAAAGTTATCTTCTTACTTTTAAATTAATATTTTCATAAGTTTTCTAGAGAACCGTATAAAAAACATTCCATTATTTTAGGCTAATCCTTAAATATTTGCCTAATAAAACACTTATTTACTTAAAACTAAAATAAAGTCTTGCGTTCAATTATGTTGTTTTAAAATTTTGTTCAGTATTATTTTCTCCTCAAAATTTTTGACGTGGAATACGTCATTCTCGAAGGTAAGTAGGGTGGTTGATAGTGATCAGGTGACGGTATTTATATCACAATTTGAGCCTTTGGTGTGCCTAAAGTACTGATCGTACAATGTTGATGTTAGCACTTGTTGGTCTGCTTGATCCTCACTGTGAGAAAAATTCATGTTTGAACTCTCTTACTTATATAAATTTTACACAATTACATGAAATATAAAGCCAACATTTGATGTTTTTGTTTGGTTAAGTTTGCTACCTATTTATAGACAGTTTCCGGTTTTATCTACAAAACCATAAAATTTGAATGGCAGCCCCCCTAAGGAGTGGTCAGAGGGAATAGGTGTCAAAGGCAAAAATGTTCCTTTTGCAAAAGTAATGGGTGTCGATCATACATATTAACCCTCTCCGGCACTCTTTTAAAGGTCATATGCTCAGGTGTATGGAATAAATATTTTGCTAAATATTTTTTAAAAAAGATGTCATCAAAAGCGAATTGAATAATTCTACGTCTTGTGTTACGACATAGTCGAAACTACTGCATCTTTTTTTTTTAAATCTTGTTTAAATATATTTATTTCAATTCAAGGGCAAGGGTACCATTTCCTTGAGCTGGTCAGTAAACAAATTCTTATTATTTTCAATTGGGCCACTCCGTAAATTTGTATAAATAAATAACTTAATAACTTTAAATTTTTGGGAAAAAATTCTTGATTTGCATTTTTTTATTACAGATCTCCATTTGACCGAATCGTCTTTTAAAGAGTTTTCAGACGAATATAAAAAGTTTTATTACTCAATTACCAGACCGTTAGTGAATTAGTATGTATATTAAAATGTTGCTGGTTGTACAGTCTATACGTCTGTTCTTTTCTCGACTAAAACCTATTAGATTTTGTCAGTTAAACCTATACTCTGACAGAGACCGATTAAAAAACCGATTTACGGAAGTAAAATATGAAAATAAGTGGATATATCAATCGAAAATAAACGTTCAACCGGGAAACAAACGTTCGAAAAATAAAATAAAAAATTGTAAGCTTTAACCGTATTTTTCTAATGGTTAAAAAATAACACACTTTGAAATTAAATGATACCCATTGCAATTGATCATAATGTGTTCAACTCGAAAAGAAGATAACTGACCGAGAAGCAATACAACTTTTTTAACATATTTTTATTGCCCAAGAAACTTCATTAATAGAGCTTATAAAGTTTTTTAACATTTTTTTTTTTAAATCTAAGACCAAACAAGAGGGTAACTAGAATGTATTAATTTATATTAACTTAAAGTTTTATTTCAATTTTATATAACTTTCCTAAAAAGAGCAGAAAAACTTCCCTAAAAAGCTAACTTAAAACTAATGACTAGTGAAAACAAAAGTAAAGATATGCAAATATTAATAAACTTAGAAATTCCAATAGATATATATGTGGTGCCTCGACACCACATACGTAACATACAAGAAACACTACAATAAACAATAAACACTTTAAAGTTCCAATTTTAATAAAATTTTGGAAACAAATTTAATTTTCAAAAATGTTGATACAAAAAATTATTATAGATTCAAAATTAAAATGTAGAACATGTATAAAATAAAATTGTAAAAAACATTTTGTGTAAAGCCACAATTGGCAAATAAATTTGTTTGTGCACCAAAACTGACGATCCTGCACGATCCTATTTATCATCAAGAGCAGCAAAAAAAAAAAACAATCAAAGTCACGGTAATCCAACGAGCAACAAACACTAAAAAAATCAGCAGAAACAGCCGCATTGCCTGCTACAACAGAAACCTTCAAAACTATCAAAAGATCAAAAAACTAATATGAACGGTACAAGTACCAGAAAGACTAGCCGCGTTCTTTTGTAAGCGAGTAACAAAAGAACGCTGCAACTGTTAAAATTTGCTTTTAGTTGCTTAACAACACTGGCAACAACTCTCAAAAAACTTATGATTAGTTTGTTGAAATAAACATGAGAAAATGAACATAAAAAAAATGAGTTTGACGTTTGAATGAAATTTCCCAAGGATTTTTTCAGAGCTCATTCACAATAGAGCAGTTTTCTTACTTTTCAACACTGCATATCAAGTCGGAAATGAGTTTACCGAGTTGGCTGAACTCGTATAAATAACCGAGTTTGTGTTGTTGTTTTGCATGTATTTACTTATCCTACCTAGTGTTCTTTTGTAAGTCGGTAGCAAAAGAATGGGGCTACTGTCGGCAATCGTCAATTGAGTGTTGCCACTGAATCCACGCTACCCACAAAACGGGAGAACTCACTCGACGTTGATATTACTCAGCAACAACCACAGCATCAGCAACAGCTTCACCGTCATATCTCACAACCAAGACCACTGCATCATTTGTCCACAGACAGCTGAAGAAACAACACAATCGTCCAACAATAGTCGGCACAACAACAACGAGCAAAACCCTACACCTGCCGGTAAGGTGATACAAATAACAGGAACACAAGCTACAATACATATATTACAACAACAATAACAGCACAGCAATAACAACAACAAAAAACAATAACAACAACAACAGAGTGATTACAGGGCAATTCCACAGTCCCGGGCGTTACATGCGTACAACTTCAAACACAGATATTTTCGCAATGAAAATAGCTAGTGGATAAGTTTCTATAAAAAATAATAGCACTCCAGCTAGTCCATGCACATACGAAAAAAGATCAAATCCATGGTCTATTCTGGTGGTAATTTAAAAAATATGTCAGGGACGGGCGTTACGATCACACGAAACCATTTCTGTGATGTTCTAGAAAATTACAAAGTTCAGCCAAACTAGAGTATTTAAAATGAAGTTTTTGATATAATTCGCTAGAAAAATGATTGATTGAAAAATATGTGTCAACAAAAAAAATTATCAAATAAAAACTTACTTATTTATTAAAGATTTAGTACTGAGCCGGGCGTTACATGAATTAGGACGGGCGTTACGAGTACAAAATACTATTTAAGAAATCAAAGAAAACATTTTTGTACTAAGTCACTGAGGAAAATAAGTGAAATAAAAAGATTACCCGAAAGTATTTTTTTACTTTTAATAACAGTCCTTCAGTGTTTTGTGGAAATAATGTAGCTTGCTTTAGTTCAGAGTATTCTGTTATTCCGTAAGCTATGTTTTTACCATATAAGTATCGTATGTTTTTATCGTAAGTATAAGTGTCTAAACGTGCTGCCTGCTTTCTCGGCAGCACTAAACTAATTTGTCCAGTGATATTTTCCTCCGAAAGGAGTTCGCAAAACTCATCCCTTTTTTTTGGATGGACTGGAGGCATGGTTTTCTTAATTTTGACCACGGCTTGATGTAGAGTCTGCCTGCACTTATATGATCCCAAAGAATTTCTTTACTCAGCTCTAACTTAATTGTGTTTAGGTTTTTTCTTTTCCCTGAACTTTCTGACTCTTGCCAACACCTGCTGCCGCAAATTCTCCTTCTCTTCCCTGAACCTATCCTTCAGCTTAGCTCTGCTTGCCCTGTCCCTCTCTTTTTCCTTTTCGCAAAACCCGCTGTATGCTTCCGGATTCGCCTTAAGAGCAGCTCGTCTTTCACGCTTCTTTGCTTAAGCGTCCATCTTAAAAAAATTCTATTGCACAATGGCAAACCAAATATATAATATATAATTCGAAAAAAAGTGTTGGGACGGGCGTTACAACTTTTCAACTCACTATAAAGGACAAATACGAAAACAAAAGTTAGAAAAAAAAAACACGGAAAGCTGTGAGCGCTAGGCCTAAGATTACTTTCACAAAGTTGGACTTTAATTGATATTGTAATTTCTGACTTACATAACTTTTTGCTTTTTATGGGGACGGGCGTTACAGTTATTTAGGCTTTTGTCAACGTTAAAAAAGTGGCTTCGCAGGTAAGATATTTAATTTTCACGAGTTTCACGAAATGCTCAAACACGTTTTTTCGCTTTTTGAGTTTTATTTTCCACGGGAAGGGTTTTTACATTTAAAACACAGCTTTGTAAAGTATCTAGTCATAAAGATAATAAAAATCTACTTGCTACACTTGAATTGAAAGTTAAAAATATCCCAAAGTATCATTCATTTTTTAGTTTCAGCGACATCACGTGATAGACTGATAATTTCGGCTGACTTCATAAACGCAAGTTGCAATGCAACACTGCAAAGTCAAATGTTCATAAACATCCACACTTTATTTTTGACAATGTAGTGTGTTCACTAATGCATCGCAACCCTTTGCGATGCGCATCAGATGTCATTTCAGCGCATCATTTCATTTTATGATGCAACATTGATATCTCACAAACAAAACAAGTATACTTATACATTATTAAATTGATTAAATTAGAAATTTATAAAATATTTGATTTTATTAATGCATGAATTATTTACCATTCTATTTAAAGTAATAATAAATGGACACACGAGCTCTTGCTAATAAGCACAAGATTGCGCTTTGAAAGTGACTTTACCGCCAACAAAAAGAAAAGGAACACAATCTGGGAAAAAATTTTGCTGGAGATAAAAGAAATTGATGGCACGTTTCCTTTCACAAGGGACTTGCTTTCACTTTCATAAGTAGATGATTTTTGAATATAATGGTCACTTACAAACGCATCAAAGATGTACTTTCTGCCAGTTGCACAAAATTTAAAAGCTAAAATATAAAAAGCATGGAATATATATTCCATTTTATTTATTTATTTTATTTATACAAACAGTTGGCGCTAAAGTACAAAGTGTTCACAAACGCCTTCAAATGCACTGCATCATTTGACAAAGTAGTGATGTAAGGCAACATTGCTTTGCATTAGTTGCGCAATGCTTTGCAATGTTGCATTGCAACTTGCGTTTATGAAGTCAGCCTTCTTCACAACAAAAAACAACAAAACAGCAACAACAGCAGCAACAACAACAATAACGAAGCGTATTCATTTTTATTATTAAAATTTTTTTTGGAAAATTTTGTATATTTTTTTACATTTTATTAAAATATAATCATAGATTGGCTTTTTATTTTAGCTTTTCATGAGGCACACACCGTAGCTTTTAAAACGTTTGTAAAACGATAGGGTCAGAAGGAACTTATCGTCTTACATCCGTAGGCATTCCACTCCACTAAGGATATAGGTACACTAATTAGGAATTAAAAAAAAAAAGGAAGACAATGCAACGCACACCTCCACCTACACCACACGTCGGTAGCGGCGATAATGCACCATTCATAGAGGCAAATCCTCAAACACAGCCGTTACAAATTCACGCGACAGCCATTAAATTACGTCCTTTTTGGACAAATTGTCCTGATGCCTGATTCGCCCATGCCGAGATCCAATTCCAAGCAAAAGGAATTACTGTTGACAAAACCAAATACGAATATTTAATAACTGCGTTACCACAAGAAGTAATCATCACGGTACTATATTTTATTCAAAATCAACCGGCAACAAACCTATACGAAGGACTTAAGAAAAAACTTATCGATAGACTTTCGTAGAGCGAAAACAAGCGCTTCGACAAAATCCTTTCGGATCTGAGATGAGTGACCAAAACCATCTCAGTTTTATCACTCGTTACTATTACTAGCTGGTTCACAGTCAGTAGCGAACTAATATATAAATTATGGCTACGAAAACTGGAACGACTCCCTGTTTACCAGGGTCTATAGCTGGGACAGACAATGCGGCTGCTCAGGGTCGTTCACAAAAATTTATAATTTTTGGACATTAAATCAGACATATATGTATTCTTAGTTTTTCGTTATAATTTTATTTCTTCTTAAACCTAACAATGGTTGGAGAGGTATACTTTTATTACTAATTCACAAATTCATTTTTCATATTAATTAATTAATATGTTAATTACACTGTGCTAGTTTTAAAATCCGTCAAGCGGGACACACAGCGAGTAAATCTAATTTGGCTACGCTTAATCTAATGGCATTTAAGTAAGTTAGCTCTCGTTTTCGAAATATTTGAGATTCAAATTTATAGGTTAGGAGACCCCAAGAATACATTATTTCACAAATTTTTTTTTTGAATTTGTAATGAAAGAGTTAGATTAACCCTCTAGTTCCAAAGTTTTGAATATTGTTAAAAAAACTACCAGAAATAGTTTTGAGGTGGAGAAGCAATGTTTGTTCTAGAAAAATTGTTTAATATTAATAGGTGGTGTGTTAGGGGGTGTAGAAGGTAGCAGGCCTAGAGGCCTGCTTGGGAAACGAAGCCAAAAAAAATATTCATATGGAGTTCTGAAATTGCTTTTTATTTTAACCCATTACCGCCCTCTGTCCCCATATGAGGACACCCGTTTAAAGAGAGACAACTATAAGTAATACCGTTATGTTTCTCATTGTAAATACACATGTGACTGCTGCAGGCTACGTGTGATTTATAAACAAAGACACGTGGTCCCAAGAGCAAAACAAGTGTTATTTTTAGTGTTTTGTAATATCGATATCGATTCGGTTGTGTTTGGTAAAAAAGTTTCACTGTTTTTAATTATACCAAGTGATTTAGAATTGGTAATTCTTGGTGTATAATATCTCGATTGCGTGTAGAGAAGCGTGTTATATTTGAAATAAACAAAAAGTGAAAAATTTGACTACAAGGTAAGTATTTATAGGACTGTCCCCAGTTGGGGACAATGGGCTGATCAGTAATACATTTTATTATTTACCAGGTTCTTGAACGTCTACAGTATGACACATCAGAATATTTTTAAAAGCCGCAATGACTTTTTGCAACTTGAAGAGGCCGTGAATTACATAATGGAGAACGATGACGTTGATGCTAACTATGATATGTTAGTCGTGCCACCAAACCTTGCTGTTGTAAGTGACGAGGATGAAGGAAATGAAGATGATTTGATAGATGAAACTATGCCGAATGATGTGCCGGGAACTATTGAACTTGTTCCAATACCACAGGATGAGAGTAATTGCAACTCGGATTGGGATGATAGTGACGATGAGCCACAGTCTAGATATATAAAACACAAAAAAGTCGATCAACGTGATTTTGGAGTTCCTAAATGGAGATATATTTTTCCAACCTATAGCACAACTTATAATTGCAGTGGTGCAGTTAGGAGTAGAGTGGATGATTTTGGAAAAGTTATGAATCTGCATACACCTGTGGGCTTGTTTGAAAAAATTATTGATAACGATATTCTTGATTTGATAATCGAAAACAGTGTCTTATACGCCAATCAAAACAACAGACATAACTTCAATCTTGACCGGGAAGAGTTAAAGCGTTTTCTGGGAGTTTTATTGTTCAGTGGGTATAACCACCTACCTACAGAGCGAGCATATTGGAGTTTGGATGAAGACCTTGGGGTCTCTTTGGTCGCAAGTACAATGAGACGAAATAGATTTTTAGAAATAAAGAAAAACTTGCACTTCGCCGATAACAGCAAAATCATAAATTCGACTGATAAAATGTTCAAAATTAGATCTCTTTGCAATCTAATTGAAAGAAATTCATGTCAATGGGGTGTGCTCCACGAAAACTTGTCAGTAGACGAATCCATGATAAAATATTTTGGGCGCCATTCTGCGAAGCAGTTTATTATGGGAAAGCCAGTGCGGTTTGGTTATAAGAACTGGGCAGCAACAAGTTCAGATGGATACTGCTACACTTTTGATGTTTATTGTGGTAAAACTACAGAAGTAACCACTGACCCTTTAGGCGAAAGAGTTGTTAAATCTCTGCTTGCAAAAATGCCTATAGTTCCAAAGGAGCACATCGTATATTTCGACAACTTCTTTACAAACTACCATTTGTTGTGTGAATTGAAACGTTTGGGATATAGAGCCACTGGTACAATACGAGATAACAGAACAAAAAAATGTCCACTTATACCCGTCAAAGAAATGAAGAAAAAGAGTTTGAGAGCAGAATATGATTATCGATTTGACAAAAATAATGAAATCGCAATAGTACGTTGGAAAGACAACAGTGTTGTTACAATGGCAACAAATTTTGATCATATAAATCCACTAGGAAAAGTGAAACGATGGTGTAAGGATCGAAGGGAAAAGGTGGACTTCCAAATACCAAGACTCTTCGTCAATTACAACCAGGGTATGGGAGGTGTAGATCAAATGGATCAATCCATTAGCCTCTATAGAGTGTCCATAAGAGGAAAAAAGTGGTGGTGGCCTATATTTACGTATCTATTAGATTTGGCAGTTAGTAACGCGTGGCGGTTGCATGTTATAAGGTGTAAAGCTGAAAATAATCAACCGATGGACCAATTATCGTTCAGACGAAGCATTACTCGGGCGTATTTACAACCTACAACATCACGACATCGCAATTCCTTGTCCGTAGTAGTTAGTGACGATCGGAAAAACAACGGCCATAACCCGGAACGCATATCAAATCAATTACGATGTGTTGTTTGTCATGCAAAGTGTCGCTGGAGATGTGTATTATGCACAAAAACACTTTGTGTTGAACGAAGCTGCTTTGGGCAATTTCATAATTAATCTGCCCATTGTCCCCATGTAGGGACACCCCTTTTTCTCAAAAGTGAGCAATGAATTTTAAGTTTTTTTATGGAATCCCTTTTATTTAGTCGTTAATGAATTAATAAAAATCAATTAAAACAATTTTTGACCGACAGTTTTCTTTTGGGCGTTAATGGGTTAACTTTTATTTGAAATAAACATATAACGGGTGACAAATTCAATTCTAAGGAGTAAGTGGCAATAAATCGAAAGTGGGAGGGACGAGGGATGGTGTAATGGGGTTGGGGGATACGGTGTATGGGCAAGGAAACCTTAAAAAATCGGTATAGGTATATATACAATGCGGTACTTATTTATTTGAATGAAATTTAAAGTAGAAATCTTTTTGTGGGGTGATGCAAGGATTTATTTTATATTTTTGTCATATTATTTGTGTTTGTGATGTACAACCAGTATTTTTGTATTTCCGTCGGTCAGCACGTAGAAAAAATTTTGGAAAATGATTCAACCCGTCGTAGCGAATATCTGCGGCCGGCAAGTATTTTTTTGTACCAACATTGTTTTGTGGAATCACCTGGCGTGGGGGCCGGGACAGAGAGCTCGTGGCACATTCACCTTCTTAAATGAGCACAATACCTTTGCGACTTGAGCCCGAAATTGTGGTAGTTGGAACTCTTTATCGTGCTTGCCTGGCAACTTGATCCGTCTGTACAAAATGTAGCCGTTGACCATTGCCAAGTCGAGCAAATAGTGAAATAAGCGATTGAATCAATATCGGTATCCAGATCTGAGTCCAACTCCTGCATAACTTGCCTTACCTTGTCAACAGAAAGTGATTAGAGTTTTAAATGTGACTGATGTTCCATTTCTACATAGGTATAAAAAGTAATGACTAAATCGGGACAAAGAAAGACTAAGTTACAATATACATTGAGTAAAAAAAAAACAAAAAAAAAAAAGGCATAAAAGCGCATTTCCACAGTCAATATTTATTCTGTAGGTAGGCTTTGCGCAGTTTGTAAATTTGAATGCAATTGAAAAAATGTTCGATTTTCTTCAGAAAAAGTCTTGTTATTTTCTATTTTCTATGTTTTTTTTCATTTGATTTACAAAAACGATATACATATGCCATTTGCAGCCAAAATTATGTTGAATATGTAAACACATTTTGAGCGCAATAGCTCCAATAGCCAACAAATTTTCTTCGATGACCGTTACAACTTATTTACGTTTTACAACTCAAGCAGGCCTACAGACACTGTACGGTTTTTGTCAGGTGGGAGGAGTGTAACAACTTTTTTCGTTTTTTTTTTTTATTTTCTTCAAGAACACATTTAAAGCTACTCACTTATAATTTTTTAAGTATATTGAAGCTCAAAATTTATTTTAAACAATTTTTCCTTTTCACGCAATTTAACAGTTATTTCGTCACTTTTACACAAAACTTTAACTTTGGCTAATAATTGCTGCCGTTGTGGTTGGCGTAGCGTTATCTGACTGCATTTATTTTATAAAATAGGGATTCCCTTTTTCATACACAAAAAATTAGCGGGAATAATCCTAAGGTGCGATTTACAGACATTTTTTAAGTTGATGATGTCTACAGGCCTTCTTGGGAACTAGAGATTAAATTAACATTATATCGTCCAGTAACATCAAAAAAAATTATGAAGAATGCCCAATGTAGCAATATTGTTTTTATTTAATGAACTTTTATTAATATTTAAATTTTTATTCATTATCCTAATTTTTGTCATCTTCCTCCATTTTCGCAAACTCCAACAAATGTCACCCAAAAAAGCATGCAGTTTTTTTGCCACTATACCATGGTTCAAGCCTTACCGTAACTTGATGAAAACGCTCTCCATGTTCATCGGATTTGGCTGGTGATTGTTCAGCAAATTTTTCTACATGGCTATGCAAAAAATGAATCTTCAATGACATTCTAACATTTAAATTGTGGAATGCAGTCAGCATTTCTACAATAAGTGTGAGAAAATTTGCAGATCGATGAACTCCGAGGACATTCTCAATCACTGTTTTCACACAATTCCATGGCACAAGTTCTGTTTCAGACAGTGCGTTTTCAAAAATTTCGTCCCTCATCAAACGGCTAATGTCTGGCCCATTAAAAACTCCTGTAAAGTAAAAATAAAATATAAATAAATACATAAGCACTCAAGATGTACTAGACTTGAATTCATACCTTCCTTTATTTTCACGCCACTCAATCGTGGGAAAATATGCATTTCCTGCAGGATTTAATGCTTTAACGAAATTTTTTACAATCCCCAGTTTAATGTGGAGTGGTGGTAGTAGAATTTTGTCAATTGGTAGCGAAGTTTCGATAATGTTATTTTGTCGCATTCTGATTTCCTCACGTAAAGGCCAGTTTCGTTCGTTGTATTGGTCGCCATCGAAACGTGTATCCCACAAGCAAATAAAGCACATATTTTTCGTACAACTCAATTGCATACCTCTCAAAAGAGCCACCACTTTAAGGTCGGCACATATTTTCCACATATGGTTATTATACTTTACTAAATTGATAATTGTTTTCAGCGACGTATAGGTCTCTTTTGTTTGCCGCTCAGTGCAATTGGGATAGCATTTTTTGAATTTGTGACATGTAAAAGGACTGCCTTCAAACTGGTTTTGGAGGAATCAACGAACAATCTCCAGTCTTTGGGGTTATACTAGTTTTGTAATGTTAAAATCAAACCCCGAATGTCTGAGCAGTAAGCGAGTGAGTTATTTTCAATGGACGTGAAAAAATTAGTAAATCGGCGATGACGATTGATTGCTCCATATATCCGAACAAAGAGCATATATTGTAAAGAGGTTTCATGAACTTAACAGAGCACTGGTAATGTTAATTATAAGCGCCAGAGTTTAAGACCTATCGAAAGCATCACCGTGAATGATATTTTTTCACTCTCCCACGAGCGCATCAAAATTGTTTGAGAGTGGCAGCTAGAGCTTGAGACGAATGCATGAATGAAACTTCCACTATTTTTACCGTTTTTCATTTGTATGTATGGATGTGTGTCCGCCTCGTAGCTGACATAAAATAAATTTGCGATATCTGCCCTTTTTTCCGATCTTATTTGTTAGGCATGATTTTTGTTGATTTTAGCTTAGCTTTGTGTTGTTGTTTTGAGCATTGCTTTGTATTGTTGGTATCCTTTGCACTGAGTGTGTTGTTCGTGTGTTGATCACAAAACAGATTCATTACTTAGATCAAACAGTAAAGAAATTTTGCGGGAAACATTGCGGAAATCGTTTAAAGGTCATTTTGAAGCTACATATTATGAGTGAAACAATTTTGAATAATGTGGTTACAAATCGAAATACATGTGGAGTATATTTTGATGAAAAATCATTTATTAGCATCTAAACTTTTTTAGTTTTTCTTTTTTTATTTTTTAAAATATGCATCTGATAATTTTTGGACATACTTGTTCAAGTTCGAAAAGAAAACAACTTTAACAAAAAAGAAATATGCACCTCAAATGTTGGTATTCTTATAAAAATATTCATATTATTTTAAAAATTACAAAACATTATTTGAATAAAATTAACAAAAACATAATACGAAATTATCTTGTTAATTATGATATATTAATAAATAATTATTTATTTATTTCATGTATATAAAATCAAGACAATTTAGGCCAATATGATTACAAGTACATAAATCAAAATTCATATTTTATATTAATAATGTTTACAATAATTTAAGTTAAAGTTTTTTATTAATAAGTTTGACTTTCTATTTTAATGCAAATAATTTTGTGGAAATAACCTTAAATTAAAATTCCCTAATTACTAAATTGGCGTCTGTCCAGAGCAGCAGGACTAAAACATTGATACTTTACATTTTAAAATATATTAACAGTCATTGATGGCAACCCTATGTTCGCCATTCGTTTTTTGTACTTTTCTTTTCTACTTCCGGTCTGTTCAGTTTTTTGTTAACTCTGAGTAACACGCAACATTTAAAAGTAAAATCAAATCTATTGTAATTCGTGTAAAAACTAATTTGAAAAAATATAAAAACGACTAATTAAATTTATAAAAACAAAGTCTAATATATTTTATTTTGGAAAACATAATTGGTGGCAAAAAAGCTTGCCGTCGACAAAACCATTGGTGACCCCGACGTGATTCGTTCCGTTGCACATATTCGGTCGGCTTCGATTTTGTTAACTAGAAAATTATATCTTGAACATTGCATATCGTGGTCAATATAGTGATAATCTAGTTTTTTTGGAAATAGACAGTCAATTCTTCGTTTCGATCTTAATTATTCTCATTAATCGTTGCTTAATTCGCTTAACCTAACAATTATAGAAACTTTACCAAATCAATCGCATAAACATCGCATATTCAATCGCATTCATCATCTTCGCATAATCATATTAAACCGTTGTAAATCGTTTCCTCAAATCCAACAATTTTGCATCATTCACCTTGAACTTTGCATCACCTCACATAACCCAGGCACATATAAGTACATAGCAATTTAGCGGAACTTATTTATTTTGTTTCTTCGTTCGCAATCATCTTCGCTTATACATACAAGTTCGCTTTATTTACTTTGCACTCCAGCAAAACACATCATACGGTACTCGCTTGATATTTGCTAGCTTTACAAGTTTCGATCGCTTTGCAACACTATTCGAACTCGTTAGTTTCATCTTTGCTTTAATCGCATATTCGCCTGACAAGATGTCTAAAGATTCTGAAAAGGAACAAATGTCATTTAATAAAAGGAAAAGTTCAAAAATGTTAAGTCACATTTCCCAACTGAAGTCAACATATATTGATGCATTTTTGCAAAGTGCTGATGAAAGCGAATTACTCGTCAGACTGGAGCAGATTGAGGAGCTGCGAAAGGATTTTAAGGAAGTTCAGTCTTGCCTGGAAGAAGAGAATGTCGAAGAGATTGACTCGGATGCGCGTGTTCTGTTTGAGAATGCCTTTCTAGAGCTCAAGGCAACTCTTCTACGAAGCTTGAAGCAGTATCAAAACAATGGACCAGCACATTCATCAACTGTAATTAATAAGCAGGCTCAACATGATGATGCTCCCACATCTTTCATCATATCTGCACCAAAGGCTCGACTGCCAAATTTGCAGCTGCCAATATTCACTGGCGTCTACACGGAATGGTCGAGCTATTTTGGCATGTTCCAATCTATTGTTGGAAGTGATCCTGATTTAACGAAAATCGAAAAATTTCAACATTTGCGCTCGAGTTTGAAGGAAGCTGCATTAGAAGCAATAAATTCACTTGAGTTGACAAATGAAAATTATGACAGGGCAATAGATATACTTGTTAAAAGATTTGATAATAAACGCATTAACTTTCAGGCACACATAAGAGACATTTTTGGGTTAAGGAGTGTTGTGAGTGGATCAGTGTCAAGTTTACGAGAATTAAGCGACAAGGTTAACGCACACATGCGCGCCCTATCCTCTATGGGCACAAAGGAGCAAATAAGTGATTGTCTACTTGTTCATCTCATCGGAAGCAAACTCGATATCGCCACACAACGCAAATGGGAAGAAGAAACACCAATTGACAAACTGCCCACCTGGTCTGCGATGTTAAAATTTATTGAAAGGAGATGCCAAATGATGGAAAGTGTGGATGCTATGGTTTCCAGCTCGCATAGCAAACAGGTGACAAACAACAAGTATCATAGTTCAAATAACAATAGAAATGTTTTCATTGCATCAAATTCGATAATTATACGCAAATGCCTACTCTGCAATTCATCTGAGCATAACATTCCAACTTGCCCTCGGTTTATTAATTTAGTACCTGTTAATCGTTTAGCAGAAGCAAAACGACTTCAACTTTGTTTGAATTGTTTAAGGTTTGGACATTATTTAAAAGATTGTCGTTCACGCAATTGCCGTCATTGTGACTCTAAGCATAACACTTTGCTACACATTTTTCCTACCACTGACCCAAAACTCACGTTAGCTCCATCAAATGAACTAAGCCAAAATAATGTGTCCGACGAAATGAGCTCTAAATCAGCTTTAATTTCTCAATCTTTGACAAAATCGAATGAAAATAAAGCCACTGTGCCGGACGATTTCGTGCTCCTAGCTACAGCACTCATTTTTGTTAAAAATAAAACTGGTTCACTCATCCCATGTCGAGCAATTTTGGATTCAGCATCTCAGTTAAACTTCATATCCTCTCGATTTGCACATCAACTCAATTTAAAAGTAAACAAAGCCTCAACTGTGATTTCTGGAATTGGTGAATCTGAATTTGTTGCTGACAGTATAGTTGATCTTCAGTTTGAATCTCGATTTGGTAATTTTTCTGCTACAATAGTTGCCGTAGTTATTCCAGCAATCACTGATTGTCAGCCTAATATCAATTTAGATATTTCGAATTGGAAAATTCCTTCTAACTTGCAGTTAGCCGATCCTTCGTTTCATAAAACGCAACGCATAGATATTTTGATTGGTGCAGGCCTTTTCTTTGAATTGATGTGCATTGGACAAGTACGATTAGGTGAAACATTACCTCTAATGCAGAAGACTAAGGTTGGCTGGGTGATATCTGGCAATGGTCAATATTGCATTGGAACAAAGACTTCGCTCATAGCTGCTAAAAATTCTGCCAGGTGCAATTTCGATTTTCACCTAGACAAGCTTGTTCGATCATTTTGGGAAGTTGAAAACTCTTTTGAACCATTAAGAAAACATACAACGGAGGAAATAGATTGCGAGAATCACTTCAAAAACAACTTTAAGCGCTTACCATCTGGTGAATACTCTGTTCGGTTGCCAATAAAAAAGGATCTCGAACTTCTTGGTGATTCGTATCAATTTGCACTTCGTCGTTTTTACAATTTAGAAAAAAGACTTCAACGCAGTCCACAATTAAAGACCCAGTACTCGCAGTTTTTGGATGAATACTTAGCTCTCAATCATATGACGCCTTTAAATTTAAAAAATCTTAATAAAAAACTTAATTTTTTACCCCATCACTGTGTTCTAAAGGAAGAAAGTACAACTACCAAGATAAGGGTTGTTTTCGATGGTTCCGCTGCATCAACCAGCGGATTATCATTAAATGATTTGCTGCATTCTGGCCCCACTATACAGCCTAAGTTGTTTCATATTTTGGTTCGGTTTAGATCATTCAAAATTGCATTAACTGGCGACATCTGTAAGATGTATCGGTGCGTAAAAATGGAGTCCCCGGACAATTACCTTCAATGCATTCTTTGGCGTGAGCATCCCGACGACAATGTTGCAATATATAAGCTTGATACAGTTACATATGGAACCAAACCTGCGGCGTTCTTAGCAATTCGAGCCATGCATCAGTTAGCAATTGATGAAAAAGCAAATTACCCACTAGGTTCCAGAATTGTTCGCCGTGACTTTTACGTTGATGATATGATTACAGGGGGTAGCTCAGTAGATGAAGTTTTAACTATTTTGCAGGAGACTTCCAAATTGCTAGCTAAAGGTAATTTTAAGTTGCGAAAATGGTGCTCAAATGACCAGAAGGTGTTAGGCGATATTCCAGACAATGACAAGGAATCATTTTTAGCTTTTCATGATGGCACAGACGTAACTAAAACTCTTGGCTTGGTATGGAATCCGAAATCAGATAATTTTTTATTTTCATTTAAATTGCATGGTCATTCGAAGTTGGTTACCAAACGCTCCATTTTGTCCACAATAGCTCGCTTTTATGATCCACTGGGATTGATCGGACCAGTAATTGCAAAGGCAAAAATATTTCTACAAAATCTGTGGAAGCAAAAGATTGACTGGGATGAAAGTGTATCTCAAGAAATGCACAGTGCCTGGAATAATTTAATGTCTGAGTTTCAAGTAGTTGATGACGCTTGGTTTCCTCGATTGGTTACGGTTCCTGAAGCTAAATTGCAAATACACGCTTTTTGCGACGCAAGCCTCTCAGCGTACGGTGCTTGCGTTTATATACGATCCGAGCTAAATGGAAAGATAAATACAAATTTACTTTGCTCAAAGTCACGTTTATCACCGTTGAAAACCCTAACAATACCAAAACTAGAGCTATCAGCTGCTACGCTACTGTCGGAGCTTGTCAGTTCAATCTCAACACTCAACATATATAATGCTGAATTTCATTGCTGGGCAGATTCGTCTGTAGTATTGTCATGGCTGCAGCAAGAACCAGCAAATTTCAATATTTTCGTAGCTAATCGTATTGCCATCATACAACAACTGACAGCCAACATGACTTGGCACCATGTTCCTACCTCATTAAATCCTGCGGATATGCTTTCTAGAGGTGCTTCTCCACTTGAATTACTTCGTTCTAAGCTGTGGAAATACGGACCTGAATACCTTTTGCAAAGTCCCAGCTTCTGGCCACAATTTCCGCACTTGGCTAATGAACTACCAGAGAGGCGCAAAACTACCTTATTGACTTTTTCGAACACCATAGATTTTTCAGTTGAGTGCAAATTCATAAATGCATTCCAAAAAATGCAGCGCGTATACGCATTTGTTAGCAAGTTTGCTACTAAAAATGGTAGAATATTGGATCCTTTGACAACGGAAGGGATAAAGTATGGAACACAAATATTGATGAGAATGGTTCAGCGTGCTCATTTCGCCCAAGAACGCAAGCTTTTGGAAAACAGCAAAAACATTTCACCTTCATCAAAATTGTATTCACTAGCACCTTTTTTGGATAAATTTGGACTGTTACGCGTAGGAGGACGGCTTGAACATTCTTCGCTTGATTTTGATTCGCGTCATCCCATCATCTTTCCCAAAGACCACCCTCTAACTTCTGCCATGATTGATTTCTACCACAAAAAATTTCTTCACGCTGGACCACAATCGTTGCTTGCCTCAATTCGACTTCAATACTGGCCAGTTGGTGGGCGCAAGGCTATAAGTCGCATTGTCAATAAATGCGTTAGATGTTTTCATGTCAAGCCAAAAATAGCTGAGCATGTAATGGGACAACTGCCAGCTGAACGAGTTCAATCCAATCGTACATTTTTGATAACTGGTATTGACTTCTGTGGGCCTTTTTTTATAGATCTGACACTCGCAACAAAGGACCAATAAAATCTTATATATGCTTGTTTATATGCTTCGCCACTAAGGCTATTCATTTGGAATTGGTTAAGGACCTAACCACTGCATCGTTTTTAGCAGCGCTTACTAGATTTACATGTACACGAGGAAAACCCAAAATTATTTGGTCGGACAACGCCACTAATTTCGTGGGTGCAAAAAATGAATTGACAGAGTTAAGAGACTTATTTTTGAGTCAGCCGCATCAGGAAGCTGTCAAGCAGCAATGTCTTAGTGATGGTATCGATTGGAAATTCATTCCACCACGCTCGCCTCATTTTGGTGGCCTCTGGGAATCCTCAATAAAGACAGTCAAATACCATCTTTATCGCACCGCTAGATCTTCATTGTTATCATTTGAGGAGTTTAGAACCCTGATATGCCAAATAGCCGCAATTATTAATTCTCGCCCTATTTGTCCAATTACAGAACATCCTGATGATCTTGACGTTTTGACTCCTGCGCACTTCCTAGTTGGTGCTCCGCTGACAGCAGTTGTTGAACCTGATGTAACAGCTCTTGATGTTAATACTCTAGGACGCTGGCAACGTGTATGCTATATGCAGCAGACTTTCTGGCAAAAATGGAGCTCCGAATATCTCAGCCTTCTGCAGCAGCGAAACAAATGGCAATCAGCAACCGAAAACATCCAAGTAGGCGCCATGGTATTACTAAAGGACGACAACTTACCCCCTCTGAGATGGCAAATGGCAAGAGTTATAGAACCAATCATCGGCGAAGATGGTGTTGTTCGTGTAGTCAACTTGCGGACGAGCCATGGTATCACAAAGAGAGCAGTTCGGAAAATATGTGTGTTACCAATCGACAATGATGCTGTTGGAAGCTTGAAGCTTCCAAAAGGGGGAGGATGTCCAGAGCAGCAGGACTAAAACATTGATACTTTACATTTTAAAATATATTAACAGTCATTGATGGCAACCCTATGTTCGCCATTCGTTTTTTGTACTTTTCTTTTCTACTTCCGGTCTGTTCAGTTTTTTGTTAACTCTGAGTAACACGCAACATTTAAAAGTAAAATCAAATCTATTGTAATTCGTGTAAAAACTAATTTGAAAAAATATAAAAACGACTAATTAAATTTATAAAAACAAAGTCTAATATATTTTATTTTGGAAAACATAATTGGTGGCAAAAAAGCTTGCCGTCGACAAAACCAGCGTCCTTTACTTAGGGATTACTAATACAGTGGCGTCCGTGGCGTAGTTGGTTAAAGTGCGTGGCCGCTATGTCAAAGAACCTTGGAGACCCAGGTTCGAACCCCAGCCAGCGACAGAAAATTATTTGAATTAAAATAATTTTTCTGTACGGCCGCCACCTCTCTGCAGACAATGGCAAACCTCAGAGAGTAATCAAAATGCCATGTAAAGCTTCTTGAGAATAAGAACATTCCGTTCATCGCCGTTCGGAGTCGGCGTTAAGCATGTAGGTCCATTTCTCGGTCAATTGTGTACAAACTTAATAACACGCACAACACAATTGATCATAAGAAGCTAGGTCAAAGTCCTTTCAAGGGCTGAAATGGCCAATTATTTATTTATTTTTATTTATTTTTTAATTACTAAATTTTTCACAAGATTTCCCTAGAACAGCTCAAAAGAAATTATAATATTAAATTGAATAATGTTTATTTATTTTCATAAGTAAACATGAGTACATAACATACTGATATAAATGTATTAAAGATTTTATGTAGGTATTTTTAATATTGCAATTTAAGAAAAATAATATTTACTTACATTTAATAAAAAAAATATTTACTTGCATTTAGCAATTATATGAAATTTTCTATATATAAATTTCTATAATAATTCTATAAAGATATAACAATATCTTTATATATAAATTTCTATATTAATTCTATAAAGATACATATAACAATATCTTTATAGACAGAATTAAATTTATCTTTTAACCATCTCGAGTTTTCCCGGATTAAAACTGTATTGAGGTGATCAAGTATATATAACTTGTCATAATAGTTGCCAGTCTCACCCAATCACCCAGATTTTAAAGTATTTGAGAAAGCTATGCAATATTTTATAATCCACGTCGTTTGATTCGTGTCATCTTTTTCGAAAAATTATTTGTAAATTGAGGATTCTGATGAAATTTTATGAACTTTTTTAATTTTTATATTTTTTAAATGGATTAAATTTTAATTAAAGGTTATGTATACGTTTCTTATCTATTATTATTATTAATGGTAATAAACACTCAATAATTGACAATTTCTTTTATTTCCTTAATTAATTACACGGTGTTACAAAATGAAAACAAATCAAAAAACTTGCCTCAAGACATAGAAGAGGTAGTAGGCCTGGTTGAACATAAGATAACTGTATACTTAGTTTTTTGAATATACCCTCAAAATCGGGATTTGTGGTCAAAAAACCGATTTTAGGTAGGTGCATGTATAGTTTGTTATGTAACTCCGTTATATCTAGCTCAATTTTAAAAATTTAAACATTGATAAAAAGAAGAAAAATATACCCTTAATATAATATACAGACCGTTTTTTTACAAAAAGAATTGACAAAGTTACAGGCAAAATCATTTGAAAATTTCTCATTTTTTTTTAATTTTTTCAACTTCAACAACGTTTTGTTAACAAATTTTGTTTTGTGGCACTATTAGTTTTAGTAGGATTCTGAAAGCCTGTTAAATTTTGCGTTCAACAAGCTATCATTTACTTCAATTGGCTGAAATACAAAAGCACTATCGAATTTTTAGTATTCGTAATAAAATACAAAAAAATGTTTTTTTCTAAAAATGTTTATTTGACCTTTTTCGTTTAAATATATTATCATAAAGCTGGTGTATTGCCCGGATGTGACGGAACTGTTTGCAGTTTTCAACCACAAACACGCTCCGAATGAATGGCGTTTGTTTATTGAGGGATCTTGCAAGAGTATGATTTATTTAAAAACTTTTTGTGTGATTCTTGATATGTTAAATTCTGATATATGTATGTCGCCGACTTAAAGGCTCTAACAATACTGTTTGGAATGCAAGGTGGATATACCAAGTATCCTTGCATTTTTTGCGAATGGGATAGTCGCGCAACTAATAAATATAAGGATGTTCCACCATGATTAGAACATCCTACACGTGTTTCACTTGACTGCCCTTTTCTTCCCACTAATCTATCATCTCATTTTCGAACCAAGGCAGACTTGACTGAACAGGTATTCCACCTGAAATCCTTGGTTCAAAGCTTAAAAAAAAAAAAAATCTGATTGCAGCGTTTCCTAGGTTAAGTGAGGCCAAAATCAAAGAAAGTATCCTGCACGTTCAAATCTTTTATAAAAGTTATTTATTCATTTCGGTTATTCTAAGGTTTATTTGTAGGCCCACAAATTTGGAAAATTTTCTTGGACACTGATTTCGTTTCTAAATTAAATCCAGTTGAAAAAAAGAGCTTGGAATAGTTTTATTTCGTTATGCATTTATTTCCTCGGCAAGAAGAAGAGTCGAAATTACTTAGATGTTGTAAATGAATTTTTAAGTGCCCACGAAAAAATGGGCTGCAATATGTCAATCAAAATACATTTTTTGCACTCCCATATAAACTTTTTCTCGAATAGCCTTGGGCAGTTTAGTGATGAACAAGGAGAAAGGTTCCACCAGGAGATGCAAGCTATAGAAACCGGCTTTTAGGGAAAAAATTCCATAAACATGCTGGCAGGCTACTGCTGGTCCCTAAAACATGAAATCGATTATAATATATATAAACGAAAAAGGTCAAATAAACATTTTTAGAAAAAAAAAAAAAAAAATCAAATTTTTTGTATTTTTTTACGAATACTAAAAATTCGATAGTGCATTTATATTTCAGCCAATTGAAGTAAATGATAGTTTATTGAACGCAAAATTTAACAGGCTTTCAGAATCCTACTAAAACTAATAGTGCCAAAAAACAAAATTTGTTAACAAAACGTTGTTAAAGTTGAAAAAATTAAAAAGAAATGAGAAATTTTCAAATGATTTTACCTGTAACTTTGTCAATTCTTTTTGTAAAAAAATGGTCTGTATATTATATTAAGGGTATATTTTTCTTCTTTTTATCAATGTTTAAATTTTTAAAATTGAGCTAGATATAACGGAGTTACATAACAAACTATACATGCACCTACCTAAAATCGGTTTTTTGACCACAAATCCCGATTTTGAGGGTATATTCAAAAAACTAAGTATGCAGTTATCTTATGTTCAACTAGACCTACAACCTCTACTATGTCTCGAGCCGAGTTTATTTTCACTGTTACACCGTGTTATTAATAAACTTTTTTTATCATTACATATTTATTTTTAAGAAATTTTATATATTCCGAGATATTTATCTTCAAAAAAATTTTCACGGATCATTTATCAAAGAAAATTATTTTTATTAACATGTAATTACTTAAAAACTTATTTAAATAAATAATAAATGAAGTATGAAAACTTTTTTTTTTTATTAAATTGCAATATATTTTGTCAATACCCGGGATAGAAAATAACGGTTATTTTTTAATTTTTACATCAGAAGATCATATATAAAAAGATGTTGTAAAATAATTTTAAATGTAGCAATATGAAGCTAGTGAGTCAGAGAATCCGTTTTTGGGATGATTTATTTTTTCATGATTTTTAAGATAAAAATCATCTTCATTCTATTATTTGTGATCGATTCTTTTTTCGATCATACATTAAAAATATTTTTGATCCTTATTTTTTCGATCAGAAATAAAAATTATTTATTTGATCGTTATTTTTTCCATCAGAAATATAAATTAAATTTGATCGTTATTTTTTTCGATCAGAAATAAAAATCATTTTGTGATCGTCATTTTTTCGACCTGAAATAAAAGTTATTTTTTATCGATATTTTTTCAAGCAGAAATAAAAATCATTTTTGATCGTTATTTTTTCGATCAGAAATAAAACTTATTTCTTGATCGATATTTTTTTCAAACAGAAATAAAAGTTATTTTTTAATGGAATTTTTTCCAATCAGCAATAAAAATTATTACTGATCGTTATTTTTTCGATCAGAAATAGAAATGAATCATTGATCTATATTTTTCTAACCAGAAATAAAAATTCAGTGACCCATCTTGTTTCGTTTTCAAGATATAGCATTTTCTAATTTTCAAGGTTATCATATCGACCAACCCTCTATCTGTGAGTCGACAGCTCAATGCCACTCACCCTCTTTAGAAAAGCCAAAACCACTTTTATTTTTTCCATTCTTCCTTTGTTTTCGAGTTATAGCGCTTTTTTAAGTTTTAATTTTTTTATAATTTATATCTTAATATGCATGTTACTTTTTTTATCGATTTAATATAGATCAAAAAATAATTTTTTTAATCTGATCGAAAAAATAGCGATCAATGATTGATTTTTATTTCTGGTCTAAATAATATCGGTCAAAAGTAATTTTTATTTCTGATCGGAAAAATATAGATCAATGATTCATTTATATTTCTGATCGAAAAAATAACGATCACAAAATGATTTTTATTTCTGATCGAAAAAATAACGATCAAAAACAAATTTTTTTTCTGATCGAAAAAATAATAGTCACAAAATGATTTTTTATTTCTGATCGAAAAAAATAACGATCAAAAATAACTTTTATTTCTGATAGAAAAAAAATAACGATCACAAAATGATTTTTATTTTTGATCGAAAAAAATAACGATCACAAAATTATTTTTATTTCCGATCGAAAAAATAACAACCAAAAAATAACTTTTTTCTGACTGAAAAAAAAAAAAACGATCAAAAAATAATTTTTATTTTTGATCGAAAAAATAACAACCAAAACATAATTGTTATAAAATGATTGATTGATAGCGATAATCGTTATTTGCGGTCCCTGGTCAATACCTAGATAAAAACTTTAATAAATTAAAATCGATATTTGTGAAAGTAAGTCAATATTTTTCAATTTAATATTGTAATTTCTTTTGATCTGTTCTAGGGGCTATATTGTGAAAAATGAAGTAATCAGGGAATTTAAATTAAAGGTTATTTCCACAACTTTACGGCTATAATCGTGATCACAGGCAGACGGTCACACAAACGGACATGGCAGCACAACACAAACAGAACAATCGACTCTGGTGGTGATGCTGATCAAGAATATATATACTTTTCTATATCTACCACGCCTCCTTATGGGCATTACAAACGGCCAAAAATTCCCCGTTTATGTTTCTTAAACGTGGGGGTATAAATATAAATTTTGGTTTACTTGTAAAACTAATATTTGTAATCATATTGGCTTTGATTTTATATACATGAAATATATAAATAATTATTTATTAATATATCATAATTAACAAGATAATTTCGTATTATGTTTTTGTTAATTTTATTCAAATAATGTTTTGTAATATTTTAAATAATATAGATACCAACATTTGAAGTGCATATTTCTTTTTTGTTAAAGTTGTTTTCTTTTCGAACTTGAACAAGTATGTCCAAAAATTATCAGATGCATATTTTAAAAAATAAAAAAAGAAAAACTAAAAAAGTTTAGATGCTAATAAATGATTTTTCATCAAAATAGACTCCATACATATGTATTTCGGTTTGTAACCACATTATTCAAAATTGTATCACTCATAAATATGTAGCTTCAAAATGACCTTTAAACGATTTCCGCAATGTTTGCCGCAAAATTTCTTTATACCCAAATCGCAAAGGCGCGTTAGGTCGGTCGCGCTTTGACAGCTAAAGTAGAAACAACGAGTTGTTATGAAGCAATCCATAATTCGACCTCAAGCTTTGATCGTGCTTTGTATCGTAAATATCGTCGAATCTCGTAAGAAGGGGTAAAGTACGATCAAAGCGCGAGCTGCTGAAAAAAGTCGATAAGTGTTCAACTTGGTCGCGCGTTTGACATTTGCCGATAGCGCAGGGTTGTATTTTTATTGAGTTAGCTAAATATATGAGCATTGTTGAGTTCCAGTAGTAAAGACATGTTTGCATGGGATTTGTTGTTTCATCAAAATATTTTGTACTGAATGTAATTTAATTTTGACTTTTTTACAAGATAAATCATTCATAACATCAGTGGCTGCTTATGTTACGGTTGTTGTTTTGTTTGAAGCGAATATTTTTCAGTACCTGCTCGTGTTGTTGATGCTGTTGTTGTTGTTTATATGTATGTGAATTTGTACGTGTTTTGTTGATGCTGCTGTTGTTTAAATGTATGTAAATTTGTATGTATATATATAAATAGATATCAGTTGCTTTAGTTTTTTATTGTTTTTGTTAATCTTCAGCAATGTAATACAACATATAACACAGATGATTATTTATTATATAAATAATATAACTTCTATGCTGGTTAGATATGCAGAAACATTTATTTATTAAACATAATAAATTGTAATTATTTTCTTTATTATATAAATAATAAAGCATATAAAATAGCATATAATTTATTTATTAATAGCGACGGCTATTAAAATATGGATAGCTGAAATGAATAAAGAAATACAGCCATCATGTACTTCTACCACATGCATTGTGATTTGGGGATTTCAGACTTTGTGGGATTTTTTTGGTTTGACTGCGTACAGTGGCATCATCTAAGTGACAAACGCAAGACATGCTAACGCGACATTATGATTTCAAAATTATAAGGTCGGGCGTTTTGACAGTTCATCCCGTAAAGTTGACCAAAGTACGATCAAAGTACGGTCAAAGCGCGACCGACCTAACGCGCCTTTGCGACTTAGCCTTTAATGTTTGATCTAAGTAATGAATCTGTTTTGTGATCAACACACGAACAACACACTCAGTGCAAAGGATACCAACAACACAAAGCAATGCTCAAAACAACAACACAAAGCTAAGCTAAAATCAACAAAAACCATGCCTAACAAATAAGATCGGAAAAAAGGGCAGATATCGCAAATTTATTTTATGTCAGCTACGAGGCGGACACACATCCATACATACAAATGAAAAACGGTAAAAGTAGTGGAAGTTTCATTCATGCAATCGTCTCAAGTTCTATCTGCCACTCTCAAACAATTTTGATGCGCTCGTGGGAGAGTGAAAAAATGTCATTCACGGTGATGCTTTCGATAGGTCTTAAACTCGGGCGCTTATAATTAACATTAACAGTGCTCTGTTAAGTTCATGAAACCTCTTTACAATATATGCTCTTTGATCCGAACATCTGGTGCCAAAATATGCGCTCGTTTCAAATCTTTTGCTAACAGAATGGATTGTCGTTGCGACAGTTTTAAGCGTCATACCATAATGTCCATTCGATTTTGAGTGATTATCTGTATTAGTATCACTGTATTAGTAATCCCTAAGTAAAGGACGCCAATTTAGTAATTAGGGAATTTTAATTTAAGGTTATTTCCACAAAATTATTTGCATTAAAATAGAAAGTCAAACTTATTAATAAAAAACTTTAACTTAAATTATTGTAAACATTATTAATATAAAATATGAATTTTGATTTATGTACTTGTAATCATATTGGCCTAAATTGTCTTGATTTTATATACATGAAATAAATAAATAATTATTTATTAATATATCATAATTAACAAGATAATTTCGTATTATGTTTTTGTTAATTTTATTCAAATAATGTTTTGTAATTTTTAAAATAATATGAATATTTTTATAAGAATACCAACATTTGAGGTGCATATTTCTTTTTTGTTAAAGTTGTTTTCTTTTCGAACTTGAACAAGTATGTCCAAAAATTATCAGATGCATATTTTAAAAAATAAAAAAAGAAAAACTAAAAAAGTTTAGATGCTAATAAATGATTTTTCATCAAAATATACTCCACATGTATTTCGATTTGTAACCACATTATTCAAAATTGTTTCACTCATAAATATGTAGCTTCAAAATGACCTTTAAACGATTTCCGCAATGTTTCCCGCAAAATTTCTTTACTGTTTGATCTAAGTAATGAATCTGTTTTGTGATCAACACACGAACAACACACTCAGTGCAAAGGATACCAACAATACAAAGCAATGCTCAAAACAACAACACAAAGCTAAGCTAAAATCAACAAAAATCATGCCTAACAAATAAGATCGGAAAAAAGGGCAGATATCGCAAATTTATTTTATGTCAGCTACGAGGCGGACACACATCCATACATACAAATGAAAAACGGTAAAAGTAGTGGAAGTTTCATTCATGCAATCGTCTCAAGTTCTATCTGCCACTCTCAAACAATTTTGATGCGCTCGTGGGAGAGTGAAAAAATATCATTCACGGTGATGCTTTCGATAGGTCTAAAACTCGGGCGCTTATAATTAACATTAACAGTGCTCTGTTAAGTTCATGAAACCTCTTTACAATATATGCTCTTTGATCCGAACATCTGGTGCCAAAATATGCGCTCGTTTCAAATATTTTGCTAACAGAATGGATTGTCGTTGCGACAGTTTTAAGCGTCATACCATAATGTCCATTCGATTTTGAGTGATTATCTGCGTGATTGCATGGCGTGGTGACATTTGAAGGTTGGTATAGAGATACAACTGCTTCTCCGGTTTCAATAGATTGAAATGTTGATGGTATGTAATCTTCTGTTGGGCTTGGAACCCTTGGTATAGGAATTTCTTCCGAATGTGGTAGTGGCAATTGAGCACATGTAGTTCCAACGTATATGAGAGAAGCAGCTTTCCTTCTGTTTGTGCCAGAAATAAAATTTACGCGCGCATAACACTCAGCTGGATCGTGCTCTTGTGCTTCAATCCAAATCATCGGCACACCAAATGGCATAGCGGATCCAACCTTCTTCCATTTATTAAGATTAAAAACACATGCCATACAAATAGTAGATGGTGCCCAATCTAACAGTTTGTGAAAAATAATGCTCATATAAAAGAGATGTTTCAGCACTTATTTTACGACGACTAGGCACAATAATCAATTTTCCACACACGTAACAAAAGCGTTTATGTTTTAAACATTTTTTTAACATTTCCATTTTATAAATATTTTTTTTATTATCACTGTTTAATTTTGGAGCCCCTTTTATTTTTTATATACCACTACTTTAAATTCACTTTTGACAGCTTACTACATATTTTTTTTTTCAAATTTAAGGAAGTACTTTTCAAACAAGTGTTTTCTTTGAATGACAAATAGTACCACCAATTTTTTGATCAAACAATACATTATTGCTTGCCATATTTGTAAATGATCTGATACATAGGACTTTTTTTAATAATATTCCATACAAACCCAAAAATTAAACTAACATAAAAAAAGTTGAAATTTTGCAAAAAAATTATGATAATTCAGTATAAAATTTGCAGCTCTGTTTTGATTTGTTTTTTAAATAGTTTAATTCCATGTACGTTGGTCGATATTATGTTTACTTAATCAAACTCGATCGATTCAAATAAAAAATTAGTAAAGTAATGCCTATTTGGAGTTCTTAGATCTATAAATTTGAATCTTAAATATCTCGCAAACGAGAGCTAACCTATAAAAATGGCTAATGCCATTAGATTCAGCGTACTCGGATTAGGTTTATCCGCTGGATGCCCTGCTTAACGAAATTTTTTTTTCCGATTCGAGAGAGTGTTATTAATTAAATATTCATTAAGGAAAAAAAAAGATCTAAAATAAACATTTGTATTTATAAGTATTTCAACTTCACCGTGTCCTTGCGGTACAAATCCTGGGTTGACTGTGAGAGTCGTCGTTCCGGCGGTGGTGGTGTGGCGCGAGCGTTTCTGGTGCCTTGATCTGGCCTACCTAATACTGAAATTATATGCCTTACAACTACTGGAGAAGATTCTTAAAGAGGCACGAACAGGGTAAAAACCTCGCTTTCGTGATATAATTACAACTTAAATGTCTTATAGTTACTTGATAAAGGTCATTAAAGAGGCACGAACAGGATGAAAAGCATGAACAGGGTAAAAACCTCGCTATCGTGCAAAGAAGTAAGAGATAAGGAAGCGGCGTTATTCCTCAAAAGTGAGGTATTTTTCTCATTGCTGTTGGTTAACCACACATAGAAAAATTTACGCAGGACCGCATTCGGGTGCAGCAACTAAGAAGGCGCAAACTTTTGCAATATTAACTAGAGTTGAATGGAATGAATTAATATATAGGATGAATAATGATGTAAGTATACAATGTGAAGTCATCAGGTAATATTATGAAGAAATGACATGAAACTTATGTGAGTGATAGATGTGAAAATCTTAACTTCACAAGTTGTGAAAATTTATTGCATTTCCACACCACCCTTGAGATATACAATTTGGTGCATCACCGATTTTTATTTTGAGTGTACGGTTCATTTGTAGGCCTATTTCACCCACAAAGAACAGAAATCATTAGTAAAATTATTAATAAACAATTCAGCTACTAAACCCCTTAAAATTAACAGTTTTGTGGAGCTTTTGTCTGATTGAAGACTTTTCGTTTATTTTTGTTCGTTATATAATATCGCCTTTTTAAACAAATTTCAATCAATGATTTGACTACGATATAATGGCCGGAAGACTTTATATGACCTTCAAACATAGTTTCTCCAATAAGGGATTTTTGCGTATTTAACATAATTCTATTATAATATTTATATTTTTTCCAAAATAGATTTGTCTTTTGAACAAGACGAATTTTCGTATTCAAATAAATTTTGTTTGAATACGAAGTTCCTTTTCAGCAATCATGCAAACAGCAAACTACTGATCTTGCATTTATAACATCATTTTCTAATCCCAGTGCTCGAATCCAAAGGGTTTTTGAATCAAGCATATCGTCGCCCGGGGATTCATGTGCTCCATACGCCGTTTTGTCATAGTTATACCAACAGCTTTTTATTTTTGTTTTTTGTAAATGAATACATTTTTTATGATTTCTGTTAAATAAATTTAAGAACATATGTATTTTTCTTTTGTGTTTCAATGAATATTAATTTGAATTTGTAAATGAATAAACTGCTGTTGACGAAAAACTTTAAATCTGTTTCATTTTTTCCTTATGCATCTTTGCTCTATGAGTATGAGTTCACATAAAAATAAGTTTGAAATGGCGTATAGAGCAAAGTGGATTTTTTACCGTTAGAAAATGTACTTTTGTGCGTGAGATTAAGGATTAGGAAACATGTTTTGTGGATTACCATTTTTATACAAACTTATGGTGAGACATTCAGGAAATCCTAAGTCTTTTAAAAAAAAATCGCTTCAAACTTTAACTTCGATATACTCAAAATGTGTTTTTTGCACATACAACACATGAATCCCCGGACAACAATATATGGAAATCTGAAACATTGAAATTGAATCACTGAAAACAAGAGCGCCCTAAAAATATGTGCGATTGTGTAAATTGAATGCGCCTCTGAAGCGGTATATGTATTTTGACAGTTCGATCACACTAAATCGGTGCAAGACAACGGGCTCTAATTTTAATTTTTTTCGCAAAATTCCAATTGCAAATATTAAAACTTTCACTTGTTACAACTTCTTTAAACTAAATAAAGTTGTTTTGTTTATAAAATTTGACTGATGCCGGTATATTTACTTGTGAAAGGATATTGCCTTGTTCTTCAATTTATGGCTGTTTGCACAACTTTTCACTTTTCAATACATTTTTAGTCAATTGTTTATGTTATTTACGTTAATAATTTTGTAAAATTTAGCAATAAAAATTGCTTTTTATTAAATAATAGGTATTTATAATTCGACTCCAATTTTTTTTAGGCACGAGAGATCGAACTGTCAAAAAACTTTTGCCTCAGTACCAGAGCTGCCAGGTGGCGGGATTTTTCCCCTTTTTCGGGATTTTTCGTACAAAACGGGGAGGCGGGGAAAACATTGATAAAAACGGGGAAAATTAAAAATAAAATAGCGAGTGAAAAAATATATCGATTATTAGAAAAACCAACTACAATATTTTATTTTAATGACATCCATTTTTTGTTTGCAATTTTGTACAAAGATAAATGTGTCATATATGGAAAAATAGAACTAACTTTGAGGACTTTTGTGGATTGTTTCATGCGAAAGGAATACATTAATATAGTCATAATAGTGTTTTTGATGTAGACTTAAACGATTTCGATACTTTTTTAAGGAACTATATAAAGGGCCACTCATAGATAGTAAAAATGAAAAATAAAACTAAAAGCTTAAAAATATTTTCACGCGTTATTTCAATCCGAGTGGAATGATTTCGACCAAGAATATAGATCGTTAAGAAATATAAATTTTTCAAAGATATCATCAGAAATTATCCAGGAATTCTGGAAAGAAGTTATATATTTCATTTATTCAGGTATTTAATAAAAAAATAGTGTCGTTTATTTTTTGCTTTCTTATAGCGGGGCAAGTTCTGAAAGTGCTTTTTCAGCTATTAATTTAAATAAAACAATAATAAGGAACTTTCTTGACAATACCTCTCAATGGAGAACTCTCCGCAGGAAATCTTTAATGATATATAAAAATTGCTTTGCAATTGAAATAAATTCAGAATTTTTAATTTTTATAATAGAAATAATACGCATACTCTTGTATATTTGGTTTGATAAAAGGCCTGTTCCCGTACTTTTTGGGCTAAAAATGGTAAAACTGTCAAAAACGTGAGAGTAAGGAAAAATCTCTCAAAAGTATTGAAAAACACAAAAAAGTACGGGAACGCTTTTTGGACTAAAAATGTGTAAACTGTCAAATAAAATCGTTTGTTTGGTGTGGAGCATTGGCAGTGCAGACGACATGCTAAAGATTTTGAACAATATAAAAATTAATTCTCAAATAAACATTTATATTTAATTTTTACACAATTTACAATGTTTTTGGTTTCCATTCCAACAGTTTTTTATTTATTTTAAAGAACTTTTATTGTTTTGCAATTTCTTTGCTAATATGTAAACATATGTTTTTAAGCAGTTTGACACTTTTACCATTTTTGCCAGAAGAAATTTCTCGGACTAAAACTTGCAGCTTTTGACAGGGAGGGGAAATTTTTTACTCTCTCGATTGCACTCTCTTTTACCATTTTTTCGAGTACGGGAACGCTTCTCGGACTAAAACCTGTAAAAATGGTAAATTGGACTAAAACTTTAGAGTACGGGAACAGACCTAATATGTATAACAATATGTATATTTCAAATAATTTCTCACAATTTTTTATAATCTCAAAAACGTAACGTTCGAGTCAAAATACAATATCGCTTAAAATTTTTATTTTTATTTTTATTTTTCTTATAGATACGTACTTTTTTCCTGTTTGTATTTATTTTAGTTTTAGTAAAGTGAATGAATGAACTTATTATTTCTTTTAATTGCTTTTTATTAAACAATTTAAAAACCGGGGGAAAAAACGGGGAAACACGAAGTTAAAAACGGGGAAAAAAATTAATTTGTATGCAAAAATAGGGATTTTTTTTCGCTGAAACCTGGCAGCACTGCTCAGTACACACACACTGTATGTGAGGAGAACACCATTTCCTTATATTTTATTTCTTTGCTATCGTGATATAACCTAAAGAGGCACGAACAGGGTAAAAACCTCGCTACCGTGATATAACTAGTAATAGTCGACGGAGTAGACAGGGTTAAAACTACGCCACTACTATAGAAGTAAAATAAATCTGATACGGATAATTATAGAATATGAAATGAAAATGATAGTAACAAAGAGTAGATGATAAGAGACCACAGAAGTTAAAATATAGAACTTTCTTAAGTAAATATAATAAAATGGATATTTACAGGATTTTCTACTGAGTGGTGGTATTCAGGATGAACACTAGGCAGAGAAGTCTGAGTAAAAACCACGCAACTACTTCCACCGGAGTTAGTATGTTGGACGGGAATTCTAAAATAGGAGTGGTGGACAGAGTAACCTGAGTAAAAACCACGCAGTTACTATTTTTTTTTTTTTGCGTTAGGTCGGTCGTGCGTTGACAGCTCGAGTAGAAACTCACGTGTTCTTATGCAGCAATTCACAATTCGACCTCAAACTTTGATCGTAAATATCATACGAAGGGGTAAAGTACGATCTAACGAGATGAGCAGAGACAATTTCTACTCGGTCATGCGTTTGACATTTCTTGCTATAGCTGAGTTGCATTTTCGTTGAAAGAGCTTAGTATGTGGGTGTTTTATAGCTTCACTGGCAAAGATAGATTTTCATGGGATTTCGTTTATCATCGTTGGAATTTATGATTTATATAATGTTTTTTATACTTATTGCCATACTTATTGCCATACTTTTCACGAACCGCCTTAAGCGCGATATATTAAAGGCATTTATGTAGAAAATTGCGGGATTGAGAATTGTGGGGAAAACAACTTTTGTGGGATTTCTTGCATGGCTGGTTTAATATCACTGTTTATATCACGATATAATCAGCCGCGTATATTTTTGAGATAAAAATAAATAAAATGAAATTAAAAGCCTTATTCATAAGATTTCCTTAAACAACCTCTCAACGCTTGTTTAGTTACGCACTGTTTAAGGCTTTACGCAGCCGCTATGCAACCTTGCTAACATTGTTATTCATAAACATTTTTTCATTCGCTGCTTATGTTTGTAAGGTTTGTGTCTGAACTATAGAAAATCTCTACAAAAATTAAGAATTCCTATGGATTTGCAATGGCCGCCGTATAAAAAAAATGCTGCAAAGGGCGCATATGGAGCATGTCTTTGATATTAAACGAAAAGACAAACAAAAATCATGGTTGTATTTACGCAGCCTTTAAGGCTAATGGCTGAATTACAATACTGCGTTAGGTCGGTCGGCCTTTGACAGCTCGACTAGAAACAATGGGTTCTTATGAAGCAACACAAAATATGACCTCATGCATTGCGTCGACCTCATCCCGTAAATATGAATTTGAGAGGGTGACGTACGATCAACGCTATGAGTAGCGACATGCTCAAGCTAGGTCGTGCTTTTGACATTCCATATTAACGCTGGGTTGCATTTTCGTTGAGCAATGCTAAAATGTGGGTATTCTTGGATTCCGATGGAAAACTAAGATTTTCATAGGATTATCGTGGGAATTTATATTTTGATGCGAGTTTTTTTGAATTGATCAAATTTTTTAAATTAACATGCTGCTTAAGTAGTATAAAAATGATTTTGATGAATTTAGCATGATATTAATATTATTCAATTGTATTTCATATTAAAATTTATGCATTTTGTAGCATATTATAAATAATATTATAAGGGTATTCATGCAAAATGGCAAACTTATATATTGGTCAATTAGATATTTTAATGAGGTTGGTTGAGGACGAATACCCTTAATATCATTGTTTGAATAATATAACACACAAAGGAATGTTGTGGTAAGGTAGATTGGCAAATGCCGTTCACTTTGTTTTTGTAAAGTTGTACCCAAGTACTCACTAATTACAAGTGATTCAGCGAGCATTGTACAAGGGGGCGTGGCAGCTCGAATCTGCAATATTGAATAACTTTGCAATTATAGGTCGCACAACATTGGAATTAGGTGTTCGGCCTCGATTTACATGTGCCGTTCCACTGGCAAAATTTTATGGGCGTTGGGAAAAGGGTGTGGCACTTTTTCGGCATCCCAAATTGTGGGTATAACTTTCGAACTATTAGTCACACATCAATGAAACTCGGTAAGAATGTACTATTTAGTTTTGTCCTTTGACTGGAAAAATTGAGTGAGCATTGGACAAGGGGGCATGGCACCGCCCATATAAGTCAAACTTATGGTATCAAATAGCTTTGGAGTTAAATGCCACATAATAATGAAACTTGGTATGGAGCTGCCACTTGGTAATGTCCATCTACTAGAAAACCTTCAGCCATTCTTATTTTTATGAAGAGAACTTCTGAAATGCACTGTCGAATCGTGGCGTTCCAGAAATCGTTATCTACCCTATTTTTTAGAGCATTTCGTACAAGGGCAATCATTATATCATAGAAAAACACGATAAAAGTTCAAGTAAATCTTAAATTTTATACACCAAATGAAAGATTAATTTCCAAGCTTTAATAATATATTGTCTTTAATCCATAGTAATTTTGATGTTTAAACATCGTTGTTTTTTCGAAGCTACCATGGTTGAATAAATAAGGTTGTCGCATGGGTGAGAGCGAGTTCCCATAAATGTCAAATCGAAGTTGACATCTCATACAAAATCTGAAAACGAAAATTAATAACATGAAAAGCCGTTGAAGTTGTTGTTGCTTTTCATTGATTTTGACAATTATGGGTACTGAAAAGAGAGTACGATCAGCCACGAGACAACCTTATTTATTCAACTATGGAAACTACTCTCTGCACTGAAAACATCGTCATTTTATTATCTTGTTTTGTAAATATTTTGAAATGTTTTGACCAATTTTCTTGTTTTTATTTTGTTTTTCTTTTGAATTTTTTTATAATTTTGAATTTTTTTGACATATTATCCAAATTTTTGAAGTATTTTTAATTATTTTTCACAATATTTGTCCTCAAATGAGAGCAAATAATTTTAAAAATGCTTTATGAGGGGTTTATTGGATTTATTGGATGTTCAGCCATTTTTAAAAATCCTCTCATGTATAAACAAACATTTTCAATAATTTTTTTTTTACATTTTCTGTTTTTTTTTATATATTATGAAACAATTTGATGTATTTTTGACATAATTTGTGCTCAGATGAAAACAAAATAAAATTTAAAAATGCTTTATCGAGGGTTTATTGAAGGTTTCCTCCATTTTCAAAATTATCTCATTTATAAAGCATTTAAAAAAGATTTTTAACGCTATTGAACGCTATTATGACACTATCTTAATTTTTCATTGATTACAATTATAATTGCATGATTTCGGAAAAAGGGACGTTTTGTGGGATTTTTAGTATAGCTGCTTTTATTGGCATCACCAAAATGACAGACGAACGATCTGTCAACGCAACATTTAGTTTTGCAAAGTTTGAGGTCGTCCGTTTTGACAGCTTATATCGTAAAGTTTTTACAACGGAGACCAAAGTACGGTCAAAGGCCGACCGACCTAACGCAGTATTGTAATTCAGCTATAAGTCGCAAAGGCGCGTTAGGTCTGTCGCGCTTTGACCGTACTTTGATCGTACTTTGGTCAACTTTACGGGATGAACTGTCGAAACGCCCGACCTTATAATTTTGAAATCATAATGTAGCGTTAGCATGTCGTGCGTTTGTCACTTAGATTATGCCACTGTACGCAGTCAAACCAAAAAAATCACAATGTATATGGTGAGAGTACATGATGGCTGTATTTCTTTATTCATTTTAGCTATTCATATTTTAAGCTTTATTATTTATTTCTGGTATTATATGTTTTATTATTTATATAATAAAGAAAATAATTACAATTTTTTATGTTTTATGTGAGTAAATGTTTCTGCATATCTAACCAGGGTAGTAGTTATATTATTTATATAATAAATAAACATCTGTGTTATATGTTGCATAACATTGCTGAAGATTAACAAAAACAATAACAAACGAAAAAAACTACATATAAAGCAACATATAAACTACATATAAAGCAACTGATATCTATTTACAGTTCCGTGCACACAATTAAGAACGATTGCTTTGTTTCTTTTTCTATTAACTTTTTGTATAATACAAGTAAAAAATTCAAGCAAATCCTTACCCATTCGAATGTTGAAGAATCTCTTATTATATGCTTTGTAAATTCTTTATCGGTAGCTTACCTGTTAAAAAGTAGGGCATCTTTTTACGATATCAGAAAGGAATCAAACGTGCACATAATTAAGAACGATATACAAGAACTTGATTTTTTGTTATACAATATTTTATTTCAGTTTTATTTAGTTAATATATGGTTGGATATCCATTGCTTTTAAGAACCGCTGCACATCGCCGAGGCATTGAGCCCACTAGATCTTCACATACTCGATTGGGAATGCTTGTCCAGGCCTTTTGTACTTCAGCATAAAGTTGTGTGAAATTTGATATTTTTAGAGCACCAACTCTCTCCTTCAACACTTGCCAGAGGTTCTCAATCGGATTGAGATCCGGACTACACGATGGCCAATCCAATACTGTTACCTTATTGTCTGTAAACCACTTCTTTGTATGACCAGCAGTATGTTTTGGGTCATTATCTTGTTGTAGTATCCAACACACGGGTAAGTTTTCATCTGCATATGGTATCAAATTCTTCTGCAAGATGTCTGTGTATTAGAACTTGTACATATGTATGACCCTCAAATTTTGGTAGTGGACCAACGCCGCGCCATGACATACCGCCGCATACCATTATGTTACTTCCGCCGTGCTTAAGTGTTGGGAGTATGTACCTTGGGCTAAACTCAGTTTGTACCGGGCGTCTAACATATGATCTGCTATCTGACCAGACTCAATTAATCTTCGTTTCATCAGAAAATAATACTTTTTTCCACTCTTGAACAGTCCAGTGCCCATATTTTTTAGCAAAATTAATTCTTTTTTTACGATTCTGCTTGGACATTAAAGGGGTCTTCCTGCAAACACGTCCAAATAAACCAGCTTCTCTCAAACGACGTTTAACTGTATCCACGGAAGGTCCAGACGCATTTTCACCAAAAACAGCTACTAAAATCTGTTTAGCTGATTTGTGCGGAAAGTTTTTTGACTCACGAACAATCAGTTTATCCTCCATTTTAGTCGTTTTACGTTGTTTACGCTTTCGGGGCACATTCTTTGGAGTTGAATATTTTTGAAAATGTCGAATAGCATTAAAAACCATCGTTTTTGAACATTTTATAATATTGGCGATTTCACTATACGCCTTTTTTTCATTAAACAGTTTTACAATCAACTCGCGAGTCACAGGGTCACATGACTTCTTTTTTCCCAAATGTTTTTTCTTATTTTTAACTTTTATTGAAATCAATTGAATGTTTACAATATTTTAATAGCCGTGCAGTACATTTAAATCAACTGAAATGACCTTATCAACTGAATATACTGATCGTTCTTAATTATGTGCACGCTTCAAATTAGCAACATGTAAGCAAAAAAATCTCCTGAGAATTTGCTTGTGCATTAGACAACAACAAAATAATATTTCCTCAAACTTCGTCTCTTGGGTACATTGTGGTAAGAGTAAGAGTTAGGTTTAGTTTAAATTAAATCGCAATTCAGGTCAAAAATGAATACGATGAAATCGTTCTTAATTATGTGCACGGAACTGTATATACGTACAAATTTACATACATATAAACAACAGCAGCATCAACAACACACGTACAAATTTACATGCATATAAACAACAACAGCATAAACAACACAAGCAGGTACTGAAAAATATTTGCTTCAAACAAAGCATCAACCGTAACATAAGCAGCCACTGATGTTATAAATGATTTCTCTTGTAAAAAAGTAAAAATTAAATTACATTCAATACAAAATATTTTGATGAAACAACAAATCCCATGCAAACATGTCTTTACTTTTGCAACTCAACAATGCTCATATATTTAGCTAACTCAATGAAAATACAACCCTGCGCTATCGGCAAATGTCAAACGCGCAACCGAGTTGAACACTTCTCAACTTTTTTCAGCAGCTAGCGCTTTGATCGTACTTTACCCCTTCTTACGAAATTCGACGATATTTACGATACAAAGCACGATCAAAGCTTGAGGTCGAATTATGGCTGAATTACAATACTGCGTTAGGTCGGTCGGCCTTTGACAGCTCGACTAGAAACAATGGGTTCTTATGAAGCAACACAAAATATGACCTCATGCATTGCGTCGACCTCATCCCGTAAAAATGAATTTGAGGGGGTGACGTACGATCAACGCTATGAGTAGAGACATGCTCTACTAGCTCGTGCTTTTGACATTCCATATTAACGCTGGGTTGCATTTTCGTTGAGAAATGCTAAAATGTGGGTATTCTTGGATTCCCATGGAAAACTAAGATTTTCATAGGATTATCGTGGGAATTTATATTTTGATGCGAGTTTTTTTTTAAAATTGATAAAATTTTTTAAATGAACATGCTGCTTAAGTAGTATAATAATGATTTTGATGAATTTAGCATGATATTAATATTATTCAGGGTATTCATGCAAAATGGCAAACTTATATATTGGGCAATTATATATTGTAACGAGGTTGGTTGGGGACGAATACCCTTAATATCATTGTTTAAATAATATAACACACAAAGGAATGTTGTATTTTTAATTTGAAAAAATAATAGTACATGCAAATTTATTGCTGCTAGCAAGATTTGCAATTGCCCACAAAATATCAAATGATAAATATAAAAGCATAATAAGAATGAAATGATAAATATTAGACATGTGCATTAATGTGTTTGAAAAAAATTTTCAACTGCGAACACTTGTGCAGTTAATTTTGTTTTTGTAAAGTTGTACCCAAGTACTCACTAATTACAAGTGATTCAGCGAGCATTGTACAAGGGGGCGTGGCAGCTCGAATCTGCAATATCGAATAACTTTGGAATTATAGGTCGCACAACATTGGAATTCGGTGTCCGGCCTCGATTTACATGTGCCGTTCCACTGGTAAAATTTTATGGGCGTTGGGAAAAGGGTGTGGCACTTTTTCGGCTACCCAAATTGTGGGTATAACTTTCGAACTATTAGTCACACATCAATTAAACTCGGTAAGAATGTACTATTTAGTCTTGTCCTTTGACTGGAAAAATTAAGTGAGCATTGGACAAGGGGCATGGCTCCGCCCATACATGCCAAAGTTTTGATATCGAATAGCTATGGAAATTAAAGTCGCATAACATTTTTGCGTAAAATTGAAACAATTTTTGCTTATAATTGTTACAGTTTTTAAAAAGAGTTGAAAATTTGCAAATTTAAATTTAAATTAGTTTTACAATAAAAACAATTTTCGCTTCTAAAATTTCATTGTAATTAAAATTTTCGCAGTATTGAAGATATGTTAGTAATTTTGGTGTCAAAATAACGAACATTTTTTTCATTTTACTAAATTTAAGAAAAATCATATATTTTGTAAATATTTGCATATGTCACATATAAAACGCCTATGGTAGGCATATTGTAGTTATAGGCGATTTTGTTAAAAATTTGTACTACAGCACCCACTGGTGTCCAAGTTGGATCAAAGAAGATAGTGCCAAAATACTCACCGTACCTCAAAACCACAATATACCAATTTTCATTCTAATCGCATAAATAATTGTACTACAGCACCCTCTGGTGTTCAATACAGGTCAAAAAAGATAGCAGCAAAACACTCAGCGTACATGAAAACCATGAATATATACTGATTTTCTTTAAATTTGTACTTAAGCGCCCTCTGGTGTTCAAGGTGGATAACAATTGATTGAAAAACTTCCATACACAAATTTACATGAATATTTCCATACGTATTTCCAACTTGCTTTCGTTGATGAAAATTCCTACATTTTGCTCTCAAAATTTGCAAAAATCTCGGCAAAAATTAACAGTAATAATAATAATAAATAGCAGTACTTTTGACAAAAACAAGAAAAATAATGACATCAAGTAATCACATTTTATAAAAAAAAAACAATATACATATATATAAACATATATATATATAAAAATATCGGTCATTCAAAGAAAAATTTCATAAATACATCTCATTATGTACATATACATTTCATTATATCAACATAAAAACTGAAATGTGTTTCCAAAAATTCCATTTTAAATATTAATTTAATTTCACATTTTATCATTAAATTGGAAAGCGCTCACCTATTTTGAAGCTTCTAGTCCGAATTTTCACATTAATATGTGACATTTTTCATTATTTCGCAGATTATATTACACTTAATAAAAAGATCTTCGCTTTCTAAAGTAGGTTTTATGGCTCTTAATGTTTTTATGACAATATCTTTTAATTTTTCATTGATTAAAATTATAATTGCATTATTTCGGAAAAAGGGACGTTTTGTGGGATTTTTAGTATAGCTGATTTTATTGGCATCACCAAAATGACAGACGCACGATCTGTCAACGCAACATTGAGTTTTGCAAAGTTTGAGGTCGTCCGTTTTGACAGCTTATGTCGCAAAGTTTTTACAACGGAGACCAACGTACGGTCAGCGCACGACCGACCTAACGGTCGTGCAATTCAGCTGATACTGAATATTACAATACTGAATTCAGCTATTATGGATTGCTTCATAACAACTCGTTGTTTCTACTTTAGCTGTCAAAGTGCGACCGACCTAACGCGCCTTTTGGCCAACTCACACGGGATTGCTTGATTGGCCATCAATGAACTTTTCTTAATCTCTTTCACATGCTGATTGTTGGTAGCTCACACGATACGCCAATCATAATTTTGCATTTCTTTGAACATTTTATTTCGTAACCTAGCAACACTATACAGATTGCTGATTGCCGACATGAACAGCAATCTCAAAATGAAGAAATTTAGATCGCTGCAATCTGTGTTCATCCGCTCCGGCTCTCAGAGGCTTTGATAGTTTCACATTGAAAGCAACAACAAAACGATTAGATTGCTTGATTGCCAATCACCGTGTGAGTTGGGGATTTGCGATTTGGGTATTATAGCTGACTTACAATACTGCGTTAGGTCGGTCGTGCGCTGACCGTACGTTGGTCTCCGTTGTAAAAACTTTACGATATAAGCTGTCAAAACGGACGACCTCAAACTTTGCAAAACTCAATGTTGCGTTGACAGATTGTGCGTCTATCATTTTGGTGATGCCAATAAAATCAGCTATACTAAAAATCCCACAAAACGTCCCTTTTTCCGAAATAATGCAATTATAATTTTAATCAATGAAAAATTAAAAGATATTGTCATAAAAACATTAAGAGCCATAAAACCTACTTTAGAAAGCGAAGATCTTTTTATTAAGTGTAATATAATCTGCGAAATAATGAAAAATGTCACATATTAATGTGAAAATTCGGACTAGAAGCTTCAAAATAGGTGAGCGCTTTCCAATTTAATGATAAAATGTGAAATTAAATTAATATTTAAAATGGAATTTTTGGAAACACATTTCAGTTTTTATGTTGATATAATGAAATGTATATGTACATAATGAGATGTATTTATGAAATTTTTCTTTGATTGACCGATATTTTTATATATATATATATATGTTTATATATATGTATATTGTTTTTTTTTTATAAAATGTGATTACTTGATGTCATTATTTTTCTTGTTTTTGTCAAAAGTACTGCTATTTATTATTATTATTACTGTTAATTTTTGCCGAGATTTTTGCAAATTTTGAGAGCAAAATGTAGGAATTTTCATCAACGAAAGCAAGTTGGAAATACGTATGGAAATATTCATGTAAATTTGTGTATGGAAGTTTTTCAATCAATTGTTATCCACCTTGAACACCAGAGGGCGCTTAAGTACAAATTTAAAGAAAATCAGTATATATTCATGGTTTTCATGTACGCTGAGTGTTTTGCTGCTATCTTTTTTGACCTGTATTGAACACCAGAGGGTGCTGTAGTACAATTATTTATGCGATTAGAATGAAAATTGGTATATTGTGATTTTGAGGTACGGTGAGTATTTTGTCGCTATCTTCTTTGATCCAACTTAGACACCAGTTGGTGCTGTAGTACAAATTAACAAGTACCATAGGCGTAGAAGGATATCACCAAGTGGAACTCCATTGTGAGTTTCAATGTAATGCGACTTTAATTTCCATAGCTATTCTATATCAAAACTTTGGCATGTATGAGCGGGGTGTGGCTCCTTGAAAAATGCCTGTCAAAATTTTTTAGAAGAAATGCATCACCAAATAGTAGTTCTATTCTAAAATTCAACGTTTTGTGACTTACTTTCATAGGCTATTCGATATCAAAAATTGTAATTGTATGGGCGGAGCCACACCCCCTTGTACAATGCCCATCTCGGTTTTCTACACTAAGGGAAATAACGCATATTACCATTATCCACGCCTGAGTATAAATTTTATTTAAATATTTACGTGGATAAATCAAATGTTTTCCTTACAACTCGTTTTTTCCCGTATTTGAATTTTATTTATGCCACACACGTACACACATATTCCACACAAGCAAGCAGCAACAGCATCGTACACGTACACACATATTCCGACAACCAGCAACAGCATTGCACTCTGTTCCTGCAGTTTATTTCTTGCAGTTGCAGTCTTATAGTTCTTATTTAGTTAATATTGCAAGAGTAATATAGCCTGGTTTTTTGGCAAATATGATTTGTGAGTGCGATGGTGAGTGCGATGGATGATTAAATTAAGTAGGGTGGAATGACAACTCGGTCTCATACGAAGGAATAACAATATTAGGGTTCCAACATTGACGACGTAGAGCGAAAAGTAAAAACTGTTTTTGAACCGATTCTATTGCGTCGATGTGGACATTATATTGTGGATTCCAATTACACACGCATATTGGAGAATTGGCCTAACGAGAGATGTATATAGTAACTTAGTAGTAAAGGGATGATTGAATTCTTTAGCCCATCTTTAAATAAAACCAAGGACACCTCTAGCCTTATTTACCACCATATTAATGTGGAGATTGAAGCTAAGTTTTGGATCCATAATTACACCGAGATCGATAAAAGTATTAACAATTTCTAAGTAAATGTTATTGATAGCGTAATTTATGCAATGAGGAGTTCTACGTACGAATATTATTTGTTTACATTTTTTTAAGTTAAGATTTAAAATGTTAAATTTACACCAGTTCACTAGTCTATTTAGATCAGATTGCAAACGATGTTGTTCGTTAGGTGATTTGAAGGTAAGAAAAAGTTTCATGTCGTCAGCGTACATTAAGATGTCACTGTGTTTAATTACAGAAGGAAGGTCATTGATAAATAGTAAGAATAAAACCGGTTTGAGATGACTACCCTGTGGAACACCTGATTTGACCAAAATTGTTTGCTTAAGTCCGTATATATAACATCAGTCTGTTGTCCTAAAGTAAAACCTTTTATAACATGCGTAATAAACTCTAAGAGGTTTGTTGAAGTAGACTGTCTCTTTAGGAAACCATGTTGAGAAATAGAAATGGATGAAGATACAGGGTGGGTTATTTGATCAGTTATGATTTTTTCAAATAACTTAGGGATTGCGCTTAATTTTGCGATGCCTCGATAGTTTGCAACTTCAATTTTGAAGCCAGATCTATGAAGGGGTATAATATAAGAATTTTTCCATATGATGGGAAAATTACCACTATGCAAGGAAATATTGAAAATTTTAGAAAGAAGAGTACACAGGATGCTTGCACATTGCTTTAAAATGCAACTCGGAATCTCATCAGGGCCGGTCAAAAACGAGCTTTTAACTTGTCGAAGGCTCTCCGCAAAATCGCCCAAAAAAAAAAGAAAAATCACCCAAATGAAAAATGACCCAAAAATTTATGAAAAATCTCCCAAAACGAAAAACGAAAATTTACCCAAGAAAACGAAAAAAGCCCAAACATTTTTGGAAAAATTACCCAAAAACGAAAATTAACCAAAAAAAAAAAGAAAAATCGCCCAATATTTTACATTGTGTTCCCATACGAAATTCCCTTGTACGAAATGAGCATTTTCAAGGCCAGTATTTTTTTTTTTTTAAGTATTTTAATTCAATCATTTGATGACATAAATACAATTTATGTGGATATTATATTATAATACTATTTATGTAGGAAGTGCGTTAAATTTAAAAATTTAATTCATTTTAATTTTATATAATCTCATACTTAAAAATGTATAAAAACATTTCGTACAAGGGAAAAATACTGATTCTTTTTCAAAACAACAAGTTTCTTTGGTTATCAAAAAATTTCAAAAAGAAAAAATGACAGCGGAGGTGGTGGGGGGGGAGCAGGGCGGACCGACGGGTGGCGCGTGCGATCCGTCGCACTACGCGTAATCCGCCGCGCCGCGAAACGCGCGATCCGCCGCGTCGCGATGCGCGGTACTAAATATTTCCTTTGACTTGACCAAGCAAACTCAAGCAAATGATGCAAATACAAACGAAAAACAAAAGAAGAACCGCTGCTTTTACTTTAAATACATATTGGGGTGAAATTTCGCCTAAAAGCAAAAAACGAAATTTTACCCAACAAAAATGCAAAATCGCCCAATTTTATCATATGAAAAATCACCCAAATTCGTATGGAAAAATTGGGTGATTTTTCATTATTTTTTTTGGGCAATTTTTCTTTGCGCGATTTTGCGGAGAGCCCTTGTCGAAGGTAATGTATAACAATATTGGAGTCTATTACGGTGGTTACAAAAGAGTTGACTGGCAGCGGATAAAGATACTCAGTACTCGTATTAAATGGTATGTCGGAGTAAGTCGATTGAAAGAAATTTGCAAACATGTTGGAAATAACCATGTCACAAGACGACTTTTCCTGATTAAATTTTAAAGGGGTGGAAAGCTGGAAGTTTTACGTTTTGAGTTAACAAAGGAGTAGAAAAGTTTCGGATTATCATTGAATTGAGACTTAATTTTGATTATATAGGCAGAATAACATTGTGTATTTAATAGTTGATATCTGTGACGACATGAAGAATAGCGAACAAAGTTTAAATAAGAACCAGATATTTTATATATTTTAAATAAACGATTTTTTAAATTTTTAAGTGATTTAAATTCTTTTATTAGAAAATATCAGAAAGTTTGAAATTAAGACCCCTTACATTTTGGTACACAAGCTTTAATTTAGACTTGCAGTTTGTTAATCGTTTTTTTAATGAAATTGTGGGTTATGTCGAGGACGAGGCAAATGTACAACATTTACCGTTCGTGGATTGTTTTTAAATTCAAATTCACGTACAATTGTATTTCGTGGCCAGAAGTTTTCATCAACAATAGTATTAAATAAATTATCGGGTACTGTTATTCTAAGGGAAGTAGTCTTCCTAGCATTTAAAAATTTAAATTTATGAATCGAAAGTGACAAAGAACACTTCAACATTGCTTTAATAAAGAAGTCTATATCGTTTTCTGTAGTATCTGCTGCTAAGCGCGAAACAAAGATTGATTTATTTGGAGGAACCGCAATCAATGGCTTAGGTGAGATTGGAACAGAAGCCTCCGAAATAAGTGCAAGCTGATGAGCATCGACAACAGTAGGAGCAAGAGAAAAAGTTTGTGCATACTACATATCTGGAAATGTAAGTGGTGGAGCCGACGACGGCAACGGAGCAGAAACAGTTAAATTTGTTAAATTTGAAGAAGAAGCAACAGTAGGAAGAGTGGTACTAATAGTAGAAGTGTCCATGTCTTCAACAATGTCCTGTTCGGAAGAAGGTGGTGGTGGTGTCGAGTCAGTTTTCTGCTTACTTCGAAGGGTCATATGTTTCTTTTTTCGCTTAGGTGAAGAATTTGGCTCATCAATATATTTAAACTCATTGAAAAGAGTTTGGTATTTATTAAATTTAGCAGAAATCGAGGAAAGTTCCCTACTAATTTCAGAGAAACCTTGCTTCGTCTGCTTAAATAATTTGTAAAAATTTATGTCGGCCAACCTATATTTTTCACAAGACCACCTTCATCAATGTGGTCCGCTACTCGACACGCCTGCACACTTGATATGAACAGCGTTGTCACATAACCTACATTACAAAAACCGCTCGGTATCACCCTTGGAAGAACAGCCAGATTTGGAACAAATCATTTTAAATAAAATTATAAAAATTTATTTAAAATGAAGTAAAATAATTTAATTAAAGAAATAAAAGTAAATGAAAAAGGAAAAAAAAGAAGAAATGTAGTGATTTGAACAAATACGTAATCTAATAATTTTATATTTTAAAGAAGCAGCTTGTATTAAGAATATGGGTGTGTCCACACTAAAGACTTAATCAAACATACCGAATCACTTTCATAGTTTGGAATTTTTGTCTAAATCCATATCCTTATTCATCTCATAATCCTTTGGTTGTTGTTGTTGTCGATGTTGTTGTTATTGTTGTTGTTGTTGTTGTTGTTGTTGATGTTGTTGTTGATGTTGATGTTGATGTTGATGTTGATGTTGATATTGATGTTGATGTTGATGTTGATGTTGATGTTGATGTTGCTGTTGATGTTGATGATGTTGATGTTGATGTTGATGTTGTTGTTAGTGTTGATGTTCTTGTTGTTGATGTTGATGTTGATATTGATATTGATATTGATGTTGATGTTGATTTTGATGTTGATGTTGATGTTGATGTTGATGTTGATGTTGACGTTGATGTTGATGTTGATTTTGATGTTGATTTTGATGTTGATGTTGATGTTGATGTTGATGTTGATCTTGATCTTGATATTGATGTTGATGTTGATGTTGTTAGTGTTGATATTCATGGAAGACTTACGAACAAATGAATCCTTTAGAATACGAGCTGATCAGTCACACCACGCCTTAGCTTATGCTATGACTGCATTTATTTTTAAAATATCGTTATAGCTTCGAATTATTTATTGAATTTATTTTGGCATAATTGAAGATGAATGAAAATTCTAAATTTATAAATTTTTTGTGGAATATATGTATTAAGACTTTATAATCTCAAATCCGGAAAAATTTCTCGCCGCTCTCAGGTGGTGCAGAAGTTATAGGGCTCGAAAGTCTGTTTATAAAAAATTTGAAAAATCGTTAAAAATTTTACTTTTATTTTTGCGACACACTGCGTTCCCTGTCACTGTTGTTTGTCGAATCACTACACATCAGAGAATTTGACTCAAAAATAAAAGTCAAATTTAAACTTATGGAAAAAAATCGGTCAAAGAATAACTCTTATTAATTGACTTTTTTGAAAATAAACCGAAAAAATAAAAGGCAAATTTTAACTGTTATTTTTGACCAAAAAATAAACGTCAAACTTTAACTTTTATTTTATTTTTATAAAAGTCAAACTTTAACTTTTATTTTTGACCAAAAAAAAAATCGGTCAAAAAATAACTATTATTAATTGACTTTTTTGAAAAAAGTCATAACAGTTGCGGTCCCTGCCCAGCAGTTATTTTGGAGTCAATTGAAAAAGTGAACTAGTTCATTTCTAGCGCAGTTCGTAGTAGCTCTGAAAAAGTACAAAAGGCGTTCAGTGTAGAACAGTTATCTTTGCTTTTGTTTTCAAAAGTATTGCTGAAAAAATAAACGCGTTCTGGCTACTTTTTAAAATTTGCTGCGCACAAGAAAACATAATAAAAAAAAAAATGTTTATAGACAAAATGTTTTCTGGATTGTGGATGGAAAAGATGGTACAAATGAGATCTTTAGGACCTTTCCATTGCACTAAATTTTTACACTTTTAATATGTCCACTTTAAAACTAGTTAAAAAAGAACTACTTTCAGGCTACTGCGAAAGCAACCAGTTTAAAAATGTTCCTAATGCAACTAGTTCAAATATGGGGAAAAAGGAGTATTTCTGGGGACAATTGACTTTTCCTATGACATCAACCCGCAAAAAGCTTCAGTTCGTTCAATGTTAAAGGGTATTGTAGTGGAACTAGTACTGGTCCTTTTTGGAACTAGTTCAGAACTATTTCGAATTTGGTCCACTTTTCTGCTGGGTGTTTACAACATAAGAAAAATTTCTCTTAAATCTCTTAAGATCAACATCAACAGCTACGATTTGAATTCTTAAATTGTCTTTTATATTCGTATTTCGCTAATTTTAATTTTCCAATTTGATCTTTATACTTACGTTTTGGGTATTTTGTAATAGTGTGAACCGTCAAGTGTGAATAATATGTAAAAAGCTATATCTTCAAAAGTAATGCGTGGATTTTAATAATTGATATCTCGTTGAATAGGTAACAGTATAGCCAAAGATCATATAATATAAAGATGAGTTACGTAGTACAATAAAATGTAACAAATAATTTTCAGACCAACACGACAGCTTTTGTGAGTGCGATATGAAAAAGCTTTTAATTCTTGCTTGAGAGAAAAGTTTTCCGTTTCTCTATGCCCTTCCGCTCCGCATGCTCTTCTCTACATCAATTGCTTGCAATCTCTTCATTATGACTTTGATAGCGAACGAGTTCATTTGGCTTATTTTATGCGTCGGAGAAGAAGAAGAAAGTTTTTCTTGGTATTGAAATAGTCATTGAATTTTTTTAATTGCATTTCTATTGTTTCCCTTTTTTTCTTACCACAGTATTTTGCTTGATATTGTGTGAATGCATATTTAATGATTTATGATTTTGATATTTATTTCGGATTGAATTGATTGATTGATCTAAATATTTCACTTAATACGATTTATATGATTGGATTAGATCATATGAATGGATTTTTACTTAATTTGATTCCTTTCTTTTGAAAATGGAAGAAAAACGGAAAAAGGCTGGCAATAAATAAATTCTGTCAAATTGTAGGAAATCATAAAGAGATTTTCCGAATTTAAAATTATTTAAATTTCCTGATTTTGAGACACCCTTTTCCGTATTTGGACACAGAAATGCCATTAATTATATATTATTAATTATATATCAATTATATTATTAATACATTAAATAATATAATCTATATCTTTACATAAAAAAGAGTTTTTGTGTGTAAATACGCAAAAGACTCCTCATCCGATTAGCATGAACATTTTTGTATAGAAGTTTTTGGGTACGGGCGCGTTTTGAGGCTATCTATTGTGATCCGCCTTGAACACCAGAGGGCGCTGCAGTACAAATTTTTTACAAAACCGCCTAAAACTCAAAAACCGCTCATGCGATTCGAATGAAAATTGAAATATAGTGGTTTTCATGATCCATCCATCCATCCATTATCCACCTTGAACACCAAAAGCGCTGTAGTGCAAAATTTTGACAAAATTGCCTAAAACTACAATATGTCTACAGTAGGCATATTTTTTTTTTGTTTTTTAGGTTACATACCAAATGCAAATTAAAAATATAAAATTTTTCTTAAATTTCGTAAAATTAAGAAAATTTCCGTTATTTTGATACCAAAAACACTTACATTTCTTCAATACTGCTAAAATTTTGATTACAATGAAATTTTAGAAGTGAGATCTTTCCCTTAGCAAAACCAGTGCACAAGATTTGTTAAAAAAAGATTTTTCGTTTAACTAACATTAAAACAAATTTCGTCAGTTTGACACCAAAAACATGAACATATCTTGAAAACTATGAAAAATTTGAGTGCAACGATATATTTAATACAACATCGTTGCTCAGAAATGAGAAAAAACAATCAGAAATTAAATTTTGTGACTTTCGATTCAAATATCTGATTTTTATACATTTTTTTGATTTTTTTTTTTTTTTGTCTTAAAAACCTTACAAAAAACCTACCTTATTGCAAAAATACCTTTAGTTGAGTATATAGGTATATTTTAAATATTTTTTTTCAAAACGATCTGAAATATTGGAGTTTTCCAAAAAAAAAAAGGAACAATGTTTGTTTTTATTGTAAAAATAATTTAAATTAAATTTAAAATTAAATGCAAATTTTCAACTCTTTTTCAGAAGCTATAACCAGGGACCGTAACTGTTGACTTTTTTCAAAGAAGTTAATAAATAGTAGTTATTTTTTGACCGAATTTTTGGTCAAAATAAAAGTTAAAGTTTGACTTTTATTTTTTTGGGAAAAAATATAAGTTAAAATATGACTTTTATTTTTGAGTCAGAAAGAAATCGGTCAAAAAATAACTACTAAACTTCTTTGAAAAAAGTCAACATTTTACAAAAGTAAAATGAATAGAATTTATACTTTTGTTATGATTTATACTTTTAACCGCAAAAATAAAAGTAAAATTTTAACTGTTATTTTTGACCGTAAAAATAAAAGTCAAATTTTAACTTATATTTTTGACCAAAAAAAAATCGATCAAAAAATAACCATTCTTTTTTTTCCTTTTTTTAAAAAAGTCAAATAAATAAAAAGCTTTCAAGATTATTATTCCTTAGCTAACAAGCATTGCTTTATTCAAATCTCGAAAAGACAAATTTTTTCCGCCTGACTTTTTGAATTGAAATTTCGAAAATAACAGTTATTTTCGGTTCCTGGATATAACACTTATAAGCTAGCGTTCTTTCAAATTCATCCAAAAATTAAAAACCGCTTATGTGATTCAGAAAACAAAGTTACCACTTGATTTTTGAAAGTCGAAAGCTAGTTGAATTTGTATTGAAAATTCTTTAACACTGTACGTTTTACGCAATAACTTCTGAAATTAAGAAGGGGCCAACTTACAACAATTTTTCCAAAAGTTTTATATTTATTGCTTAAAACAGACAAAAGAACCTTTCCAATGATACCTTATTTACGAAAATCGGATTTAAATTGACTGAGCTACGTCGTTGCAAAATACACCCTTTTTTGACCTTGAAAATGGTTCTAAAAATTTATAACTTCGGATTTGGTTTTCTAGGCAACAAACCAATTTAGGAACGAAATTTGAGCCAAATCGGAGGTGGTCAGTGCTACTGTTAAGTCACCTCAATCTGAAATGGGCGACATATGTTATATATTACCTTTTTATAATGTGCGTAGGGTATTTAAATACAAATCATGCCTACATTTTTGTTTTTTTACGCAAGACAATTTAGCTACAATTCGTTTGCAGATACATCGTTTGTTGAGATCTTTCGTATACTAAACAATTTCATGTGCTCTCTATGCTTCTCAATATTATACTCACAATGTCGCTTGCTTGTTCTCCCGCTCTCATAAGCTTTAAGTCGTTCGCTCACTGACTCTCACAAAGCTTTAAAGTGGATTTATGATAAATCCACATTCGATTTTGACTGTGTCACTGATTTGTATGGCCGTGGCGCATCTTTATATTATATGATCTTTGGTATAGCTTTCTTTTGATATCTATAATGCTAGGTTTTGTAGATAAATTAAAAAAAATCACAAGTTTTTCAGGTCCATTTTTCTCATTTTCTCTTTTTGCAGAGACCTATAACTTCTGCACCACTTGAGAGCGGCGAGAAATGTTTGCACCATTAGCTTTTTAAGCTCCAAATCCACATTTTCCAAATTAATAGAACTTTAATTAGATTAGATTAAATATATAATAGAAGATTAATAGAAGTTTGTTACAGATGTACAGAGCACAAATCATGCGGAGCTTCGTAATTTATTACGAGTTGTCATTGAAAAACAGGACAATATTGAAAAAAGATTGGCTAATTTAGAGCAAACAGTAAATGATTATGCTAAAATTTCTTTAAACGATATATTTATAGGGAATAACGAAAAATGAATTGTTTGCTCAAAACAAACTAATTCGTGAAAGTTTGGTTATTGCAAAACAAGCTCTAAAAGCCAGCAAAAGTTTACTTGGTGAAGATTTGGGTGCGATTGAAATTGAAATCGCTTCGATGTTTCCCCTTGCAAGTGTTGTAGAGATTATGGCTCTCAACGAACGCTTACTCGATGCAGAATTTTTAAATTCAATGGTTGCATTTTAGTTAAATTTATAATGCATTATAATTTTATTGTCCTTCATAGAACTCGTATATGATTAAGCTAAAACTTTCATATCCTTCCTTGGACGACCTGTTCAGATGCATTATTTCTGACACATGCGTAGCTGAATTCAATTGGGATGGTCGATGCGGCAAAAGATCTTTAGTCAAATTGATTATTTTCGACAACATTTTATTTAGTAATATATTTCACTGTTTACTTAATTTTCTTTTAATTATTTAACAGTACACTCTCACAAATTATAACTCTCACAAATTATAACTCTCACAAATTCGAACTGTCCAGACATTAGAACCTGTCATTTCAATTATGAACGCTCTGAAATTAGAACCTGGTTCTAATTTCTGGACGTTTCTTTATTTATCAAATTCATAAGTGATCTTTGCTCATTGATATAAATATAAATAGGGGAATTATATGAGTTTTTTGTTTAAAAAAACATTAAATATTAATAAATAAAATTTCTTTTACGTTAACATAAATTTTTTTTTATTCTTTTCTTTTAAATTTCTGTGAAAAAAAATCCAGAAATTAGAACATTTGAGAAATTAAAACCACCCTTGGAACAATGTGGTTCTAATTGTGAGAGTCTACTGTAATCCAATAACATTTACCTGATCTATTTATTTTTCATTTAATTATTTAAATTTGTAATATTAGGAATTTCAAGAATGTGTCGCAAGGAGTTTGAAAAAGAAATGCGAAAGGCGATTGATTTATCGCATAACAGATTCAAACAAAAAAAGTATTCAAATACTAAATCCCAATCCCATACCACAGTAAATGCGGTAGAAATTTTTCAAGTCTTAGGTAAAACAATGCTTGGGTATAAACTATATATTCTTTATTATATATTCAAATTTAAAATATTTTTAACATTAAGAAAATTAAACAAAAATACAAATTTTTCTAACTCTTCCTTTTTTTATAGATTCTTAATGAAGGAGCTGCCGAGCGTCGACGAAAATTTCCAATTTAATTTTTATTTCCATTTTTAACATTTCTGTATGTAATTTCAAACATTGAATTATTTCATAATATGTAGATATATTATTATCAAATGTACATATCTGTGGCAATAAGACAGAGTAGCTTAAGTCCAAAAATATAGTTGTGAGTTATTTACATTTTTTAAAAATCCTTTTTCTCATTTTTATATGTAAAATTTGTGTATGGTCATTAGAAAAATCGGCATAACTTTCTTTTTAAGAGTCGGATTTAAACAAGGGTAGGACACAATTGTGCACCTTGAAATGGTTAATAATAATATGTAGAATTTCAGTTTTTCGCTTATGTCAACTTAAGCTACTCTGTCATATTGCCACAGATATATTATTATAAACAAATAATAGCTATAAAAACAACAAAAAATTCAATTCAATTTAATTTCAAACATCAATTTCAAACATTGAATTATTTCATAATATGTAGATATATTATTATCAAATGTACATACATATATTATTATAAACAAATAATAGTTATAAAAACAACAAAAAAATTAAAAAAAATACCAATTTGTGTATTTATTTACTGTTTAAAACTTTAATCTAATAAGGAAATAAGTTTCAAAAATATTCAGCATGCTGGTTAGAATGTTATTAGAAAATGGTTAGAATACTAGTTAAAAAAGCGGTTAGAATATTAGTTAGAAACTGTTAGCATGCAAGTTAAAAAAGCGGTTAGAATATTGGTTAGAACGTGGTTAGGATATGAATAAAAAAACTGGTTAGGAAAATGGTTATAAAACGGTAAGAATAGTAGTTTTAAAAGCGGTTAGAATGTTGCTTAGGAAACGGTTAGTATACTAGGCATAAAACCCTATAAATACGTGGTTGTTAACCACTTTAAAATGAAAAGAGCGATGTCTGCGTACATGCGTTAGAAAGAGTCAGCTTTTTCCCGACAGCCTATCCTTTCTGACTAGAAAACTAACTGAGACTCAACCGGTTAGGAAACTAGTTAATTAACTCGGAGTGTGTTTGCAGGGTATGTATGTATGTGTGCACAAAACTAACAAAGCCTGTTGCTGTTGAAAAGATTTTATTTTTTTACAGTAGTTTAGAGAGGAAAAAGTAGTCCTTGATCTAGATTTAAATATCTAAAATTTTGAAAAATAATATGTCGATAAATCCTACATGTCGACAATTTTTGAAGTAATTTTTTTTCATTCGGTTAATTTTGGGCATTTTTATTTCAGTTTTGTGATTTTTTCAGAAATTGTAAAAGCATAAATTTTGCCAGTTTTTTTTTAAAATGCAGTGAATTCTCCAAACAAATATGTATTTTCAACATACTATTGTTCCAACGAATATTTTTATGCTTTTTATTTTAATAAAGATAAACATTAAACATAACATAAAAACAACTCATTTTAAATAAAATAACAAAATAGGCAAAAAAATTTTAAAATAAAAAAAATTATGCGTAATTATAATTAATATACGTAATCTATTTATAAATAGGCGTAGGCAGAACAGTTAAGAACCATTTTCTCCCGTGTTTCTCAACCGATTTTGACAATTTTTTTTTAAATCAATAAGAGTGGGGAGAAGGAGTACACCGAATAAATAAAGTGGGCGTGGCACATCCCATACAACCCAAATTTGCGATAACGAACCACATGGTGTAGAAACATTGTAGCAATTTTTATGTACGCATTTTGATGGAATTTTTTTCTTTGAAAATTTAATAGAAATATAATGAGTCTCACATCCAAACTCCATAGAAGTTCATATAAGAATTAAATGCTACTCGCATGCGCTTGCCTCAGCAGCACAAAAACACAAACAAACAAGTCGCAACTTAACGGGATCATACCGCACACACAACTAATGCGACAGCTCAACCAACAAAACAACACTGTGTGTGTGTTTGTGCATTGCTGTCTGTCTGTTCATTTGTATGTTTGATCAATGTCGATATTAACAAAAAACTAGTAAGAAATGATCTTCGACTGGGCCGAAGTTAAAATACCCCCACGCCTGAACCAAAGTGTATTCAAAGACAAAGCAATCAATAAAGTTTATCTGTAAAAACGTTTTCGTTATAGTTTTAACAGAAAATATTCGCTTTTGTTTTTTGATAAAGTCACTTTGTATGGGAGGTGGGCGTGGTTTTCACTCAATTTGGTTGAATTTCATACACATAGTACACGTTATTTATCAAAGTGCATATGAGAAATTTCATGTCCATATATTAATTTTTGTGGATTTTAGAGAGAAATTTACCTTTTTGATAAAGTCACTTTGTATGGGAGGTAGGCGTGGTTTTCATCCGATTTGGCTCATTCTCGAGCTTGACCTTTATTTTTTAGATATAAGCTTAAATATTGAATTTCGTGGTGATAGCTTTAAAAATACGGCTGTAATCGTGATCACAGACGGACAGACGGACGGACATGGCTAAATCGACTCGGGTGGTGATGCTGATCAAGAATATATATACTTTTCTATACCTACCACGCCTCCTTATGGGCGTTACAAACGGAGTGACAAAATTAATATACCCCCATTTACGTTTTTTAAACGTGGGGGTATAAAAATATACAAACTAGCGTAGAAATCTGAAAGTGTAGCGTTTGGGTTCGTGCTACAAAAAAAGAATGTGTTCAAAGTGTTATGAGATATTTATTTAGTTCAAAACAAATTTAAAATACAAAACAGAAAACTAATCTAATCGGCAGTTAACAAAAAAGTGTGTATATAGACGCGAAGAAAGAATCGATATATAAAAGAAAAAGTTAAGTTGGTGGTGGTTGATAAAAAGTCGATTTTAATTTTATCGCAACTAGGTGGCGTTGCAGGTCACGTCGAGTGGCCACAAAAGTGGTGTATGTGGCGCCATCTAGTGCGCGAGTGACACAACTCAAAGTAATTTCTCTATATGTATATACTCAAAGGTAAAATTTAGCTATGATTTTTGTTTGCCTTTTTGTTTAAGGTTGATGTTTTTGATATGAATATCAAAGACATGCTCCATATGCTGCCTTTGCAGCACGTTTTTTTGCAAATCCATAGGAGTTCTTAATTTTTGTAGAGATTTTCTATAGTTCAGATACAAACCTTTCAAGCTTGAACAACGAGTAAAAAAATGTTCATGATTCTTATATAAGCATATAATTCTACGCCCGAAATATTAGTGTAGAGCCAAAATGTTTGTGTGTAGATAAAATCAACTACAGTACGACCTTGCTCAATGCAACTATGTTAATAGAAATTCGGGCAGCTGACATAGTCAACGTTCAAGAAACGCAATCAAAGAGCATATATACCCAAATCGCAAAGGCGCGTTAGGTCGGTCGCGCTTTGACATCTAAAGTAGAAACAACGAGTTGTTATGAAGCAATCCATAATTCGACCTCAAGCTTTGATCGTACTTTGTATCGTAAATATCGTCGAATCTCGTAAGAAGGGGTAAAGTACGATCAAAGCGCGAGCTTAAAGTTTGACATTTGCCGATAGCGCAGGGTTGTATTTTCATTGAGTTAGCTAAATATATGAGCATTGTTGAGTTGCAGTAGTAAAGACATGTTTGCATGGGATTTGTTGTTTCATGAAAATTATTGTATTGAATGTAATTTAATTTTGACTTTTTTACAAGATAAATCATTCATAACAGCAGTGACTGCTTATGTTACGGTTGTTGCTTTGTTTGAAGCGAATATTTTTCAGTACCTGCTTGTGTTGTAGAGAGCTGCATGAATGTGTTTGAAATGCGTATCAAAACATTCACTTGCTTTTCAAATCCTTACTCTCATCTTCTCTAAGGCAGTGAAACAAATAAATGAGAGCATTCATCATTTGCACCAAGAGCAAAATGAAAACAAAAGAGAATGAATACATTTGTGTGCTGTCTACCTATCAGAGCGTGCACACTTATAGAAAGTATTTGAAAATTGAGTGCAATGCAGTGAGTTCACTGAATGAAATGAAAAGCTTTGAATATAATTTATATATTTGAAACTGTAATGGTTTTATTCATTGAGTTTATATTGCAGTTTTCATACTGCAATTTTTAACTTATTAATTTAGTAATTAATAAATACTTAATAAATTAATAATTAAATGAACTATTAAAGCAAAATATTACTAAATAACGGTTAACCCAACAAAAACAAAATGCATAAGAACAATTGACTATTACAGTTTACGAATTTTAAGGCATGTTCCTTCTTGGCGCGCTCGGTATTCGAGTGAAAATTAAAATTTTTTTTTACAGGAAAATAGTAAGAGAAAATAAAATGGTAAAATTTTTTGGGGTATATAATACACTAAAAAAAATTTTTAATATATTTTAACATTTTTTATGCATGAAACTTTAATTTGATGTTTTTTACATTTTTCTACCTGGTTACCTGGTTAAAAAATTACCTTGTCCGATTATCTCCAAATTTTAACCGCATACTTTCCAAATGTGTAGTTTTCGTGAGAACTAAAACATTGCAAAAATTTTTATTTTTTCTATAGTTTTTTTGCATAAAATCAAGAAAAAACTTGCGGTTTTTACGATTCTTTTTTCAAATCTTCATATTTTTTTTTTTGCCTAACTTGAAAATTTTAGTTTACACGATAACCATACTCATATTATTTATTGATTTTTTGAAGCGAAGCTTTTTACGCCTCGTTCTGCGATTTGCTAGAGTGAAATCAGAAAAAACGACACTTTTTTCCGACACCTTTTTTCTTAGAATTGATATTGTTTTTTGCTTGTATCAATTGAACCAGAAAATGTTAAATTAAAAATAATTTCTTGCCCGCTGCAGGAATTGAACCCACAGCTCTCAGTTCTATCGTTTGTTGGTACTTTCCTCTAACCATTACGCTAAAACCCTTTTTTTCATAATTTTGTTGATTCAGTGATAAACATTAGCTAAAGCTATGTTTCAGCAGATCACTATAATCTATTACTTTAAGAAAAAATTGTGTGTTGGCTATTCTAGGACTGTGTATTGGCTAGCCAACCGACAAAAGTAGCAAACAAAACGAACTAGAGCAAAGATAACTAAATTTACCGAGCTATGGTTTGAATCTTCGGTTTGTCCATGCGAACTAAAAGACCTAACGAACTAAAAGAACGAACGAACTAAAAGAAATATTCACTAAGGATTGTGTATTAGATGTTGTTTCTACTTCCTACTATAGGTCGTTATAAATATCGTTAAAAATAAACAACCTGTAAGTTGATTAAATTGTAACAAAATTAATGATTTTTGTATATGTATTCCCTACAACTGAATAGGGGCCTTTAAGGGAGGGCCGAAGAGGGTTAATATATATGATAAATATACTTTGTTATTTTAAAGTTTTGAATTTAAAAATTATTTTAATCGAAAAAACGCTATTAAATTATCAAATCTATGAATTTGCGAAAATGCTTCGCTTCTCTCGTGTGTCCAGTGACGCACCTGTGTTTTTTTTTTTTTTACTAGGTGCTGCCAAACTTAAGTTATTATGGTAACCATCAGCTCTTTCTGATATCGACACGTCAACTTCAAATTAAAGTTTCATACATAACAAATGCTAAATATTAATAAAAACAATTGTTTGTAAATAATTTTTTTAGTGTATTTATTCACCCTAAGAAAATTTCTACTATTACTACTTTATAGCGTTTTTATATAAAATACAAAGTCTTGACGTATCCACCTTACGAATAAATATTTAAAATAAAGTTAAAGGAACAAAACACCGGTGCGTGGTAGCTTCCATACAAAACCAATGGTTAAATCAAATAAATATATTTGTGTTTATAAAAGTTGTATTAAAATTAGAATCATTCGTAAATGTAATCAGAAAAAATTACCAAAACTAATGTGCGCAGTATTTGGAAATGGGGCGTGGTATCTTTCATGGAATTACCATAGTAATAATGTTCCTTACTTTATATATAATTTTTTTTTTAATACAATAGCTTTCTTTAATATATAAACACCCGTATTCACAAAAATATTTTAAAATAGCTTTAAAATGTTCGATTGTAAAAAACCTTTTTAATGTTAAAAAGTCTTTTAATTTTTAAAATAAGAGGCTTTATAAGAGGTTTATAATTTTTTATGTATACAGCCGTAAACATTTAAACACTTTTTACCTGCGTCAACAACTTTTCATTCAATTGCGGAATACATATAATGACATAATAATTCACGTTATTGCTTTTTTGGAGTGGCAACAATTTATTATTAAAAGTTTTTGTTTATTTTTACGATTATTATGGATATTGCTCGCTAAAAAATAGTTATCTATAACTTTTATTCATTTATTGAAATTAAAATGTACAAAGTATTTAATGCACAGCAACCCATATTCAAATATGTATAAAAAAGTACTTTAAAAAATACCGCACAAAACCCTGATATCGATTTTTCAAAACAGCTGAATGATAATTTACAATGAGAAGAAGAACAAGTTTTTAAATTTTGAGAGCCTGTCTTCTCTCCGACCTACCTTATAATTGTATCATGATAAACATATGTATATTATGTTTGAAGCCCCATATTTCAAAATAATTATATCGGAGAGAAAAAGTTAGCCCTCTTGTGTCATAGAGAATTTTATTACAAAAATTTCAAATATAAACATGTCTAAAGAAAATTCATAATTCACTAACTTTTTTAACATCAATGCACAAACCATTTTTTGATAAAAAAATATTTTATTGCAGTTAAATTGAGAAATGCATGCATACAATGACTTGTTTTTTACCATTAGGTAAAAATGGGTCGCTGAATCCGAATCCGATTTCAGAATTTCACTAGGAAAAAATGGGTAACTTTTTCTCTCCGATTAATTATTTTGAAATATGGAGCTTCAAACATAAAATATGTTTATAAAAAAACGAAAAACGTGATTTTTTTTTTACCTGTTTGGGATCATAATAGCAATATCACTGATGTTATTCACACATATTATACCTTTAAATTTTTATCTGACTCTCCTCTACTACATGCAATTAAATTAAAATTCATTGACTGAACATGTAAGTTTTTACAAGCATTTATGTAAAGTATGTGTTCCAAATAGTGGATTTTTTTAATTTTTCAATTTCCTCAAAAAATTGGGGCTAATCCAAAAAAATCATTACGATATTCGGATTCTATGGAAAATTCTACTATAGAAAATGTTATCGCAATTCGTTGTGGAAAACCTTGTTGAGTAGTGTTATTTATAAACAAGAAATTAGTTTGCACTTCATTCTAATTTTCCATGATCCAGTGTTAAATCCTTGCAATTATACTCGAAATATCTTTCTGAATTAACTTACTTCATTCTCTGCCATTTTTACACTTCAATAAGTTATTTATTCAACACAGCAGAAACACTATAAAGTAAAGAAAGTATTCACTGCACTCACTGAACCCATGAAATTTAAGACACCTAAAGCTGCACATGCTACGATTTATTCGAAAGCACAAAACATGAAAGAAAGCAAATAGAGTGCAACACACTAAGAGAAGAATAGAATGTTATACTCTTGCTCTCTTAAAACTTTTGATGTTTTATTATACGCATAATAGAGCACAGCGCTCTCCTATAAAAAACATAAATAAAAACAAAGCCAGAAAATTTTACTTTTTGTCCCATGCGAGAATTGAACTCGGACCGCTGGCGTTATAGTCAAACGTTTCACCGCTCTGCTATTTCATCGTTTGATAACTTGTGAACAAAATATATATAAAAAAAACACAGGTGCGTCACTGGACACACGAGAGAAGCGAAGCATTTTCGCAAATTCATAGATTTGATAATTTAATAGCGTTTTTTCGATTAAAATAATTTTTAAATTCAAAACTTTAAAATAACAAAGTATATTTATCATATATATTAACCCTCTTCGGCCCTCCCTTAAAGGCCCCTATTCAGTTGTAGGGAATACATATACAAAAATCATTAATTTTGTTACAATTTAATCAACTTACAGGTTGTTTATTTTTAACGATATTTATAACGACCTATAGTAGGAAGTAGAAACAACATCTAATACACAATCCTTAGTGAATATTTCTTTTAGTTCGTTCGTTCTTTTAGTTCGTTAGGTCTTTTAGTTCGCATGGACAAACCGAAGATTCAAACCATAGCTCGGTAAATTTAGTTATCTTTGCTCTAGTTCGTTTTGTTTGCTACTTTTGTCGGTTGGCTAGCCAATACACAGTCCTAGAATAGCCAACACACAATTTTTTCTTAAAGTAATAGATTATAGTGATCTGCTGAAACATAGCTTTAGCTAATGTTTATCACTGAATCAACAAAATTATGAAAAAAAGGGTTTTAGCGTAATGGTTAGAGGAAAGTACCAACAAACGATAGAACTGAGAGCTGTGGGTTCAATTCCTGCAGCGGGCAAGAAATTATTTTTAATTTAACATTTTCTGGTTCAATTGATACAAGCAAAAAACAATATCAATTCTAAGAAAAAAGGTGTCGGAAAAAAGTGTCGTTTTTTCTGATTTCACTCTAGCAAATCGCAGAACGAGGCGTAAAAAGCTTCGCTTCAAAAATATGAGGTCCACAACTTTGAAATTATTTTTCCGCTGGGCATCTACAGCAATTTGATTAATTGGTATGTAGAGTACATTCGTGTATGGAGAATTTAGCTCTATAGATAAGGCGTTGTTTTTGAAATCTTGAGGTCGCAGGTTCGACGCTCAGCGGTGACAAAGAAGTTTTTTCAGTCATATATATACACTATATATATTTCTCTCATTCTCTCTACTATCAAACATATCTTTCTTCTCTATCGTGTGGCGAAATGAAGTAAAGTATCCTAAGAAAGTTTCACTTCAAAATAGAAATTGCAGAACAAAAAACAGTTTACTGCATTTTTTTTTTATTTTTAGTTAACTTGAGAGTGCTTTTATATGCCCTCATAAAGAAGGTCTTTTAACATGCATTCTCAAAAAAGAGCTTCTGGCAGGCCTCTTTAGAGTCGCGAGAGAGGAAGGCCTAGAAAATTTGCTCGTTTCATATAAAAAAGTTAATGTGGCTTGGATATGATTGCGGAAGATCTTCAAAATCCATATGAAGGCCTGCAAGTAGCGCTTCGAAGCCCTGCTTTTGCCCACTGGGTATCAGTTGCTTTAGTTTTTTTCGTTTGCTATTGTTTTTGTTAAACTTCAGCAATGTAATACAACATAAAACACAGATGTTTATTTATTATATAAAGAAATAACGCTGGTTAGATATGCAGAAACATTTATTTATTAAACATAATAAATTGTAAATATTTTCTATGTTATATAAATAATAAAGCATATAATAGCCTATAATTTATTTATTAATAGCGGCGGCTATTTAAATATGAATAGCTAAAATGAATAAGGAAATACAGCCATCATGTGCTTCCAGCATATACATTGTGATTTGGGGATTTCAGACTTTGTGGGAATTTTTTGGTTTGACCGCGTACAGTGGCATCTTCTAAGTAACAGACGCACGAACTGCTAACGCGACATTATGATTTCAAAATTATAAGGTCGGGCGTTTTGACAGTTCATCCCGTAAAGTTGACCAAAGTACGATCAAAGTACGGTCAAAGCGCGACCGACCTAAAGCGCCTTTGCGACTTAGCCTATATTGTAAAGGAGGTTTCATGAACTTAACAGAGCACTGTTAATGTTAATTATACGCGGCCGAGTTTAATTCCATTCGAAAACATCACCGTGAATGACATTTTTTCACTCTCCCACGAGCGCATCAAACGTTTTTGAGAGTGGCAGCTAGAACTTGAGACGAATGTATGAATGAAACTTCCACTATTTTTACCGTTTTTCATTTGTATATATGGATGTGTGTTCGCCTCGTAGCTGACATAATATAAATTTGTGATATCTGACCTTTTTTCCGATCTTATTTGTTATAGCCCGAACACAATACGCGCGACGAGCGGCAGCGCCAATTGTCACTTTTTTTTTTACATGTATTTCTTATGGGACGTGCGACATTGCCGTCGGCTTCAATTTAATTTTAATTTGACAGGCAGCAAAAGCAAGTTTCCGCCATTGTTTACATTGGTTATTACTGGTCGCATGCAGCAAACTAAACTGTTGTGAAATTTATGGTAGCAATGGTAGTGAGGGATGTTTTGTTTGAACTCTATTCAGAGTTGTTAAGTCTGCATTCATATTCAGAATAAGTACAACTGAATAACGACATAAAAATTCATAAATTAATGCAAAATTGATTTATATATAAAATTTTAATTCACATTTAATTTAAAAAACTTGATTAATTGATCATTTCAATAAATCATTTTTGTTGTCAATTTTTCAATTTTTTATTTATATAGGGTGTTTTTTTTAGGGGTTTGTTTTTCGAATTGAAATAAAACAGAAAAAAATCGTTTTAATGTCCATCAATTTGGCTTTATTGGAAGGATAATTTTATGCCATTAATGTTTAAATATGATTTCGGGTATGTGGCCTCCGCGGCTGGCTCGAATAAAGCCAATTCTACAGGTCCAATTTTCAACCACTTTTTCGAGCATATGGGGCTGTATGTCGGCAATAACGCCACGAATGTTGGCCTCCAAGTCCCCTAACGTTTCTGGTTTGTTGGCGTAGACGAGCGACTTCACATATCCCCAAAGAAAATAACCCAATGGTGTCAAATCACACGATCTTGGTGGCCAATTGACAGGTCCATTCCGCGAAATTATGCGCTCATCGAATGTTTCCTTCAATAAATCGATTGTGACGTGTGCTGTGTGGCATGTAGCGCCGTCTTGTTGGAACCACAACTCATCCACATTCATGCCATCCAATTCGGGAACAAAATAGTCGGTTATCATGGCTCTATACCGGTCTCCATTAATGGTAACTGACTCTCCAGCATTATTTCGGAAGAAGTATGGCCCAATGACTCCACCAGCCCATAGAGCACAACAAACAGTCAGTTTTTGTGGATGTAATGGCGTCTCAAGGATCTCATGTGGATTCTCTTCACTCCAAATGCGGCAATTTTGCTTGTTGACGTAGCCATTCAACCAAAAATGAGCATCATCACTGAACAAAATTTTGCGATGAAAATCAGCATCGAGATCAATCTCATTTTCGGCCCATTTGCAAGCGTTGTTCTTTTGTCGACCTGTTCATGATGAAATGGCAAACCAAACTAAACATAAATGACATTAGAGTTGCCAGATTTAACCACAAAATGCCAGTTTTATCTCTATTCGAAAAACAAACCCCTAAAAAAAACACCCTGTATGAAAACTATATACAAAGAATGCAATTCAAAAAGAATTTTAGAATTTGCAATTTTTTTTTTAATATAATTACATTTTAATCGTTATTTATTTTTTTCATTCATTGTTCATTTGTTATTCATTATTCATTTGTTATTCATTAGTAATTTCTTAGTTATTATTGATTTTTATTCATTAATTGATATAAATGTAACGAATAACACAGCCCGACAGACATTTTGGTGCCGGAGATTTTTCAGCTGATTATAGATTATAGTTTGGTTTCTTGATTCCAAATATGGAATCCGTTTTTCTCCATCAGCTCGAGTTTTTGAGTTATAGGCAAAAACATGAAAATCAGTTCTTTTTCTGATAATTTTGCTATACCTATTACATTGATTTACCAATTTATTACGATGACGAATTTCAATGAAGAAATATTAGACCTTTCAATTTTTGCACATAAAATTACAAGTTCTTTGACAGTTTTGAAGATATCGACGTTCAAAGTGGAAAGAATGTCACAATTTTACGTAGGCTGCGCTTTTGAAACCCTGTATCTTTAATATTTTTCAACGGGTTTCCAAAAACTTTTTTTTACTTGATAGAAAATCTCTCGAATTTTAATAAACATTTTAGTTTTTTTTTATTATCTTACATTTTTTCAAAGAAATTAAAAAAAAGAAACATTTTTTAAAATTAATTTTATTAAATTTCAAGTTCAGTTGATAAGGTTTTTGACTTAGTGTTCGCCCCAGCACAGAATTCGTAAAAAATTCGTAATAAAAAAATTAGGTGGCAACCCTATCAGCAATCTAAAATTTTAAAATTCTGACACCGGATTCGAAATCAGCTACCCCCTAAAACTTCTAAACACGAAATCTATAGAACCCTAAATATTCTTAATACGCTAAAGTTTTTCCTACACTTCATTGAATTATTTGGATACTTGAATTAATTGGATACTTGCTTTTAATTGTAAGCTTTTTGCCGAACACATCAAGTTTTTCCTTTACTTGGAACTTCGTGTCGTTCGCTTGTAAGCTAGCGTTGTTGTAAGTCACAAGCTGACGTGGGCTTACTTATATTCAAGTACCTACAAGCTTTAATAGATTGAAAATTATCAAGTTCAAGCAAGCTTGTACTCATATTTATGTATTTATGGCAAGTACTTGAAATAGGTTTCAAGTAGGCTTATGCAGTTCTCTGATCCATACATACAAATGAAAAACTGTAAAAATAGTGGAAGTTTCATTCATGCATTCGTCTCAAGTTCTAGCTGCCACTCTCAAAAAATTTTGATGCGCTCGTGTGAGAGTGAAAAAATGTCATTCACGGCAGTGTTGCCAGAACTTTTTTGAGAAAAGCGCGAGATTTAAGAAAAAATATCGCCCAAAATCGTACAATAAAAAAAAATCGCCAAAATCGCAATTTTTCCTAAGAAATTTATTATATTAGAAAAAACAAAAAAATTATTTACATTTTTTTCAAATAATATTGAGATCTGTTAATAGTATTAGATATATAAAAGTTCTTATTTTCATATTTATTTAAATAATATTGAGATCTGTAAAAAATAATAAAAAACATATTTAATTTTTTACGAGAATTTCGATCGTAAAAGAACATTTTTTTAGAGGCTATAACTATTTAGAATTTTTCAATATGCAACTTTAAAAATAAAAACTTTTTACAAAAAACGTAGTTCTATTATATTTAATACTTTAGCCATATTAGACTCTTCCCCCGTTTCGTCAATTCTCGAAGTATTGTTTAGTTCATACATTGATTGTTCATACATTGATATTGGCAGCGACTTGCAGCAACAGTTTTGAGCCTTCATGAAGCATTTTACTCGAATGATTGAAGTTAGTATAACTAATTTCATTTTGTTACGAATTTTAGTTTTGGTTAAATTTGGTCGCAATTCGCACTCACCAGTGCAAAATGCTATGTCCTCATTGTGCGTACTGCGTTTAAGCCAACCTTTATTTGTTAGAATATTAATAACAACAACTAGAATCTATTGACAAATTAAATTACCTTCATACGCTGACATGCTGCACCAATTTTTTGTATGTATACAAAATTTCTATAAGGAACTATGTATGTGTTCAAAACTAGCAACTAGAATTTGCAAATTCTAATTGGTGAGTTGCTGCTGTCAGTTAAAATTTTATTCATAAAGATAGCGATGTGATTTCGATATTAATAAATTATCGATAAGGCTTGTGAGCTGTGTTCAGTCGCATTGTTAACGGAGTGTTCCAAACACTTTTAAAATAATCGTTATTTTCTTTAATTGAAATTTTAAACACATTAGATGAGTTTATGAAAAAGCGTGGTTTTCACAAAAATCGCCAGGCGATTTTTTAAAAATTTAAGCGCAAAAACAAGAAAAAAAGCGCCCAATTGGCGATAAATCGCCCAATCTGGCAACGGTGATTCACGGTGATGTTTTCGATAGGAATTAAACTCGGCCGCGTATAATTAACATTAACAGTGCTCTGTTAAGTTCATGAAACCTCTTTACAATATCGAGCCATATCCGCAAAAATAACTCAAGCGCCATTTAGTAAATTTTACAGGAGAACGTTTTTTTTAATTATCTTCTTCGTTATATTTAATAGTATTTTTAATCGACTTCAAAAAGGAGGAGGTTCTCAAGTTCGATGGTTTGTCCGGTTTTTTTTTTTTAAATGTATGTACATCGATAATTCCTAAAGCACTTCCCCGATTTCCTTTTTTAAAAAAGTGGGCGATATTCGACAAAGGGGCGTGTCAATATAAGAAAAACACTGTATTTCAGTTAATATTGACACTAGGGTACTGAAATTTACAGTAAAAATACTGGGGTAGGCACAATTATTACAAATTACGATCAATAAAGTGGGCGTTATTTGACAAAGGGGTGTGGTCATATTAAAAAAACACTATCTCAAATAGTATTGACACTAGGGTACTGAAATTTAGTACAGGGGTAGACACAATTTTTAAAAATTACTGTAAAGAAAGTGGGCGCTATTCGACAAAGGGGTGTGACAATATTAGAAACACACTATATATCGAATAATATTGACACTAGGGTGCTGAAATTTAGTGCATGAGTAGGCATGGTTATTACAAATTACAGTCAATAAAGTGGGCGTTATTTTACAAAGGGGTGTGGCAATATTGGAAAAACACTGTATTTCGAATAGTATTGATGCTAGGGTACTGAAATTTAGTACAGGGGTAGACACAATTTTTAAAAATTATTGTAAAGAAAGTGGGCGTTATTTGACAAAAGGGTGTGGCAATATTAGAAACACACTATATATCAAATAATATTGACACTAGGGTGCTGAAATTTAGTACATGGGTAGGTACAGTTACTACAAATTACGGCCAAAAAAGTTTTACCATTCAACAAAGGCGCGTGTCAATATTATAAAAATACTATATCTTAGTTAATATTGACACTAGCGTACTAATATTTGGTATGCAGGTAGGTGGGTAGGTAAGAAAAGTACTATATTACGGTTAATATTGATACTTGGAAACTGAAATTTGGCACAGGGCTAGGGAGAATCATTATAAGGTACGGTAAATAAAGTGGGCGGGGTTAGATAAAGGGCGTGGCACTAAAAATTGTAAAGAAACAGAAATGGAAAACACCCAACAAACTTTCAGGAATTAATAAAACAAATTTTTTAAGAACAAAGTTTCATGTTTGAAATTATCCTCAAGAATACGATTACATAAAATATTTCATATTCTCTAAAAAGGAAGAAATAAAAACTTTTTAACAAAAAACAAAACCGACTTCAAAATGACTACAAAGTAAAAAATCCCAGCAGTTATTTTGGAGTCAATTGAAAAAGTGAACTAGTTCATTTCTAGCGCAGTTCGCAGTAGCTCTGGAAAAGTACAAAAGGCGTTCAGTGTAGAACAGTTATCTTTGCTTTTGTTTTCAAAAGTATTGCTGAAAAAAATAAACGCGTTCTGGCTACTTTTTAAAATTTCCTGCGCACAAGAAAAAATAATAAAAAAAAAATGTTTATATACAAAATGTTTTCTGGAATGTGGATGGAAAAGATGGTACAAATGAGATCTTTAGGACCTTTCCGTTGCACTAATTTTTTACACCTTTAATATGTTCACTTTAAAACTAGTTAAAAAATAACCACTTTCAGGCTACTGCGAAAGCAACCAGTTTAAAAATGTTCCTAATGCAACTAGTTCAAATATGGGGAAAAAGGAGTGTTTCTGGGGACAATTGTCTTTTCCTATGACATCAACCCGCAAAAAGCGTCAGTTCGTTCAATGTTAAAGGGTATTGTAGTGGAACTAGTACTGGTCCTTTTTGGAACTAGTTCAGAACTATTTCAAATTTGGTCCACTTTTCTGCTGGGAAATCACTACAAAGTAAAAAATAATTTTAAATAACTTTTCCCATTCATTTCTTGGTCATATTTTTAGAGCTATTTATATGTATTATAATATTGGAAATCTTATCATTTTCATATTTTCTATTTTGTTTTATTATCATCAATATAATAATTGCTTTATGTACATAAAAGCTTTGAAGTCAGCGTTTATCTTACTATGTCGAAATCTTTTTATTTTAAAATTTTTTAATTTGTTTTATCATAAAAATTTTATATACTTTATGAATATAAAAGCTTCTTAGCGATTTTTTTTCTTTCAGTTGGCAATTTTTGAGTACGCTGAATGTAGCCAATGTGTTCCATGCATTATTTGTGCAGCTGTTACACACTATGTCATATTCAATATGAGCTTTACAAGCTCACCCAAACCAGTTTAGTGAGAAATTTAATGTGTACAAAGCTTTTAAAATTACTACAGTGTCACCAAGGCACCAAATAGTGCACGGATGGTAAAAGATCATGATTGTGTGTCAAAGATGACCGCCGACTTCAAAGCTTTTATGTTCATAAAGCAATTAATACATTTATGATAATAAAACAAAATAGAAAAAATGAAAATGATAAGATTTCCAATATTATAATACATATAAATAGCTTTTAAAATATGACCAAGAAATTAATGGGAAAAGTTATTTAAAATTATCCCAGCAGAAAAGTGGACCAAATTTGAAATAGTTCTGAACTAGTTCCAAAAAGGACCAGTACTAGTTCCACTACAATACCCTTTAACATTGAACGAACTGACGCTTTTTGCGGGTTGATGTCATAGGAAAAGACAATTGTCCCCAGAAACACTCCTTTTTCCCCATATTTGAACTAGTTGCATTAGGAACATTTTTAAACTGGTTGCTTTCGCAGTAGCCTGAAAGTGGTTCTTTTTTAACTAGTTTTAAAGTGAACATATTAAAGGTGTAAAAATTTAGTGCAACGGAAAGGTCCTAAAGATCTCATTTGTACCATCTTTTCCATCCACATTCCAGAAAACATTTTGTATATAAACATTTTTTTTTTATTATTTTTTCTTGTGCGCAGGAAATTTTAAAAAGTAGCCAGAACGCGTTTATTTTTTTCAGCAATACTTTTGAAAACAAAAGCAAAGATAACTGTTCTACACTGAACGCCTTTTGTACTTTTCCAGAGCTACTGCGAACTGCGCTAGAAATGAACTAGTTCACTTTTTCAATTGACTCCAAAATAACTGCTGGGTTTGAAGTCGGTTTTGTTTTTTGTTAAAAAGTTTTTTTATGAAATTTGGTATATAAGCATTGTTTCATCTATATTATGAAAAGAAACAATTGTCATTAACACACTTTAAACATAAGGGATGTTTATGGCGCTTACGTTTTTTTTTTGCTGTTACGCTGGCAAGCTAATGTACAATGTTGTGGCGGTTACGTTACCATGATCATATTAAAAAACCACACTAAGCTTTTTACTCTTTCAATTTATGTTTATGTTTACAAGTAAATAATAAAACATTTCACATAATAATTATAGTTTTCATAAGATTTAAATAAAACTGAAATATTTTTTAAAAGGAACTTTAAGAAACTTTTATTAACTAACAGACCTATTCCGGCGAGTTGACAAAGTTCAACATATTAACAATAGTAAATATATTGACAACTTTAAATATTTCCTATTCTCGTTCAATAGCAATAGAGGTGCTGACAGTGAATTTTTTATGTAGAAATCCAGCTTACGTTGGGTTATTCACTCATATTTTTCTCGCCTAATAAAATAAATGATTTTAAATGTTTAATAATATATAATACATATTAATAAAGCAATAAGAACTAAAGAATAAAAATAAAGAACAATAAGAATAAAAATGATTTCGTCCATTTTCTCGAAATAATTTAAACACTGTCAAAACAAAGTGTTGCCTCTTATAAACAATTGATCAAATATGTTGTGGGGATAATTCAAGTACAAAATGAAATTTTTATATTTTTGTTTCTTTAAATATTTGTAAATGATTTAAAAATATTGAAGCGTTAAAAAAGATTGTGAAAAGAAAAAGTGTAGTTCTCTTTTGATTTAATAGATATAGTGGTTAAAAGTTCCATTTTAAAAGTGTGCTATCTCTGAAAGTTTCGAAGATATTTCATCACAGTTGGTATCATCGAAAAGGTAAATTGATTACCTTTATTATACTTGTTAAAATTTTTACTAAATTTCTTCACGGTTTTTCAGATGTAACGATTTTACTTTTTTTTAAGATTTATTCTCTCAATAAACTTATTTTAAAGAAAAAAATTCATTATTATGGAAGTTTTTTATTATTATAATAAAAAAGTCATATTTTCATCCTTCAATTTGATATATAGTTTTTTATAGTAACTGTTAAACTGTCTGAGTTATCACACTTTTAAGAAATAATTTTGAACTAATATAACTTCTAAAAGAAAAGAGAAAGACATTTTGTTGTGCCATTGTTTTAAAGGTTTCAATATTATATACAAAGACATAAAAAGAGAAGACCTCCAAAATGTTATTTTAACAGAATTTCGTGAGCGAACCTGACGGGCCATCGAGAAGTGAAACATGTTGTGTTTTTGATAAAATCGTGAAACATGCTGCGCTACTCAGAAAAACAGGTTTGCTTCTTGTTGCGAAGAGCACAAATCATTTAAATGTTCTGATTGTGTTTGTAATTGCTATTTCTATCAACAAAAATAGCGAAAATTTGCAACAATGCACTTTTTCGCAATTTTGTTTGATTTCTATGAAACTGGCATTTTTTCGCAAAATGCAATTTCATTGGAGACGACCGTGGAGGCGCGGGTTCAATTCCGGCGGCTGGCATGATGTTTTTTTTTTTTTTGTTATTTCGTCTGGCACGATTTTTTTTTCTTTATATATGCATTATTTATTATTTTTTTTAATCAATTTTTAGTAAATAATTTGTAATTTTTATAAATTTCAAGCGAAGAACTTATTTGTTTTCAGTCATTTTGTTGTTGTTTTTTTTTATTATTTGAGCTTAGGTAATATCGCGGGTTCAATTTCGGCGGCTGGCATGATTTTTTTTTCAATTTCGAATTATTTATTATTTTTTTTTTTTAAAAATTTTTTAATAAATAATTATATAAATAACATTTTGAGCAGTCATTTTATTTTGTTTTATTATTTAAGCTTAGGAAGTTCATATGTATTGTATGTGCATATGTTTAGAGTACATTCTATTTTTATTTTTTACTATTTCTTGCAAATAATTTAATTAATTTTATACATTTTGTCAGTTTTTTTTTTAATAGTACTTACTTTTAAATGAAACAATTTTTTTTTCAAATAATACAACCATTTGAGGAAAAAAAATTAATTATTCAATTAAACATCAATGCAAACTCATCATACCAGTTTTATTAAAATCAATCAATCATTTTATCACAATTCTTTTTTATCGAAATATTTTCGATCAGAAATAAAAAGTACCTATTTAATCTATATTTTTTTCAATCAGAAATAAAAGTTATTATATGATCGTATTTTTTCAAAAAGAAATAGAAGTTATTTAATGGTTATTTTTCCGATCAGAAATAGAAATGCATTGATTTATATTGTTCTAACCAGAAATAAAAATTATTTTTTCATTAAAAAATATCGATTAAAATTTAAATCAAATCAATATTACAATAACGATCGGGAAAGGATTTGAAATAGGACAAGAACAAGGATTTGAATAAGGACTAAGACAAGGATTGGGAGAAGGGTTTGTGTATTTTTTTGGATACAAGAAAATATTTTGGATATTTTGGAAAAGATGCAATATTTTGTTGAGTTATTTAGAGAAATTAGTTAAAAAATTACCAGAAAATTACTTAAAATTTTCGCTTATAACTTTTAAACTCAAGTTTATACCTAATATTCACACTTTTACTGAGAAAAGTCAAAACCACATTTTTTTTAAAATCTTCCTTCGTTTTCGAGATATTTTGTAACTTTAAGTTTTAACTATATTATAATTTATATTTTAATACATATGTTCCTTTTTTTGATCGATATAATTTCGATCAAAAATAATTTTTTTAACCTGATCGAAAAAATATCTTCTATGATTAATTTTTATTTCTGATCGAAAAAATAACGATAAAATATGTAATTCTTATATCTGATCGAAAATATTTCGATAAAAAAGAATTGTGATAAAATCATTGATTGATTTTAATAAAACTTGTATGATGATTTTGCATTGATGTTTAATTGAATAATTAATTTTTTTCCTCAAATGGTTGTATTATTTGAAAAAAAATTGTTTCATTTAAAAGTAAGTACTATTAAAAAAAAAACTGACAAAATGTATAAAATCAATTAAATTATTTGCAGGAAATAGTAAAAAATTAAAATAGAATGTACTCTAAACATATGCACATACAATACATATTAACTTCCTAAGCTTAAATAATAAAACAAAATAAAATGACTGCTGAAAATTTTATTTATATAATTATTTATTAAAAAATTGTTTAAAAAAAAAAATAATAAATAATGCGAAATTGAAAAAAAAATCATGCCAGCCGCCGAAATTGAACCCGCGATATTACCTAAGCTTAAATAATAAAAAAAAACAACAACAAAATGACTGAAAACAAATAAGTTCTTCGCTTGAAATTTATAAAAATTACAAATTATTTACTAAAAATTGATAAAAAAAATAATAAATAATGCATATATAAAGAAAAAAAAAATCGCGCCAGCCGAAATAACAAAAAAAAAAAAACATCATGTCAGCCGCCGGAATTGAACCCGCGCCTCCACGGTCGTCTCCAATGAAATTGCATTTTGCGAAAAAATGCCAGTTTCATAGAAATCAAACAAAATTGCGAAAAAGTGCATTGTTGCAAATTTTCGCTATTTTTGTTGATAGAAATAGCAATTACAAACACAATCACAACATTTAAATGATTTGTGCTCTTCGCAACAAGAAGCAAACCTGTTTTTCTGAGTAGCGCAGCATGTTTCACGATTTTATCAAAAACACAACATGTTTCACTTCTCGATGGCCCGTCAGGTACGCTCACGAAATTCTGTTAAAATAACATTTTGGAGGTCTTCTCTTTTTATGTCTTTGGTTACACTTTTTGATGAAAAACGTGAAAAAAGTCTAAAACAATGCAAAAATATAAGAAATAATAACTGTTTTAGCAATGATAGCATTTATTTCTTATGTTTTATTTTGTTTTTATTCTCAAAACATTGTCATCGCGAATTTGGCTTTCGATTTACATTTAGTCCCCGCGCATTGTATTGAACGTCACTTTCTTTTACGCTTCGTTAGTTTTAATTTAGGTGTGGTATAGATGACAAGAAAGTTATATTAAGAAAGTGCAAAATAAGTACGTGTAAAAATGTATTGAACGTCAAGCGGAGTTTTATTAAAGCAAAAATAGTAAATAAAAAGAATCTAAGTTTATAATCATTGTTTCATTGGCTTTGATAAATTTCTTTTGTTTTCGTATTTTTGCAAACTAAAATTCCCAAGAAAGAAACTAAAAAGTGGCAAATGTATTGAACGTTACTTTTAAGATATGTCACACCATCGGCTGAAGTATTCATTTTATATTTCGTTTTTGTATATTTAAGAGTAAAATAGCAAAGTTAACGCCTGCTGAAAGAGAACGAAGATATCGGGAAAAAATAAAGCTAGAAAAGCAACGACTAGATAAGGAACAACTTTGACCTGATTTTTGCTTTTTGTTTTTACTAACTGATATCGCCCATTTCACATTGAAGTGATCAGTTGGGCTGATCATCTCCGATTTGGCTCAAATATTTTTCTTGTATTGGTTTATTGATTTGAAAACCAAATTCCAAAATAGGGTTTATTTTGATCAACGTAGCTCAATCAACTTAAGACCGATTACCGGTAATATAGTATCATTGGAAAAGTTATTTCATCTATTTTGAGGTAAAGTACAAAATTTTTGAAAATATTGCAATAAGTTGGACTCATTCTTAATTTGTTTAAGTTTAAAACCATGCCAGCAACACGTGCTATATTTGTTTTCTTTTTTATAATTTTCATTTTTTTAAGTTTTTACCTTAGGTTATACCTTTCCAATGATATAAAATGAAGATGTGATTTTAAAGGGTTCAGAAGTTATATTATAAAACGTGAAGTCTTAATAATTTTTCAATACAAATTCAGCTAGTTATTGACTTTTTTAATTTTTTGTGAAAAAATAAAGGAAAATAAAAATTGGATGAAAATTTTATGTATAGCTGAATTATATACTTTATACATACTTTTTAGTTTTTTTTGTATTGTAAAACAATAAACCTGTTTTTTGTTAAACTCCCAATTTGATTTACATTATTTGGTTAAGCGCAAAAAATGTATTGAACGTCACCCTGTTGTTTTTTCTGAAATTGCTTATTATTTAACAATTTTCTATTATTCATTGCTGCAAGTCTACTACTTTGAAAATAAACTCTAAGTTGATGTCTTTTTGGTGAAAAATTTTAAGTTTTTCCCGTTACAATTGTAAAATAAGTAGGCATTTTTGGTAGAAAATTAATATTTCTGTAATTGAAATGGCGATTTTTACATAAGCCGATTTAACTGATAAAATAACGTTACAAACATCACAGTAAGCTTTAATTTGCAACATTTTTAAATTTTTAGTGATTTTTCTCGTATATCTGCTAACCAAAAACCAAAGAATGATTTTTGCAGGGCCTAAAAACAACTTCGAATTCTCCATTAATTTTCACTTAATTTGACTACTCTAACGGGAGAATTTAAAAAACTTTAAAAACAAAACATGAAAACCTCTTAGTGTACGTTTTTTATGCAATTGACCCATTTATAAAAATTTTATCATTATGTTTGCTGCCATTATGGTAGAATTAACGTTTTGAGTGCAATATTAAACTCATTACACCATAGCCGCTATAGATATGTACATTTTCTTTTATATACATATAGTTATAAAACCCCCCCAAAACAAATTCCTGGTTGCGCCTCTGTTCAGATGTATCTACTATTTTCATAAGGACTAAAGCTGGTATATATCTAAAAATTATTTAAGTTGTTATGAAATACTTTTATACATAAATTTATTTTTTAAATTTATAAAGTGCAAACTAAAAGTAATAATGCATGTATTGTTTTTTTATGGTAAATTTTGTTGGTACATAGGTTGCAAACAAATTTGGGGCAGTAACAATTTCAGTAAAAATTTGGTAAGATAAAATGTTTTAAGTGGCAACGCTGGTCTGCATTGCGAAAATCTAAATTGCTCTCAGTATCGACCAAAACCAATGTTGCTTGCTCAGTGATTTCAAATAAAGGGCATTTTATAACTACTCGTTAATATTCGGCATATAATGCAGAGGCCGGGTTTGAGTGTGCAGTTTTTACTTAGAGCCAGAAAGTTTTAGTTATCTTTTTACTTTTAAAGTTTTTAACAAAGAAGTATTTTTTAGGCTTTTATTTTTTTAAGGCATAAATAAAAATAAAAGTTCTTTTGAGAAACAGTTTTATAAATGCACCTGAAGACACTGACCTGATTGGTAAACAAATAACATCGATTTTTATATTTACGTTAAATAAAAATAATCCCTTTTAAAAAGGTTAAAAAACCACAAAAACTGTCATTCTAAAAAACGTTAAGCATTTCCTATAATTTTTTTATTAAAAATAGAAATAAATCAAATTCATTATTATATAAATTTGTTGTTTATAGTATATAAAAAAACTTCTAGTATTTTATTCACATTTCAGATCATTTTAAGATAAGTAGTTCAGGTATTTTTAATGTTCTTTTTATATATATTACTAGCAAATACCCGCTGCTTCGCCGGCGATAAAAATATTAAATGTCATTAAAAATATTAAAATTTAACAGCCGTATTGAAGTGGGAAGAGTGTAAAAAATTATTTGTGTATTAGATAAATTCAGTTATTTATTTGTCGCAATTTCGTCAACATTTTGATATTTAAAAATCAATAGTTTTTCTAAGCCATCTGCACTGAAATGATTGTAATTTTATTATTTTTTTTTTTTTTTTGAGAATATTTTGAAATCTTTGACAAATTTTCTTGTTTTTATTTTCTTTTTTTGGAAATTTTTTATATATTTTGAATTTTCTTGACATATTTTCCAAATGTTTGAAATATTTTGAAGAATTTTAATTATTTTTGACAATATTTGTGCTCAAATGAGAGCAAATAATTTAAAAACTGCTTTATGAGAGGTGTGTTATAAGCCTTAAAAAAAAAAATTTAATTTCAACCATATTTAAAAATCCTCTAATTTATAAACAAACATTTTCAAACACTTTTTGACATTTTGTTTGTTTTTGATACATTTTGAAATAATTTGATACATTTTTGACAATATTTTTTGTGCTTAAATGAGAACAAACAAATTTTTAAAATGCTTTATCGAGGGTTAATTGAAGGTTTCAACCACTTTTAAAATTCTCTTATTTATCAAGCATTTAAAAGAGCTTTTGAAAGCTGTTGAAACGTTCAACATGAAAAATGTTTTTAAATTTTTTTTAGATTTTTTGAAGGCTTATGAAGGCCTAATGAAGGCTTTGTAAGAGGCTCATAATTTTTTATGAATACAGCCGTTTGAATTTCGGTAAAATTGTATATTTGTGTTGGAGCGAATTAGTAGTTCCATCCGAATAAAGTAACCAGCTAACTAATGTAATAAAACATATTTATTATATTACTCAGAGTTTTGTACCTCACTCACAGGTACTCACAGTTTTGTTTTATCTGGTGTGTTAACTACGCCGTCTGTTAACTCTAAAACATTTTGCCATGTGATAACTATTTTTGATTTTGTTTTGCATGTAAAAAAGAGATAACACAAACTGGTAAAATTGCCTTGCTTTCCAATATGTTTGTTTTTCGTAGCAAACTGGCATTTCTGAAAGGTATTTTTATTTTATTGAACAATCAATAAATCAAAGAAAGCTTCTCTTGTTATTTTTATTTTATTGAAAAATCAATAAATTAAAGAAAGCTTCTCTTTTCAAAAGGCGTGTCAATTTTAGAATGAACTACGTGTAGGGGTTCTCACAATTTGATTGAAGTATCGTTTTAAAGTTACTATATATCAACTTTAAAAGGGATCTGTAAATACCCTATATATAAAAATCTCGTTTATACGTAAAAATATCAGCTCAGAGGTAAGAAAAATATATGACGGCCTTAGAGAATTGTTATTTTAAAATAAAATATATCTTTCGTTTAAGCTGATAAATTTCATCAAAACATTTCAACAAAACATCGACACGGAATTTTTGTCGATGCTTTTATAAAAGTGGCAGTATTTTTACATTCAAAAAGGTGGCAGCATTGGTACCGCACTCAATACATGTTGCTGTCTTTTTTTTTCTTTTTTGTGGACCTTCCCACCGGGAAGAAAGAATCAATTCTCTTCTCCAATATAGATTCTGGAATTGATTATTTTTAACACCCCATCGGGAAAAAGATGCAATTTTATATAAAAAAAGAATGAATTCTCTTCTCCAGTATAGATTCTAGAATTGATTATTTTTAACATGCTGATGTCCTACAAAGAATAGTACATTCTTTTCTCGCTTCAAGTGGAATCGCTACAGAATCGTTTTTTTTCACTTAAATAGATTATTTTCATATATGTAATCATGGTTGAATAAATTAGGTTGTCTCGTGGCTGATCGTACTCTATCCTCAGTACACATAATTGTCAAAATCAATTAAAAGCTACAACAACAACTTCATCGGCTTTGCATGTTATCAATTTACGCATTCAGATTTTGTATGAGTTGTCAACTTCGATTCGACATTTATTGGAACTCGCTCTCACCCATGCGACAACCTTATTTATTAAACCATGTATGTAATACTTCAATATTGGCAGCAAACTAAATTTTGAATGAGTTTCAACTACGAAATCAAAGAGAGATAGCCTACATAAGATTTTGTTGTTTGTATTAGTATATTTGAATATACTACTACTATACGTCAACGGGGCGGTTGCTAAGAAAAATGTCTACCCAAATATAAAACAAAACAAAGCATACATATTGGTTTTGCATAAATCATAGGTACGCACCATTATAAAACAATTATAAGACCAACGCGTGAAATATGATAAAACTTTAAAAATAAAAATTCAAGCAAACAAAATTTAAACCATAAAAATTGAAACAACAGAAATTTTAAATGAAATTTTTGACAATGAAAGCACCGCTCCTGAGTTTTTTTGTTATAAAATTAAATTTCGAGTACATTAAAAAATAAATAAATAACTGGTCATTTTAGCCATTGAAAGGACTTTGACCTAGCTTCTTATGATCAATTGTGTTGTGCGTGTTATTAAGTTTGTACACAATTGACCGAGAACCGGACCTACAGGTTTAACGCCGACTCCGAACGGCGATGAACGGAATTTTCTTATTCTCGATTAGCTTTACATGGCATTTTGATTACTCTCTGAGGTTTGCCATTATCTGCAGAGAGGTGGCGGCCGTACAGAAAAATCATTTTAATTCAAATAATTTTTTGTCGCTGCTGGGATTAGAACCCGAGTCTCCAGGTTCGTTGACATAGAGGCCACGGACTTTTAACCAACTACGCCACGGACGCCACAATTTCGGGTACATTCACAGTACAGTGTACTGCCAATATAGAAGTATTACATACATGATTATTTTAAATAAAATGTATTAACTTTCGGAAATAAGAAAACAAATCAAAACAGACTGATGCTTTTCTCACTTATACCAGAATTTGTTTTAGAATCAGTTTGTTTTTCACTTATCAAAAAAGCAAGCAAGGAACCTAAAAACATGGGTCGTAATCGATTATGGCTGGAATAAAAACGAAACAGTAAACTTTTGCTTGATAGATTCCAATTCATAGGTTTTGCTATAAATGTATATATTCTTTGGAATACATTCTAAAATGTTAGAAATAGAATTCATTCTATTTACGATTTTTGTTTCTAGAATCCATTTTCATTTTGCCGGTGGGACGCTGACGTCCTACAAATAGTAGTACATTCTTTTCTCGCTTCCATATGAATAGCTACAGAAATCGATTCTTTTATTCACTTTTTAAATGCATTCTTTTAAATAAAAAGTATTCATTTTCGGAAATGAGAAAACAAATCAAAACAGACTGTTGCTTTTCTCACTTATGCCAAAATTTGTTTGGTTGATATATTCGCTGATATATTGGTTGATAAAAACTTTTGATTGATATATTCCAATTCATATGTTTTGCTTTAATTTATATATTCTTTGGAATACGTTCTAAAATGTAAGCAAAAGAACCTTTTCCATTTACGATTTTTTTTTTTTTTTGAATCAATTCTCATTTTCCCGCTGGGTTGTTGACTTTTATATATGATGCTCAAAAAGAGTTTGAAAATAGAGCTTTTGTCTCACAGCGAATTTGACATATTGTTCTATCTCATATATTCGTCAACATTAGAGTGCAGATACATACAATATTGTTATATGAGCGAGAAAATATATAGAGGAAATTAAATTTCAAAATAAAAAATCTCAGGAGCGGTGCTTCCATTGTCAATAATTTTTATATGAAATTTTGTTGTTTGAATTTTTTGATTAAAATTTTGTTTGTTTAAATTTAATCATATTTCAGGCGTTCTTATAATTGTTTTATAATGGTGCGTACCTGTGATTTAGGAAAAACAAATATGATTTGTTTTCTTATATGTTTGGGGCAAACGTTTTCATAACAACCGCCCCTGTGACGGTTTGACTTTTTATTTTTTGTGTAGTAATTTTCATATGTTCAAATATACTAACACAAACAGCAACATCTTATGTTGTTATGGCTGTCTCTCTTCGATTTCAGAGTTGGAATACAGAAGTATTACATATACATATGTTCTACCTTATTGGCTTTGGGCACAACCTTTTTTGAGATGCACAGAGCTTTAATGAGAAAATTTTTTCTCTCTGAGAATAAGAATAAAGAAATTGTATGGTTATTCTCTTTGAATTTTAATTAATTATTTAAACAATGGTTATTTAATTTATATATCCCATGTCCCAACTGGGCACCATAGCTATCCTAGAGAAAAAGAATTTTTGAAATAGCGCCTGCCATTCTCAAGCTTTTCGCAGCCGAACATACGTGAGTCTTCTTTTATATAATAGTATAGAAGATAGAAGATATATTTTTAAGTTGTGACAACTGAATATTCGTTTGCGGCAAATACTTGGTGCATAGTTGGTGAATTTTTCAGTTGTTGTAAACGAAAAATTTCTTTGGGTGTGTGTAGGAAAAAGGGGTTATAAAAAGCAAAAACCTTCTAAGTTTCACAATGAAAACCTAAATTTACCAAACGATAAGATTGTAAGGGATTCATTGGTTGATATGGACTGGAAGATAATACGGAATGAAATTTATATTTGATTAAAAGCTTAAATTTACAATTTTTACGTTATTTTTTCCTATTTATTATTAATATTATATTAATAATAAATTAAAATAAATTAATATTATATTAAAAATATTATTTGAATATTATTTTGTTTACTTTTTGGAGTTTACTCCTTTAGAATCGATTTCATATATAGCCCATGGCATAAAATTTTATTTCACAATATTATCGGTGAAATTAATCTACAACCCAGTATGCACAAAAACGGATGCAGGATCCGTTTCGAACCCGTTGCGAGTCCGTCAGCGCGGAATTCGCTCGTTTATGCTTCGATGGACCCGATTCGAACCTGTAACAAATCCGCTTATAAAATAAAACAAAAACATTTTGTTAAAATGCAACCCGTTTCGCATAAAATATACGAAGCATGTCCGTTTCGAATTCGAAACACATCTGCATGGCACACTGGGAATCAGTGTTGCCAGAACTTTTTTGAAAAAAGCGCGAGATTTAAAAAAAATATCGCCCAAAATCGCCCAATGAAAAAAAAAACCGCCAAAAATCGCCATTTTTCTAAGAAATTTATTATATTAGAAAAAACAAAACAAATTATATACATTTTTTTTTTTCAAATAATATTGAGATCTGTTAATAGTATTAGATATTCTTATTTTCATATTTTTGAGATCTATAAAAAATAATAAAAAAGCTAGTTCATTTTATACGAGAATTTTGATCGTTAAAGAACATTTTTTAGAGACTATAACTTTTTAGAATTTTTCAATATGCAACTTTAAAAAAAAAACTTTTTGCAAAAAACGTAGTTCCTTCAGCCATATTAGACTCTTCCTCCGTTTCGTCAATTCTCGAAGTTTTGTTTAGTTCATACATTGATTTAGTTTATACAAGATTAATACCAACTTACAAATATTGTCAAACATTTTTCCGCCTACGGCTGTCTTAATTTTGTATACCGATTACCAAAATTCTTCACTTTCAGATGGCACTTTGTTTTTGAAAACATTGCTCCATGGAAATGTCAACAAAGATTCGTATTCATATTTCTTCTGCACGTCGCTCTTCAAGAGATAGATAATGAAGAGGGAGTTCACGGAAAGAAGGTCTTATATAGTTTAAACATCTTTCAGGACATAAAATAAAAGCATTTTCAAAAATTTCTAACAGACTAGGTAATCGTTTTAACAATTCCTTGATTAAAACTATAATGAAATTCTGGCATTTGGATAGTATGTCTATCATAACAATATCATCACTTAATTTGTGAATTTCTTCATGGGACTGATAATGAAATGTAAGGTCATTAATTCTTTTATAATTGCTTTTATCCGCTAAAATTTTATTTAAGCTGAATGTAGCTAAATTATCAAAATTGAAATTTTTGACAATGTCTTCTTTTATAATTTTTGAAACTAGTCTTTGAATAAATGTTGTGATTTCAACGTAAGCTTAAAAAAAGTCAACTTTTTCTCGTTGAAAATATGAATTAAGTGAGTTGATGTTTTGAAGAAACGGTCTCAAAAAAATAAGTATTTCGATATAAATAAATTATCGATAAGGGTTTGTGAGCTGTGTTCAGTCGCATTGTAAACAGAGTGTTCCAAACACTTAAAACAATTGGTATTTTCTTTAATTGAAATTTTAAACACATTAGATGAGTTTATGAAAAAAGGTAGTTTTTACAAAAATCGCCCAAAAAATCGCCAGGCGATTTCCTAAAAATTTAAGCGCAAAAACAAGAAAAAAAGCGCCCAATTGGCGATAAATCGCCCAATCTGGCAACGGTGCTGGGAATGATCTTTCGACGGAAGGAAACAACAACAATGCTATGCACATTTTGGTGAGAGAATTAAGAGCGTAGATTTATAGAAAGTGTGAGAGCGAGAGAATAGTTTAAAGTAAAGCAAGTGTTGCATATTGTGCACAGTGTTGCCAGAATGGCAGTTTTGCCTGCAAATGGCAGTTTTTTAACTCTGAGCAGGTTGGCAATTATGGTTCAGTTACTTTTTTAAAGCAGACCTGCTGTAAACTTTAGGCTGCAAGCACTGTGGATCCTGGAAGGAAAATAAGTACTTGAAAGGTTGGATTAGTGCGACAAATAGAAATTCCAGCCCTCTCAAAAAAAAAAAACCAATTATTATTGTTCAAGCGTTGACGTATCAAAAACTATGATACAAAAATGTAATTGTGATATGTAATAATCTATACTATTATATAAAAGAAGACTCACGTATGTTCGGCTGCGAAAAGCTTGAGAATGGCAGGCGCTATTTCAAAAATTCTTTTTCTCTAGGATAGCTATGGTGCCCAGTTGGGACATGGGATATATAAATTAAATAACCATTGTTTAAATAATTAATTAAAATTCAAAGAGAATAACCATACAATTTCTTTATTCTTATTCTCAGAGAGAAAAAATTTTCTCATTAAAGCTCTGTGCATCTCAAAAAAGGTTGTGCCCAAAGCCAATAAGGTAGAACATATGTATATGTAATACTTCTGTATTCCAACTCTGAAATCGAAGAGAGACAGCCATAACAACATAAGATGTTGCTGTTTGTGTTAGTATATTTGAACATATGAAAATTACTACACAAAAAATAAAAAGTCAAACCGTCACAGGGGCGGTTGTTATGAAAACGTTTGCCCCAAACATATAAGAAAACAAATCATATTTGTTTTTCCTAAATCACAGGTACGCACCATTATAAAACAATTATAAGAACGCCTGAAATATGATTAAATTTAAACAAACAAAATTTTAATCAAAAAATTCAAACAACAAAATTTCATATAAAAATTATTGACAATGGAAGCACCGCTCCTGAGTTTTTTTATTTTGAAATTTAATTTCCTCTATATGTATATTTTCTCGCTCATATAACAATATTGTATGTATCTGCACTCTAATGTTGACGAATATATGAGATAGAACAATATGTCAAATTCGCTGTGAGACAAAAGCTCTATTTTCAAACTCTTTTTGAGCATCATATATAAAAGTCAACAACCCAGCGGGAAAATGAGAATTGATTCAAAAAAAAAAAAAAATCGTAAATGGAAAAGGTTCTTTTGCTTACATTTTAGAACGTATTCCAAAGAATATATAAATTAAAGCAAAACATATGAATTGGAATATATCAATCAAAAGTTTTTATCAACCAATATATCAGCGAATATATCAACCAAACAAATTTTGGCATAAGTGAGAAAAGCAACAGTCTGTTTTGATTTGTTTTCTCATTTCCGAAAATGAATACTTTTTATTTAAAAGAATGCATTTAAAAAGTGAATAAAAGAATCGATTTCTGTAGCTATTCATATGGAAGCGAGAAAAGAATGTACTACTATTTGTAGGACGTCAGCGTCCCACCGGCAAAATGAAAATGGATTCTAGAAACAAAAATCGTAAATAGAATGAATTCTATTTCTAACATTTTAGAATGTATTCCAAAGAATATATACATTTATAGCAAAACCTATGAATTGGAATCTATCAAGCAAAAGTTTACTGTTTCGTTTTTATTCCAGCCATAATCGATTACGACCCATGTTTTTAGGTTCCTTGCTTGCTTTTTTGATAAGTGAAAAACAAACTGATTCTAAAACAAATTCTGGTATAAGTGAGAAAAGCATCAGTCTGTTTTGATTTGTTTTCTTATTTCCGAAAGTTAATACATTTTATTTAAAACTAGCATATCCGTTCCCAACGTTGCTTGGGAGTATAAATATGATATAAAAACAGATTTTCAAATCTCTACCATATATTCATGTCTTATGGTAACACTAAAGCAGAAATTAACTGAGTGCAACTACCCACTCAAGAGACCAGCGCGGTGAGTTGTAGAATCTCACCTCTCTCTCTCTCTACAAAGAGCGTAAGCTATTGTTTGCTGTTATTTTGTGCTGCTTATACAATGGCAGCATGGATTAAAATGCATGAATTCTTAAATAATTAAATAAAAAGATTTACCAAAAACGTAGTACCCAGTAGCAGGGTCGCTTATTATAGCAATTGAATAGTGAACGAATTATTAAAATCGGTTCAGCGGTTACCCCGTGATTCAACGATAAAAATCCGAGAGAACCCTTTTATATAATAGTATAGATAATCATGTATGTAATATTTTCTATATTGGCAGTACACTGTACTGTGAATGTACCCGAAATTGTGGCGTCCGTGGCGTAGTTGGTTAAAAGTCCGTGGCCTCTATGTCAACGAACCTGGAGACTCGGGTTCTAATCCTAGCAGCGACAAAAAATTATTTGAATTAAAATGATTTTTCTGTACGGCCGCCACCTCTCTGCAGATAATGGCAAACCTCAGAGAGTAATCAAAATGCCATGTAAAGCTAATCGAGAATAAGAAAATTCCGTTCATCGCCGTTCGGAGTCGGCGTTAAACCTGTAGGTCCGGTTCTCGGTCAATTGTGTACAAACTTAATAACACGCACAACACAATTGATCATAAGAAGCTAGGTCAAAGTCCTTTCAATGGCTAAAATGACCAGTTATTTATTTATTTTTTAATGTACTCGAAATTTAATTTTATAACAAAAAAACTCAGGAGCGGTGCTTTCATTGTCAAAAATTTCATTTAAAATTTCTGTTGTTTCAATTTTTATGGTTTAAATTTTGTTTGCTTGAATTTTTATTTTTAAAGTTTTATCATATTTCACGCGTTGGTCTTATAATTGTTTTATAATGGTGCGTACCTATGATTTATGCAAAACCAATATGTATGCTTTGTTTTGTTTTATATTTGGGTAGACATTTTTCTTAGCAACCGCCCCGTTGACGTATAGTAGTAGTATATTCAAATATACTAATACAAACAACAAAATCTTATGTAGGCTATCTCTCTTTGATTTCGTAGTTGAAACTCATTCAAAATTTAGTTTGCTGCCAATATTGAAGTATTACATACATGGTTTAATAAATAAGGTTGTCGCATGGGTGAGAGCGAGTTCCAATAAATGTCGAATCGAAGTTGACAACTCATACAAAATCTGAATGCGTAAATTGATAACATGCAAAGCCGATGAAGTTGTTGTTGTAGCTTTTAATTGATTTTGACAATTATGTGTACTGAGGATAGAGTACGATCAGCCACGAGACAACCTAATTTATTCAACCATGATTACATATATGAAAATAATCTATTTAAGTGAAAAAAAACGATTCTGTAGCGATTCCACTTGAAGCGAGAAAAGAATGTACTATTCTTTGTAGGACATCAGCATGTTAAAAATAATCAATTCTAGAATCTATACTGGAGAAGAGAATTCATTCTTTTTTTATATAAAATTGCATCTTTTTCCCGATGGGGTGTTAAAAATAATCAATTCCAGAATCTATATTGGAGAAGAGAATTGATTCTTTCTTCCCGGTGGGAAGGTCCACAAAAAAGAAAAAAAAAGACAGCAACATGTATTGAGTGCGGTACCAATGCTGCCACCTTTTTGAATGTAAAAATACTGCCACTTTTATAAAAGCATCGACAAAAATTCCGTGTCGATGTTTTGTTGAAATGTTTTGATGAAATTTATCAGCTTAAACGAAAGATATATTTTATTTTAAAATAACAATTCTCTAAGGCCGTCATATATTTTTCTTACCTCTGAGCTGATATTTTTACGTATAAACGAGATTTTTATATATAGGGTATTTACAGATCCCTTTTAAAGTTGATATATAGTAACTTTAAAACGATACTTCAATCAAATTGTGAGAACCCCTACACGTAGTTCATTCTAAAATTGACACGCCTTTTGAAAAGAGAAGCTTTCTTTAATTTATTGATTTTTCAATAAAATAAAAATAACAAGAGAAGCTTTCTTTGATTTATTGATTGTTCAATAAAATAAAAATACCTTTCAGAAATGCCAGTTTGCTACGAAAAACAAACATATTGGAAAGCAAGGCAATTTTACCAGTTTGTGTTATCTCTTTTTTACATGCAAAACAAAATCAAAAATAGTTATCACATGGCAAAATGTTTTAGAGTTAACAGACGGCGTAGTTAACACACCAGATAAAACAAAACTGTGAGTACCTGTGAGTGAGGTACAAAACTCTGAGTAATATAATAAATATGTTTTATTACATTAGTTAGCTGGTTACTTTATTCGGATGGAACTACTAATTCGCTCCAACACAAATATACAATTTTACCGAAATTCAAACGGCTGTATTCATAAAAAATTATGAGCCTCTTACAAAGCCTTCATTAGGCCTTCATAAGCCTTCAAAAAATCTAAAAAAAATTTAAAAACATTTTTCATGTTGAACGTTTCAACAGCTTTCAAAAGCTCTTTTAAATGCTTGATAAATAAGAGAATTTTAAAAGTGGTTGAAACCTTCAATTAACCCTCGATAAAGCATTTTAAAAATTTGTTTGTTCTCATTTAAGCACAAAAAATATTGTCAAAAATGTATCAAATTATTTCAAAATGTATCAAAAACAAACAAAATGTCAAAAAGTGTTTGAAAATGTTTGTTTATAAATTAGAGGATTTTTAAATATGGTTGAAATTAAATTTTTTTTTTTAAGGCTTATAACACACCTCTCATAAAGCAGTTTTTAAATTATTTGCTCTCATTTGAGCACAAATATTGTCAAAAATAATTAAAATTCTTCAAAATATTTCAAACATTTGGAAAATATGTCAAGAAAATTCAAAATATATAAAAAATTTCCAAAAAAAGAAAATAAAAACAAGAAAATTTGTCAAAGATTTCAAAATATTCTAAAAAAAAAAAAAAAAATAATAAAATTACAATCATTTCAGTGCAGATGGCTTAGAAAAACTATTGATTTTTAAATATCAAAATGTTGACGAAATTGCGACAAATAAATAACTGAATTTATCTAATACACAAATAATTTTTTACACTCTTCCCACTTCAATACGGCTGTTAAATTTTAATATTTTCAATGACATTTAATATTTTTATCGCCGGCGAAGCAGCGGGTATTTGCTAGTATATATATAAATCGCAAGCTATTTCGGTCATTATTATTTATTATATTAATAATCTTTCTCATTATGTCCGTCCGTCTTCTTATGGATTCCACCTCTGTTGCTACCTTCGTCCGCGTATTAAGCAAACTACCAATTTCCTTATATAGTAACAATTTGTCCAAAAAGTAACTCTGAACTATAAGCGTTATGTTTATACAACGAAGGGAAAAATAAACAAAATTTTCAGTTGGGAAAAACGAAGTTTTCAATTTCTGCAATTTAAAAATCACTCGCGTTTATGACAAACGAAATTCATTTCCTGCAACTAAATGACTCGTTTCTCACAACTGAAAATTTTGTTTATTTTTCGTTCAACGTTTATGACAACTGTTGAAACGTTTGCAATAAACGATTTCAAGCACGACAAACGAAGTTCTTTTTTTCTTTGCGTGCACGTTTCTTTTTCAATTTCACTGTCTGTTTCTCCAGATAACTATATTTGCAGATCAATAGTTTGCTCAGAAAAAGCATCGGAATCGCTTTCACTATATGAAACCAGGGGAAACTAAAGCAAAAATTTGTTTATAACACTAAAAAATGCAAACTAATATATGATATTCAAAATTTGTTATAAATTTCCAGAAACCCGTACCTCTGATTGGCGCGACGTCATAATGTAGCTAAATAAAATACGGCGAATTTTAACTTAAGCGCCTCTTTGCCGTCACAAAAAATGTAAACAAACTAGCGATGCACACTTACAACAAAATTGCTTTTGCTATAAGTTTGAAGATGCATACGATCGTTATTTATCGATTCTTATAAAAAAACGAAAATCGAAAACTATGGACCTTACGTTTTTTTTGCGGATATGGCTCGATACATGCTCTTTGATTGCGTTTCTTAAACGTTGACTATGTCAGCTGCCCGAATTTCTATTAATATAGTTGCATTGAGCAAGGTCGTACTGTAGTTGATTTTATCTACACACAAACATTTTGACTCTACACTAATATTTCGGGCGTAGAATTATATGCTTATATAAGAATCATGAACATTTTTTTACTCGTTGTTCAAGCTTGAAAGGTTTGTATCTGAACTATAGAAAATCTCTACAAAAATTAAGAACTCCTATGGATTTGCAAAAAAACGTGCTGCAAAGGCAGCATATGGAGCATGTCTTTGATATTCATATCAAAAACATCAACCTTAAACAAAAAGGCAAACAAAAATCATAGCTAAATTTTACGTAATCTCTAAACGCAAATTTTGGCATTAAAGCATTGAATAATTACAAATAGCAGGTGACACCGCCGACAGCGAAGCGACATAAGAGCTATGTGGCAGAAATTTCTACTGCATATTTTTATTCAATTCAAGAACCAAAATTTGTGTCTCTATTTATTTTCAATAAATTTCCCTTTAGTTTTTTATCCCCCACGTTTAAAAACAGTAAAAGGGGTATATTAATTTTTTACCCCTTAAATTTAAAGGGGTAACGCCCATAAGGAGGCGTGGTAGGTATATAAAAGTATATATTATTGATCAGCATCACCACCCGAGTCGATTTAGCCATGTCCGTCTGTCCGTCTGTCTGTCTGTCTGTGATCACGATTACAGCCGTAATTTTCAAGCTATCATCACGAAATTCAATATTTAAGCTTGTATCTAAAAAATAAAATGTCAAGAAAATGAGCCAAATCAGATGAAATCCACGCCTACCTCCCATGCAAAGTGACTTTATCAAAACGGTCAATTCTCTTTAAATTCCATAAAAATTAATATATGGACGTGTAATTATGCATATGAACTGTGATATTTAATATGTACTCTGTGCATGAATTTCAACCAAATCGAGTGAAAACCACGCCCACCTTCCATACAAAGTGACTTTATCAAAAAACAAAAACGAATATTTTCTGTTAAAACTATGACGAAAATATTTTTACAAACATTTTATTGGCTGCTTAAGATTTTTAATTTACTTTGGTTCGGCCGTGGGGGTATTTTAACTTCGGCCCAGTCGAAGATCATTTCTTACTAGTTTCTTATTAGTTTTGTTTTTGGAATAGAGATTTTATGATTGCACAGTTATTCTATGAAGGAATTGGTTTTGTATCAATTTGCAATTATCAGTTTATTGAACATTTTGCTTACTTTCTCTCTGTATGCGATTGGTTAATGGTGTGTGAAAGTTTAGCAATTTTTAAAGATTTTTGAATAAAATGAAATTTTGTGACTATTTTGGTTGTGAAAATAAAAAACAATATGGCATTCCAAGATTTGCCATGCCACAAGACAATAGACGTGAAGAATGGATCAAAAACTCGTGAAATAGTTTTAGTAGTATATTAATAGAAAATGAAAAATTTTCTATATGTGCTGATCCCTTTAAAAAAAGCACGTTAATATAAGTAGCATAAGATCAAGGCATCCATCGAGTGCTGTTCCGAATCCATATAGTGAAGTAAATAAGTGTAATAAAAATAAAAAAAGGTGTGTGCCTATGACCACACGATAGAAGTGATAACTTTTCATTTTCCAATTCTAAAAGATGTATCTATGTACATAACTAATAACTTTTATGTTATATAAAATAGTACAGACTCGATAATCTCAACCCTTGATACACGCAATTCCTCGATTTTTGCAAAAGTACGTGCAACTTACATATGTAAAAAAGTTACCTCAATAACTGCAACTGACTACGCTTTAAATTTTAATATGTTTGTTTTTTTCTTTCTAGATTTATTCGAGAAAAGTTCTTAGCACGATTAAAGGTGCACAGGTCGACATTCACGAAAAAAAACAAGATGCAGTTCTATAAGACGCATGGGCCACTCAGCCCATGTCACAATCGATCTTTTGCGCACCAAATTCCCAAATCGTGTTTTCAGTCGTATTGAAAATGTCAATTGGCCACCTCGGAGCTGCGAATTTACGCCTCTGGGGTTTTTTTTTTGGGGAACCGTGAAGGACCGATGTTATGCCAACAATCCAGAAACGATTCAAGCACTAAAAAAATTGATTTTTTTCCATGTATTACAGCATGGAAAAAATTTAATTTTGTTCATTTTATAAAAAAAAACTCATAAAAAAACTTTTATTTGACCCACCCTGTATGTACGTACAAACTATAAAAAGCACAAACCTACACACGCATGATAAAAATGTTGACACAACCCAGCGGTCCGAAATGGTAGCAGCTCTTATAGAATCACAATCGAAGCGCTTCATCACTGTTGCTGGTCCAGCAGGAAAGAAGCACACTCTTCGAATATTTATTTTCTTTGCGTTTCTCTCGAAGCAAACAAGCACAGAGACCAACTTTTGATCTTTTCTCCATTGTTGTTTAGTGCATGCCTATTTGTTGTTCAGTTGCGATTCAGTTTTCAAAGTCAGAAGTCATATGGCACGATAAGCGGTAATAGCTTAAACAAAAAAAGCTCAAGCCTGTGTTAGATAACACGGGCGCATAGGTCAGACGTAGAATACGTTAGTCATTAACAGCCTTATTCAATCGATTTCCTTAAACAACCTTCAAACGCTTGTTTAGTTACGCACTGTTTAAGGCTTTACGCAGCTTCTATGCAACCTTGCTAACATTGTTATTCATAAACATTTTTTCATTTTCTGCTTAAGCCCAGTATGCTGTAGAAGCGGAAAGAAACTTTCCATATGGAATGCATTGAGTTTTTGACAGCGAAAAGGCAGCGGAATTTTTTTTTCGCTACTTAGCATGGTATAATAATACAAGGTAGTATTGACAGTTGCTTGGGAAACGAGCATCTGTCAAAAAAAAAAGTCAAGAAAGAGAGCGTTCAATTATTCCTTATGTTTTCGCCATTGTTTCTGTTTCAGCGCTTGCAAATAACCAAACATTTTCTTATAAAATATTGCCTATTTTATTTAATCAATAGTGAGTTATTATTACTAGAACGAAAATAATTTGTAAATTTAATGTTATTAAGTGCAAACATAAAAAAAAAGGTTGAAAACGTTTAAGTGCAGCAACCTCAGCAGCTGCAGATGCATGTGGACGAAATTGAAGAAGTTTTCAATTAAAACTAAAACACCACGGCTGGAAAACGTTAAACACATATCAAACATAATTTTTTCACAACTTTCACTATTATAGTTGTGTATTTAACGCACATATTTTGCGGAATTTATTTATTTTTACATTCGTTTAATTCTTGTTGCACGAACAACTGCTTTTGACAGATGGTCGTTTCCTTGTTGCTGAGAAAATGTATACTTGTCAATGCTACCTGTATAATTGTATCATGGCTACTTAGTACGCTGTAGAGGTGAAAAATTTGTTCAATGCTAGCAAGTACAACAACCATTCGGAGAGTTGAAATGTCAAACTTTCGCTGTCGATTATATGTCCGGGCATTTAATTGGCACCAGAATTTTGGCATTTCAATAAGAAAACAGTTCGACCTCGCTTTACGCAACACTCGATAATCGCAATACTCAAAAATTTACATTGTTGACTCAGTAAACGCAACTTAAAAAAAAAATGCACAATTATCGCAACTTCCATTTGCGTACACTTCCATAAACTTTTATATTATTTACTTTGAGTTCTTCTTTTCTTGTAAAATACATTTTTGATGTACGAAAAATCTCTTAAAACAATATTTAAGGAAACAAAGTGCATATCTTAATACATAAAACCACAATATCTAGGATTCAGAGCCATAAAGCTTTATGTTTAGAAGTTTAATTGCGTTTCTTCAACATTAACTACGTCAACTGGCCGAATTTCTATTAGTTGCATTGAGCTACAGTACGACTGTAGTTGCTTTTTTCTCCACACAAACATTTTTGACTCTACACTAATATTTCGGGTGTAGAATTATATGCCAAGAAATTTTCGTTTCTACAGCATACTAGCAAAGATCATATAATAAACCAATTTAGGAACGAAATTTGAGCCAAATCGGAGATGGTCAGTGCTACTGATAGGTCACCTCAATCGGAAATGGGCGACATATGTTATATATTACCTTTTTATAATGTGCGTAGGGTATTTCAATACAAATCATGCCTACATTTTTGTTTTTTTACGCAAGACAATTTAGCTACAATTCGTTTGCAGATACATCGTTTGTTGAGATCTTTCGTATACTAAACAATTTCATGTGCTCTCTATGCTTCTCAATATTATACTCACAATGTCGCTTGCTTGTTCTCCCGCTCTCATAAGCTTTAAGTCGTTCGCTCACTGACTCTCACAAAGCTTTAAAGTGGATTTATGATAAATCCACATTCGATTTTGACTGTGTTGCTGATTTGTATGGCCGTGGCGCATCTTTATATTATATGATCTTTGATACTAGGCTTTATGATTGTAAGGTTTGTGTCTGAACTATAGAAAATCTCTTCAAAAATTAAGAATTGCTATGGATTTACAATGGCCGCCGCATAAAAAAATGCTGCAAAGGGCGCATATGGAGCATGTCTTTGATATTAAAAAAAAAGACAAACAAAAATCATGGTTGTATTTATCATGGTTGTCGTTCGCTACTTGGTCATTATACTTCTTCTCTTTCTCACACTGGTTCTGTGATGAACACACAGATAATCGTACTGCTCTTACACATGATGTTATAATACATAAAATACAAAGCATATGAAAATTAATACAAAATTTAAAAGAGTTAAATTTTGATTTACTTATAGAATCAAAAAAATTATATGTAGCAATATGATTATTTAAATACAAATCAAAAGAAGACATATTAAATATGTTACGACCATACTTGAATTTTCTTCAATGCATGCATAAAGTATTAAAAACTTATAATAGCTGCGTTCGATTCGCCAGCCTATACTCAACTCATGTCGCTTATTTCAAAATTTATATGGGAAAACAACAACAAAGTCTACAGCTAGTTGAGTATAGAGTAGGTCAATTATCAGTTGAGTTGAGTAAAGTTCCGTTGCCAGTTTCTTATTTTTTAGTTGGTTTGTGTACGGAATAAGGTAAAAGTAATAGATTATGTCAAAATGTAATGTGAGTACAAAAACAAAATAAAATTATTGGCAGACTTTATGTGGTCTGTAAAAACAAAAGTGTTGCCAACTATGCAGTAATTAACAGCTAAGTGAGTTGCCGTTTTTTTCGTAGTTGAGTTGAGCACTGGCGAATCGAACGCAGCTAATGAAAGTGACAAACATTTTCTCAAAATTTTGTGCTCCAGATTAACACCCCCGTATAACGTATTCTACGTTAAAAAAAAACATTGCATTCTATTTGTGAGCTTTTTATGATGTGTCATTCTTTGTTTCTGCAAAATTGGAGTCAAATTTGGTAGACAATAACATATAAAAAATGTTTATTTGGGTTTAACAATGTTGAAGATGTCGTTTATTTTTTAATATATCATGAATTCCATGTCACGCACTGTTACAGCTTGCGAATAATTGCAACTGATTAACTTAAGAAGAAATTTTTGCGAAAACTGGTTTGCAATTTTTATTAATTAATTTTACGGTTTATTTAAGATTTGTAAAGGTTTTATGAATCCACTTATGTATTTCGGTGTTATTAAGCAAAATGTAGCGTACGCACGTGCTACAAAATTTTCCCTTTAAAAATTTGATGTCACCTTCTATCTGAAATTTCTGCGAATTGACTACAGATAGAATTTTCATATTTTTTTACAGCAATAAGAGGTTATCCTAGATTATATTAGTAGTTAAGTTATTTGAGAAAAAAAAATTATAAAACAATTTTTTCAACTTTAAACACCGTCACGCACATGTTACATTCGTCACGCACAATTACACCGTACGTTCATATTACTGTTACCTTCGACCATATTAACTAAAAACTGATATACAAAACAAAAGGATTAAAAATTACTTATTTTCTTTTTTTTAATCTCTATTATGTCATGATTAGATAAATTTAAGAAAAAAATTTGAAAATCAATTATTTTAATCGATAAAAACAATTCTATTCTATTCGATCCAAAAGTCGATGCTCTCAATCACTAGAATTGAAGGAGCTGGAACTTTGGGGACTCTTAAAATTCTTCAACAGATTCCATGTGGACCTATTGAGGTGTATTCTCATTTCTTATGCAAAGAAATTCGCCTGGCCTTTGAGAGAGTACCCGTAAAGGCTGCACCCGTACATCACCAAGTTCATTTATGAACGACACCGTAGTGTGTAAAAACTACATTGTTGTATAGAAAAAAGTGTAACATGTGCGAAACGCGTGGAATTTTTTTCAATGGAAATAGTAAAAAAAATGTTTTTCAATCTGGTTTGCCATCTCAATATCCACACATAACAGCATTTTCCGCAAAAAAATTCTCATATTAGAGTCTGCATTGAAACATATATCAATATTGTCACGCACATGCTACATATTTTCTTAATTTATTTAACTGCTCTTACCACGGTATGTCGTTGATAATTATTTATTCATATATATGTATGATTATTAGGAAAATATTAAAAAATTTTAAGCAAATGTTTTTTTTTTAATTGTTGTAATAAACAGCGCACGCCCTCACGGCAAATATCAAAATAAAACTGCAAAATTTTCGCTCAATTTATTCACCACGCGAAAGTAAAAAAAAACACAGAAAAATTACCGTTATCTTGAAAAATTGAACTTAAAATGTGTTGTCCGAATTCGAAAGAATATATTCTATATAGTTTCTCTTCTCTCTTTACAATTTGATTTTTGACCTATGAGGTTGACTTTTTCGTGGAATTCGTGATATATGAATGTAGTATATGTTCTCAATAATGAAATAAAATATTAATGTAGTTTATTGCCGCATACAAAGTTTTGAAAAGTGTCTCGTATAACACGCCCCGTTTTCAAATTAACACGATTGGGTTGTGTTCTTGTAATATTTTGTTTTTTATATTGTTGCAGAAATTGATCAGCTTGAGTTAATAATTTCTTGGTACCTTCTCTATCAATAATAATATTATGCAGTATGCAAATACTTTTAATTATAACATCTGCAAAAGTCGGGTTCACTTCAATAGGCTTCCATAATACTCGCCATTTTGCATTTATTATGCCAAATGCACATTCAATGCACTTTCTGGCTCGAGAAAGTCTAGAATTGAAATATTCTTTCTGAGCAGTGCAATCCTTTCTGGCATATGGTCGCATTAAATTTTCCAATAAAGGATATGCTTCGTCAGCTACAAATACATGCGGCATTGCAATGTTTGTTCCTGGCAAATTTTTGTGCGGTGGAAGGCCTAAGCATTGCAATTTCAGAAGTTGGAATAGCTGGGAGGAAGCAAATGTTCCTCCGTCGCTTTGTTTGCCATATCCACCGACTTCAATAGCCACAAATTTGCAGTTAGCATCTGCGACTCCTTGCAAAACTATTGAAAAGTACTTTATATAGTTATAGTACATAGACCCAAAAATTGCAGGACACTTTATGCGTATATGTTTGCCATCAATGGCACCTATGCAATTCGGAAAATTCCATAATTTCCAATACTCATCAGCAATGGATTCAAACATTGATTGTGTGGGTTGCGGCATGTGGTGGGAATGTAATTCGTTCCAGAGGGCTTCGCATGTCGATTTTACTATGATTCGAACTGTCGATTTACCCATCCTGTATGTAAAGCCTAAGGTGGCAAAAGATGAACCTGTAGCGAGGTATCTGAATAAAAAATACAAGAAACATTTTAAGATCCATAGCGAGAACAAAAATTTGAAAAATCGATAACCCGATAACTAGTTGAGTTATCGATTTTTTGTTCGGCTAGAAATTTTGTGTTTTTTTTTTTTTTAATAAAGCAACAATATTCAAATTATTTTTCCTACCTTAGTGTGACAATAAGTTGTTCACATGGCAAAATAGGCATTAGAGTGTCCCTTATTTTGCGATTTTTGGAAATGTCAAGGGGCTGAAAGGTTTTTTTATGCGTTTTTATATTCTAAGAACGAAACTAAAAAAAATTTTTTTTTACGATAACGTTTACCCGTGCCAATCGGGCCCGAAAGTTTCGAAAAAATGCCCATATTAGACCATATTTGCACAAATTAAAAAAAAATCTTTTCTTTGCTTTTTATAAATGTTTTACATTTTTTGGAACACATACATAAGAAATATGATATCTACAAAGTTTTTTTATGGTGGGCGTGATTACCGCCCCTGCTGCGTCGAAATTTCTCCCGCAGCCTTTTCCCACGTTTTCATGAAATTAGTGCAATTTAGGTATTAATATCAACAATAAATAAATACATTTTTATTATGCTAAAAGTTTGATTACATTTCATTAAATTCACATTATGTACTTACAAAAATTAACAATAAATTAAAAAACTAGTATTTTAACCTGCGGCGGGCGCGCAACAAGCTACATAATACCTACAAGCAGTCTTATTGCGGCTTTTCAACCGAAATCATAGTTTTTTTTTATAAATAAAAAATATCAAAAACCAAAAATGTATGCCCCTGGAGGGTTAAACTATAATAAGAAATACAAATTAATTAAAAAAGACAGAGCCTTATTTGGAGCTTTTATGCCATTCATTATTATCGGAATCCGTCAAGTCTGTATTTTTGTAGTTCTACTATACATCAAAGTCTGGTTTGAAGCTACTAATAGCATAAAAGCTCCAAATCAGGATCTGTCTTTTTTAAAAGATTTGGTCGCATACAAGACAATTACCAAAAAATATCCATTGCTGCAAGTCAAAAATTTGGTCGGCATCTTTGGTACCTTGGCGAAGAACTTGTAGCACTCGCTTTTTTCGATGATGCAGTTTCTATTCAGAGAAAACGCAGTATGGTGACAGCATTGCAAGCTCAGAAGTTTCCATGTAATCATACAATCGCAAACCCAAATTCTTTAAATGAATGGACAAAAAAGACTTAGATTGTTTTGCATCTTGTCGAACAACAAATCTATTTCGTAGGTTTAGTTTGACATGCAATTTTTTAAAATATGATTCTGACGAATGGGAAAAAGATGAAGAATACCAGAGAGTAAAAAATTATTTTAAAGATCTTTGTATTGTAAATGATGTTGCGGAGCGTGGGGTACAACCTGCTCAAGAATTTCTCGAGCTTACAAAATCAGAAGCGCAGCTACAAAACCTACTTATTGTGGCCCAAAATACTCGAAAAATATACTCGAACTGTAAAAAAAAAAAATACATGCTCTTAAATAAACTTATAATCCATTTGTATTTCTTATTATAATTTAACCCTCCAGGGGCATACATTTTTGGTTTTTGATATTTTTTATTTATAAAAAAAAACTATGATTTCGGTTGAAAAGCCGCAATAAGACTGCTTGTAGGTAAAGAGTGATTTTTTAAGTGCCTGATAACTTTTTTTTTAAAAAAAACGCATAAAATTTGCAAAATCTCATCGGTTCTTTATTTGAAACGTTAGATTGGTCCATGACATTTACTTTTTGAAGATAATTTCATTTAAATGTTGACCGCGGCTGCGTCTTAGGTGGTCCATTCGGAAAGTCCAATTTTGGGCAACTTTTTCGAGCATTTCGGCCGGAATAGCCCGAATTTCTTCGGAAATGTTGTCTTCCAAAGCTGGAATAGTTGCTGGCTTATTTCTGTAGACTTTAGACTTGACGTAGCCCCACAAAAAATAGTCTAAAGGCGTCAAATCGCATGATCTTGGTGGCCAACTTACCGGTCCATTTCTTGAGATTAATTGTTCTCCGAAGTTTTCCCTCAAAATGGCCATAGAATCGCGAGATGTGTGGCATGTAGCGCCATCTTGTTGAAACCACATGTCAACCAAGTTCAGTTCTTCCATTTTTGGCAACAAAAAGTTTGTTAGCATCGAACGATAGCGATCACCATTCACCGTAACGTTGCGTCCAACAGCATCTTTGAAAAAATACGGTCCAATGATTCCACCAGCGTACAAACCACACCAAACAGTGCATTTTTCGGGATGCATGGCCAGTTCTTGAACGGCTTCTGGTTGCTCTTCACTCCAAATGCGGCAATTTTGCTTATTTACGTAGCCATTCAACCAGAAATGAGCCTCATCGCTGAACAAAATTTGTCGATAAAACACATTTCGAACCGAACACTGATTTTGGTAATAAAATTCAATGATTTGCAAGCGTTGCTCGTTAGTAAGTCTATTCATGATGAAATGTCAAAGCATACTGAGCATCTTTCTCTTTGACACCATGTCTGAAATCCCACGTGATCTGTCAAATACTAATGCATGAAAATCATAACCTCAAAAAAATCACCCTTTATTATGTAGCTTGTTGCGCGCCCGCCGCAGGTTAAAATACTAGTTTTTTAATTTATTGTTAATTTTTGTAAGTACATAATGTGAATTTAATGAAATGTAATCAAACTTTTAGCATAATAAAAATGTATTTATTTATTGTTGATATTAATACCTAAATTGCACTAATTTCATGAAAAAGTGGGAAAAGGCTGCGGGAGAAATTTCGACGCAGCAGGGGCGGTAATCACGCCCACCATAAAAAAACTTTGTAGATATTATATTTCTTATGTATGTGTTCCAAAAAATGTAAAACATTTATAAAAAGCAAAGAAAAGATTTTTTTTTTAATTTGTGCAAATATGGTCTAATATGGGCATTTTTTCGAAACTTTCGGGCCCGATTGGCACGGGTAAACGTTGTCGTAAAAAAAAATTTTTTTTAGTTTCGTTCTTAGAATATAAAAACGCATAAAAAAACCTTTCAGCCCCTTGACATTTCCAAAAATCGCAAAATAAGGGACACTCTAATAGGCATCTTTATAAAATTTGTCCAGGTTTTTGAAAGTTTATTTTCAACTCTAATTAAAATATAATCAAACGTGTCCATGGTCATCCTGGTGTATTGATAAAATTTATTTGGACATTTCCGTATTTGGGGATAAAGGTGAAGAAATTCACCATATCTTTCACGACACTCATTAATGGGGTGAATCCCAATAGATTTTCCATTATTTAAAACAATATTTCTTGCTACAGATGACATTAAAAACTCTTCATCGGACGAATCCATGTTGTTTCCAGAACGCAATACTTTAATAAATCAATAATAAAAAATGCCAAGACTTTTTCTAGAGCAAAACTAAAACGATGCGAAAGCAAATGTACTCGACTATCTTTCTTAAAATGAAGTCTCAAAATAAGTTCTGAGGAAACCAAAAACAAACAAAGAATTCTACTTATTCTGTCATATTTGGTTTGTGCTTTTTGGTATAGCTTTCGTCCATGCTGCTATTATGAAAATGCTTGCACCTGCGTATAAGTAGCAAGGCACTTCACATCCAAGAATGATAGAAAAATAGATTACGCATTGCGCAGCGCCGTTATGTTTTTTACTTTTCGTTTTGACACTTCTAGCCACGAACAAAGCATTTTTTACGATCATGACGTCACGCTAGACCAAGTTTGTTTCTTGAGTCTTTTGGCATTGTTTCATTTTTGTTCACATTCTGAACACGACTTGGCAGAAGCCATATCGTAAGCTCATATCGTAAGTCTATCGTGCCGTAGATGCGCAGATCGTTGAAAATTATGTTTACGATCTGCGCAATCTATTTTTCTATCATTCTTGCTTCACATCATTGTGAGTGAGAATTGCTTTTGTTGCGCATCATGGTATAATAATACAAGGTAGCATTGACAACTGCTTATTTTCTCTTCTACAAGAAAACATCTCCTGTCAAAAACAGCTTTTTGTGGAAATACTTCTGCAGCTGCTGTGGTTGTTGTTTTTTTCACTTCAACGCTTTCAACATTGTTTGTGTTTTCAATGGCGGATTGTGAGCGCTCTCTTTTTGAGAATATTTTTTGACAGAAGATGTTTTCCACAGCAACTGTCAATGCTACCTTGTATTATTATACCACGGTTGCGCATGAGCAAAGCCGTTGTTATGCAGACTTCAGGAGAGTTAAAAAAATAACATAAGCAAAGCATTTCGTAAAACAAAAGTAGCGTTTACGCATTTGTTTATGTGAGTGCAGGATTTTTTTCGACGCCAACAGAGATTTGTGTTTTTTATGTATGTAATTGTTATTGCATAAGCGTTTTGTTGACAAATTTGTGAGATCGAGAGCGAGTGCAAGTGTCAAGATTATTTACTCTTTCCTTTCTTTGTTTTTTCAAGAAGCAAATCAAAATTTGAGTGACATGAAATTAGTAGAATTAGCCGAGAAATTTCTTAGTTCCTGCGACATTTTAGTCAAGTTTGTAAGATAATGAGAGAAATTAATTTGTCAAAGAAAGCAAAAATTCTAGTTTGAAAATGGATATCGATGTAGAAACACTTATAAGTGAAGTTTGTTCGCGCCCAGCGTTGTGGGACCAAAAAAAATAAAAGTTATCATAACCGCGTAATTGTAGACAAATTATGGGAAAATATTGGAAAAATTATGAATATTCCAAGTAAGTTTATTTCGTATTATTTTGGCATTTTTTTTTTTTTCAATAAAAATGAAGTGGATTACACTAGCACTAGCTAATTAGTAGATTACTCTATGAGAAAGCAGTTTAGCTTTGGTGTCAACTAGACTTAATTAATCCTTTTGTGACCAACGGTACATGTATTTAACGCAAATATATCTTGAATATTTTACTTCATTAAAACTTACAAGAAAATCTTACAACTAAAACGCATTTGAAAAAAAAAAATTTCGTAAGGTGTCAGGTACCCTTAATTTTTGGCTCTTATTGTCTAACTAATGGGCCAAAATGTATATACAAAAATAAATTTTTAATTGGTTTAAACTAAAATAAATCAATAATTTATTTCTATAACTGTTCTTAGAAGAGCTTCTGAGAAAAAAATGGAAGTATCTCCGTGATCAATTTCGAGTTGAAATAAGAAAAATGCCAATATCAAAATCAGGTGACGGAGGAGATTCTGAGGAAGAAGTATCATGTTCTTGGCCGCACTATAAATCCCTACTTTTCCTCAAGCAACAGATTAAATGCCGCAAAGCAACAGGCAATCTAATTAAAACCGACAACGTTCAGCTTTTATGCAATGACGTAATGGAAGACAACGATAACACTTTGAACTCTTCATGTGTGGAAGATTGTATAACTCAAAGTGAAGTCATTTTTACTGAACAATTTTATAATTTCGAAGTCGCAACGAAAGCAGTTCCGCCAAAAAAAAAGCTTCTTAAAAAGATCGAACAGCGACAAAATTGTTGAACTGGAACAAAAAAAACTGGATATTTTGGAAAATAAAGCTAAATTGAGAAACAATAGAGATGATGATGAAGCATTTTTTGATAGCTTACTTCCCCATGTTAAAAACTTACAACCGGCAGACAAAATTTTATGCAGAATGGAGCTTCAAAGGACGATATATAAATTCGCTTACACTACTCCGTACAATCAATTACAACGAAGAGAACAATATGAAGAACCTACTCATTTTCGCGAATCATCGCAAACAGCAACAAGTTCAAGGTCGACATCATACGATCGGTCCCGCTATGCAATAATTTCTTTGCCTGTGACAGTAGTTGGGTCCGACGAAAGCCAATTGTACAGCATGTCAACGCCTAACTATAATTTGGAATCTACAAATTTGTCGCAAGACAACAATTCTTCTTCTTTTATAATGTAACATAATATTATGTACTAGCGATACCCGGCGTGCGTTGCTGCACCCGGCAAGTATATCTATATTATATATCTAATATATAAAATTCTTCTGTCACGGGGTGCGTGATCGAACTCCTCCGAAACGGCTCGACCGATTTTCGTGATCCTTAGCGAGGATATTAGTCAGGGGTGAGAATCGAACAACATCTATTTTTCATCCCCCTAAAATAAGGGGGCGTGGCACCTCCCATACAACCCAAATCTACGGTAGCGAATAGCTCTGAAGTTATAGGTCGCATAGCATCGGAATTCGGTGTTCTACCTCAATTTACAAGAGCCGTTCCACAGGTAAAATTTTATGGGCGTTGGACGTGGGGCGTGGCACTTTTTCAGCAGACCAAATTTTCGGTATAACTTTCGAGCTATAAGTCACACATTAATGCAACTCGGTTAGAACGTTCTATTTAGTTGTGTCTTTCGACTGGCAAAATTGAGCAAGTATAGGCCAAAGGGGTGTGGCACCGCCCATACAATTCAAATTTATGATATCGAATAGCTTTGGAACTAAATGCCGTATAATAATGAAATTCAGTACGGAGTTGCCACTTGGTGAAATATTTCTACTATAAAACTGGGATGGGCTTTGGAAAAGGGGGTGTGGCCCCGCCCATACACTTTAAATTTTTGATATCAGATAGCTTTGGAACAAAAAGTCGTATAACAACGAAATTCAGTATGGAATTACTATTGGGTGATATCCATCAACTAGAAAACTGAGACGTCATTGAACAAGGGGGTGTGGCTCCGCCCATACAAGCCAAATTTGCGATATCGAATAACTTTGGAATTATGGGTAGCATAGCCTCGAAATTTGGTTATCAATTTACACGAGTCGTTCCACTTAGAAATAGAGATAGCGATAGAGATAGAGATAGAGATAGAGATAGAGATAGAGATAGAGATAGAGATAGAGATAGAGAAAGAGATAGAGATAGAGATAGAGATAGAGATAGAGATAGGGATAGAGATAGAGATAGAGATAGAGATAGAGATAGAGATAGAGATATAGATATAGATAGAGATAGAGATAGAGATAGAGATAGAGATAGAGATAGAGATAGAGATAGAGATAGAGATAGAGATAGAGATAGAGATAGAGATAGAGATAGAGATAGAGATAGAGATAGAGATAGAGATAGAGATAGAGATAGAGATAGAGATAGAGATAGAGATAGAGATAGAGATAGAGATAGAGATAGAGATAGAGAAAGAGATAGAGATAGAGATAGAGATAGAGATAGAGATAGAGATAGAGATAGAGATAGAGATAGAGATAGAGATAGAGATAGAGATAAAGATAAAGATAGAGATAGAGATAGAGATAGAGATAGAGATAGAGATAGAGATAGAGATAGAGATAGAGATAGAGATAGAGATAGAGATAGAGATAGAGATAGAGATAGAGATAGAGATAGAGATAGAGATAGAGATAAAGATAGAGATATAGATAGAGATAGAGATAGAGATATAGATAGAGATAGATAGAGATTGAAATTGAGATTTAGATTGAGATTGAGACTGAGTTTGAGATTCAGATAGAGATAGAAATTATTTCCGCTACGACAGCAACGCGTCGGGTACCAGCTAGTCTATATATATAAAAAAGGAAATTATGTTTGTAAGGCCGCAATAGACTCCTAAACTACTCATCCGATTAGCATGAAAATTTGTGTACATAAGTTTTTTGGTACGGTGCGTGTTCGTGGGCTATCAATTTTGATCCACCTTGAACACCAGAGGGCGCTGTAGTACAAATTTTTTACAAAACTGCCTAAAACTCATAAACTGCTAATGCGATTAGAATGAAAAGTGGTATACAGTAGGTTTTAAGTACGTTGAGTGTTCTGCTGCTATCATTTTTGACCTATCTTGAACACCAGAGGGCGCTATAGTACAAATTTTTTACAAAACCACCTAAAACTCCCAAACCGCTAATGCGATTAGAATAAAAAATGGTATATAGTAGTTTTCAGGTACGATGAGTTTTTTAGCACTATCTTCTTTGACCCACCTTGGACACCAGATGGTGCTGTAGTACAAATTTTTTACAAAATCGCATATTTTTAGTTGTTTTCTTATGTAACATGTGCAAATATTTACAAAACATAAAATATTTCTTAAATTTAGTAAAACTAAAAAAATTTCCGTTATTTTGACACCAAAAACATGAACATATCTTGAAAACTGAAAAATTTTACTACAACGATATATTTAATGCAACATCGTTGCTCAAAAATGAGAAAAAAACAATCAGAAATTTAATTTTGTGACTTTCGATTCAAATATCTCCGCTGCTTTTTTATATATTGTGTTAATTTTTTTTTTGTCTTAAAGCTTCATCAAAATACTATGAAAACCTTATTGCAAAAATACCGTTAGTGGAGTAAATATATTTTAAATGTTTTTTTCAAAAAAGGTCTGAAATATTGGAGTTTTCCTCAAAAACAGACTGAAAAATTATTTTTGTTGTAAAAATAATTTAAACTCAAATTCACAAACTTTTAACTCTATTTAAAAGTTATAACATTTGTAAGTAAAAGTTGTTTCAATTTTACGCAAAAATTAAAAACCATTTTTGTGATTCAAAAAACAAAGCCTACCCCTTGATTTTTTTGAAGAAATTTTTTTTTTCCAATATTGTGGTTTTATATTTTTGAATAAATTTAAAAGCTAAAATAATAATTTATTAAAGAAAATTATCTCAGTATCTCTTACCAATCGAAAGTTATAGCCAATAATGTTTATCCAAAATATATATACAAAAAGCAAAACGCTGTCTGTGTGATGGCTGGAAACTTCACAAGTACTGAGCCGATAGAGCTGAAATTTTGGCAGTACATTTTTTTCAAGTACGAGATGGCTTAAATTTCTGTCACACCCCCTTTTACCGCCCACAAATCAATAAAAATGCTATATTTCCTACGGTTTTCGTCGATTTGGCTACATTTTGGCAATTTAGTCTGTATGCTTACTGTCGGCAAGTGTACTAAAACAGGGTAATGTCCATCTACTAGAAAACTGGGATGAGCATTATATAAGAGGGTGTGGCTGCGCCCATACAGTTAAAATTTGTATTATCGAATAGCTTTGAAAGTAAAAGTAGCAATACTTACATACAAACTCAAAATGGAGTTACTATTTGGTGATCTCCTGCTACTGGGAAACTGTAACGGGCAGTGGAAAATAACAGTGGTGTCAAACTATGAGTCTAAGAAAAGTTTTGAATACACCTATTATGTTCCCATATAGTTGCAGGGTGCAGCAACGCGCGCCGGCAAAAGCTAGTTTGAAATAATAAGTAAATTCAAAACTTTTATTAGTCCCTTAGTCTGACACCACGCTCATGTTCCACTGCCTGTTACAGTTTCCCAGTAGCAGAACATGACTCCCAGGTGACAATTCCATTATGAGTTTCAATGTCCTGTGATCTTAGCTTCCATAGTTATTCTGTATAGAGAATCGGGACACACCCCCTTTTCCAATGCACATATCAGTTTTCCAGTAAAAAGACTTTGGAAATTAGTAACTCCATGCTGAGTTTTATTGTCATGCGACGTTTAGTTCCAAAGCTTTTGAATATCAAAAATTTTACTTGTGTGGTCGAAGCCATAACCCCTTTTCCTATGCCCGTCCCAATTATCTTGTTTATTTATAAAAAACTTATTGAATCACACAATGTCAATTTTATAAAGTAAAAAGTCACCCGTTCCTTTTGTTCATTTATAAATTACAGGAAAACCACCGTCAAAACATGTGTAGAAAAGTTGCACGCAGCAAAACAAATAAAAATACGTCATACAAACATACATACATACATACATCAAGTCGGATTGAATCTCATTCTCATCAAAAAAATCCTCAACATGCTAAAGGTGCTCAATGAATCTCCTTTTAACAAAACTGTGTTAGATTAATTCTCCACATCAAAACCACTTTGAACATATTAGATTCTAATAATTCTAATTCTAATAATAATAATCTAATAATTAGAATGTACTTCGATCCAATCATGATACAATTATACAGGTAGGTTTGACAACAGGCTATTTTCTCACGAGATCCGTTCATGGATTGTCAAACTCGTCTGTTTTTTGTTTTTTTTTTTTTTTGTTTGCTTTGTCTTGTATGATTTTGACAATTCATGTTCGCTGTGGAAAACTGTCACACCTACCTGATTAATTATACCATGGATCCAATTAGCTTTAAGCGCTGCAAAGTATGTATGTATATGTATTTGTTTGTTTGTTTTGTTGTTTTGTGCTTGCTGAGAACAAAAAGAGTATAGTAGAGAGCAACATGCAGTTTATTGAGGCTCTCGCAGCACAAACCCATGAAAAGCTAACGATCATACATGTCATTGTGGATGATTTTTTAAAAAACTTAACACTTTAATTAAAGATACTTATTATTGAAATTTCGAAAAGAAAATAACCAATGAACCTTTTGTAGCACAAATGTGACATTTTAAAACTTATTTCAAAAAAATCGGACCAGTAATTTTGGAGTTTTGCGGACACAAAAAATGTTCGCTTTCATTTTATATAATAGTATAGATACAGATATAGATATAGATAGATATAGATATAGATATAGATAACAAAATTTTGAATTAAAAATACTTTTTTAAAATTAAAAAAAAAATACTCCAATTATTTAGCTTATCTCAAGTTGTTCGGTAAGTAAAAAAGGTACTGTGCACTCAACACAAATATCGTTGAAAAAAAGCATTGAACAAAAGAAACATAAACAACAGCAGCGTTCGAATCTGCGATCCAGTACATACATACATTGTTGTGCGCATGAGCAACTGTGTGTTTTGTGTTGTTGGTAATTGTTTTTCGTTGTACAATATGTATAGAAAATTAAAATTTCTTACAAACATCATTAGCAAAGCATTTAAAACAGAAAAAAAATGCGGAAAAAGAACAACAAAACAATAACAAACTTTCTATAACACTGATCTGATCTGACCTGCTCCTCGCGTTCACTCTGCACTGCAAATTTTCAAAGCAGATTGCTGCCTGCGCCTGTCTGCCTGTCTGTCTGAACCGGCGTTCACTATGTTCGCAGCCTTAGGTCAGATCAGTGATGTGATTCTGATTTAGTAAAAAATCCCGATCACATCCCGATTTAGACCTGTTTATCCCACCAAAATGACACGAAAAACCCACAAAAAATCCCACCCAAATATTTATACAAATAACGATTTTTTATGCAATTTTTGAAAAGAAATAAGGATGCCCACCTGCTGAACAGGCCCACCTACTGCTGAAAACTGTGAGTTCTGACGTCTGTATGATGCGCCAATGTGTAAAGTGTTGCAGTAACATCTTATTGAATGTTCACTTTTGATAAATCACTGAGATGAATGCGCATGCTGCTTTAGCTCCACGGCCGTTGAGAAATAAAATATTCGAATAAAACGAAACTGAGCAAAAATAGTTCATCTCTATTTAGTGAATTTCAGAGTGTTTCTTATCGATAAAAAAAGGTGAATATGAGTAGAATTCTATATTTAATGTTTATTTTTCACAATTCAAATAACTGGAAAAAATATTTCACGTCATATCATGATGGCGTGCCTGGCCACCTACTGAACAAAACGTTGGTCCACCTTCCGAACAAATTTTCAGAAATCGTGTAAGTAAAAAATTGGCATTTATATGATTGAAAATAGTGTTTGAAATAAGTTAAAATAGTTTTCGTGATTGTCGTCCACGTTCAGATAAAATTTTAGAATGGCGTCGCCTAAAAAAAAAATTGAAAAGACGAACGAATATAAATTCTGATGCGATGGCTGCAGCCATCAAAGAAATTCAAATCTCTATTGTTTAAAATTCAAAGAGTCGTTATGAACTATTGATAGAATAAACTTTTTATAAACTCTCAAACACTATTGTTTTTACTTCATTTTCTAATTTTTTTCAACGATTTGTTTTAGGTTCTCAGTAGCTGGGCCGATTTTTTCACTGATCGATTTCGAGACTTTTGCTAGATCGACTGCCTAAATTATAATTTTTGGAAATTTTAAAATTTGATTAAAATTCCTGTTAGTTATTGAACTTAGCTTCCAAATCAAACCAAGGGCTCTGAAAAATTATGTTTTAAACCAAAGGTATAGCTTCCAAGCAAAACGTGTTTGGTAGGCGCGCATCCTCCCCTACATTTTTTTAATATTATAATAAGTTTATAGTTTAATAATGTAAATAATGAAGTTTTTCAATAAATATAACAAATTTTCCACAAAAAAAAAAAAATACGAAAAGTTAAACACTGCGTTTTTTATAAAAACTCTCTCAAGTGTATGAAGTAATCGTAAATTTCTTTCGTTGCATCAAAGTGAAACTGAGCTTATATTTTGGTTTTTAAATGAGGATCTTATTTTCATTAATTTTAAGTCTCTTGAATATACATATCCCTTTCTTACATATTTAGAATGAATGAAACAGCAATTAAACAAAAAGTTTTAAAATTACAAAAAAGTGATACCAACCAGTTTTGCTAATTTACACTTTAAGAAATTATGATTAAGTAGAAAATCCCACCTAAGCATCCGAAATCCCACACGTTCTCAAATAGGCCAAATATCCCGAAATGAGCCCGAAATCCCACCAAATCACATCACTGGGTCACATCAGTGCTATAGAAAGTTTGTTATTGTTTTGTTGCTTTTTTTTCCGCATTTTTTTTCTGTTTTGCTGAAATGCTAATGCCGTTTGTAAGCAATTTTTTATTAAGGAATATTTTATTGTGCTACGATACAATTACCAACAACAACATACTAATAATAAATTAAACTTATATTTTATTTCATTATTGAGTACATGTACTACATACATTCCTATTGTATTTGTTGAGTAATTACAAAAATATTGAGAACAAAGTGCAAAGAGTTCTTTGCGTTCGGTTCTACGAATTGTGTGTTGAATAGCAAAGATAAATAAAATCAATAATAACACTCTTCTACAAAAAAAAATATTTAATGTACAAAAGCTCCCACCTATATTTTATATTTTGCCGATCCATATGATGACTTCCTGCGTTTTTAGAATGTTTTCATCACTTCGATTTTTTTGTCAAGGACCCTTTTCAATAATTCACTTCGATTTTCGTACTTTGCTCTAACTTGATGTATCATAACTTTGGTTCTATTCATCAAAATTTGATTTTTTACTAACGATTACACTTGCAGTCTTCCATTTTTGCTGAAATGTCTTAAATCATTTTATTTTTTAACAAATGTAAGGGGATTACGTGAGCAGAAAGAGTATTTTTTTTTGTTTAAATTTGCTTTTACCTATTAAAAATAATCAAAAAATTCTTCTTATATGATCATTTTGGGTTATTGGGTATAAAATCCAGTAAAAAAAACAAAATTGTTTAACAAATAACTTAGTTATGGACGATAACAACAATGAAGTGAGTTTCTAACCTCAGAACTGCAGCGCAATTTTCTGATCTCAGAATACTTATTGAAATTTTTGTCAATTCTTGTATCAGCTGTCAAAGTGTTTCTTATCTCTTTATCTATGGTTTTATTACAGTGTTTTACCACAGTGCCGTGGTGAAACACTTTTAAGAAATTTTAATAAAGGCATTGTTAAAATGTGCGATAAACGGGATAACTTTTGTTAATAAGTGGTTTGTTTACGGGTTCGAATCCTAAAATTGATTAATTGACAAACCCTGAAGTAATCTCACTGTATGAAAAATATTTTAATCGGTGTGTTATGCGCAACAAGTGGTACATACAAGAGCTGTATAAAACATTCCATTCATAGAATTAGAATAGTGTACACTTTGAAGGTGTAGAGTATTTCTGTGTAGCCATGACATCGAGCAAAAATGTTTTGTATAAAGTGAAGCCAAATTAAACACTAATGTCATGTCTTGAAAGCTCTTCGTTAGTATGATTGTGTTTTGAAAATATTTATATGAAATAAAATATCAAATCATAGAGCGACACTGAAGTAAAAGTAAGGGAAAACATAGCGAGCACACCGAGTGCACCATGCACTCACAAGTATAGAGGGTCAGTCGATAACATAATTTTAACTTAAAAAACTAAAAAAAAAGTGGTATATCTCGAAAACGAAGCAAGATAGGTCAAAAATAACACCAGATTTGGCTTTCCTAAAGTGGGTTATAAAATTCGAGACGCACAGGTAGAGGGGTCAGACGAAATGATAACCTTAAAAAATTAGGAAGAACGTAAAAGAATTAGGAACACTAAACCAAATACAAGGAGATGCATGCATTTAATTTCGCTTCACAACGCATTCACACAGAAGCAAGTTGTTGGTTCTGATTCAAATTTTTATTTCTGAAAATATTTTAAACCCTACTTTCGTTAATAACATTATTATTTAATAACTGATTTAATTTTTTTTAATAAGTTTGAAAATTAAAACCCTTGTCTTTTGAAGAAAAACATTAACAAAATTATGTCAATAGGCTTCTTTTGATTTCTTAACGTTAGAAAATGTAAAAATGAAAAAAAAGTGCGTTGATTGTTTTAGCGTTTATTAGTTTGAAATGGATTGGTATATTTCTATTATTTAAATTAGAATAAAAAACTACAAGTCTGACCTTTGTTATAATATAAAGGTTTTTAAAATCAGTTGAGCAGAAGCAATGTTATGACATACCAAGAATGGCAAGGTACGAATATTTTTACTGATTCATTTATGAGGTCCTTGACAAAAAATTCGAAGTGATACAAAAATTAATGAAAAATACTTAATGAAATAAATGCGTGGGATGTCTTGTACAGTTTTCGTGTAGAACAGTGTAATTGAATAATATTATTCTTAATATGTGTAAAAATGTCTAAAAACTAATCAAGAAAACATAATCTGCTCGTAATAAGCTTCGAAAAACCTGAGCCAGCCTGCTTTTACGCCTGACCTGATCTGATCTGCCTGCTGCCACTCTGCACACTTTGAGCAGGTTTATATGAAATTGTATGAAGCCAGTTTTGTCGCGCTGACCTGCCTGTCTGCCTGCCTGTCTGAATCGGCGTTCACTATGTTCACAGCCTTAGGTCGGTCGGATTTTGACAGCAAGACTAGAAACAATGGGTTCTTACGAAGCAACACAAAATATTACTTCATGCATTGCGTCGACCTCATCCCGTAAAAATAAATTTGAGGAGGTGACGTACGATCAACGCTATGAGTAGAGACATGCTCTACTAGCTCGTGCTTTTGACATTCCATATTAACGCTGGGTTGCATTTTCGTTGAGAAATGCTAAAATGTGGGTATTTTTGGATTCCGATGGAAAACTAAGATTTTCATAGGATTATCGTGGGAATTTATATTTTGTTGCGAGTTTTTTTTAAATTGATAAAATTTTTTAAATGAACATGCTGCTTAAGTAGTATAATAATGATTTTGATGAATTTAGTATGATATTAATATTATTCAATTGTATATTCTATTAAAATGTATGCATTTTTTAGTATATTATAAATAATATGATAAGGGTATTCATGCAAAATGGCAAACTTATATATTGGTCAATTAGATATTTTAATGAGGTTGGTTGAGGACGAATACCCTTATATCATTGTTTGAATAATATAACTGTATTTTTACTTTGAAAAAATAATAGTACATGCAAATTTATTGCTGCTAGCAAGATTTGCAATTGTCCACAAAATGTCAAATCTATATCTATATATATAAAAAGAAGTGTACGTTTGGTTGAAATCGCATCACTTCAGAACGGCTGAACCGATTTGGATAATTTTTTTTTAAAATGTTCGTTTTAGTCCAAGTTAGGTTTTTAAGGGAATAAAAATTGACCACGCCCACTTTTGCGATCACTTCTTTGATTTATCTAAAATCGGAAAACGGCTGGACCGATTTGAATAATTTTTTTTTTCAAATGTTCGTAGTAATCCAATTTAAGTTTTGTCGGAAAGAAAAATTGACCACGCCCACTTTTGCGCCCACGTTTTCGATTTATCTAAAATCGGAAAACGGCTGGACCGATTTGGATAATTTTTTTTTCAAATGTTCGTAGTAATCCAATTTAAGTGTTTACTGAAAGAAAAATTGACCACGCCCACTTTTTATGATTGACCACGCCCACGTGTATGAAATTGATGTTCTCTGTAATACGTGAACCGATTTTGTTTCTGGAAATTTCCCATGAAAGGTGACGTCAATACAAAGGTTGTTTTGTATAAATGGTCCTTATATGTGTATTGGTTCATGAATTATAGGCATTTTAGTGAACTTATCAACAATACAGCTGTGAAAAAATACAGGTGCGCACCTATGATGTATATGAGGAAATATTTGCAAGGGTAATTAGAAATAAATGAAATATTGGAATAATTTGGCAAGTCTCACTTTAGTTTGCATTTGCCCGAAAAATATAGGCATAGTAAAAATTTTCCATACCCCCTTTACCGCCTACAAATCAATAAAAATGCTATATTTAAGACTTTTTTGGTCGTATTAGACTAAAATTTGATAAATAAGTTCGTATGGTTACTGTCGGCAACTATACTAAAAATGGGCGTGGTCTAACTATATATACGCCCACTTTTTAGAAATCATTATTATTCCTGAGTTGTACATGTTTTGATAGTGGAACTTGATGTGTAGACGTTATGGGCCCAAGAGGTAGTTATTATATATTTGAGCGAACATTAGACAAGGGGGAATTTGGCCACACAGTCCAAATTTATGATAACGAATTGCTTTGGAACTAAATGTCGTATGTAACTATGCAATAGACTCCTAAACTACTTATCCGATTAGCATGAAAATTTGTGTATAGAAGTTTTTTGGTACGGTGCGTGTTTGTGGGCTATCAATTTTTATCCACCTTGAACACCAGAGGGCGCTGTAGTACAAATTTTTTACAAACCTGCCTAAAACTCACAAATCGCTCATGCGATTAAAATAAAAAATTGGTACATACACACCAAAAAATTTCTATAGAATTTGGTTTTCATGTAGGTTGAGTGTTTTGCTGTAATCTTTTTTTGACCTATCTTGAACACCAGAGATCGCTGTAGTACAAATTTTTTACAAAACCACCTAAAACTCCCAAACCGCTCATGCGATTAAAATAAAAAATTGGTACATACACACCAAAAACTTTCTATAGAATTTTACACCGATCGGTGTTCCAGGGAGTCCTACACCGTTCGGTGTTAAAAAACATCGTGTCAAAGTGTTATAATCTTATATCCGAAAGGGTATTTTTTTTCACACCAATCGGTGTAAAAAAGTAAATATCAGATAGGATGTTTATTTTGTACCCCTGTTAGGTGTTTATTTAGAAAGAGCAAAATCATGATTTTTTTTACACCGAACGGTGTAATTTCCGTGTAATAAAAGCTTTTTACAATAAAAAAGACAAAAGGTTTTAATTCAATAAGTTTATTATTTAATTTTTCTCTGAGAACAATATTTTCGAGTATATATACTTAACAGATTTTTAAATTTGTACATTTGTATCACATACATAGGTATTCAATTAATTATTTTTTTAATTATTTGGTACAAAAAGAGACATTTAAAATTTTGTTTGGACTTGCTTTCGAATTCCGCTCAAATTTTCATAAAAACTGCAACGGGGTTTTCACAAAAACTGCACAAATTACTAAATAAATACATAATGCACTTATCTAACGCACTGAAGTTAAACTTTTAGTTTAATTTTTTTTTTTTTATTAAAATTTTCACTTTGTCATAGAAACTTCAAGTTTTAATTTATTTGTCAATGATAATGTGATTTCAATGTTGCTCTTCTTCTTCGCTTTTCCTATTTCACACTGATCGGATAAGTTCAGCATTTCACACCGGATAAGCGGTGTAAATTAACACCGTTCGGTGTAGAAAATGTAAATATCCTCTCACCGGTGTGAATTTATCTTGAAAATTTTTTAGTGTGTAGTATTTCTTGGGTACGATGAGTTTTTTGACAGTATCTTCTTTGAACCACCTTGGACACCAGATGGTGCTGTAGTACAAATTTTTTACAAAATCGCATATTTGTAGATGTTACATACGCAAATATTTACAAAATATAAAATATTTCTTAAATTTAGTAAAATTAAAAAATTTCCGTTATTTTGACATCAAAAACATGAAGATATCTTGAAAACTATGAAAAATTTTACTACAACGATATATTTTATGCAACATCGTGCTCAAAAATGAGAAAAACACAATCAGAAATTGAATTTTGTGACTTTCGATTCAAATATCTCCGCTGCTTTTTTATACACTTTTTAAAAATTTTTTTTTTTTTCTTTAAGCTTCATCAAAGTACTATAAAAAACTTATTGCAAAAATACCGTTAGTTGAGTATATATATTTTAAATATTGTTTTCAAAAAAGGTCTGAAATTTTGGAGTTTTCCTCAAAAAAAGGCTCAAAATTTGTTTCTGTTGTAAAAATAATTTAAATTCAAATTCGCAAATTTTCAACTCTATTTAAAAGCTATAACATTTATAGGCAAAAGTTTTTTCAATTTTACGCAA